>JAJGRX010000838.1:0-1200000 GCA_025461125.1 Carex kokanica | reverse complement strand
ATTGCCAGAGCAATTTTATTAGACTATTATTATTATTTTGTGTGACATATTAATAGCACAATTTAAATACTCATTTATCAAGTAGCTTTTTTTTCAATAAAAAAAAAGTAGTTTTTTTTTTTCCATTTTTTTTGTGCAAACTCAAGAACAAAATGCCGAAATTTTTATCTGTAACAGCTCAAAAATTGGAAATTTAAAACCTACACCCGTTTGGAGAAGAATTCTAACAATACCATGTTTCCTGGATAATTCAGCCGATCATTTATTGAATTTTCAATAATGAGCATATCAGATAAAAATTTCGGAACACATCAAATTTTGAATTTTCAAACTAGTGTAGAGGGGGATGTTAATGGTTTTGGGCCAGTTTTGTGGGCTTAGATGGATACCTTGTTAATTATTTGGACTAAAGACTCTTGTTGTCAAGTACAATTTGTTTTAGAAAATGGTATGGGCTTATGCAAATTCACTACAAAAGCTGTACATGCTTTTCCAGACCACTTTTAATTTTATGTGAAATCTTAGGATACAAATCCGACGGTCAAAAATTTCTTATTATTGATTAATCATACTATTCTTCGGTTGAAAAACAGCGTAAAATGACATTATTAAATTAAACAAAATGCATGTTGCTGTCATCTGATTATTTAGTAGTAACGAACTTATTAAAATATCAGTTTTAGTACTTTTAGACATCAGTTTGTGTCAATAACATTTTGTCATTAAAATGCATCGTGCCGAAATTTTTATTAATATTCAAAAAAATAATAAATTTCGAATTCTACGACAAGATTCGAAAAATAGCCAAACCGCAATTTTATTTCACGGTTTTGGACAAATTTTCCGCAAATTAAATTCACGGTTTTAGACCCTCCAAAACCTTAGAACAAATCCACAGTTTCAGAAAACTGGAATTTTTTTTGCTGATTTAGGCTTTTTATTATTTGTTTAATTAAGCATAAAATGTTACAATTCATTTATTTTTGTATTAAAATATTAGAAATATTAGAAATATTTCTTTGAAAATAGATGAAATACTATATAATTTAATTTATTAGAAAGACTGCGACAAATAACCGGATCAACATTTTTTAGGTCAGATTTTTGCTGTTGTAAGAAAAATTAAAATATTTCTTTGTATGTTATTGGAAAAAAATAAAAATGCTTCGAATCTGAGTTATTGATCTGATTCAAAATTCACATCTAAATAAATACAGAAAATATTATGATTCTTCTATTTAAAAAAAACAAAAAAAATTCGAAAAAAGTTTTTTAAGTAAATTTTTGTCAGAGAATTGTGAGAGTATTTTTTTTTCGAAAATAGAAGGATCACAATATTTTATGTATTTATCTAGAAGTGACTTTTGAACCGGGATCAATAACTCAGATTCAAAATATTGTTATTTTTTTCCATTAACACACAAAGAAATATTTTAATTTTTCTTACAGCCGCAAAAAATTCAGCCTGAAAAATGTTGATGCGGGTTATTTGTCGCAGTCTTTCTAATAAATCAAATTATATAATATTCCGTCTATTTTCTAATATTTTAATACAAAAAATAAATAAATTATAATATTTTCTGTTTAATTAAAAAAAAATCTAAAAAATCTAAAACCTGAATTAAATTCACGATTTCATGAAAAAAAATCTATTTTGAGATCTAAACCGCAATTTTAATTTCTAGTTTTACGAAACCGTGGATTTGTTTTGCGGTTTTGAGAGGGCTAAAACCGTAAATTAAATTTGCAGTTTTGGGGCCTAAAACCGTGAATTAAAACTACAGTTTGGGCATTTTTCGAAATCTTATCAAACAAGATGTAGAATTCAATTTTTGTTGGATATTAATAAAAAATTTCGTGTGTGTTTGATCTCATAGTTTGAAAATCTAGCTCCTGATCTTTTGACCCATCCCAGAACTATACTATTATCTAAAATACAAAATGCATGTTGCTAACATCTATCACTAATTAAGACGGCAGACAAATGTTTCTATTAAGTAGATAACTAAGTCCGAATTTTTTATTTATATCCAAAAAATAATGGAATTTCAAAAAATACCCATGTTGCCTTGAAAATTCCAAAAATACCCAAACCGGAATTTTTTTTTCCGGATTTAACCTCCAATCCCGGAAATTTTTTTTCCGGATTTAATCTCTAATTCCGGAAAAAAAATTTCCGGTCTCTATTTCCGGAATTTTTTTTCCGGTTTTAGAGGTTTTTTCCGGAAATTTTTTTTCCGTGATCGCACCCAATTTGATTATAAGAACCGCGGAGCTCTCGCTTTCACTCAGCACTTTGATGTGATTTCTGCAGTACAAGTAATAAATCCTAATTTATACTCAATTCGGTTGCAAGTGTACAACCTAGTCATGTAGTATTTAGGGATCGTCTCCACAGGGACAAGTCGGAATATTTTTTCTAACCTAACAATTTAATTTAGTAAAAGAAAATAAAAGGTTTTTGTTTGTTCAAGTGGTTGATTTGGTTTTGATTAAACTGAATTAAACTAAAGTCTTAAGACAAAATCTGATTTTTAACAAAGATGAGAGATTAGGGTTTCTTAGGGTTCCAATCCACTAATGTTATGACTAATTGGTTTATTAAATTTGTTCTTTTAATTATGAAGGCACAGTTGAAGGTTGTAGGTATAAAGGGATATTTCTATATTAATACCATCTTCAAATTAGAATAAACGTCACCTCTCGGTACTTGACTATACTAATCTAAAGTCATTAAGTTCTTACTGTCCTAATTAATCTAGAAAACCGTATTTCACCTCTCGGTACTTGGTACAATTTGTCTAAACTATTAGGTAAAGCCCGTATAAGACAAGCGTCACCTCTCGGTACTTAGCCTATCAAATACCCTATTCTTTATGGTTGGGACTCAATATTCAATTTCTCAATTGCAAATACCAAACCCTAAGATTTCCTGTGATTTCGATTAAGTCCTCACAATCAATTAAAATAAAGAACAGATCATAATAAAGAACAAGAAGATACAAATTAAACCAACTAAATCATAACAAAAGTTTCAAGTACAGCCCTAATTAACCCTAGAAAATCCTTTAGCCAGTCATGGCTAAAGCACAAATCAAATTAAAAGATTAAAAGAGTTCCAAAGAGAGAAAATAATAAAACCGGTTGAATCGTGATGTTTCTTTCTCCCTTCTTCTCTCTCCTTTTCTCTTCCTTTGTCTCTCTTGTTAAAACCAGAAATTCTCTCTAAAAAACGTACTTACTCTGTTCTACAAGTTTCCTATTTATACCTCTGGCAAAAACTAAAACTAAATCTCTAAAAATAGCAAATTCGGGCTCTGAAACCGCCTTATTGCGGGCCGCAATAACATTCCTTGCGGGCCGCAATGAGTGGAGGCGGTTACTTCTCGCGCAAAATCACTCTCTGAATACTTCTCTGCGGGCCGCAATAAAATCCTTTGCGGGCCGCAAGAGGTCTGGGAAATGCTGTGGTCTGAGTTGCTCTCTGTTTGATAATGTTGCGGCCCGCAATGATTGTCTTGCGGTCCGCAATGGAAGTGGAAATTTCTCCTGGCTTCGTGCTGACTGGCCACAAATCACCCGTTTTGCTCCGTTAAGCTCCAAACACTTGATTACCTGTAAAATAAACATAACTAGGGTAGTAACTTGAACTTTCGGACATTTCTAACCTAATTAAACCTAATCTAATCAAAACTTGGCTTAATTTTCATAACAAACCCTAGGTTTCAATAGATATTATTACGGCTTATCAAATTCCCCCAAGGCTAGTCCTTGCTTGTCCCAAGCAAGTCTAAACACTTACGAAAATTCCCGAGGCTGGCTACGTCTTTTAAACCAAGTTATCTAAACTATCCTAATAACAAAAGCTAAATCAGAAATTAAAAATTGGTCAGTCAAGGCAAATTAGGGTTAAACAACATAATTCAAAGCACGAATATGGTACAAAAATTATTCGGATTTCTTCAATGATCTTCTTCACCTCACAAACGCAAGTTTTCGGTTTTAATTAAGCAAATTTATACCCACATGACACCTCAGAGTTAGTGAATCTTGGTTTATTCTCCCAATTCTACAAGTGATAACCAATTCCAGAAAATCCTTTGAAAAGAAAATAAAAATTCAGTTAATGGTGTAGGCTGTGCCTGATGCTTTGACTCTTTTTACTTGTGCATCTGTCTGTTTTAGGCTCGCTCATTATGCACTCATTTTTATTTTGTTTTTGTTCTTTTCTTCTTTTATTTTTCACTTTTTTCTGAAATATTATGCGGATATATCTGTCCTAAGGACTTCAATCCAACATAGCTCACCTTTTTTAACCTATACCTTTGTTCAATTAAGTTCGATTAGGAAAGGATTTCTGAGTCTCGCGCAAAGTCTCCTACGGGCACCAAGCCTTTCGGAAACTCTTGGCCTTGCGCGTATGAGACTTGATTTTCAACATGTAAAATGGGTTTTTAATTGAAGATCACAGGTACTAAGGTATCATAAGGCATCATAATTCACCAATTATTTGTTAGTTTGTAATAATCTAGAAGTCAATAATACGATAATTTATCATAAAGCTTTGTTCATGAATTGAATGTTTAATTATTTTGTTACCTTGAGTATTATTGAATTTATGAATCATTTCGAGTTCATGACTGGAATTGTGAAACTTCATAATATAGATAATAATACTCTTAAAAGTCTCTAACCAAGGTAATTAGCAGGAACACTAATTACCGCGATAAGGTTAGTGTGTGGATTAAATGATGGTTAAGTTTTACAAACCATAGACAAAGAGTTGTCATTTTAATCACACAGATACATGTTAGAGAACATGATATTTGACAGACCCCAAATGAAACATTAAATGGAATTGTGTTTGTGTCATTAATGTTTTCATTTAGTGTTAAGTTCTAAAGTATGAGATATTCATTTTTCCTACATAAGAGATGTATATGTGTGATTGCTATCTAACGCTATCCGTAAAAAGTAGCTATAAGGGTAGTTCTTCGGTATACATAGCTTATGCGGAGGAAAAGATGGTTTATCAAAAATACTATTGTCCCTCGTATCTCAATACGAGCTATAGCATCACTGGGCCCCTTGATAGAATATGATTATCTGGATCCAGTATGATTACAAGAGTAAACATATTTGATAATCTATTTAGGATCAAGAAAAGATTAAGTTTTCAAGGATGACACACACCTACCTTGAAACTAATCTGATAGCTATGAGACAAAAGGATTAACACGAAGTAAATTGTTTACTGGATCGTGATATTGTACGGTACAACATCATCTGTGTAATTGGTGTCATAATGTATCTTGCCAGATGCCACCTATGATATATAGAGATTAAAATAGTTTTAACTCTATTTGCCAACATAACACAGATCCTATTGGGTCACACCATATAGGAGCTAATCGGAGAATCTTATTGATTAATTATGATTTGATTATGATTAATAATAAGATGGATATAATTAATTATACTTGATATAATTAAATTATAAATGTCATTTAGATGACAAGCAAAAACAACGGTTAATTTATAAACGTGTACGACACGTTGTATAAAAGTCACCGAAACAAACAACCGCAAGAAATATAATTGTTCAGAATAATTATATGGATATTAATTGAATTTGGGTCGAGGGCATTTTGGTCTTTTCACATGTCATCCTTATCCACATGACACGTCATCATTCTTATCCAGATGACACGTCATCATCCCTATCCACTCGAGGGCAAAATGGTCATTTCACATGTCCATTTTAGGCCTATAAATAGAGGGGTAGGGGTAGAGAATAAAATACTAATTTCTAAGATATCGAATCTGTCTGATCAGTTCGGTAATCTATTTTCTCTCTTTCTCGGTTTCTCTCCCAAATAGTGTTTCGGTTGAGAAAAGGAAGTTATACGTAATTGACGTATAATCTTGCGGGTTGTTGAGAAGAATATTTACGGAATCGGTGAATAGTGTTTTCCCGAATTTCGCGGTATTTCAGTTTTGCTTATTAGTGAATCTGAATAACTGAAAATTCGTGATTATGTGTTTTCGTCTTTTCTCGGTGAATAGTGTTTTTGCAGAATCCCGCGGTTTATAGTATTTCTGGCAAAAGAAATAAACCGCTCTCTCGTTAGTCCTGGTGGATAACCGATAGAGGCACTATATTTTTGGTGCTTGCTTAACCGGGTCAGACAGCCGGGTCAGACTGCATTCCAATTTGAATTTGGAAGCAAGGTAAAGAAATGTTATATTAATCTATTTAATTGTTAAATAGATTTAATCTTTTAGAAATCAATCAAAGGAGTAGATCTATAAACTGATTAAAATACAAGTCAATACGGTTTTACTACTTTGGATCTATACAGGATTAATCTGGTATGTAACTCTCGGTTATTATCCGACATACTACTTAATCTATGATCTGAATGAGTAAAGTTTTACTTACGGTTTTTAATCTAAGAAAAGGATTGAACAGGTATGTAACTCTCGGTAGATTATCCGACATACCACTTCAATCCTTTTGGCTTAAGTTAGAAGTAAAAATTTTGTTTTACGGTCTTTTCGCAGCTTAAGCCTAATGGCTTTGGGTAGCCTCAAAACCCTACATTATTTACCTATTCTTGTGCCATGAGGTTATATCACTGAATACCCAAACAAATATTTTGAAATAAGCCCTCAAATTGTATTGTTTTTCCCCTAAAGTGCTCAAAACTTTCCAATTTCTATCCTAAACTAAAAGAAATAAACTAAAAATAAATTTTAACTAAGATACAAGATACTACTCCTACAATTTACCCCCCAAAGCCTATCCATTGGCACCGACTCGGTGCAACAAACAAAACAAAGAAAGAGAAAAAGAGGAGATGAGAAAACTCACAATGGTGATTAGTCCTGCTGTGGAGGTGTAGCAGTCTCCTGAGATGGTGTACGCCTAGGTCGTCTGCGCCTCGGTATCGGGTCAGCTGAAATGAATCCAGATTCTGACATGTGCGTGTACATGCGGTCGGTCCGATGGTAAGTGCCATGCTGCTGATCTGCCATCTCATCAACATCGCCGGCCAGATCATTGTATTGGACCTGCAGACGGCCCATTTGAGTGTTGAGCTGAGTCATGGTGGAATGAGAAGTGTCGAACTGGCCCGTCATGAAGGTCTGATGCTCGCTATACTGACCATGAACATAGGTGCGGAGGTCGGCAATTTGTTTGTCGACAGAGTTGAACCGCTCGTCCACATAAGAGCGCAGCTGGGTGTACTGTGCATCACTTTGAGTGGCCAGATTAGTGATATTGGTGTTCATTGTTTGCATCAGTTCGAACATCTGCTGCGGGGTCGGCTGGCCGGGACCCCAAGAAGGAGGAGGCGGTGCATGCTGCTGCTCTTGCGGAGGTACCCCAAATGGGTCAACATTTGGCTGAGCGGAAGGCTCGGCACCTGGCTGATGCTGGTACTGCGGCTGTAGTGGTGGGGCCACAGTAAGGGGCAGAATCCAAGTGGAAGGATCTGCCCTGTCGATAGGAACTGGCAGGGGTAGAGGAATATGCTGGCCACCACGGGAAATGAAGAAGTGCGAGTCGCCAAGCCGAGAGAACATACCGGCTGCCTGAAGATATGCCATATCAATGAACTCAGTCTGCTTTTGGAGACGCGTGGCAAGGACTCGGTAGACCGGACCGTCTGGCGGAATCACACGATGGTAGATGGCAAGCCGAGTCACAAATCCACCAACAGATATCATGCCACCCTGAGTGGCGTTATCGCGGATGCCCAGAATGTGGTCGAACATGAAGGCGCCGACATTTGGAAGTGCCTCGGGTCTTGTTTGGGCATTGAGCATGGCATAAATGAAGAAGATCTCGTTCTCGCCCATGGTACCCACCGTCTCACCGCGCGCAAAGATGGTGAAGGCAAGAGCGCGCTGGATGTAGCGGAACACGGGGTGGCTGATTTGACTGGCCTTGTAGGTCCTCCTAGGCCCACCAATCAATTGGCAAGAGAAGTCGTAGAAGCTCGTGTTCTCATCCCAATTAGGGGTCTCCGCTGCGTCAGGTCTGTCGGGGAACCCCATGATTCTGTTGACCTCATCCATGGTGATGGAGTATTGCGTACCGTCCAGGTAGTATGTCGCCAGATTCTCATGTTCCATGCAAGAGTAGACAAAAATTCATAAGTCAGAGTACGATAAGCTGGCATAGATAAGGTGCAATAATTCCAAATACCAAGAGTAGACATGAGAGACTGGACCTCATCCAAAATACCTAATGATTGCAGTGTTGGTATATGGATATATTTGGGCTGCACTACCCTTTTGGACTTGAGAAAATCAAACTTGTCTTGGTCTGACTCATTTGCAAACCTAAGACCAAAATCAGGGCTATTGTTTTCGGGCCACCGATTTTCAGGTAAATTGGTCCAATCGGGCTGGTCTGACATCTCTGTGTCATTGGAGTTACTGGTATTACCGGCCCTGCCCCTATACTGTTTGGAACGTTTGGGGGGTAAAAAATCATCATCGGCAGGTGCCTTACCCCTATTCCTTGTCTTTGGTGGCATTTTGGTTCAGTTTGATTTTAATCAAGCCTAAGTGACAATTTGGTACAATTCAAGCACAATTCGCAATTCGATTTACCTCGATTGATTCAAGTGAAATTAAAGAGAGTTAGAGATACAACCGAATGCGTGTAATCAAACCAATTTGAAGTGGAGAGGTGGAGTAATGCAGCCGAGAAGCCTAAATGTCGAGTCGAACCTTCAAAATTCCAGAAAAATCACCAAGGAGGGGCTGCTTCGTGCTTGGTTGCGGGCCGCAAGGGGTGCTGAGAAGAGAAGAGGCTCTCTGACTACTTTGCTGCGGGCCGCAATAGGCGTGGTTGCGGGCCGCAAGGGATGTTGGCGTTGGCGAGCTCTCTGACTCTTTCTTTGCGGGCCGCAGTAGGGTTTCTTGCGGGCCGCAAGAGTTGCGGTGGAACAGATCGAGAAGGAGGGTAGGGTTTCGGCGTCGGCGAAAATTTCAGCGTCGGTGGAGATGGTGGCGGCTTTGGTGGAGAAGTTGGAGAGATTGAGAAGGGAGGCCGGCTAGGTTTCAGTCGAGAGAGAGATGTTGCGGCGGTGGAGGGTTTTGGGCCGGTGGTAAGAGGTTGCGGTGGAGGAGAGGTTGCGGGTTAGGGTTTAGTAGAGAGAGAGAGTAAGAGAGATGGAGAGAGAGAGTAGGAGAGATGGAGAAGGTTACGGTTGAGAGGGAGAGAAAGATGAAGGGTTGCGGTTTCGGCAGGAGAGAAATTCGGCAGGAAATGAAGGGTTACGATTTGGGGGAGAAGGAAACGGAGGAGGCGCAAGGAGAAGGAGGGGGTCGCGACTGTTGGCCTCTATTGCGGACCGCAATGAGTAGGGTTGCGGGCCGCAATAAACCTGAAAAATAAAAAAAATTGATTAAGTATCGCAACTATTCTGTGTCCATTGCGGTCCGCAATGAAATGTGTTGCGGGCCGCAATAAAAATAAAAATACTGCCTAATTTTTTTGTTGTTTTTTTGTTTTTTTTTTTTTTGCGTTCTGTGTGCTTTGTTGCGGGCCGCAGGAGGATTTATTGCGGGCCGCAAAAGAGAGAAAATTTCAGAAAAACTAAATTATCCTATCTAATATGCAAATTAATTTTAAAGTACGAAATTTAAATGTGCAAAAAAGTAAATTGCTTGGGTTGCCTCCCAAGAAGCGCTTGTTTAGCGTCTCGAGCTTGACCATTCTCCTCTTCTAGTTCGTTTGTGCATCGGTAAGGGAGATGCTTGTCTTCCCTTCAACCGGTTCTCCGTGATTGTACACCTTCAGTCTTTGCCCATTCACTTTGAACGCTCCAGTTCGCTCGCTCCAAATTTCTATCGCCCCATGGTCAAACACACGTTGCACCTGAAACGGGCCACTCCACTTGGACTTGAGTTTACCTGCAAAGAGCTTAAAACGAGAATTGAACAATAAAACATAATCTCCAATTTTAAACTCCCTTCGAATTATGTGCTTGTCATGCCATTTCTTCGTCTTCTCCTTGTAAATTTTGGCATTCTCATACGCGCTCAGATGGATCTCCTCAAGTTCATGCAAGTCGAGGATGCGCTTTTGGCCAGCTTGAAACATGTCGAAGTTAATAGACTTGATAGCCCAAAACGCCTTATGCTCCAATTCAACCGGCAAATGACATGGCTTGCCATAGACAAGCTTGAAAGGAGTCATGCCAATTGGCGTTTTGTAGGCCGTGCGGTATGCCCAAAGTGCATCATCTAGTCTCAAACTCCAGTCTTTTCGGTTCAAGCCAACAGCGGTTTGAAGAATGTGCTTGATCTCGCGGTTTGAGACTTCAACTTGACCACTTGTTTGCGGATGGTACGGAGTTGCGACTTTGTGATTTACACCATACTTCTCCATCAGACTTGCAAAGGATCGGTTGATGAAATGAGAACCTCCATCGCTAATTACCACCCTTGGAACACCGAACCTTGGAAAAATCACCTTTTGGAAAAGGCGTTTGACAGTTTTTGAATCGGCTTCGGGGCTCGGTATCGCTTCTACCCACTTGGAGACATAATCCACCGCCACAAAGATGTACTTGTTGTTGCATGAGCTCGGAAAGGGTCCCATAAAATCAATGCCCCATACATCGAATAATTCAACTTCTAGAATGCTTTGCTGAGGCATCTCATGTCGCTTGGTTATGTTTCCCATCCTTTGGCACTTGTCCCAAGAGATAACAAACATCCTTGTATCCTTAAAAAGGGTTGGCCAAAAGAAACCGGCCTGTAGGACTTTGGCGGCAGTTTTGTTGGTTGAAGCATGTCCTCCGTAAGGTGATGAATGACGTGGTAAAGAATCGATTGTACCTCATCTTGTGGAATGCAGCGTCTGTGAATCCTATCAACACCAAGCTTGAAGAGATATGGATCATCCCAAAAATAATGCTTGGCGTCCGCATAGAATTTCTTTCGGGATTGGTATGTGAGGTTTGGTGGTAGAGACCCACATGCAAGAAAATTAGCAATATCAGCGAACCACGGGTATTCGACCGTACTCACTTGGTAGAGCTGCTCATCGGCAAAAGAGTCATCTATTGGCAAGTCTTTGTTTGAAGGTTCAGCCACAATGCGTGAAAGGTGATCGGCTACTAGGTTTTCGGTGCCCTTCTTGTCCCTTATCTCAAGGTCAAACTCTTGGAGCAAGAGGATCCATCGGATGAGGCGCGGTTTTGCATCTTTCTTGGTAAGGAGGTAACGGACTGCCGCATGATCCGTGTAGACAATGACTTTAGAACCCACCAAATAAGGGCAAAACTTGTTGATGGCAAAGACCACCGCTAGTAACTCCTTTTCAGTTGTGGTGTAGTTGACTTGGGCCTCATCTAGCACTTTGCTTGCGTAGTAGATTGCATACGGCTTCTTGTCGACTCGTTGCCCCAATACCGCTCCAACTGCATAGTCACTTGCATCGCACATTATCTCAAATGGCTCATTCCAATTCGGGGGTTGCAAGATAGGCGCTGAAATCAAAGCTTCTTTCAACTTGTTAAAAGTATCTAGACAATCCTCATTAAAATCAAAAGGGGCATCCTTAAGCAATAAATTGGTCAAAGGTTTGGCAATTTTAGAAAAATCTTTAATGAACCTTCGATAAAAACCGGCATGCCCTAAAATGCTTCTAACACCCTTCACATTGATTGGTGGAGGTAACTTTTCAATCACCTCAACTTTGGCACGATCAACCTCTAAACCTTTTTCAGAAACAACATGGCCTAAAACAACACCCTCTTGAACCATAAAATGACACTTTTCCCAATTCAAAACAAGGCTAACCTCTTCACATCTTTGCAAGACTTTGGACAGGTTGGTCAAACAATAATTAAAGGTTATACCATATACTGAAAAGTCATCCATAAAGACTTCCATGGATTTCTCAATCAGGTCTGAAAATATACCCATCATTGCCCTTTGAAAAGTGGCCGGTGCATTACATAACCCAAAGGGCATCCTACGATATGCAAAGGTACCATATGGACAAGTAAAAGTGGTCTTTTCTTGGTCATCAGGATGTATTGGTATTTGAAAGAAACCACTATACCCATCTAAGTAACAAAAGAAAGAGTGCTTAGCTAGCCGTTCAAGCAATTGATCTATGAACGGGAGAGGAAAATGATCCTTGCGCGTGCCGGTATTGAGCTTTCGATAGTCGATGCACATGCGCCATCCCGTCACAAGTCGTGTTGCAATTGGCTCGCCATCCTTCCCTTCTATCACTGTTGTTCCTCCCTTCTTTGGCACCACATGGATTGGGCTCACCCATTTGCTATCGGAGATAGAGTAGATGATGCCGGCGTCAAGTAGCTTGTGTATCTCTTTGCGCACGACTTCGCTTAAGTTCGGATTCAATCTCCGTTGGCTTTCAATGGTTGGTTTGTGTCCTTCTTCCATCAAGATCCGGTGCATGCAAATAGAAGGGTTGATTCCTTTGAGATCGTCTATTGTGTATCCAATGGCCTTTCGGTGCATCCTTAGTATTTGCAGAAGTTGTGAGGTTTGGTCTTGGTTTAGAGATGCATTGACAATAACGGGATAGGTTTGGTTTGGACCAAGGTATTCGTATCGTAAGGTCGAAGGCAATGGCTTTAGTTCAACCTTGGGTGAATCATCCGTGGTTTCGGCAAAGTTAGGGAGGACCTCAGCGGTTGAAACTTGAAAAATCGGGCTTAGAATAGGCTCCTTGTCATTCTGGAAGGGATTATTGCGGGCCACAATGGATTCATTGCGGGCCGCAATGAACTTTGTTTGAGTCAGGTGTTCTGTCTGAAGATGTTGCGGGCCGCAATAGGTTTCATTGCGGGCCGCAATGGTTGTGCGATTTTCATCCCTCTCTGTTTGAAGATGTTGCGGGCCGCAATAGATGTCGTTTCGGGCCGCAAGAACATCCACAGAACTCGTTGTGTCAACTTTTTCGCACTCCTGATCCATCCAATACTCAAAGGAGCCCTTCTCCAAGTTGTTTGTGAGCTCTTCAACTATCAACCTGTCAAGTATCTCAACACTAAAAACATTTTGATCGTTAGATGGATATCTCATGGATCTTTTGATATCGAATGTCAATTTTTCTTCACCAATATTCATTGTGATAATTCCATCATGGACATAGATCACGGCTTTTGCTGTATTGAGAAATGGTCGACCTAACAAGAGTGGTGTATGAGTGTCCTCATCCATGTCAACCACAACAAAATCAATTGGTACAAAGAACTTTCCAATTTGAATTGGCAAGTCCTCCACCACTCCTAAAGGTAACTTAACCGATTGGTCTGCCAATTGAAGAGATATTCTAGTGGGTTTGAGTTCTCCAACACCTAACCTATCATACACCGACTTAGGCATAAGACTTACACTCGCTCCTAGATCACATAGTGCACGTTTGAATTGGACATTTCCTATAGAACATGGTATGGAAAATTTACCCGGATTATCCAACTTTTTGGGCAATTCATTCATTACCATTGCACTACCGTTTGTGTCTAAGGATACCATTTGGACTTCTTCAAGTTTACGCCTATTTGAAAGAATGTCTTTGAAAAATTTGGTGTAAACCGGCATTTGGGTCATTACCTCAGTCAATGGTAGGTTCACATGCAATTGTTTCAACAGTTCAAGGAATTTGGCAAATTATTTGTCGGTTTTCTCATTCTTAAGTCTACCAGGAAAATGTGCGTATTTGTGAGGAGGGATGTAGAGAGGTACCTGTGCACTCACCTTTGGCAGCTCATCTTGAGATTGCTTTGCTGGTTCCGCATGGTCGCTTGGTGCAATTGGTGTAGTTTCCTTTGAGGCGAAATCCTCGTGTGTGGAGATGTGCTCATCATTGCCTCGTGTCTCTTCACCTTGCGGTTGTACATAGTCATCCTTTGGTACAGGTGGATCCTCATATTGCGTACCGCTGCGAAGCATGTGCCTAACCGCCTTGACATCCTTGGGATTGTCTCGGGTTTTGGCGGAAGGGTGCCTGGTTGGCGAGAGAATTGTGTAGCTTGTTGTGTAACTTGGTTTTCAAGTAATTTGTTTTGAGTTGCCAACATGTCTACCTTTTTGGTCAGTTCATCAAACTTTTGATTTTGACTTGTCATGAAAGTCTCCATCATCAATTCGAGATTGGACTTTGGTTGTGCATTCGAACCATACCCTTGGTTACCATAACCTTGATTTGGTCTATTAAAGTTTGAGTTACCTTGGTTGTTTTGATTTCCTTGGGTTGGTTGGTCATTTTGTCTCCACGAAAAGTTTGGGTGATTTCTCCAACCGGGGTTGTAAGTATTGGAGTAAGGATTGTTGTTTGGTTTGAAATTGCCTTGGTTAATTGCATTCACTTCCTCATAACTAACCTCATTACTTACACCACAGTTAATTGCTAGATGATCGGTACCACCACAAATTGAACAAGGAAGAGGAGAAGGATTGCTTACCGAGTTTACGCTCATTTGATCAATTTTGCGATTCAAAGCGGCAATTTCTGCAGCAAAATTTGGATTTGAATCACCTCCTTCATTCCCCGCTGCAGGATGACCGGTGTCTCCCTAGGGTTGTGCCATTGGCTTTGGTTGAGAGCCATGTCATCAACCAACTTGTATCCATCAATAGCCCCTTTATTCATGAGACTACCTCCAGCAGCTGCGTCTAGCATCCCCTTGTCCTGTGGCAGAAGGCTGTTGTAGAAGATCTGCAACAAATTCCACCCTTCGATACCATGGTGGGGACAGTACCTCTGCAGTTCTTGAAACCTCTCCCACGCCTCGCTCATGGTTTCTTCTCCTTTTTGTCGGAAATTGTGGATTTGATGGCGCAAGGAGTTTGTTTTGGATGGTGGGAAAAATTTGTTGAGAAAAACATTTGCCACCTTAGGCCAAGTGTTCATGTTCTCGGGTCTTTGGCCCCTTATCCAACTTTTAGCCTTATCTGCAAGAGAAAAAGTGAAGGCCATAACTTTAAGATTTTCTGGAGAAACAGTTTGTACCTTAATTGTGCTGCAGATTTCTTCAAAATTGGCTAAATGCTGTGTTGCATCTTCGTGGGGTAGACCATGGAACAGATGGCGCTGCACCATGCTAACCCATGCTGGCGGAATCTGGTATTCTTCAGCATTGATGGTGGGTGCCGTATACCCAATGTGGATTTCCTCAGCCCTAGGTGCTGTAAAGTCTCTCAAGGGGCGATTGGCATCAGCCGCTTCGATGTTTTGTCTATCAGCAGCGGCTGCTCGCAATCGTTGAAGTTCATTGGCCATCTCATCCCGTTCTCTTTGAAGGTTTTCCAAACGAGCATTTTCATTCCCGGTCGACATGTCTAACCGGCGCGGATTTATACTCAGGAAAGGTCCTCTTGTTGGGTGTTTGTTCCGTCTGGCGTAGAAAAGATGAGTTGATCCTCTCCTAGAAAACCACTCAACCAAATCTGTGGCTTCCGGGGTTGGAGGTTCTTCTGCCAGATTTCAACCTGCACGAATGAGAGAGAAAGAAAGCAAAAGAAAATTAAAAACAATTACTAACTAAATTACTTAGGTCTGAAATAATATTCTCCGTTGTCCCCGGCAACGGCGCCAAAAACTTGATGTGATTTCTGCAGTACAAGTAATAAATCCTAATTTATACTCAATTCGGTTGCAAGTGTACAACCTAGTCAAGTAGTATTTAGGGATCGTCTCCACAGGGACAAGTCGGAATATTTTTTCTAACCTAACAATTTAATTTAGTAAAAGGAATAAAAAGGTTTTTGTTTGTTCAAGTGGTTGATTTGGTTTTGATTAAACTGAATTAAACTAAAGTCTTAAGACAAAATCTGATTTTTAACAAAGATGAGAGATTAGGGTTTCTTAGGGTTCCAATCCACTAATGTTATGACTAATTGGTTTATTAAATTTGTTCTTTTAATTATGAAGGCACAGTTGAAGGTTGTAGGTATAAATGGATATTTCTATATTAATACCATCTTCAAATTAGAATAAACGTCACCTCTCGGTACTTGGCTATACTAATCTAAAGTCATTAAGTTCTTACTGTCCTAATTAACCTAGAAAACCGTATTTCACCTCTCGGTACTTGGTACAATTTGTCTAAACTATTAGGTAAAGCCCGTATAAGACAAGCGTCACCTCTCGGTACTTAGCCTATCAAATACCCTATTCTTTATGGTTGGGACTCAATATTCAATTTCTCAATTGCAAATACCAAACCCTAAGATTTCCTGTGATTTCGATTAAGTCCTCACAATCAATTAAAATAAAGAACAGATCATAATAAAGAACAAGAAGATACAAATTAAACCAACTAAATCATAACAAAAGTTTCAAGTACAGCCCTAATTAACCCTAGAAAATCCTTTAGCCAGTCATGGCTAAAGCACAAATCAAATTAAAAGATTAAAAGAGTTCCAAAGAGAGAAAATAATAAAACCGGTTGAATCGTGATGTTTCTTTCTCCCTTCTTCTCTCTCCTTTTCTCTTCCTTTGTCTCTCTTGTTAAAACCAGAAATTATCTCTCAAAAAACGTACTTATTCTGTTCTACAAGTTTCCTATTTATACCTCTGGCAAAAACTAAAACTAAATCTCTAAAAATAGCAAATTCGGGCTCTGAAACCGCCTTATTGCGGGCCGCAATAACATTCCTTGCGGGCCGCAATGAGTGGAGGCGGTTACTTCTCGCGCAAAATCACTCTCTGAATACTTCTCTGCGGGCCGCAATGAAATCCTTTGCGGGCCGCAAGAGGTCTGGGAAATGCTGTGGTCTGAGTTGCTCTCTGTTTGATAATGTTGCGGCCCGCAATGATTGTCCTGCGGTCCGCAATGGAAGTGGAAATTTCTCCTGGCTTCGTGCTGACTGGCCACAAATCACCCGTTTTGCTCCGTTAAGCTCCAAACACTTGATTACCTGTAAAATAAACATAACTAGGGCAGTAACTTGAACTTTCGGACATTTCTAACCTAATTAAACCTAATCTAATCAAAACTTGGCTTAATTTTCATAACAAACCCTAGATTTCAATAGATATTATTACGGCTTATCACACTTCTGCTTCTGCTTCAATCTGTCGCGCTCTCTCACGTTAAGTTATTTAAATTATTTTAAATTATTTTAAATCATTTAAATTTAAATTTATTATTTAAATTTAAATTTATTATTTAAATTATTTAAATTAATTTAGAAAATTGCAAAATAGTGTAGAATAATTTAGAAATTATCAAAATGGTATAGAAAAATTTAGAAAATTTTAAAATGATTTCGAATTGTTTTAGGAACCTCTTTCATTTTTGGATCCCTTCCGGAGCTCTGACTGTCTGATTGATCCGATCTTTGATTCAGGTTATTTTTTTATTTTAATTTTAATTTGTATTATAATTAATTAGTTCATTCCAAATAATGTTTTATTTTTTAGAATATTGTCCAAATAATTTAGAATTTTTTAGAATATTCCAAAATGGTTCAGAATAATTTTTAAAATTCCAAAATTGTTTAGAATATTGCTAAATTAATTTAAAAAATTTCAAAATGGTGTAGAATAATTTAGAAATTATCAAGATGGTCTAGAAAATTTTAAAATGATTTAGAATTATTTTAGGAACCTCTTTCATTTTTGGATCTCTTCCGGAGCTCTGACTGTCTGATTGATCCGATCTTCGATTCAGGTTATTTTTTTATTTTGATTTTAATTTGTATTATAATTAATTAGTTCAATCCAAATACATTTTTATTTTTTAGAAAATTGTCCAAATAGTTTAGAATTTTTTAGAATATTCCAAAATAGTTTAGAATATTGCCCTATTAATTTAAAAAATTACAAAATGATGTAGACTAATTTAGAAATATCGGAAATGGTCTTGAATAATTTAGAAAATTATAAAATGGTTATAGAATAATTTTTAGAGGTCCGGACAATTTTTTATTACTTATATGTTGTTATTTTTTAAATGGCCAGAACAATCGAAACTTAAAATGATAACTATTTATGTGAAGATATTTAGTGGAGGAGAAATCAAATACAATAATGACGGGGTCTTTTACAGTACCCGAGCTAAATACTCATTAGCGCCAACCGTGAACCACAGCTTTGATTATCTTCGGAATGAGATTTATAAATTTGTTGGGTATAATGCTAGTCAAGCAAATCTGGAAATCCAAGCCAGGTTTAATATGTCTACCGATGGGGGACGTGACCATCAATTAGTACCGGTAATGGACCAACAATCGTTCGAAATGGTTTTAGAAATTGTGTCGTCTTTTGCACAAAGGTTACCGGTTCTGGAGTTGTATGTAGAATTGGAACCGAACTATACCAGTCAGATTCCTGAACCTCGATCCCGACCCAGTACCAGTCATAATCATGTGGATCCCGACCCAATTCCAGTTAGATCCCGACTTAGTACCGGTCGGCACTCTATGGATGTACAGAGACCCCGACTCAGTATCGGTAGCAACTCTGTGGATCTACCAGTTAGACCTCTACCCAGTACCGGTCGGAACTCTGTGGATCTACCAAGCACATCCCGACCCAGTACCAGTCGGGCCCGTAGACAGCTACGTGATTATTCGCATGCCCCTGTGGATGCAATTGAATCTAACAGTTTGGAGAGTGGAGATGAGAGACTCTCAGGTGAGTCATCGGGTTCCGACGATGATATTGAATCGCTCAGCCAGCCACAATCAAGGTCCCGTGAAGCACAGTACCCGATAACTGGTCGGGAAAATATGACACATCCGGTTGATAGTTTCAATGACATATCCGGTTTACGGCCTGCGGATGTCGATTTTTTCGGCAGGTCAGACAAAACATTCGATAATCCATTGGCTAAGGGTGTAGTTTATCAGTCGAAAATGGCTCTAAGGATAGCAATCAATGAGTTCCATCTCGACAATAATTGTGAGTGCAAGGTTCTTAGAAGCGAACCTAGACGTTACGAGGTGGTGTGCAGAGATAAGTTTTGTAAATTTAAGGTATGCGCGAAGCAGAACGGTCTTTCAGAATCTTGGATTATTACCAAACAAGCACTTCCTCATACGTGCACAGTATCGGCGACACGTACTAATCATTGTCAGCTTACTCTGGACCATTCTGGTATTTTCTAAATTACTCTGGACCATTCTGGTATTTTCTAAACTGTTCTGGACCATTTTACAAATTCTAAATTATTCTGGACCATTCTACAAATTCTAAACTATTTAAAAATAAATAATTAAATAATTAAATATATTACAAAAAAAAAAAAACCTGCTGCGAGCTGGGAGAAAACGAAGACAACGACAGAGAGGGATAGCGAGAGGCCGGCTTATATAGCCCCGGATCCGGAATTTTTTTTTCCGCAAATAGCCCCCCTAAAACCGGAAAAAAAATTTCCGCACTTGGCCTCTAAATCCGGAAATTTTTTTTCCGGATTCGGATTTCTGTTTCCGGAAATAAATTTTTTTTCCGGATTGGGTATTTTCCGAATTTTTTCTTAACCCTGGGTATTTTTTGAAATTTCAATTTTTTTTTGGATATAAATAAAAAATTCGGTAACTAAGTGATAAATATCTATCAATGCTTCAAATGACAACTAATTATATAACGAGGAGGGATCCGATTACACCTTTTTTGGTGACACACTTTGACACCTACCATTTTCAAAGTCCAAATAGTCGATTCAAACCGTTCAACATGATGGATATATTAAAATGTGCTTGGAGATCAAATTTTACATTTTTTTGAATTTTTTTGCTATTTATTAAGATGGTTACAAAAATCGTTGTTTTCAGACCATTGAAAAACAACGATTTTGTAACCATCTTAATAAATAGTAAAAAAATTCAAAAAAATGTAAAATTTGATCTCCAAGTACATTTTAATATAGCGATCATGTTGAACGGTTCGGATCGACTGTTTGGATTTTGAAATCGCAAAATTGACCTATATAAAAAACGGTGTCATGATGTGTCACCAAAAAAGGTGTAATTGGATCCCTCCTCTTATATAACGGAGAATCAGGCTTAACATAGTTTGATGAACTAAAGATAAATATTCGAAATTTTTATTAATATCCAAAAAAAATATTAAATTTCAAAATCTACACCTCATGCGGAGGAATTTCAAAATCTGTCCAAACCGCAAAAATTTTCTTCGCTTCAAAAGCCTAAAACCGCAAATTTATTTTGTGGTTTCAGAATTTCAAAATATGTCCAAACCGCAAAAATTTTCTACGGTTCAAAAGCCTAAAAATGCAAATTTATTTTGCAGTTTTAGAATTCCAAACTGCAGAAAAAAATGACAGTTTTGGTTTTGGAATTCCAAAACCACAATTTATTTTGCGGTTCTATTTTTTTAAATTAAACAGAAATGTTTATAATTTATTTATTTTTTGTATTAAAATATTAGAAATATTTTATATATTTTTTGAAAATAAATGAAATACTATATAACTTGATTTATTAGAAAGATTGTGAGAAATAACCCGGATCAACATTTTTTAGGCCGGATTTTTTGCGTGTAGTGAAAGAATTTAATCACACCGTTTTCAGTTAGGATCCGTTACGGTATGTTATGTATATGTGTTGGTCATGTAATTAATTTTTTCAATATTATTTTTTCATTATGAATAATTTTTTGTAGCAGTTTCTTATTTTTTAAAGTCTTTTGGTGTTATTTTTTATGAACTAACTTAAACCTGACAAAATAATTAAATATAATTAGTTACGCCGTGTTTGAGTTTGTCACGAGGTCATGACGTGACTACACGTGACATCACAAATTTGTGTAACGTACTCGTCTCTCATTCTTGTAATCACATCAAATCATATTTTTTTTTCAGTCTACATGATGATAAATAATTTAAGCTATGAATTGTTGAATGGTCTAAATTGATTGAATACAGATATATTGATACATAGTACAGAACTACAGATCAATCTGTTATGCATAGTACCATAACCTCACTTTTAATAATACAAATATTTTCATTTTTAAATTTTTTGACATTATCTTCTTTTCTAATATTTTCGTCCCTTTTTCTAAATAATTGTGTTAATGTCGAAAACATTTATATTAAATGCAAAGAATAACTTTGGCAACTGATATCTCACTTTCTTATCTATATTCTGACCAAACTTTGTACCAAAACCTGTGCCTAAAACTGTCAAATCGTGTTTTATTTCATTGAATATCTATAGAATGTGGTACTGCTGCGCATTTGTTCTTACTTTGCAGAAAACGGGCGAAACTGAGGAAGAATATGGAATTCAAAGGTTTATATACGGTCCGTGTACCTTCTGATGCGGACCGTACAACCCTCTACCCGACCACAAACACGACCAGGACACCATCCACACGACCTGTATATGATGCTGAAATTTCAGCATCTGAAATTAAAACGGTCATAGATTTTGACTCGTAACTCCGTTTTGAGTGTATGACCACTTTTCGGAAAGCTTGCGAGAAGATCTACAATCTGAGCAAAAGACACATTTTTACACGGTCCGTGCACATTCTTGTGCGGACCGTGCACTAACCGCCCGATCGGACAGAGAGTTTCACGCAAGATGCTAGCACAGGCACACGGTCCGTGCAGATTTCTGTGCGGACCGTACACAGAAAATCCGGAAATCCAGACTGGAGATGGAAAGAGATGCCAGCTGGGGAGATCGAAATGGAAGGCTTTTAATACGCGATTTTGGGCATTAAAAGGAGGAGATTATTCCAGACCTAGGGACGGCTGGCTCTTGGAAGAACTCTTGGTTTGGAGAAGAAGTTTGGCAACGAATCTTCGTCTCTTTCTTCGAGTTTTGTCATGAACTTCATTATTATTATTTGTTTTTGCTTTTCAATCATGCTTGAGTAGACTTTTATTGTTTCTAGGGTTATGATGTAGTCGAATGCTTTGTTTTATTTGCTAGTTACTTGGAATTTGTGTTGAATCTTGTGCTTGCTTGCTTGTGTAGTATTTTATTGCTTAGTAGAACTCGTTTGAATTGAATTGTTAATCCGCTAGATGAAAGGCCTCATCTAAATGGAATATAAATAACCTTGATATTCACTCGACCAAACTAAGTATTTGAGATAGGTTTACGATCCGAGAGGTGAAACCAAGTAGTAGCCGAAAGGTGAACTTTTCCTTGTATCGAGAGATCTAGGATATCTTTAGTAAACCAACAAGTGACTTAGGATTATTAAACCAACAAGCGAAAGTTGAGGTTTGAGAACCCTAGGAGGGCAGAAATTGAATCCCGCACCAAGTAATTAAGCCAACATGCGAGAGTTGAGGTCTAGGTACTTTGGGTTCGGTCAATAGAACCCTGCACAGGAAAATCAACACAGAAACCAGTGGCTGCTGTATTAACTCGAGGGCCACACGGACCGTGTACGAGAGTACACGGCCCGTGCACATTACACACGGCCCGTGCATGAAAGTGCACGGACCGGGCACCTTGAGACTTGGCTGAGACGAAATCAGAAACCCTAGGAACTCCTTTTTAATCAATTAAACCCAAATTAAACTTTACTTTATTGTCTTTAATTACTGTCATTTGAACTGTTAGGATAAGTAATACCCCAAATCAACCTTTGCAGACTTCTAGAATCTCTGTAGTCTAAGTAAAGTCCGGTAATTATCAAAACCGTCCCTGTGATCGATACCCGACAATATACTACTCGACAGGACTGTGCACTTGCAGTCTGAACCGAAGGTGTATTTAAGGTTAAAAGGTACAGTTTACTGTACTGAAACTTTGAGCACTACCTTTTGGTGCAACAGCAACAAAAATAATAAAAAAAAGGGTGCCTTTTTTTTCTCTATTTTTTTTGGCTGCCGCAATTAGGGGTGTTAATCGGTTTGATTTGATTCGGTTTAAACCAAAATAAAACAAGTAAACTAAAAATTTCTTCGATTTTCAAAAATATAACAAAATCGATCGAAATAAATTTATCAACTGAACCAATTAAACTGGCCTATATTTTAGTTTGATATGTTAAACCGAAATAAGAAGATTAATCATAAGAATAAACTTAACAATTTTATTTATTTTTAAATGTTTGGTTCTGTTCAAACGGGTTTAAAAATTTAGATCAGTTCGATCTTAGTGTTTTAAAATTTTCTAAATCAAATTGAATAATTAAACCGGTCTTAAAAATTAACCGAATCATTCAACCAGAAAAATCAAACCATTTAATCTGAAGTCCTAACTATCTAAAGTTCTAAACCGATTAAATGCTTCATTCGAGTTGGACTTTGGATCAATGGGAAACTTAAAATACTCATTTTATTGGTCAAAAGAGTCAACATTATAAAAAGCCTCTCAGATTCCGACACGTGTCGTTACCTGTTCTGCTCATGCAGACCAGTCACACTATTTCTTCTCTCTTCCCTCTTACCCTTTTGGAGAGAGAGGGAGGGAGTATTTATTCAAAAAAAAAAAAAAAAATACAGATATAAAGAGAATCATCAAGTTCTCTGTTTTGCTTCGTTCTTGGCTTCTTTCTTTCCTGAGAAATAATTACTAGCAAAGAATTTCTTTCTTTCGGGGAAGCCATGAATCCATTTCGCTCGTTTCGCCTCCTCTACTCCTCGTCAACTCGTAACCTTTCAGCACAGGGATCTCAACTTAACTGCAAGTCCACTTCCCGTAAAACGAAATCCGCAACCGCGACAGGGGGTGTCCATCGTGCGCGTTCGTTGGATGTGGTCGCCAAGGGGGTGGTCCACCTCCTGTGCAATTCCTCGGCGGAAGGTGGTCTCTGCCACGTGTACCTCGTAGGCACTCGCCACATGTCGCAGGTATGCACTGATTTTTGTTTTTGCCAAGTGCTGGATTGAATTGCTATTTTAGCATTTATATTTGAAAAATTGTTGCTGCTATTACTTGTTGAAAGGTAGATACTAGCATCTATATTTGCTCCTGAAAGATTGAAATTGTTTTTTATTATTTTGAAGGTTGAAAGAATGAAATTGTTATTGTACACAAGTTTTTAAAATGTTAGAATTAAACAGAGTCAATCATTTAGTCAAATCGAATTTCTGATACTGATCGTTGACAATGTTACTTCTCAAATTAGATAAATTCTGGTTTGTAGCTCTTCATTTAGAAAATTAATTTTATTTTCTAGAGAAAGGTATGAAAATCCATGACATAACACTAGTAGAGAAAATAAAACTGAGAATAGATATATGCAAAACACTAATATAACTTGGACTCAATAGCCTATTATGACAAAAACAATATATATTTTTTCTTGATTCATAGGAATCTTGCAAGAAAGTGAAAGCTGTCATGAAGTACATTAAGCCTCAGGTAGATTCTTAAATCTTTTTTCACTTTTAATTTTCTTCTTTAAAATCTGTCTGTGATACTAAAGTTGTTTCCATTTCCTATTTCTTGTTTTCCTTTTTGTTAATTGCATTTGTCTAGGCACTTTTCTTGGAGTTATGTGAAAGCAGTGCAGGTGAAGAAATGTTCCCCCAAAAAGTTCAGGTACTCAAAGAAATACATTCTGTACCCTGTTAAATTTGCTAATCTGTGAGGGTTTTTAACTATAAAAAAGAAAAACACTGAACTGCAAGTTCCTTAAAATTGTTCCAAGGTGTACGTTGGTAAAAATAGGTGGGAGACTGGGAGTTGTATGCTTTTGTCATTTGTTAACCCACAAATGAAGGGTGTATTTTATGGATTTTGTCAAATATTTTACAAAGGTTTTTAATTTTCTTTCATTTTTTAGGTTGCAACCATGCATCAGATGGTTGATATGTGGAAGGGCCATTATATTCTACCTGCAGACATATGCTCTATTTGGTCCTTGGAAAAGGTTCTCTATCTCTTTTTCTCTCAGTCTCTATGTGTGTGTGTGTGTGTGTGTGTGTGTTTTGCTCCGTACTAATTGGCTATCTACCTAGTACGTACCTGTGTTGATCACCATCAATTTGTTATGTGGCCTTTCTTGCCTTGAATTTTCATCTGCTTGTCTGAGTTGAACTGAAATGTTCGTAGAATTCAAAAAATAAGGAGTATGGAAACCCAGCACAATTGCTCTCTTAACATCATCTATTTTAGTTGATGAATTCTGCAAGTAGCTACAACATTTTTGAGTTAAATCTGGCTTATCCTTTCTAGGATAATTTGTTAGTCTTTAAGTTTGCTATATTGTTCATCACCTCTAACCCAGTAATTAATTTAGATTTTGGATAACAATTCAATTTTGAAGGATTTACCCCAGCAAGGTGCTGCACCAAAGTCTGAGTTTCGAATTGCTTATGAAGAGGCCATTAGTCATGGTGCTACAGTTTATCTTGGCGATCGTCCCATTCATGTAAGTTAAAAAAATATGGGGTCCTGTCTTTGTTACTTCTGTCAAATAAAGGTTACTGCATTTTATAGGAAAAAGAACACTTCATTTTTTGTTGTATAGCACTGAGTTTCAAGAAGAATAGCATAGCTACTGGAACTATATTCTAGATCTTTATATTTTAAAGAATCCATATTGTCACTGTATTCTATTTCTGATTCATTTAACAGATCACTAATAGTAGAGTAAAAGCAGTTCAAAGCAGAATTCCACTGTGGTCCTATGCAAAGTTCTGGTATTGTATAAGTTTGCTGGGAATTGAAGATATTATAAAGCCAACAAATTTTATTAAATATGTAAGTCCCTTGCTCCTTTCATGTTTCAGATGTTGTATTTCTTTTGTTTTTTTGTGAAATTCTAATGTTATGTCTGTCTATTTTTGCCTATTTTCAGGTGAAAAGAATAGTAACATGGAGTATTAGTGCCGAGCTTAAGAAAAGACCTGATCTGTCTGGTTCTGCTCTTGAGGAGCACAAAAAAGCTTTCCCTTTTATATGGGAAACCATTCTCACTGAGCGTGACATGTTTGTTTTTCTTCTCAATTTTACTTATCTTATCCATTTTCTTTAAAATAAAATGAATTGTATATTCAGTCTATTTAGTAAAACATCAAACTAACACAATGCTATCTGTTATATGTAAATGGAACAAGAGTGAAGGAATTAAAAATTTAATAATTGCCTCTGTTAGTGACTTGACACAACGAAATGGCTTTCTAATTGCTGTTATAGAGTAAAAAAACTCCCCACAGAGTAAGTTAATCACCCTTTTCTCATTTCACCCTAGTTTGCACTTAAAAAAAATACATAATAGAAGAAATGCAAAATCATCATAGTGATATGTCTTTTTGCATATATAGGAAAAGTAATCAGTTGAACTAAATATAAAACATGAACAAATTGAATTTCAATATCTTATTCCTTACAATTATTATAATTTTAAAATATAGGTTTATGTCAAGAAAACTATGGGATGTGGCAAGGGAGCATTCTTCGGTTGTTGCTGTGGTAGGCCAGGCACATTTACCTGGAATAAAGAAACACTGGGCACAACCAATTGAGGTTACCATTTTACTAATCCATCTGTGTTTTCATACTTCCTGCTATTGTGCTGTACCAAATAGAACTTGGACCAGTTGCATTCTGTCTTTTTCTGTAATTTTGTACAGGTGGAGCATTTGCTTGAAATTCCAAAAACGAGGGAGGGTACATCAAATGCAAAGATTTTGGTCGCTGCTGGGGCCTTAATTGGTATTTTGATTTGGGCAAGGAATTGAGATTAATAACAGTTCTGACCCAGTGATCACTTGATCCTTAACTCCTTTGCTTCAGAAAATTTTGTATCTGTAGTATCTCAGGAAAGTTTTTTTTTTTTTTTTGTATTGATGGAAATATTTCATTGTATTGATCTCTACATGTATATATATATATTTTTTAGGATACGGCTTGTAGGCTTAAGAGATATACATATAGTATGATATATAATGTTGGCTTTGCTTGTAGCTTCTTCTATTTCCTTTTTTGGTATAGCACGTAACTTTCATTTTTTATTTTTAAAAACCAGATAGAGGCTATCAGGTTAGCACGATTAAATAAATAGTAATCACATCAAGAACTGTCTGAACGACATCGTCTGTTTTGAAGCCACAGCCTGAATCTAATTTGGAGCAGTGTTCATACTGAACCTTCACCTCAGAAAACCCAACTGGGTTGAGCGCAACTTGGGCTTTGGAATTAGGCTGCATGTCCTCCTTGTTTGAGTGTTTTTTGATCGGTCCATAAGGCGCAGGCGTAGCCGCGTAGGAGGCTTGCTCTTCTGGCGGATGGAACTTCTAATTTCACTTAACGTTACCTTAGCTGGTTCTGGCTGCTTAATTGAGCCTTTAGCTTTCCTAGCCGTTAGGATACGAATCGGCATGCCTGCGCCACATGTCCTCTTCTGCTTACCTCTGGCATGTCATTCCCCTTTCCAGAAGAATCTCCGTATTTGTTTTTTGTCTTCATGTTCATCTCCTGCAATTGCCTTTCGTGAGGTCATGCATGTTGTGATTCGTTGTTAGGGTTCTGATGACCCGTTTCACTAAACCCATTTTCCCTTCGGCCTAGTTGATCTGATTCCCTTCACAAATTGTTGGATGCATTGACTTCTCGAAAATCTCAACCGTTCAAATACGTTCTGCACGAATATCAAAGCTAAAATAATACGCCCCCCTCCTGCGCTATCCGTCCCTCCACAGCTGTTTGGTTGATCTTCTGTGGCGCTGATACTTGACCCAGCTCCTGCAAATAGGTTGTGCCGTTGTGGACTGGGTTTCACTCTGATTCACCACACGGTTCAGCAATTCAACTTGGCGCTGAAAACCCAGCTGTCTCTGTGATAGGAGCCTTCTTTTTCTCAGAAGAATTGTGATAGCACTGGTTAAACGTTTAGTTTGTTTATCTCTCTGACAAGTGGGCTATACAAGCCGTGGCGTTCTCTCATCTTGTTATTTAGTTAAATTTTATAGAGCTGCTGTAACCTTCAAGGTTTCACAGTCTTTACTATCAGACTATCAGTTAAACCACCTTCTTCTTTAACTTTTCCCTCAATATGGACGTCGACACCATTACTAACCAACCATTGACTGGGGAAGAAATCATGCAAGTGGGGAACGCCGGGGAAGATATCGTGCAAGTGGAGGATGCCGAGGATGCCGGGGAACAAACCGGGCAAGTGGAGGATGCCGAGAATGCCGGAGAACAAACCGGGCAAGTGGAGAATGCCGAGAATACCGGAGAACAAACCGGGCAAGTGGAGAATGCTGAGAATGCTGGAGAAGAAACCGGCCAAGGGGAAGACACTGGGGACAACAGCCATCTACAATGTGTCGAGCTCTCAACTGTGTCTGGAAGCGTCTGCCATGTGTATCTCATTGGGGTCACCCACCGAACTCAGGTGACTGTTGTATTTCTATACCGAACAATATTAATTATAAACTGGATCTTTGTACAACTCTGGTTTTTGTTTCAATTGATTGGCATTCTTGATTTTTCATACATCAAGACACGTTCTTCAACACATGCATGTTTATGATGTGGTTTTGTTAGATGAGCCTTCTATGAATTGGACCTCTTTCTTGGTTTCTTTGAAGGAAATTAATATAAATTTTATCATAAATGTTTTTCATACCTGGCGTAAAGCTATCTCTCTCTCTCTCTCTCTCTATATATATATATTAACATGTAGTTTATTAAAAAAAAACTCATTGGCTTGAAATCCCAGAATAAATTGATGTGTTCTTTTTCTTTTATGTTTCTAGCTTTTTAAGTAGAAATGGTGGATAGAATTTGTAACAGAAACGGTAAGCTCCCTGGTAACTTGAGCGTTTTTTGCAATTTGCAATATTTTAAGTTGTAGCAACGTTTTCAATTCGAAATAGCACAAATGCAAATTCCCAATTCCCACCTTCAAATAAATTCCTAAAATTGTTAATAACAATTATAGAAAATGCATGGGTTTTTTTAATTTAAATATTTTTTTGTTGTTAAATTGATATTAGCACCTCGGTTTTATATTTTGAGCAATTTATTAATTTTACCTTTTGTTGGTTTCATTGAATTTACTTGAATTAAATTTTGCCATTTAATTTTCTGGATTACTGTCGGCATGAATCATATTACTGACATGTAGCTGTTTAAATGCTTATATTTAAAAACTCCTTGACATCAATTTGAGAAAATTAAAGGGTGCAAATTGGATAATAAATTGACTATTTTTTTTTCTTTTACGTTTGTAGCTTTTTATGAAGAATAGGTAGGTCCAATTTGTTTCAAAACCAGTTGCAATTTGAGCAAAAGAATGTTAATTGGATAATAAAATGAGTGTTTGTTTTCTTTTACTTTTATAGCTTTTTAAGTATAATAGTTATAGGTGCAATTCCTTGCAACCTGACCATATTTTACTTTTATGAATGTTCCCTCATATTTTTTTTAATTTTTTTTATCAGCAATCTTGTAATGCAGTGAGGTCTGCTATTAATGATATAAAACCTAAGGTTTGTTATTTTTTTCTTTTTTAATTAATTAAAGATTGTATTATTTCAAATATGCGTAGTATATTAACTTTGTTTGTTTTAATTAGGTTGTATTTCTAGAGCTATGTGACCCACGATTACAGCACATATTGGGAGAACCCATGCCGGTAACATCAAATTCAACTTAATTTTTAATTATTTAATTATTTAATTTTTTTTAATTTTTTTTAATTTTTCAATTTTTCAATTTTGATCTCAGGATAGTACATGGAAGGATGTGGTGTGGTGCATAATTACCGGGAAAATATTGATAACGATAGTCATGTGGTTTCTATCCAAGGTAAGATATTAATTTTTTTGACCCCCTCCAAAAATTGATATATTATCAATACTGTTCAAGATTCCTATTTTTTCGATTAAAATATTAACAAAAATTATATGTTTGATAATTTGTTCGATTATATGTTTGTGATTATTTAATACTGATTTATGTATCAGAAATTAAAATTATTTAATGGTACTTCAAATTATTTAGATGGTGGCAGACATTGATGCCCATGAGTCTGAATTTAAGGTGGCATATGAGGAGGCCGTAAGGTTGGAATCTCCAGTTTTTGCTGGTGATATTTTTATTGGGGTAAGTATCCCAGACAAACATATAAATTATGTGCTACATGTGTTATTTTAAAAATTACTTGCTGTGTTTAATATAGATTCTCTGGTTCCATTTATTGTTTATGATAATTAATCTTTCTATTAATTATTTTTGGGATTATTGGCCTTATTAATTATATTTTATTAATGTGACAGGCTACATACGAAAGAATCTGGAAAGCAACGTCACTGAAACAGAAGATTACAATTATACGCAATGTATGGATTTATATATGTATTGTTCTATTCTTAATTCACTTTATATTTTTCCAAGTTGTTAACATTCTAGTTTTTTTAAATACTTAGTATAGGAAAGTTTATGCTGGGGATGAACAAGAAATGGAAAACCTCTATGATGCTTGTCCGTCTCTGTACAAGATACTCGTAGAGGATCGTGACAAGTAATTAATTATTTATTATTTTTAATCATTATGACTTATTTTGAAATTTCGTGTTCTAAATGTAAAATTTTTGTTATTTTTTTAATATAGGTACATGACGCTTCACTTACGTGAATTAGCAAACGACTGGTCCTCTATATTAGCTGTTGTTGGTAAAGACCACATGGAGGGAATTCGTAATAATTTATCGGAAAATATCGAAGTAATATATGAATTTATTTTAATTATATTCTCCTTTCTATAAATGATTTTGCAACTTGATTAATTGTAATTTGCATGTGCAGATCAATAAGGACGAGTTGATTGAAGAAATATTTGGGTATACAAAATTTTCAGCCGTTAAAATTGTTGTTTCTGCAGGAATTGTCGGTATATTATTTGCATGTTTTCTTTGGAAGAAGAACTAAATGTTGTTTTTGGTGAGTTGCTTTTAGAAATTTGTTGGATTAGTAATAGACAAGTTTCTTCTTTTAATTCATTCGGCATGGTTACTATATGTCTAACATGAATTGAACATATAATTAGATATGTTGTGATCTTTTTAGTGAGTATATTTTTTGTATCTTTAGAAAATATAGCAGGGACAAATATATTTTTAATAACAAGAAGCCTTGAGAAGCTTCAGGAAAGCATAGGCAGAAACTTAAGATTCATGTTATTAGATTTGTACTTAATTATAAAATGATATCCTTACATATTCTTCCTTTGTAATTTAAAGAACCAAAAAAAAAAAAACCTTAATTACTCATAAGAAATTACAGCCCCTGGATGCAAAACTGCAAACTGTCGAGTATCCTTAAAAAGTTTTAAAAACTATTTAATAATTTATTGAGGTTTGATTAGGATAAAAAGCGGATACAAAAATCATTACTACAAGGATAATGAATTAAAAGAGGATAAAAAATTCATTACTACAAGGATAATCAAACTCATTAAAACGTTTTAAATTTTAATGCAACCCCCGGCAAAATTTCTTTTGAGGGAACACATACACAAACTCTGATATAATAATTTTCACATTCTCCAATTTCATGTTTTGAAACAGGGCCTTTTGAAAGTTGTCTACTCTAGTTACATTTTTGTGAAATTTCACCTTGAGCAGCTTAAGCTTCTTGCACTGGGATAGTTGCATCCACATTAAATGATTGTAAGCGATTTCATTAAATACCGTTCTCTGCTCCAATCTCCTCAACACAATATGCAAGCGTAATAAGTTAGAAGTATATTTTCTTATCACATCCCTCTGCTGCTTGGGGAAGTATAAAGTGAGTATGTTGAGGTTAGGTGAATTTTGAAGGAACCAAGTAACTGGATTGAATTTCTCAGGATCCATGCACCAATCACTAAGTCTGACAGACAAATTCTCTAGATTGCAGAATGCTCCGAACCTTGTTAATTTATCTTTTAAAGTATCCTGAAAAACCCAACAGAAAATAAACAGTTATATGGCACAAATCTATCTACATGAATGACAATTCAAACACGATGAAAAGTAAAAAAAAATAAAACGAGTACCTCATGACGGTACTTGGTACAAAACTCAAGACTTTGAGCACATGAAAGCACAGTAAACAGATCTGATTTGTCGCCTTGATCTATGTAACGAAGGAATGTTGAACCTAAATATGAAGTGGTACCGAGAATCGTTTTACGCGGGAGATTGTTCCAAGAGACCTTCAATGATATGAAAGGATAATCACTCCATTCAATTATAGTTGATTTAATAGTTGCCCTATAAAGACTCCAACTAATTATGCCCCAAGAGGTTTTCACATGACAATATTTGATAGTCAAACATTTTAACTTATGCCTAAAAATCGAAGTGAATTCACCGTTGCACCGTTCTAATGACAAATCTTCAAGAATGGGGCACCCTGAGAGAAGTATGGATACACTCTCTTCATCCAAAGATGTGTTGTCTAGATGCAACCTTCTAATTTGCGGAAGATTTACGAGCTTTGGTACTCTTACTGAATCCTTGTATCGGATCCAACCACATATCATCAACGACATTTCCTCTATTGATTCGCAAGTGAAGGCCCATGCAAGTAAATCAGCATTTAGAAAAGAAATTAATGTAGAAAATACACGAGGTTTGGACTTGGCAGCATAAGCGATCCAGGTTTTAACAAGCTCAGAGCAGTTATTACTAGGTAACCCGTCCTGGTATCTTATACAGAATGTGTTCAAGTAGGGATCCTTATGACGGTGTGTCATATGCATCTTGATAAATTCTTCGTACTTATCGTGTTTTCTTTTCCTCTTAGTTTCGAGGTCATTTAGGTCAAGACAGAACCTTTGGTTTAGTTTGTTAGTAGCTTCAAATTCATATAGGTCAAAATTGGCGCAGCGCAAGAAGATCCATAGTTTTCTCCATCTCTTTGAAACAAAACTTGTTTGAACAGCTTCTGTTGTCTTTAGGAATGACAAAATATATATGAGCAGATCATCTGACAAATTGCTTATCCTGTCAGTCTCTTCATCCATCATACATGTATTCTTCTCTATTGTTTTTGCCTCTATTGACAAACTCCACTGTTTGATAAATGAAAAAAAGTTAGAAAATAAACAACAATTACAAAATTGGTACATAATACAAAATTTTGTGATAATATATAGGTGCAACATTTGACATGATTTGTAGTCTTTGGCATGACAACACTAGAATGCATGGCACTGCTCTTTAATTCTTGGGCTTAATACATTTACAATGAAACAACCAATGGAAATGAAGAGGATAAATTACTTGGAGCAAATATATATATCTAAAATCAGAATCTAATATTTACATCATATTTGGTACTGTATATATCTGGTAATGGTATATAATAGAGGGAGTTCAGCACATTTGTTTAGTACAAATAATACATTAACAAATTGACCGGCCCGTATTAATAAAAACATAGAAGAAAATCCACATGTACATTATCATTTTCCAAGGTAATTGCAAATCAAAAACATAGAACCCATGCTCTGAGGCTTATATATATTGGGATCTGCTTGCTAATTTGAGAAACTGAATTTTGCTTAAAGTTGCAGTTAAAAAGTAGATGAAATGTGTTGATTTTCTAGAATTGACAAAGTGGTTATTAATTAACTTTGATATAATATAAAAATTAAGGAAAAAGAGAAGATATATGAAGAAATTTTGGTTTAAAAAAGAAACACTAGCGATAGTGATAGCAAGTACACAGACTCGAAGAATACAAAAAAATACCTTGAGTATTTTCGTAGAAAGATTTCAAGAGAAAATATCATCCGGAATCTTTACTTGAGTTTTTTTTTCTGTCACGAAGGAAAGAATGTGCTTGTATCACAGAGAAAGGGGTTAAAAAGGTTTTAAATTAGTTAAATTTAACCTGTGAGCTAATGAGGCAAAAATCAAAATTTAGCATAATTAAAGATAAGTATGTTCCGAAATAACTCGTTTACAAAATTAGTGTGCCATTACGAATAAAAGAGGTTTTTGGAGTGTCGAACTAAAAATAGTGAGGAATTCAATAAATTAAAAAGAAGTGATAAACTAAAGATAGAGAGAGAAGCTAAAACCATTTAGTATATAATCTCTGACAAGCGGGCCATACAATCCTATTTTACGTAAATTATATATGGTTGCTCCCTCCAAGTTTTCACTCTAGTCTCTACTGTCAGATAAAACATTCATTGCTTGGAGTTCAAATTAAAAATTGCTCTTCTCTAATCATTCTCTCCTTCATGTATCATCTATATAATAACTCTCTTTTTTTTTTTGGAGCGAAATCTATATAATAAATCTTAGGGTACTCAGGAACTTTAAATGTAAAAAATTGTGTTATTCATCTCTTAATCTGTTCCAAGAAGTAAAATTATTAATGAAGGCTTAATTATGTCATGGGAAAGGTACAATGTGGGAGCATTCATTGGTATATGTCGAGAAAATATTGGTAGGCCAGGCATATTTACCAGAAATCATGATATACTTGTTACAATTTACAAGTTTTATTACCATTTTACTGATTCGTCTCTGTTTTTTTGTTTTTTGTTTCCATACATTTTACTATTAAGTTCTCATGATTGAGATGAACTTCATCCCCAACCAGATATAGAGACATTTTTTCATATGTAACAAAATAAAAAGGGGGAATTTCACGTATACCCCTCAAAAACTTCAAAATTACGTATTTCTCCCTCTAAACTTCAAAATTACGTATTTCCTCCTCTAAACTTCAAAAACTCACGAATTTACCCATTTTATTGTCTTTTATATTAAACTAATTCTAAAATTTTAAAATATCCATTTTACTCTTTATTAAAAGCATATAAAAGCCTATCAAAGTCAAATTTGAATCTGAAGGGTTCCTCTACCGTCCGATCCGCACGTATCGCATTAAGATATGTGCGCATCGCTTCAATATTTGTGCTGAGCTAGAACGCACGAATCTTCAATATGCGTGTGTGTTCACATCAAGATTTGTGCCGATCTTGCATGTATAGATCTAAAAGCAGTTCGGACGGTAGTTGAACTGTTTAGATTCAAATTTGTTTCTAATAGGTTTTATATATTTTTAATAAAGGTTAAAATGGGTATTTTATAAATTTAGAATGAGTTTTAATATAAAAGACAACAAAATGGGTAAATTTGTGAGTATTTAAAGTTTAGAGGGGAAATACGTAATTTTAAATTTAAGAGGGGGAAATACGTAATTTTGAAGTTTTTGAGGGATATAGGTGAAATTTGTGATTAAAAAAAATCATTACGACAAGGATAATCAAACACATTAATAATAAAGCCATTCCCAGAAAGTTTGCATTTGAGGGAACGCACATTCTACAAACTCCGATATAATAACTTGTACATTCTCCAATTTCATGTTTTGAAACAGGGCCTTTTGGAAGTTGTCGGCTCTAGTAATATTTTTGGGAAATTTCATCTCGACCAGCTTAAGCTTCTTGCACTGGGATAGTTGCATCCACATCAAATGATTATATGCGATTTCATTAAATACCGTTCTTTGCTCCCGTAGTGTATATTTTTTTATCAACTGATCTCTATGATAGTTAAAAGAATACTTTTTTATCAACTCCCTCTGCTGCTTGGGGAAGTATAAAGTTAGTATGTTGAGATTAGGTGAATTTTGCAGGAACCAAGTAACTGGATTGAATTTCTCAGGATCCATGCACCAATAACTAAGTCTGACAGATAAATTCTCTAGATTGCGGAATGCTCCAAACCTTGTTAACTCTTCTTTGAAAATATCCTGAAAAACCAAACAGAAAAAAAAAAAAAATACAGTTATATCTGCATGAATAACAATTCAAACATGATGAGAAGTAAAAAATATTAAAACCAGTACCTCCCTACGGTTGGTACCAAACTCAAGACTTCGAGCACATGAAAGCACTGTAAAAAGATCCGATTTGTCGCCTTGATCTATGTAACGAAAGAACATTGAACCCAAATATGAAGTGCTACCAAGGATAGTTTTACATGGGAGATTGTTCCAAGAGACCTTCAATAATTTGAAAGGATGATCACTCCATTCAATTATAGTCTTCGATTTTACTGGGTTTTCACAAATGTTTGATTCAATAGTTGCCTTATAAAGCCCCCAACTAATTATGCCCCAAGAGGTTTTAACATGACAAGATTTGATAGTCAAACATTTTAACTTATGCCTGAAAATCGAAGCAAATTCACCGTTGCACCGTTCTAATGACAAATCTTCAAGAACCGGGCACCCTGAGAAAAGAATGGATACACTCTCGTCATCCAAAGATGTCTTGTCTAGATGCAACCTTCTAATTTGTGGAAGATTTACGAGCTTTGGTACTCTCACTGAATCCTCATATCGGATCCAACCACATATCATCAATGACATTTCCTCTATTGATTCGCAAGTGAAGGCCCATGCAAATAAGTCAGCATTTAGAAAAGGAATTAATGTGGAAAATACACGAGGTTTGGACTTGGCTGCATAAGCAATCAAGGTTCTAACAAGGTCAGAGCAGTTATTACTAGGTAACCCGTCCTGGTATCTTATACAGAATGTGTTCAAGTAGGGATCCTCATGACGGTGTGTCATATGCATCTTGATAAATTCTTCGTACTTATCGTGTTTTTTCTTTCTCTTAGTTTCATGGTCATTTAGTTCAAGACAGATCCTTCGGTTTAGTTTGTTAGTAGCTTCAAATTCATATAGGTCAAAATTGGCGCACCGCAAGAAGATCCATAGTTTTCTCCATCTCTTTGATACAAAACTTGTTTGAACAGCTTCTGTTGTCTTTAAGAGTGACAAAATATATATGAGCACATCATCTGGCAAATTGCTTATTCTGTCAGTCCCTTCATCCATCATACATGTATTTTTAATTTTTCTCTATTGACAAACTTGACTGTGGACAAATGAGAAAAAAAAAAAAACAATAGTTATACCCCCATGTTTCGTAGCTAGGTTCTGTTAAAAACAATAGTTATACATCATATTTGGTGTATATATCTGGTAATGGTATATATATAGAGATAGTTCAGCACATTTGTTTAGTACAAATAATACATTAACAAATTGACCGGCCCGTATTAACAAAAACATAGAAATAAAATCTACATTGACAGTATCATTTGCCAAGGTAATTGCAACTAAAAAAATATAGAACCCGTGCTCTGAGGCTTAAATATATTGGGATCTGCTTGCTAACTTGAGAAACTGAATTTTGCTTGAAGTTGTAGTAAAAAGTAGAAGAAATGTGTTGATTTTCTACAATTGACAAAGTGCTTATTAATTAACTTTGATTTAATATAAAAATTAAGGAAAAAGAGAAGACACATGAAGAAAATTTGGTAAAAATAAAAGCGATAGCAAGTATGCAGACTCGAAGAATTAAAAAAAAGTACCTCGAGTAAATTGTGTAGCAAGATTTCAAGAGAAAATATTATCTGGAATCTTTCCTTGAGTTTTTTTTTTCTGTTACAAAGGAAAGAATGGGCTTGTATCACAGAGAAAGGGTTAAAATGGTTTTAAATTAGTTAACTTCGATTTGTGAGCTAATGAGGGAAAAATCATAAATTTAGCGTAATTAAATATAAGAATTTTCCGAAATAACTCGTTTAATTACAAAACTAGTGTGCTATTATTGAATAAAAGAGGTTTTTGGAGTGTCGAACTAAAAATAGTGAGGAATTCAATAAATTATAAAAAAAAAAACTAAAGAGAGAGAGAGAAATTAATAAGCTAAAATCATTCAATTCAATTTACTTTCTTATAAGAAGAAATAAAATCTAAATAGCTGCAATGCAATTTAGTACCTGAACTTTCTTAATTAATAGAACGATGCAATTTACAAGAATCGCAGATAACATATTGCATAAAATTATATGTCTTCAAGAATTAATGCGCAAGCTCTTTCTCAAAAAAAAATAATAATAATGCGCAAGATCAGCTTTAGCTTAGCATTTTATTTGTGATTATATTTTTTCTTCTAAATTCGAATTTCTTTCAAAATTAGAACCACAAAGCAATTATTGACATGTGAGATTGTACATTTATATTCAAATTCTAATTAAAAAGATTGAGCATGGATGTCAATATACATGAGAAATCATAACAGGATTTAATGGAAACTAACATAATAATATTATCACAAAATCTTTTGAATTAGCATACTTGATAACATTGTCATGTAAGTTTTCTCCAATGAACCTCTACATACAAGATTTAGGACCAATGAATTACATAAAGGGGTCATAAACATATATATATAATGCTCTCCTCAATTCAATTAAAAATATGAATTACCTTGATGCATATGCAAACTAGTAGTATAGGGTCCTGATCTGTCTAAATTAAGTCTTCGAAAGGCTAAATGGTGTAGCATGTGAAGTTCGAGTATGAATCTGATGCATCATGCTAACCAAGGTTGTCGAGACATTCAAAATTGGCTTCGAACATGAAGCGCTATGCCACCTCGGGTTCCAATTGAGATTTAGTTTGGTTCGATTTAAGTTTGATGGTGAAGATCGAGAAATTCTTGTTCTTGAGTTCTCTGAAGGCTAAGTGGTGTTGTGCATGCAGCTTGAGAATTTTGTTGATGAAGATTGCGAAAATAGTGTTATTGAGTCTTCGAAAGGCTAAATGGTGCTAAATGGTGTAGCTTGTTCAGTTCGAGTCTGAATTTGATGCGCTATGCCGACTCAGGTCATCGAGATGTGCAAAATTAAATTATGGACATTAAGCGCTTTTTGCCGGTTCAGGTTCTAGTTGAGATAAATTTGGTTTCATTTAAGATTCATTTGATTTAATTTGATTTAAATTTGATTTAGTTTGATTTGATCTTGATTTGATTAAATTCAATTGGTTTGATGCGATTGGTTTAATTCAATTGATTTGTTTTAGGTTGTTCTATCTTGTTCTTGAATTAAATATGCTTCATCTTCATTTTGAATTAAATTGGTTTCATTCTGATTTAGAATTAAATTTGTTTCATCCTAGTTTGACACTGTTCAGATTTTAACTCAATTTAAATTTATGTCATTAATAATTTTCAAGGTGTCATGAGAAGTTTCAGACATTCAAACAATTTTCAGAAATTTTTTAGAGTTCAAAGACATTTTGCATGATTTTTTATGGCTGCTCACATGATTTTTTAGAGTTCAAAGATATTTTACGTGAATTTTTTGGATGTTCAGATAATTTATATGAATTTCTGAGTCTCTGTATATTTTTTGTAAATTTTTTTAGTGTTCAGATAATTTATATAATTTTTTTGAGTCTCTAGATATTTTCTGTGAATTTTCTAGATAATCAGATAGTATATATATTTTAATTTTCTAGACATTCTCTGAGGTTTATTTGAATATTTAGAATCTGAGGGAATTATTGTGATTTTCAGGACATTCAGGGTCCTGTGTGCAAGTTTCAGGTCGTTAGTTATTAGTTTTTTTTTAATGAGGGAGTTGTTTCCTTGTTTTATGTAGTAAACAAAGAAAAATAAACTCCACACATTTGAAAGGGAGGGAAATAAATCTGCTGTTATTCTGATCCCAACGGTTCAAACTTTATAATGCGGTAAGCTCAGGGAAGTAAGTTATTTATGCACGAATCTCAACAAAGATCAACGATTAAGATCATGCAGAAAATACTTCAAAATTACCATTATGCCACCGGTTAAACATTTAGTTTGTTATCTTGACAAGCGGGCCATACAAGCCTATTATGCGCAGCGCTCTCTGTTCTTGAGTAAAATTATATAAAGCTGCTCCCAGCTTCCAGTTTCCATCTCTACTATCTCGGATAAAACATTCACTGCGTGGAGTTTAAATTAAACCATCTCCCTCCTCTTCTCTAATTATTCTCTCCTCCATGGCTCAAATATATAATAACTTGTATTTGCTTGGGCGAGGAGTCGTGCATCTCCAGCGCATCTCATCAGCTGAAGGAGGCGTCTGCCACGTGTCCTTCATTGGGACCGACCACTCCACTCAGGTGCCTGTTCTTGATTTTTACAGATTTTGTGCTTTGTCTTTCTTTAAAATGGAAATCTAGCTAAAATTTAGATTACCATCTTTTCTGGAAAATTGAATATTGCACATCATTTGGCGTTCTTGATTTTCGTAATAATCATAACTGAAATAAGGTTACAGCTTTTTTGTTTGATATTGGCAACCAAATTAAGTGTTGAACTTTCTTATTTATTAGAGCATTTTTATTAATTTTACCTTTTCTTGGTTTCTTGGAATTTAGTTTAAGTTTTGGCATTGAATGTTCTTGATTACTACCGGCATGAAACAATACTGATATGTACTCTATTTAAAAACTTATATTTAAAAAATGTGATATTTTCCAAAATAATAGCACATAGGCCCTCATATTTATTTCAATTTCCAGGAATCATGCAAGGATGTAAGCGATGTCATTAAATTCATAAAACCTCAGGTATACCTCTTTTTTGCCTTGTTAACCTATAGGTATTAATTCCGTTTTGTGTTAATATAATGATTTAGGGTTATCATGTAATGTAGGTTGTTTTCTTGGAGTTGTGTGATGAACGGTATACAGCGATGTTGAGTGAAGAAAATATCCAGGTAACAAAATGAATTTAAGCTTAAGAGTAGCATACTATATATAAAGAGGATTCATTTGGAAAATGAAGGATGCATAGTTTTCCCCTTACAATCTGCCTTGAATTGTATTTTAATGAAACTTTAAATTTTACTGTTCATGGCATTTTTTTAGGCATTTTTTTTGTTTAAAACTTTAAATTTTACTGTTCATGGCATTTTTTTAGGACTAACATCTCCTTTTTTCCCCTCAGGATCAAACATTGAAGAATTTATTTTATATGTGGATAAAAGGAAAGAAAACTCTCATTGATTTTCTCTATAGTTGGTATCTCATGAAGGTAAATTTTTATTTATTACAATTTCTCTAGGAAATGAAAGTTTCATGGGTACCCTCTTAAAATTGAAAACACCAGCCACAGACCTTTTCTTTTCGTCTTTTTGTAACCATAGACCTCTTATGGCTTCACAAGAAAAGACCTGAAGTAATCCTCTCTTAATCAAATGGGGAGAATATGATTTCTACAACATATCAGTTAGCAAATTTATAATATTTGAAATATGTTACTGTATTAAACAGAGGGGCGGTATAAAAAAGATGCTTGCTGAGTCAGAGTTCAAGGCAGCACATGAGGCAGCCATCGAAATTGGTGCTAAAGTGGTTCCCGGTGACCGCCCACATAGGGTATGTATGGCACACGCTTTTATGCATGCGCACGCACAAAACTCGAAACAACACGCACGCACACTAAAAGTCTAAAACAACAGAGAGTTAAAACCACAGCTTGTATGCACATACAAATACACAGTCATGCCCTTGCAGCATGTGTGTGCATATACATAAAATGGAATTTGTATCATTCGAAATTTGGTACCAGTCGGTATTTCCTGGTGCTTGGTAGGGTGCAATATGGAAGTCTTTGTTTCTTTGTGTATTTGTTACTTTCATCTGAGAAATTATCCTTAGGTTTATTTTCATTTACATGTTAATATAGTTCTCTGGTTTCATATGTTACTTATTTCTTCTGATAGATAACACTGGATAGATTGTGGGCGAGAATGACAATCATGGAGAAGGTCTTTTTGGCCTTTGGTTTTTTATTTAAGATTCTTTTTTTCCAGAGTCGAGAACAAGAGAACGAGGTACTCAATTTTTCTCTTATCTCAGTTTCCAGTTAATTTCTTTATGTATTTATGTGTTCATGGTTTTGTTTTGAATAATTAACAGTACAGAGGGATTGATGACGAGGATATTGAACTACTCAATGCTTTCCCTCCTGCTTTTGAAACCCTTCTAAAAGAGCGCCACATGTAATATTTATTTGGATATTCTTTTTGTTCTCTTTTTTTTTTAAAGTTATTGTATATTTTATATATGTTTCATATCAATATATATTGTTTGCTCCTAATTCTTACACAAAAGGTACATGGCATATAACCTGTGGGAGGAAGCAGGAAAGTGTTCCTCTCTTGTGGCTGTGTTGGAAAGGACACACCTAGATGGTATCAGAGAATACTGGTCCACTTCATATCTGGTTAGTGTTGTTTCAGTATTTTTATGTTATTTTCTATTTTATGAACTTGAAAATATATTATAAGTTCGAGTTTCCAACTTATTCTTCATTTGTTATTTGCAAATGCAGGTGGATATGGTAGCATTGAGTGAAGTACCTACTGTAAAAGAGCAGACATCTACAGTTAAATTTTTTGCCTCGGTGGGAGTTGTGATTGTTACTTTGATCGGTATTTACCTTTGGAGGATGAACTGAGTCGATTTCTTTTAATTGCTAGCTGATAGTTTATTAGTTTTACAGTTCAGTTTTGCATTTTTATTTTCCATATTTCTTTTTTTGTAAACTTCCATGGGCAGATTTGCTTTTAGAAACTAGCTTAGTAGGTTTTGAATTAGCTTCTTTTTGTATGTTGCCATTAATTCCATTATTCCTTGGCTGCAGAATTTGAGGAAATGGATGTAAATTGCCGAATAAATTGAGTGTTCGTTTTCTATTACATTTGTAGTTTTTTAAAGTAGAATTAGTAGGTGCAATTTGTTTCGGAAACGGTAAGCCCCTTGCAAGTTGACCGTTCTTTGCAATTTGCGAAATTTTAAGTTTTACCAATGCTTTCAATTCTAAATCGAATGCATGAAAATACCCACCTGCAAGCATAGTGACAAGTTTGACGAATTATACCCGAATTATATCCGAATAATTCGTTTTTCGTGATGCTGAACCGAACGCCGAATTATTCGATTGACTGAACTTTGACCGAATTATACCCAAATAATTCGCGAATTTTACGAACTTTTTCCAAATTTTACGAATTATTCGCGAATTTTTCCCGAATTTTTCCCAGAACTTTTTTTTTTTTGCTTTTTTGTAGGACTGAGGTCTCTGATCCGGATTATTCCGAATCATTTCGGAATTATACCTGAATTATTCCCGAATCATAAATTTTTGACCTCGCTGAACCTTTCCCGAACAATGAAGTTGTCACTGTGCCTGCAAGTACAATTCTAGTATTAGTAAAAATTATAGAAAATGGATTTCAAATTTAAAAAAAAAGAGTAAATTTTTCTAATTAGCTATGCGGTTTCTTCATCCAAGCATAGGTTTTGGTTCAATTTAGTTGTCATGCTGAAATCATGATATGAGTAATTGTTTGTAGTACTTTTTGTATTATTTAATTCATGTCTCAAATTAATTTCAGTTTTCTTTTTTATTGTTAGTTTTTTTATCCATAATGTAACCTTATGTACTAAATTGATAGAAATTTTGGCAACATACATAACCCAAGAACAGCTTACGAGGATCATTTTTACGTGGTACAATAAAGGTGACTAATATGCTGAGATAACTACAACTCAGGGCTAACAGTGCTAAAATAGTTATAAATTCTACAAAATGGTATGCTGGGTAATATAAGTACTAGTTATAATACAAGTTGTTTTGTCATGCTGACAAACCTTTGTAACATAAGTTGCCAAAAAAATTCGAAGAAATTCACATTAACAGTTGCCATTACATTTTTGAGGAAATGAAACATGCTATCACCAAAAGTCAAAAAGAAAAAATAAAAGACAGAATAACAAACATCTAATCTATAAGTTGCACATGTTAGCTTCTGAAAGGTATATATTATTTCTTGGACCAAAGATAAATGCCTGATGCAACTGCTACACCTGTTACAACTCCAACTGAAGCAAAAATCTTAAACACACCGAAACCCTTCCTTGTTGAAGGTACTTCAAGCAAACTCTGTACCTGGAAATATTAAACATTAGGGATTAGAAGAATCACATTAGCCATGCCATTTCCTATCAAAACCAGTTAAATACATGACAGAGATAAACTTTATTACTAACAGAGAGGTCTTTATCATGTAATAAAACACACCAAATGGAAAAAAAAAAAGAAAAAAAGAAAAATAAACAGAAACAGAAACAGAAACAGGACTAAAATGCACAAGTGCCCTTTCTTAAAACAAATATTAGGAGAGACCAAATGACCTCAACTGGCTGCATCCAGTTGTTTTTAATCCCAGACAAGTGCCCCTTTCCAACCACAGCAACAACTGAAGAATTCTCTCTTGCCACACTCAGTAGTGCTTGTGACATATACCTTAATTTAATAGCAGAAAAAAGAGAGAAAAATAACAAAAAAATAAGAATCAACATAGAGATATCTAGAAAATTTCCATAATTAGAATACAAAAAACGAAAGAGGGAAAAGGAACTGACTTGTCACGCTCAACAATAAGAGTCTCCATAAGAGAGGGAAAAGCCTTGCTCATCTCTTGTACCACAACTGTAAGTGCATCCGCATCATCCATTTCCTTCAACTTCATTTGTAAAAAAGTAGAATAGAAAAAGAATTAACCATATAATGAAATGAAGGAACAACAAAACGAATAACAATTAAAGAATATAGAGAAGTGCAGGGTACCATTTTGGCAATCTCATCAGCACCCGGCAAGAAAACACTCTGAAAAACAATATGGTACAAAAACTTGATCTTGTGCCACGTTGGCATGTTGCCCCATGTTCTCCTCAGAGTTATCTACACACATAATAGTAACATGTATAAATAAGCCAAAATATCCTCCTAGTGTCCTAGTAGATAAAAAGGAATAATAAGAAAAGATGAGGGGTAAGAAAGTAAATGTACTTGAACAGGGCGGTCGCCAAGAATAACACGAGCTCCATAACTCATGGCCTCCTCATATGCAACCCTAAATTCTGCTCCAGGAAGTACTTCCAGTTTGCTCGCCACCTTTAAATGTAACAAGAAACACAGCAATTTTACATTTATGTCCTAGTATGATATTTCATTGACAACAGAAAGAAGCGAAGATAAAGTACCTTGGCAAGAAACCAACTATAGAGAATGCCAAAAGGGTTCGCCTTTTTGTTCTTCCACATTTCAAACATCTCACTCGTTGTTGGAACCTAATTTCACAAAAATGGAGTGGGCATATTAGAAAATTTCTGATGTGCAGAACATTATGTTGTACTCAATCATACATTTTAGTTTTGGCACCTTAAAGTTTTGGGGGGTCAATATGTTAACTCTGCTTGGGCACAACTCCAAGAATACCGCCTGTGTTCCACGCCAACAAACAAATTAAGATAACTTATAATTATGTTATATCAGAAAATAAAAATTATCTAAAATGAAAATGAAGCAAACATCTGACCTACAAAAAATGGAAAAAGGGGTGAGAAGGAAGCAGCACCTGCGGTTTCAGGTAACTGATAACAGCCTTCACCTCCTTGCATGACTCCTACAAATAAATAAAATAGATAACTTATCGACCAGCTTTCTACCAGTAAAATTCTAATCTTGACAAGTAAAAGCAACAGATAATGTCAACGGATTTTTTGACAAGACAAAAAAAAATGACTTGACAATAATAACCTCGAACTACCTAAACCAAAGTAAACCAGAACCAAGAAGACTCTTAAATGAAAACAAATCCCAACTGACCTGAGAGCTGAATCTTATTTTACCATAAATTTGGCAATTAATGCAGATTGTTATGGATAGGTCCCCAGCTCAAATCCCATATGAGATAAAATGTTCATTAAGGAGGTTTGAACTTTGAAGGTAGGCTATAAAGATTATAAAAAAAACGGCTTTGGTTTTTTTTTTTTTGGAAAAGGTGAGGATAAATAAGATAATTATCAAGGTAATAGACAGATTGTCAACCTAGTTGGTCGAACCAAGTAAGCAGTACAAAGAATGTCCAGAAAATCAAATAAAGTCACTAATCTATCAAGCAAATGACGCTGTGAAGAGATTTATGAGTGAATCAATTTACCAAGGGAAGAGAAGCATATTGACAAACTACTAGTCTAAACTGATGTTCAAACTAATTGAAAAAAAATATAATATAAACACACCATTTTCAAACAAATTTCTTAATTTTTAGCTTTGCTTTATTAATTTACTTGGGGAACCATTTCTTCGCTCAAATAGATGAGATGAGTACGGCAAAGTGCTCAGTGGCAATTTGGATATTCCAATAATTAAAACCCTTAAATTGGCTAACAGTATATCTCCAGTTATAATCATCCTGAGCAATAACAAAAGCAATCTTTTTAGCGTACTAACGCCAGTTTACCTAAAATTCAACAAAAAAGAAGGAAGAAGAATTATTACTGAATTTTCAGCAAGGACTACAAATCAAGAAACCTCAAATCCTCAACTTTTACGGCTCAGCACTCACAAATCAGAACAAATAAACTAAAATCTAAAAACTACAATATGGACCTGGGACACGTGGGCTGTGCCGACAAGGTACACGTGGCATACACCTCCTTCGGCCGACGATTCGCACTCCAGACGCACAATCCCTTTAGCGATCTCATCCACCGAAGCAACCTCTGAATAATCCTCCGACGGTGATTGACCTGGAGAGGCAGGTTGAGATACAGGCAACTCCTCTTGCGAGCGATCTGTCGTAGAGGTTGGATCGGTTCGATCCGACGAGGGATCCATGGAGGAGATCAGAGAAGGGAAGAAAATAGTGGAAAATTGTTTATGGCAAGTTAAATTGGTGGAAAGTTGGTCTCTTTGGATAGAGAATTTGGAGAGAAATGGAGAATTCAAGAGCTGAATCGAGCGATATTGAACCATAATCAGCTTAACTTCCGAGAGGAGAAAAGGACATGGCAGTTTCAATTTTGCTTCGGATAATAAACAAATAAATGAAATTATATTTCGGGCCTGGTCAGAAACAAATTGTCATTCACCGACCAGTGGGTCCGCCATTAATTTTTTATAATTTTCAACCTATATAGGAATTTTTATTGTGCCGCTGTAGGCTGTTGCTGTGTAATGAATATTCAGAATTTTATAATTTTATTATAATATCCGCGTTTCGTATATTAATCTACAAAATATATTCGATAATTTATTAGTTCTTATATGAATTAAAAAAAAAAATCACACTGAATTTGTATTTGAATCTTGTAAAATTCAGTTTTAAAATTCGTTAATTTTTTTTAATATATTAAATAGAGTATAACTAGGTGTTCTTAAGCTCACTAATTTAACTTTGAAACATATTGAATTTAAGAATCTAAAGTGTTTGAAAATAATCTAATTCACGGATAATACTTTTACATATCAAATTTATATATTTATAAATTAATTTAGTGTAATTCAAGCGATAAAAGAAAAAAAAATTATAAGTTAATTTTCATACGCTTCATTTTTTTTATTGTAATTTGATTGCTTGAGTTTGTACTAAATTGATTTGAAAGTTCACAAATTTGATATTTAAACTCATTACTCGTGAAGTGGATTAGTTTCAATAGTTTGAATTCATTTAAAGTCAATCCGATAAATTTTGAAGTTAAGCTCACCAATCAATCTGATAGATTATGGAGTTAAACTCATTAATTTAATCAAAATCAAAATCATGATTTTTAGTATGCACTTTTTAATTAAAAATCATTATCTTTACTCGTATTTCGTATTTATTATTAATCATATTCGAAATTCACTGCGATAAGAAATATGAATCTATAGTTGAATTAAATTATTACAAAATATAAATCTTTAGGGTGAAAGCAATCTTAATGGATTCGTATTTAGATCAGAATCCGATCAGTTTATAGCTCTAATTGGGCCGAATCTGAAATAAGAGATGGAAAGAGGCTGTCGAAATTGGGCCGAAGAGATCTCAATGTAGTTTCAATTTTATGTGAACAAGTCCGTTCGAATTCCGGATCTTTTTGCTCAACGCGCACTCTGTTGTTTTCTTGCATTATTGGGAATTGGGATTAATCCAGCATTCTTCTATTCTTATTCTTATTCTTATTCTGCATTCTCTTCTCTGTACAAGACTCTTATTCCAATTTTATAATTCTATAATGTAACGAAGAATTAGAAGTTTAACTTTAAAGAATCTACTCTGCATCATTCTGAATACCACCACTATTCTTTGATTTCTTTTCGCCTCGGCTCAAATCCGAACCCTTTATCTACTTTACAAGGATGTATTGCAGCGAAGAGGATGTGAAGAACAGACCGACTGTTTACTGTCACGTAGTGGTATATGTACTTGTATTAGTTTCAGTGGGTTTTTTTTTTTACCTTTACTGTTAAAATATCGTACAGAGTGGGTATTAGCAACTCTTAGTTACTTTTGGTTTTTAGCTATTGTTAGAATGTTGTGGATGTTGTGGTGAATGTTTGAACTCGTACTTAGCTTTTGGTTTTGGATGTTGGCTATCTAGGTGATGGCTGTCTCTGTGGTTGAGCTAGCTTTGTTGGCTCCACTATCAAACATTTTATGTATTTAATCATTTTCAGAAATGAAAATGGGCTATTTTGGCCTTTAAAAATATATATATATATATATATATATCTAATCCAATTGTCAGATGGCAAAGTGACTCTCGGTTTTTTTATTAGTACCCTAAAAAAAAGCAAATATCAAATCCGCCCTCGGCTTTTTTTTTTTTTTTAAACTACCCTAACCACCCCCTGTGGGGCGGTCCACTGTTCCAACCAAACCGCCCTCCTGTAGGGCGGTCCACTATTTTTTTTTTTTAAGATTTTGAGAAACAATATGAAAATCAAGATGCTGAAATTTAACAATAAAAATTCGAATTTTATTTTTAATATTTGTTAGATTACTTCTTTTGATATATAATTAGCATATTTATACTAAAATACGCTAAATTACTTGAAATTATGTTAAATTACAGTAAACTACTTGAAATTAGAATAAAACTACTTGAAATTAGCATGTTTATACTAAATTATACTAATTAGCATAATTAGCATATTTATACTAAATTACTTGAAATTATGATAATTAGCATATCTAGAAAGCAACTAGATTTGAGATATTGGTTCTTATCAAATCAAATTCTCTCAATTTTAGAATGAAATTGAATATAATTGGAATTTTACATATCACACGGACTGTTTTCTTGTTTGAACATACAAAATGAAAGACACTCAATATTAGAATGCTGGTTATTGTCAAATTAAATTCACTAGCCGCATGCGAACATTAAACATCACATCAGTAATTTTGATACAAGTTCTGACTTTTACCATGCTGCATACGACACTGTCACTAGTCGCCAACGGGTCGTTGTGTGTCTATGATGATAAAAAACTTTAACTCAATTTTTGAGACATTAGATGACGTTTTTTTTGCAATTCTGATTCTGTCGGTTCCCTGGGGGTTATCTCAAAACGCCATTGCCCCCGTCTCATGCCAAGCTTTCTGAATTGGGGTCGTACGCGCAAATCTGAGTTTCCTAGCCAAAGTTATGGTCGTTTAAAGTTTTTTAAAAAACAACGATGCTTTCGTGCAAAAACATCGATGATGCACCAATGCTTTATGCACAGCTTGTCGACAATTGAAGTGTATCGATGTTTCATTACAAAAACATCAACGATGCACCGATATTTTTTTAGCACTACCCTACTTAATTGTCAATGCTAAAGTTAACGAAACATCGATGTTTCATTGCTTTAAAAAACAGCGATGTTTAAGTCCCAATGGATTTGATGCTTATTAACAAATTTAACAAGGAATCATGTAATCAAATTCTCAATCTCATTAACAAAATCGGCTAATTTAGCGTAATTTTGCGTATTTCATTATAATTAGCAAAATTTGCATAGTTTACCGTAATTTAGCGTATTTTAGTATAAATATGCTAACTATATATCAAAAGAAGTAATCTAACAAATATTAAAAACAAAATTCAAACTTTTATTGTTAAATTTCAACATCTTGTTTTTATATTCTCTCAAAATCTCAAAAAACAATGGACCACCACGGGGGGCGGTTTGGTGTTTTTTTTTGAGATTTTGAGAGATAGTGGACCGCTCTACAGGGAGGCGGTTTGGTTGGAATAGTGGACCGCCCAACGGGAGGGCGGTTAGGGTAGTTTTAAAAAAAAAAAAATCTCAGGACAGATTTGATATTTTGTTATTTTCTAAGGGTATTAATAAAAAAAATCGGCAATAAGGATATGATTTAGATTTTGTAAAAGCAAATGGGCCTTTACTCATAAAAAGAGAAGCACAAATAGGCCCAAAGGAAGATTCATTTTATTGTTTATGACTTTACAGCTACTGGGCTACGTAATGTACCTAATTTAGACCAATGGTATTTTGGGCTTCATTTGATTGGGATTATTTTCTCTTTTAATTTTTACCATCTCCAAAAAAAAAAAAAAAAAAAAAAACTCTATTTTTCTGAAAATATCTTGTTGGCAATTTCAAATTACGGACCAAATTTTTTTTTTGTTAACCCACCGCTTAATTCATTGGTAAAAATCGATTAAGCCATGAATTAATTACATTCAGCCTTTTAATATTACTATAACTAATTACACTATATTCTGAAGAGAATTAAAGAGAACGCGCAAAAATAAACTATATTTGTTAGCCCACCGTCTATCTCATGAACCCGTATCCTTCCGGGTACCGCACGGAACAGTAAATTACTCTACAGCCCATATTTATTCTCAGTCGGTGCCTATTTGGGAGATGGGAGTGGGGCAATATTTTTTGTGCTTTGAGATTCGTGCAAAGTTGAAAAGAATGGGCCGGATCCAATCACTCCACGGAACAATCTCTCTGTGGTACTCAGAGGATACGAATTCCTATCTCATGCACCAACTCGACACTATATTCTTCAAATTCATTGGCCATTGATAGATTAAGCGGTGGATTAATTAAGAACCCACCCAAAAAAGAATTGGTCCGCAGTATTAAACTACGGAGAGGGTAAAAATTCAATTTTCAGAAAGAGCTATTTGTTCTTTTAGAGATGGTAAAAATAAAAAATAAAAATTCCGGTTATGGATGGAATAATTTCAACAATTAATTCAACACATGAAAAGGGGTTTACTATTATTTCGCACCTCTCTTACTAATTTTTCTTTTTCCTGGGAAATGTATGTGGAACCGATTTATAAAAATAATATTCTCGAAAAAAATGGAGTTGTGAAATATACTCCTGAATTTTTTTTTTAAGAAAAACAAAAGAGAAAATATCAGAAAAAACCCATTCATTTTTGCAAGAAGATGAATTTTGTTGGCCATATATGAGAATGGGAAAGACATGCTTTTACTTCAAGTCTTGAAATAACATTAGAATTTATTTCAAGTCTCCCCGCACAAACATTGATCATCACCTAGGTCAACTGGTACAGAAAAAAGTTGCTCTTACTATATCTGTAATCAACATTGGCTCCACACAATAAGCTCTTATCATGTTGTTGGTTCCAGTAAGAACATCGATTCTTCCTATATTAACCATGGAGTTTGTGAAATCCTATATTTACCATTGACACTCTAACTGTAGTTTTGTCACCATGTACAGATTGCTGCTTCAGTTTTTACACATACGTGCTGTTCAGAGTGGGTCCGGATCCCCTAAAGTAACTCAATTTTTGGGTTTTGGATTGGGACCGTCCAAATCGAATATGTCGCTTGAGATCGCCTCGGGATTCGAACCTGTCTCTTGAGATGCATGCTCTCTACTTTAGTTGGATGGTCACGGATTCGAATCGGACGGTCCTGATCCAAAACCCAATTTTTGAGTTACTTCACTGGATCTGAATTCAATGTGTGTGCCCCTGCTAAAGTGCTGAAAAAAAAAATATAAGATAAGGATGATTTAGATCATCAAAAACAAATTAGAAAATTAAAGAAGTGCCTGCAACTAAAATAAATAAGTTCTCCAAGACGGAAATTATTCTTGGATTTCTATAATATAGGTCATAATAAAATGTACCTGATAACACCAGAATGTCCTTTATTCATTGATAGAAATGTTCTTACTGACATAGAGATCAATGAGAACAGTGATATTTCCTGTTACAGGTGGTAGATTAATGCAAGTTTCATTTAAATTTCAGTCAAAATACAGATATAAATTGCTAAATTAAAATGCAGCTTGACAAGAACAGGCATCTAAAACAGAGGATCTAATTGTTCTTCACGTATTCCACACACACAAAAAAAAAAAAATGACTTCGAGAAAGGGGCAATGGTCGGCATGTTAATACAAAGACAAACAGATTTTAAAAATACTGTCCCACCAAAAAAAAACATGATAAAATTTGGTGCATATATGTTTTCGTTTATGAGTGATTTCAAATTTTCAACAGTTTGAAATTTATCAATAGCTCTTAATGCTTTGATCGAACAATACTTAAATTGTATGAATTTCATTAGTACTATTATTCCGAAATTTTTATTAATATTAAAAAAATATAAAATTTAACATTCTGCATCCAAATTCGGAAAAATTTCAATTTTGTCCAATCCGAAGAATAATTATCCAGATCCAGACTTATTTTTCGAAGAATTATTCTCCGAATTTGGGGTTCTGGAGAATTATTCTCCGAATTTAAGTTTTTTCTTTTAGTTCAACAGAAAATATTAAGATTTTTTTTATTGAAATATTAGAAATATTTTATATTTTTTTTTTAAAATAGATGGAATACTATATAATTTGATTTATTAGAAAAACTGCGAGAAATAACCCGGATCAAAATATTTTTGGTCGAATTTTTTTGTAGTTGTAAAGAAAAATTAAAATATTTCTTTGTGTGTTATTGAAAAAAAATACAAATATTTTCAAAAGTCACTTCCAGGTAAAATAGAAAATATCGTGGTCCTTCTATTTTTAAAAAAATAAGAATTTGTTTTGACACGAAATGATTTCATATCAAAATTTTCAAAATAGATACAATTTCTTATAATTTAAATGTACTAGAATGACCACAATATTTTCTTTTATTTATTCAGAAGTGACTTTTGAACCGGGATCAATAACTCATATCCAAAACATCTTTTTTTTTTTCAATAGCACACAAAGAAATATTTTAATTTTCTTACAGCCGCAAAAAATCAGGTCTGAAAAATATTGATCCGTGTTATTTGTCTCAGTCTTTCTAATAAATCGAATTATATAATATTCCATCTATTTTCAAAGAAATATATAAAATATTTTAAATATTTCAATACAAAAAAAATAAATAATCATAACATTTTCTGTGTAATTAAAAAAAACTTAAATCCGAAGAATAATTCTTCGGAAAGTGAACATTTGTATCCGGAGAATTATTCTCCATAAAGTAAGCTCGGATCCGGAGAATATTTTCCAGATTGGGCATAATCGAAAATAATTCGAAAACGGTTGCAGATTGTTAAATTTTGAATTTTTTTAATATTAATAAAATTTCGGACTATTATTTATATATTCAATGACATACTTATGATTTTTTTTTTTCTAATTTTTAAATTACGTTATTAATTTGAAAATTATCAAAATTATTAAGATAATTAATCATTTCTGTCAAGTGTCAAGTGCTACCTCCCAATATCTAATTCGTTTCCATTTTGTTAGAAAATTCTTTTTTTTGAACGTGCTAGCATTGTCAATAGGAAATTCTTTGAATAACCATTTCCTTATTGGGATGAATATTAAGCCCTGTCAATTCTTTTTTTTATGAACGTGCTGGCATTGTCCATCTCACATTCTTTTTGATACGCAATTCTTTATTTCTATGAATATAAATGTCAATAAACATATATGTGATAATAATGAAACATATAATTTTGTCGGACTACAAATAGTATTAGAGAAATATTATGAAACTACCCAATATTTGAGTCCAATTCCAATTTTGATGTATGCCAGACGCAATTATAGATACTTTTAACTTCTTCTTGTTTTTTTTTTTTTTCAAATATACTATGTATACCAATGACTAATCAATACTCCCAAGGCAAATTGCATTTTTCTTAAATATGTTCATGTTAAAAATAGCATATATTAGATAATTATTTCTAGAGAAGGGATCTAGCTACCACAATTTTGAGTTACAACAAAGTTACCACAATCATTTTTTACATTTTCAAAGTTCAAATCGTCGATCCAAACCATTCAACATGATCTCTACAATAAAATGTGCTTCCAGATCAAATTTTATATTTTTTTGAATTTTTTTACTATTTATTAATTATTTTACAAAAACTAGTCAAATTCAGACAATTGAATTTTGTATCAATTAGAAAATGGTTGTGGTAACTTTATTGTAACTCAAAATTGTGGTAACTAGATCCTGCTCTTCTTTCTAATTCCCCATAATATAGTAATGTTGTGCCAACTCTACAAAAAAAAAAAATCATAATTTTATGTTTTAACTGTCAATAATTTTGTAATGTTGACCTTCAAATTTTTTTTTTTTTGTAATGTTCTGCCAGTTGAGCATGGGCTTCATGATGATGGCATTTTTTTATTGACTTATATAAATTATTCAACTTGATTTTGACCCGGTTCAAGAATTTATTGTTAATTTTGACAAGATAAAAGTTTATTGATGCCGAATGTTGCTATGAAAAAAAAAACTCTTATATTATCCCTGGAAAATCTCAAAATTGCATAATTCTCCATTCCAAACATATAAATATCATATTTAATTTAGGCAAATTCTTCTATGGACATAAGGACCTATTTGTAAAATGAACATATTTTCATTTTCAAAGTTCAAACAGTCGATCCGACCGTTCAACATTATCTCCATATTAAAATGTACTTGGAGGTCAAATTTTACATTTTTTTGAATTTTTTGTACTATTTATTAAGTATTTTACAAAATTCAATGGTCTGAATTTGACTAGTTTTTGTAAAATACTTAATAAATAGTAAAAAAATTCCAAAAAAATGTAAAATTTGACCTCCAAGTACATTTTAATATGGAGATAATGTTGAACGGTCGGATCGACTGTTTGAACTTTAAAAATGAAAATATGTTCATTTTACAAATAGGTCCTTATGTCCATAGAAGCATCACTCTTTAATTTATCACTCTTTTTTAACATAAAGATTGTAACATTGAATAAGAAAAATTTGTATACTTCTCCCTTCATAACTAAAAGTATCGGAGTCATATTCTAAAATATTTCACATAAGTAACCATCTAAATCCCCAAAGTTATATAACTTATATATCATTTTTAAACATAGAAAACTATTCGATTTACCTAATTAATTTGTTATATTTTTATCCTTTCACAACCAATAATTCTCTCCTATGAGAGGAAATTATGTTACTTTGATATATACTATAGGATTATATATGAGAATTTTTTGCGTTAATTGGGTAAATATGAAATTTGTATTTTTTGAAGGTAGAATATGTAAAGGTGAGCTTTTATGAAAGACATAAATGTAAATATCAAAGTTCGTGTGTTTAAAAATGTAAATATGATATTTACAATTTTCAAACGGGAAATGTATTATTTTGACGTGAAGTTACTTTAAAATTATTCAAACGGGAAGAAATGAAGAAATTGAAGAATCCAAATTATTCATGATAACTCCAAAATCTACAATATTAACGTCAAATGAAGAATCCAAAATTATTCAAACGGTAAGAAATTGAAGAAAATGATCATATATACTGAATTAAACATATATTTAAGCCTCCATTACCTGATTGGCTGATTGTAAGACTTCATATTAAACGAACTCTAAAGTTAATTAATTCTCCATGTAAATGTATCACTCCAGGAAAAAAAAATGGATTTTGATCTGTTTCGAATCGTCATCGAAAGTAGCTCGTTGGTGGTTTAGAAGGATATTTTAAAATTCCGTTTATGCAAATTTTCAGCTTATTAAGTGGTCAAAAGGCATAAAGACACCGGTTAATACTGATATGGCGCCCAATTTTTTTTTTCTTTATAATCCCGGCACAATATGTAGAGTGGGAAAAATAGCACGGCGGAGCTGGCTCTGTCACGGAACGGCACGACACGCGTGTCAGTTACGTGTCGTGACTCGCGTGTTCCGTGCCGTGACCATTCACGTGCCGTGCCCATCTTTTGAAACTTTGGCACGGCACGGCACGACATGTGAAAGATTTAGTCACGGCACGGCACGAACGTAGTCACGCGAGTTACGTGTAATTAGGACCATTATATATTGATTTAATGGTGAATCTTGAATAAACTAACCTAAATTATGATTAAATGGTCACGTGAGTCACGTATGGTCACGGCACGTTAGGCACGGTGTGACTCACGTGGCGTGACCACCCTTGACATTTTGGTCACGGCACGGCACGACACGTAAAAAATTAACTTGGTCACGGCACGGCACGGCACGAGACCAAAGTCACGGTGTGTTAGTCACGGCACGGCACGGTACGTTTTTTCCACTCTAACAATATGTATGAAAAACACTGTTTAGTCAAGAAAACAGAGCAATAAGAAAATCTTCCAAAATGAACTATCACTTGAGAAGATGCCCTAAAAATAAATACCCTTCAATTTTATCTTATGTTAACTTCATTTGAAAAGCTCTTGTGCCTAAAAAATTCTGCGTCCTATATATATATATATATATATAGCACACATGCACAGTGCAACTATAATTAACTCCAAAAATCCTCAGAACTAATTTTCAATAGTAACCCATCATGGCTTCGCTTCCTTTGTTCACCGTCTTGATTCTCTATTCCACAGCCCTTTTAGGCACACTTGTTGCTTCAGAAATTCCTCCACAGAGAGCTCGGCCTCGTTTACTGGATGACACAACACTGGAAAAAGGTGGTTCACACAAAGAACTGAAGGTTAACTTTTATGCAACAACATGTCCAAATGCGGAAGATTTAGTGGCTAAAGAGATGAAACAAATCCAGGCCGAAGACCCAACCGTTATGGCATCTCTTATCAGGCTCCATTTTCATGACTGCTTCGTGCGAGTAAGAAATAATCGTGCTGTATATAGCTGCTGATTGTATACTTCCTCTCATTTGTGCGTGTTGATACACATATACATTAATGAATATGGACTAACCACTGATTCACTTGTTATATTTCTCCAAACCTCGTTGTTTGAGAGTCGAATGATAATCTGAGCATTCAAATGTGATTAAAATGTCAAAATATGCCTCGCCAAGTTTCACATATTCTGAATATCTTTACGACATCTTTTGATAGGTGGAAAACTGTTGCCTATCAAAAGAAGTTTAAAAAATTGTAAGGGATGTGATGCTTCGATACTGTGTTTTACTTTAATGACAGGGATATCAGCATGTAAAACATAATTTTTTTGTTAATTTTTTTTATTTTCACTGTGTGTTACTTTAATGATAGGGATGTGATGCCTCGATACTGTTAGACTCAGGGAGTGGGACAGAAGAAAAGGATGCAACTCCAAGCCTCAGTTTGCGTGGATTTGATACCATTAAGAGGATCAAGAGAGTTTTAGAAAATGCATGCCCCAAAGTTGTGTCTTGTGCAGACATCTTAACTTTGGCTGCCCGTGAGGCGGTGTTCCTGGTACAAACTATTATCATGAATATCACACTACCAATTATGATAATGATTTTATTATCTTGAATATGCAAAATATCGATTAGTCATTTCAGTTGATGGCTGTTAGTTGCACCTAACTGATTCCTTAGAAGTTAGAACTCATTGTTATTAGACATGTAAATTTCTAAATTATAATGCAAACTAGTATCAGGGCAGTGATAAGTTGTTTTGTCCTTGTTATTTTTTTTCTATTTGCTTCTAACAATTTGGTATATATAACATTTTATGATTAATGACGTAGTAATTTTTCAGTCATTTTTTTTTAAAAAGGGATTGAAAATTCTGAAATTTCAGCATCAATGAATTTACACTAATGAAACCAACTATTTATTAAATTTCAGAGCCAGGGACCACGATATGACGTAGAGACAGGAAGACGAGACGGGAGCACTTCAATTGCCAAAGAAACATACACCAACCTGCCACCCGTAAATGGAAGCATTTCTGCTATTATCCGCGTGTATGCCAGGAAAAATTTAACCACTAAGGATGTTGCTGTGTTATCGGGTAAACTTGATCTATTGGGGGCTTTATTACACAAAACTTTATAACAAAACTTGAAACTTTAGCCTGGTCTACTGTGACTTCAAATCTTGTGGGAACGAAACCTATCAATTTTCTCATATAAAATTTCTTTGGAAATAAGATTTTACATAGTATATTATTCTTTTATGGTTACAGGGGCACACTCGTCAGGGGTCTCGCATTGTTCATCCTTCTCTTACCGCCTGTACAACTATACTGGTACAGGCATCACAGACCCAACACTGAACAATAAATATGCGGAAAAACTGAAGAAGCAATGCTCACCTACTGACAACAACACTATAGTCCCTATGGACCCCGACAACCCTCTCACATTTGGCTTGGGCTACTTCAAATCAGTACTGAATAGACAAGGGCTGTTCAATAGTGATGAAGCGCTGCTTCACAATAAGGCAACAAGGGCTTACGTGGCTGCACAAGCTAGTGCCATGTCATCGCAGCAATTCTGCGATGATTTCGCACAGTCGATGGTCAACATGGGAAGGGTCAATGTTCTCACAGGAACCAGCGGGGTGATCAGATCTGTCTGTGGAGCGCATTACTAGAGTTACATAATGGTTTAATTTAATTGGGAGGAAATATTCAATAAGAACAATTATTCATTTATATATCTTGTTGTGAGTTGGGAACCCATTTATTTAGCGGCTCAGAATAAGATTACTGGCCCTTGTTTGGGCCTTGTTTGCCTTGCTTTAATTCGCCCACCAACCAGACATGAAACTGATGAAAGCTCATATACTAATATTATTGTTGCTATCATAGTTGTTATTAATTATTTTGACTGGTAAACTTCTAGTCTACTTAATTAAGCTTTAGATGTATGTTCTGTTGAAAAATTTCTGAAATAATATATCACTAGTTAGTAAAAGCTGGCACACATAAATTAGAAGTCATACATTAACAAATAGAAGCTGACTTTTTCATTCACTATTTTAAATTATTTGAGAAAATAAATCATTTCATAATTCAATAATTGGGCATTAATCACAAAAGCTGTCCACTAAAATTAGAAATTAACATACAATAGCTGATGTCTGTAACAGTTCTGGTGATGTCAGCAGTAACAGTAACACAGTAAATAAATCCTTTGAGAGAACACACCATCGAACTTTTGCAAATGAATATCCTTCTTTTAGCTGGCAAATATATCACATATATTTTTATAAGATTTCTCTCCACAAAACTGTAAGGATGCTAGATTTCCTCATGATTATCGAATTGCCTAAATCTTCGAAAATTAATTATCAGATTCAAATTTATCGGTGAGTTGGTTGTTATATTTACACGTACCTCACCAAAGATTGGAGTAGAGCAACAACAATTGTTACTGAAATCAACAGAGGTATATATTCATTTCTTTTTGTTTTATTTTAGGGTCTTTTGTTTCAGCAAAGAAAAAAAAGACAGCATTATATAAAAGGACCAATTTATTATTAAAAATGATTGACATCAACAAAACCCTGGGGCTGTTTTTCCTTTCACAAATGGATCAGTTTCCTACAAATCAACACCTTGCAAGGAGCACTATGAATATCACTAAATAATCCCATCCCAAAAACAAAATCAAATCCAGAGGGAAAATCAAAGACAGCCATTAACAATCAGTTCATATATTTCTAATCTCACCCTGGTTTCCTGTTACCACACCAATATTTCCCATCTTGATCAACAACTCGGCAAAGTCTTGGAAGAATTCAGACTCAAATTCATTGGTATGCTTCAGGACATGATCTTGTGAAGCTGTCAGTCAGTAGAGCCCAGTCAGAGTGGAAGGTGGATCTTATTTTAGCCACATACTTGTAATAATTAACTCGTATTGAGTATCTTGTAACTGGCCCGATCCATCTCAATCAGTGTCTTGGTATCTGTCGGGCTATACACTTTGATCTCAGTTTGGCTATATAGTTCCTGTCTAAGAATGGGTCGACATCATTCAACTTGTTTTTGCCGGTGAAATTGTACAAACGGTCTTTGATTGTTGCACAGTGCGCTGTTCCAATCGTATGGCCACCTAAAAAAGAGATAAAAAATAAGTCCCTTCTGTTAGAAATTAGAATTATACATTAGAAATATAGTTTTTCTTGTTATGAATATAATAGATGATCCACACATTTTGTAACTCCCAATATTAATCCTCATTCACTTCCCCACTACCCCACTACCATTGGAATTCATATCCCACTACTATTTAGAATTCAATGTCTTATTTATTATTGTAATGGCTTTTATTTACAATTTGTGGCCTATAAATAAAGGCATTGTAATCTTGCATTGTACACAAGAGAAATATATGAATAAAGATATTGTCATCTTTTATTTGTTCTCTATCTTGTTTATTATTCTTTGTCTTGATTTTATAATACGTTATCAGCACGAGAGCTCTACTATTTGAAGATTCAAGGTAATTTTTTTTAATATTTAATTATGTTACCTTTTAAGTTATATTATGATAATATTATGTTATCTTTTTACATTATTTTGTGTTCAACATAAATAATGTTATATGGAATGACCCGAAGTCATCTAATTATATTATTATGTTAATTAATGGCCCGAAGCCATATGAATATAAATTATGCTAATGAAATTGGCCGGAAGCCATTTCAACAATTTTATTAATTGGCCCGAAGTTCAATTATATATGATTAAATTATTGAAGCCACATGATAGGATCAATTTTTTTTTTTTAAACATTTTTCATTAACTACAGAGAATGTAAAACGCATTCCAAAAAAAAAACAACAACAGAGAGTTAAAAGTTAAAACGCATTCATAGCATTGAATATTAATTTTTTTGATTTTTTTTTTCATAGCATTGAATATTATTTAACTTATTTAATATTTTTGTTATAGTATCATTATGTCGAACCTTGCCAAACTTGAATTTGTGGCTCTTGATATTACGGGAAAAAATTACTTATCATGGGTGTTAGATGCTGAAATTCATTTAAATGCAAATGGCCTTGGAGAAACAATCAAAGAAAAGAATTTAGCCACTAATCAAGACAAGGCCAAAGCAATGATCTTTCTTCGTCACCACCTCCATGAAGGATTGAAAGCTGAATATCTTACGGTAAAAGACCCACTTACTTTATGGAATAATTTAAAATAAAGATATGATCACCAGAAAACTGTGATTCTCCCAAAAGCTCGTTATGAATGGATGCATTTGAGATTACAAGATTTTAAAACTGTAAGTGAGTTTAACTCAGCAATGTTTAGAATTAGTTCTCAACTAAAATTATGTGGAGAAAACATTACTGATCAAGATATGCTAGAAAAAACATTCTCCACTTTTCATGCATCCAATATACTCTTACAACAACAATATCGTGAAAAAGGTTTCAAGAAATATTCTGAATTGATTTCTTGCCTTCTTGTGGCTGAACAAAATAACGAGCTTTTGATGAAAAATCATGAATCCCGTCCAACTGGTTCTGCTTCATTCCCTGAAGTGAATGTAGATATGAATAACAATTCTGGACAATTTCAAGGACGTGGACGTGGCAATGGCCGTGGCCGTGGTCGAGGTCGTGGCCGAGGCCGCGGTCGAGGTTATTATCGTGGTGATCATTCTAAAAACATATCTCCCCACCAGAAGTGGAAAAATAATGAAGAAAAAACTGAGAAAGAAAAAAGTGGGCATAATAAAGAACAAGAGAATTCATGCTATTGTTGCGGTGGTAAAGGTCATTGGTCACGTACTTGTCGTACGTCGAAGCATCTTGTTGAACTGTATCAAGCATCACTAAAGAATAAGGAGAAAAATATCAAAACGAATTTTGTTTGTGATGACAATTTCGATATTAGCCAACTTTATGTTACTCATTTGGATGTTGCTGATTTCTTTATCGAAGAAAATAAAAACTAATAACTTGATTAGTGATGATAGGATATAAAATAAATAGATTAATAAATTTTTATTTTACTTTTAGATTAGTGATGATAAGATAAAAAAAAAAAAAAATTTGTTGTTGGAGTATCTGTTGTAATTTTTTTTTTATCAAAGAAATAAATTTTCTATCTACTCATCTATTATATTCTTGATTACATTCTTTGGTATTGATTTTTTTTTCTTTTTCTTTTCTTTTTCTTATGTTCCTATAAAGAATGAATATTCCTTTGGTTAACAACGACATCAATAATGAAGAGATATGTCTCGTCGACAGTGCAACAACTCATACTATTCTTAAAGATAAAAAATATTTCTCCTATTTAGTAATGCAAGAAGCCAATGTTAGTACTATTTCGGGTAGTACAAATTTAATAGAAGGCTCCGGAAGAGCAACATTGTTGTTACATGGAGGAACTCAACTTTATATTGATCATGCATTATATTCTTCTAAGTCTCAAAGAAATTTATTAAGTTTTAAGGATATCCGCCGAAATGGATACCATGTTGAGACAACTAATGAAGAAAATGTTGAATATCTCTATATAACTAGCAAAATCTCAGATAAAAAATGCATATTGGAAAAATTGTCTATGTTTTCCTCCGGTTTGTATTACACATATATTAGTGCAATTGAAGCACATGTTATTGTAAATCAGAAGCTTACAGATAAGAATACGTTTATAGTTTGGCATGACCGGTTAGGCCATTTCGGATCAATAATGATGCGAAAAATAATAGAGAACTCATGTGGACATTCATTAAAGAACCAAAAGATTCTTCAATCTAATGAATTGTCATGTGTTGCGTGTTCTCAATGAAAGTTGATTATTCGACCATCACCAGCAAAAATACAAAATGAATCTCTTACATTTTTAGAACGTATACAAGGTGATATTTGTGGACCAATACACCCATCATGTGGACCATTTAGATATTTTATGATTTTAATTGATGCATCAACAAGATGGTCACATGTAAGTTTATTATCAACTCGCAACCTGGCGTTTGCGAGATTACTTGCTCAATTGATTCGATTAAGAGCACATTTTCCTGATTATCCAATTAAGAAAATACGTCTAGACAATGCTGGTGAATTTACTTCTCAAACATTCAATGATTATTGTATGTCTATTGGAATTGATGTTGAACATCCTGTAGCTCATGTTCATACACAAAATGGACTTGCGGAGTCATTCATAAAGATATTACAATTAATTGCAAGACCACTACTTATGAAGTCTAAACTTCCAATATCTTGTTGGGGACATGCTATTTTGCATGCAGCAGCACTAATTCGCATCAGGCCAACTAGCTATAACAAAACTTCCCCTTTACAATTAGTTTTTGGTCACATACCTAATATTTCCCATATAAGAATTTTTGGATGTGCGGTATATGTTCCAATTGCTCCACCACAACGCACTAAAATGGGACCTCAAAGGAGGTTGGAAATTTATGTTGTATTTGAATCTCCATCTATAATAAAGTATTTGGAACCAATGACAGGAGATTTATTCACGGCAAGATTCGCCGATTGTCATATTAATGAATCAAAATTTCCAACATTAGGGAGAGAAAATATCAGCTGGGGAAAGACATTAGTTGGAATGAATTATCATTATCACATTTTGATCCTCGTACTAAAGAATGTGAACTAAATGTTCAAAAGATAATTCATTTGCAAAGATTAGCTAACCAATTGCCAGACGCATTTACAGACTCAAAGAAAGTGACCAAATCACATGTACCAGCTGCTAATGCTCCAATAAAAGTTGATGTCCCTGTTGGACAAACTAATGAAATTATGACACGCATGAAGCGTGGAAGACCAATCGGTTCCAAAGATAAAAATCCTCGAAAAAGAAAAGGAGCAAATAATGAAAATGGCCAAGTTGAGGATATGACAGAAAAAAATTCAGAAGAAAATCAAATTATAACTAATATTGGAGTTCCAGCAGAAACTCAAGTATATAAAATTCGTGAAAATGAAGAGATCTTGATAAACTATATCATGAATGGAATAAGATGGAACCGAGACAAAATTGATATTAATGATATTTTTGCATATAATATAGCGCTAGATGTAATGAACAATGAGGATCATGAACCAAAATCTATTAATGAATGTCGACAAAGAAATGATTGGCCAAAATGGAAAGGCGCAATTGAGGCAGAATTAAACTCTCTTGAAAAACAAAAAGTTTTTGGGCCTGTAGTCCAATACCCGAAGGCATGAAGCCAGTAGGATACAAATGGGTATTTACGCGAAAGCAAAATGAGAAAGGTGAAATTGTGAGATATAAAGCGCGACTTGTAGCTCAAGGATTTTCGCAAAGACCTGGAATTGATTATGAACAGACATACTCACCTGTGGTGGATGCAACAACTTTTCGATACTTAATTAGTCTGGCAGTACATGAAGGGCTCGATTTGCACTTAATGGATGTTGTCACAGCCTATTTATATGGCTCGCTTGATAATGATATATATATGAAAATCCCTGAAGGATTTAAGATGCCTGAAGCATGTAATTTAGGTTCTCGAGAACATTATTCAATTAAATTAAATAAGTCTTTATATGGATTAAAGCAATCTGGACGCATGTGGTATAACCGTCTCAGTGAATTTTTATTGAAACATGGATATAGAAATGATACAATTTGTCCATGTATTTTCATGAAAAGATCTGGAAATGAGTTTGTTATAAGAGGAGGGATCCGATTACACCTTTTTTGGTGACACATCATGACACCGTTTTTTATATAGGTCAATTTTGCGATTTCAAAATCCAAACAGTCGATCTGAACCGTTCAACATGATCACCATATTAAAATGTACTTGGAGATCAAATTTTACATTTTTTTGAATTTTTTTACTATTTATTAAGATGGTTACAAAATCGCTGTTTTTCGATGGTCTGAAAACAACGATTTTTGTAACCATCTTAATAAATAGCAAAAAAATTCAAAAAAATGTAAAATTTGATCTCCAAGCACATTTTAATATATCCATCATGTTGAACGGTTTGAATCGACTATTTGGACTTTGAAAATGGTAGGTGTCAAAGTGTGTCACCAAAAAAAGGTGTAATCGGATCCCTCCTCTTGTTATAATTGCAGTTTATGTTGACGATCTAAATATCATTGGAACTCCTGAAGAGCTTCAAAAGGCAGTAAATTGTTTAAAGAAAGAATTTGAGATGAAAGATCTTGGAAAGACAAAATTTTGTCTTGGATTGCAAATTGAACATTTAAAAAATGGTATTTTTGTGCATCAAGAAAATTACGTTGCAAGAGTGCTAAATTTTTTTATATGGATAAATCACATCCGTTGAGCACTCCGATGGTTGTAAGATCATTAGATGTGAACAAAGATCCTTTTAGACCTCGAGAAAATGAAGAAGAACTACTTGGTCCCGAAGTACCATATCTTAGTGCAATAGGAGCACTTATGTATCTTGCTGGACATACAAGACCGGATATATCATTTGCCGTAAATTTATTAGCAAGGTATAGTTCTTCTCCTACGCGAAGACATTGGAATGGAATCAAACATATACTTCGCTATCTCCGAGGTACAATGGATATGGGATTGTTTTTTTCAAATGAATCCGAATCAGATTTAATTGGTTATGCGGATGCTGGATATTTGTCTGATTCACATAATGGCCGATCTCAAACGGGCTATTTGTTTACATGTGGTGGAACAGCTATTTCGTGGCGATCTGTGAAACAAACTATAACAGCCACTTCTTCTAATCATGCAGAAATTTTAGCAATACATGAAGCAAGCCGAGAATGTGTTTGATTAAGATCTGTGATTCAGCAAATTCATCATACATGTGGCTTGTCTTCTAGAGAAATGATCCCGACGATCATATATGAAGATAATACTGCATGTATTGCTCAATTAAAGGAATGATACATTAAAGGAGATAGAACAAAACATATTTCACCAAAATTCTTTTTCACACATGATCTCCAAAAGGATAATACTATTAATGTTCAGCAGATTCGTTCAAGTGAAAATCGAGCATATTTATTCACTAAGGCGCTCCCTACTACAATATTTGAAAAGCTAGTTCGTAATATTGGAGTTCGTCGACTTAAAGATCTTGATTGATGTTGTCATGAGGGGGAGTTAATATGCACTACATTTTTCTTGTCAGGTTGTAGTTGCGTGTTAAAAAGAATAATGTACTCTTTTTCCTTCACTAGGTTTTTATCCCATAGGGTTTTTCCTAGTAAGGTTTTAACGAGGCATATTCTTATGTAATGGACATCCAAGGGGGAGTGTTATGAATATAATAGATGATCCATACATTTTGTAACTCCCAATAGTAATCCTCATTCACTTCCCCACTACCCCACTACCATTGGAATTCATATCCCACTACTATTTAGAATTCAATGTCTTATTTATTATTGTAATGACTTTTATTTACAATTTGTGGCCTATAAATAGAGGCATTGTAATCTTGCATTGTACACAAGAGAAATATATGAATAAAGAGATTGTCATCTTTTATTTGTTCTCTATCTTGTTTATTATTCTTTGTCTTGATTTTATAATATTTCTAAACATGTCACTTATTGACAGCGGTGGTAAAGGTTGTCATAGGTGTGGATTTGGGCTTAGATATGTATAACTACTCCAATTATAAATACTAATCAAATACCTAAACAGTAAGCATTTAATGGGCCTGCGTTTAAAATGGATCAGCGCCTACGAAGTCTAGTAACGTACAAAACAAATCATGGATCCAAGCATAAATTTTGATCGAATAATTTATTTAATTATTACCAGAAACAACAAGGTCCTTGAGATCAAGGCCCTTGACAGCAAACATCTGAATCAATTGAGTGGACTGCTTGGTCTCATTTTTAATAGAGATCCTGCCGTCTTTCCTTCCTAGCCACACAGGCCATGTGGGCCCCTTGCTCTAAAACATATAAATTCAATTTTTGTCATCTAAAGCTTATTTATTATACTGCACTACTTAATTAATAATTCACAGCAAAAATGTTGTCATTTTCTTAACGACGTCATATGTTCTTGTTGTGTAAAAGCCCAACAAAAATTAATGTTTCAAAATTCAAATTGCCAACCACACAGGAGACTGTGTTAGGGCAGGAAATAGTTAATCACCTTTCGTGCTCTCTTGGTTGTCTTTCATTTTCTTCTAGTTGTATTTTTTCTTTCTCTAGTTGTATTTCTCTTCTTCTAGTTGTTTTTCATCTTGTACTGGTTTTCTTTCATGTTCTACTGGTTGTGTTTAATCTTCTTCTAGTTGGCTTTCATCTTGTACTGGTTGTCTTTGATGTTCTACTTGTTGTCTTTCATTTTCTTCAAGTTGTCACTTATCTACTTCTAGAAGTTATTCATCATCTACTAGTTGTCTTTCATCTTCTTCGAGTTATCTTTCGTCTTGTACTGACTGTTTTTGATGTTCTACTAGTTGTCTTTCATTTTCTTCTAGTTGTATTTCATCTACTACTAGTTGTTTGTAATCTTCTACTAGCTTTTTTTTCATATTTTTCTAGCTGTCTTTCATCTTGTACTGGTTGTCCTTCATGTTCTACTGGTGGTCTTTCGCGTTCTACTGGTTGTCTTTCATCTAATACTGGTTGTATATCATCATCTTCTAGTTGTCTTTCATCTTGTACTAGTTTTCTTTCATGTTCTCCTTGTTGTCTTCCATCTTTTTTAAGTTAGCTTTCATCTTGTACTCGTTGTTCTCGATGTTCTACTTGTTGTCTTTCATTTTCTTCTAGTTGTATTTCATCTACAACTAGCTGTTTTTCATCTTATACTAGTAGGTTTTCATCTTCTTCTAGTTATCTTTCATCATCTACTGGTTGTATTTCATCTTCTTCTAGTTGTCTTTCTTGTACTGGTTGTTTTTCATGTTCAACTGGTCGTCTTTCATCTTCTTCTAGTTGTATTTTTTTTCTTTCTCTAGTTGTATTTCATCTTCTTTTAGTAGCTGTTCATCTTGTATTGGTTTTCTTTCATTTTCTACTGGTTGTCTTTCATCTTCTTCTAGTTGTCTTTCATCTTATACTGGTTTTCTTTCATGTTCTACTGGTTGTCTTTCATCTTCCTCTAGTTGTATTTTTTTTCTTTCTCTAGTTGTATTTCTCTTCTTCTAGTTGTTCTTCATCTTGTACTGGTTTTCCTTCATGTTCAACTGGTTGTGTTTCATCTTCTTCTAGTTGGCTTTCATCTTGTACTGATGTCTTTGATGTTCTACTTATTGTCTTTCATTTTCTTCTAGTTGTCACTCTTCTACTTCTAGTTGTTATTCATCTTCTTCTTGTAGTTTTTTATCTTCTTCTAGTTGTCTTTCGTCTTGTACTGGCTGTTTTTTATGTTCTACTAGTTGTCTTTCATTTTCTTCTTGTTGTATATCATCAATTAGTAGTTGTTCGTAATCTTCTACAAGTTATTTTTCATATTCTTCTAGCTGTCATTCATCTTGTACTGGTTGTCTTCCACGTTCTACCGGTGGTGTTTCGCGTTCTTTTGGTTGTCTTTCATCTACTACTGGTTGTATTTAATCATATTCTAGTTGTCTTTCATCTTTTACTAATTTTCTTTCATGTTTTACTTGTTGTCTTTCATTTTCTTCTAGTTGTCTTTAATCTACTACTAGATTTTCATCTTCTACTAGTAGGTTTTCATCTTCTTTTAGTTGTCTTTCATCTACTACTAGTTGTATTTCATCTTCTGTAAGGTGTCTTTCGTCTTGTACTGGTTTTTTTTTTATGTTCTACTAGTTGTTTTTCATATTTTTCTAGTTGTCTTTCATCTTGTACTGATTGTCTTTGATGTTCAACTGGTTGTTTTTCATGTTCTACTGGTAGTAGTCTTTAATCCACTACATGTTGTATTTGGTCTTCTTCTAGTTGCCTTTCATCATGTACTACTGGTCTTTCATGTTGTACTGGTTGCCTTTAATCTTCTTCGAGTTGCATTTTTTCTTTCTCTGGTTGCATTTCATCTTCTTCTAGTAATCTTTCATCTTGTACTGGTTTTCTTTCATGTTCTACTGGTTGTCTTTCATATTCTTCTAGTTGTATTTTTTTCTTTCTCCAGTTGTATTTCTCTTCTTCTAGTTGTTCTTCATCTTGTACTGGTTTTCTTTCTTGTTCTGCTGGTTTTCTTTTATGTTCTACTGGGTTTCTTTCATCTTCTTCAAGTTGTCTTTCATTTTGTAGTGGTTGTCTTTGATGTTCTACTTGTTGTCTTTTATTTTCTTATAGTTGTCACTCATCTACTTCTAGTTGTTATTCATCTTCTACTTGTTATTTTTCATCTTCTTCCAATTGTTTTTCGTCTTATACGGGCTATTTTTGATGTTCTACTAGTTGTCTTTAATTTTCTTCTAGTTGTATTTCATCTACTTCTAGTTATTTGTAATCTTCTACTACTTGTTTTTCATATTTCTCTAGTTGTCTTTCATCATGTACTAGTTGTCTTTCACATTCTACTGATGGTCTTTCGCGTTCTACTGGTTGTCTTTCATCTACAACTAGTTGTATTTCATCATCTTCTAGTTGTCTTTCATGTTAAACTAGTTGTCTTTCAAGTTTTACAAGTTGTCTTTATTCTACCACAAGTTGTATTTCATCTTCTTCTAGTTGCTTTTCATTTTGTACAACTTGTATTTCATATTCTACTGGTTGGCTTTTATCTTTTTCGAGTTGTATTTTTTGTTTCTCTAGTTGTATTTCATGTTCTTCTAGTTGTCTTTGATGTTTACTGCTTGTCATTCATATTCTACTAGTTGTTTTTCATCTTCTACTAGTTGTTTGTATTCTTCTTCTAGTTGTCTTTCATGTTGTACTGGTTGCCTTTCATCTTCTTCTAGTTGTATTTTTTTTCTTTCTCTAGTTGTAGTCATCTTCTTCTAGTTGTCTTTCATGGTGTACTGGTTGTCTTTCATCTTCTTCGAGTTGTCATTCATATTCTACTAGTTGTTTTTCATCTTCTACTAATGGTTTTTCATCATGTACATGTTGTCTTTCATCTTCTTCTAGTTGTCTATCATCTTCTACTTGATGACCTTCGAGTTCTCTTGTTTGTCTTTCATGTTCTACTAGTTGTCCTTCAAATGGTATTGTTTATATTTCATCTTCTTCTAGTCTTTCATTTTCTTCTAGTTGTTTTTCATTTTCTACTAGTTGTTTTTCATCTACTATTGGTTGTCTTTCACGTTCTACAGGTTGTCTTTCATCTACTACTGCATGTATTTCATCTTCTTCTAGTTGTATTTTTTGTTCTTTCTCTAGTTGTATTTCATCTTCTTCAAGTTGTCGTTCATCTTATAGTGGTTTTTTTTCATCTTCTACTATTTGTCTTTCATCTTCTTCTAAGTCTTTCATCTTGTACTGGTTGTCTTTGGTGTTCTACTGGTTGTCTTTCATTTTCATCTAGTTGTCTTTCAATTACAACTAGTTGTTTGTAATCTTCCACTAGTTGCTTTTCATATTCTTCTAGTTGTATTTCATCTTGTAGTGATTGTATTTCATGTTAAACTAGTTGTCTTTCATGTTTTACAGGTTGCCTTTATTCTACTACAGGTTGTATTTCATCTTCTTCTAGTTGCCTTTCATCTTGTTCTAGTTGTATTTCATGTTCTACTAGTTGGCTTTTATCTTCTTCGAATTGTATTTTTTTTCTCCAGTTGTATTTCTTCTTCTAGTTGCCTTTCATGTTTTACTGCTTGTCTTTTATTTCTTCTAATTGTCTTTTCATCTACTACTAATTGTTTTTAATCTTCTACTAGTTGTTTTTCATATTCTTCTAGTTGTTTTTCATCTTGTACTAATTGTCTTTGATGTTCAGCTGGTTGTCTTTCATGTTGTACTAGTTGCCTTTCGTCTACTAGTTGTTTTTCATCTTCCACTAGTTGTTTTTCATCTTCTTTCATGTTGTGCTGGTTGCCTTTCATCTTCTTTCAATTGTATTTTTTTCTCTCTCTAGTTGTAGTCATCTTCTTCTAGTTATCTTTCATGTAGTACTGGTTGTCTTTCATCTTCTTCTAGTTGTCATTCATCTTCTACTAGTTGTTTTTCATCATGTACATGTCTCTCATCTTCTTCTAGTTGTCTCATCTTCTACTTGATGACTTTCGAGATCTCTTGTTTGTCTTTCTTGTCCTACTAGTTGTCATTCATCTTTTACTGGTTGTATTTCATGTTCTATTGTTTGTATTTCATCTTCTTCTAGTTGTCTTTTATTTTTTTCAAGTTGTTTTTCATTTTCTACTAGTTGTATTTCATCTATTATTGGTTATCTTTCATCTACTACTGGTTGTATTTTATCTTCTTCTAGTTGTCTTTCGTCTTGTACTGGTTGTCTTTTCATCTTCTTCTAGTTGTATTTTTTGTGCTTTCTCTAGATGTATTTTATCTTCTTCATGTTGTTCTTCATGTTATAGTGGTTGTCTTTGATGTTCTACTGGTTGTCTTTCATTTTTATTTAGTTGTCTTTCAATTACAACGAGTAGTTCGTAATCTTCCACTAGTTGCTTTTCATATTCTTCTAGTTGTCTTTCATCTTGTACTGATTGTATTTCATGTTAAACTGGTTGTCTTCATTCTACTACAGGTTGTATTTCATGTTAAACTGGTTGTCTTTCATGTTTTACAGGTTGTCATTCTACTACAGGTTTTATTTCATCTTCTTCTAGTTGCCTTTCATCTAGTTGTCTTTCAGTTACAACTAGTTGTTTGTAATCTTCCACTAGTTGCTTTTCATATTCTTCTAGTTGTATTTCATCTTGTAGTGATTGTATTTCATGTTAAACTAGTTGTTTTTCATGTTTTACAGGTTGTCTTTATTCTACTATAGGTTGTATTTCATCCTCTTCTAGTTGCCTTTCATCTTGTACTAGTTGTATTTCATGTTCTACTAGTTGGCTTTTATCTTCTTCGAGTTGTATTTTTTTTTCTCCAGTTGTATTTCATCTTCTTCGAGTTGCCTTTGATGTTTTACTGCTTGTCTTTTATTTCTTCTAGTTGTCTTTTCATCTACTACTAGTTGTTTTTAATCTTCTACTAGTTGTTTTTCATATTCTTCTAGTTGGTTTTCATCTTGTACTAATTGTCTTTGATGTTCAACCTTTTATGTTGTATTGGTTGCCTTTCATCTTCTTCTAGTTGTATTTTTTTCTTTCTCTAGTTGTAGTCATCTTCTTCTAATTGTTTTTCATATTGTACTGGTTGTCTTTCATCTTTTTCTAGTTGTCATTCATATTCTACTAGTTGTTTTTCATCTTCTACTAGTAGTTTTTCATCATGTACAGCTTGTCTTTCATCTTCTTCTAGTCGTCTATCATCTTCTACTTGATGACTTTTGAGTTCTCTTGTTTGTCTTTCATGTCCTACTAGTTGTCCTTCATCTCCTACTGCTTGTATTTGAAGTTCTACTATTTGTATTTCATCTTCTTCTAGTTGTATTTTATTTTCTTCTATTTGTCTGTCATTATCTACTAGTTGTTTTTCATCTACTATTGGTGGTCTTTCACATTCTACTGGTTGTCTTTCAATACTACTGCTTGTATTTCATCTTCTTCTAGTTGTATTTTTTGTTCTTTCTATAGTTGTATTTCATCTTTTTCAAGTTGTCGTTCATCTTATACTGGTTTTCTTTCATCTTCTACTGGTTGTCTTTCATCTTTTTGTAGTTGTCTTTCATCTTGTACTAGTTGTCTTTGGTGTTCTACTGGTTGTCTTTCATTTTAATCAAGTTGTCTTTTAATTACAACTAGTTGTTTGTAATCTTCCACTAGTTTTTTTCATATTCTTTTAGTTGTATTTCATATTGTACTGATTGTATTTCATGTTAAACTGGTTATCTTCATTGCACTACAGGTTGTATTTCATCTTGTACTGATTGTATTTCATGTTAAACTAGTTGTCTTTCAAGTTTTACAGGTTGTCTTTATTCTACTACAAGTTGTATTTCATCTTCTTCTAGGTGCTTTTCATTTTGTACAACATGTATTTCATGTTCTACTGGTTGGCTTTTATCTTTTTCGAGTTGTATTTTTTTTGTTTCTCTAGTTGTATTTCATGTTCTTCTAGTTGTGTTTGATGTTTACTGCTTGTCATTCATATTCTACTAGTTGTTTTTCATCTTCTACTAGTTGTTTGTATTATTCTTCTAGTTGTCTTTCATGTTGTACTGGTTGCCTTACATCTCTTCTAGTTGTATTTTTTTCTTTCTCTAGTTGTAGTCATCTTCTTCTAGTTGTCTTTCATGGTGTACTGGTTGTCTTTCATCTTCTTCGAGTTGTCATTCATATTCTACTAGTTGTTTTTCATCTTCTACTAATGGTTTTCCATCATATACATGTTGTCTTTCATCTTCTTCTAGTTGTCTATCATCTTCTACTTGATGACTTTCGAGTTCTCTTGTTTGTCTTTCATGTCCTACTAGTTGTCCTTCAGCTGCTACTAGTTGTATATCAAGTTCTACTGTTTGTATTTCATCTTCTTGTAGTTGTCTTTCATTTTTCTTCTAGTTGTCTTTCATTTTCTACAAGTTGTTTTTCATCTACTATTGGTTATCTTTCATGTTATACTTGTTGTCTTTCATCTACTACAGGTTGTATTTCGTCTTCTTCTAGTTGTCTTTCGTCTTGTACTGGTTGTCTTTTCATCTTCTTCTAGTTGTATTTTTTGTTCTTTTTCTGGTTGTCTTTCATCTTCTTCAAGTTGTCGTTCATCTATACTGGTTTTCGTTCATCTTCTACTGGCTGTCTTTCATCTTTTTCTAGTTGTTTTTAATATTGTACTGGTTGTCTTGGGTGTTCTACTGGTTGTCTTTCATTTTCTTCTAGTTGTCTTTCAATTACAACTAGTTGTTTGTAATTTTCCACTAGTTGCTTTCCATATTCTTCTAGTTGTCTTTCATCTTGTACTGATTGTATTTCATTTTAAACTGGTTGTCTTTCATGTTAAATAGGTTGTCTTTATTCTACTACGAATTGTATTTCATCTTGTACTGATTGTCTTTCATGTTCAACTGGTTGTTTTTCATGTTTTACATGTTGTCTTTAATCTACTACAGGTCATATTTCATCTTATTCTTGTTGCCTTTCATCTTGTACAACTTGTATTTCATGTTCTACTGGTTGGCTTTTATCTTCTTCGAGTTGTATTTTTTGTTTCTCTAGTTGTATTTCATGTTATTCTAGTTGTCTTTGATGTTTTACTGCTGGTATTTCATTTTGTTCTAGTTGTGTTTCATCTACTACTAGTTATTTTTAATCTTCTAGTAGTTGTTTTTCATATTCTTCTAGTTGTCTTTCATCTTGTACTAATTGTTTTTGATGTTCAACTGGTTGTCTTTTATGTTCTACTAGTTGTCTTTCATCTACTAGTTATTTTTCTTCTTCTACTAGTTGTTTTTAATCTTCTTCTAGTTGTCTTTCATGTTGTACTGGTTGCCTTTCATCTTCTTCTAGTTGTATTTTTTTTCTTTCTGTAGTTGTAGTCATCTTCATCTAGTTGTCTTTCATCTTCTACTAGTTGTTTTGCGTCATGTACATGTCTTTCATCTTCTACTTGATGACTTTCGAGTTCTCTTGTTTGTCTTTCATGTCCTAATAGTTGTCCTTTAGTTGCTACTGGTTGTATTTCAAGTTCTACTGCTTGTATTTCATCTTCTTCTAGTTGTCTTTCATTTTTTTCTAGTTTTCTTTCATTTTCTGCTAGTTGTTTTTCATCTACTATTGGTTGTCTTTCACGTTCTACTGGTTGTCTTTCATCTACTACTGGTTGTATTTAATTTTCTTTTAGTTGTGTTTCGTCTTGTACTGGTTGTGGTGTTTGAAATAGTTTGTAGAGTAATTTAAAATAGTTGAAGGTAGGATTCAATACCCTCAAAGTTAATGCGGAGGCGCTAATTGTGCTAAGGTTTGGGTTAAATAATTAAATAGAGATTATCTAGGGTTGAGGTTTTCTCCTTCCTAATTATACAAAAATATATGTTTCTGACGTCTCTCTGCCCCTCATGCGGCCTGTCACCCTGTATGCGACATAGATTGTCCCACATCTACCCCGCATGCGGCACTGTCACTACCCCGCAAGGCATGCTGGGTTTCTGTGTACCTGATTTGAAAGGTTTTTCGATCTTGCGATCGGCTCTTGGGCTATCAATTCAAAGTAATACAGGTATGCAATTATCTTTCTCACACAAACATAATTGACCATATTCTATTCAACCCCTCAATTAAATTTCCTAAAAACCCTACCTAAATTTGGTATCTCCTACTACAATTCAAATTACCAATTTACTCTATCCTGCCAATAGAGCCCACTGGGTTCTAACCCTAGTCTTTGAACCGCTGCCAGGCCTCATTAGCCGAAGTGTGACATATACTTACATGCATTTCCCACTCACACCAGGAATGCAACGAAATCATACACCTATTAGTATATGAAGGGTTACTGACATATAGTAGAAATAAAAGAGTTCAAACAATAAAAGTAAACTCAAATCAACATACACAAAACATAAACATATACTAAAACATAATTAATAATTCGATTACAACCCTCACCCTAGAGATGAGAGAATTAACTACTCGTGGCCATAGTAAAATAAAAGGAATAAAATAAAGAAAATATAAATTACAACCCAATTAAAGATGGATGAACCTGCCTCCTTAGATGACGCCTTCTTCTCCTGCTTGACTTCCGATGGCTACTCCTCTCTCTAAGTAACTCTCTAACCTAATCTAGCATGAGGATGCTAATCTCTATTCTATGGAGTTAATAAAATTAAACACGCACACTAAAATCAATTACAAGAGGGGGAGTAATAAAGGTAGTGGAGAAGGTGAGAACTTGGAGTGCACTTCAAGTTTGCTTAGATCAAGCCAAAAATAACTAAGATAGCTTGGCTTTGAAGCAACTGTGTCCATTTGGGAGAATTATGCTGAAATTAGTATCAACGGTAGAGATCTGATCAGAATCAGCACAGTCCATGGATTGAGTCCACGGATCGTCCAACATAAATCTATGCCATATGCAGCATAGGGGACCCCGCACGACTTCCTGACTTAGCGAATTTTTCAATGATTTTGCCATTTCGCATGTTGTGCACTTCGTGTGAGGTGTTGCATGCTCCATGTGAGGCCCTGATTTGGTGCTAAATCCAGAAATGACCTAAATTCGACACTTTTGCTCCATTTTTGCCCTGAATATGCAACTTTCTCCAAAACCTGGCAAAATAGCCTAAAAACCCGTTTGCGGTAAATAAATTGGAAAAATGGCTACTTTGCATTCGCTTTTGGCCATTTTTCGCAAGAAAATATAGTAATTTTCACTATATATTTTGGCCCGATCATATTTCAAATTGTACAGGTTGTTTTTTAAGTTTTACTGGTTGTCTTTCATTTTCTTCTAGTTGTCTTTCATCCACTACTAGTTGTTTTCGTTTTCTACTAGTTGTTTTTCGTTTTCTACTAGTTGTATTTCATCTGGTACTGGTTGTCTTTAATGTTCTACTGATTGTCTTTCATTTTCTTCTAGTTGTCTTCCATTCACTACTAGTTGTTTTTCATCTTCTATTAGTTGGTTTTCATCTTCTTCTAGTTATATTTCATCTTGTACTAGTTGTTTTTCAGGTTTTACTGGTTGTTTGTCACGTTCTACTGGTTGTCTTTCATCTACAACTGGTTGTATTTCATTTTCTTCTAGTTGTATTTCCCCTTGTACTGGTTGTCTTTAATCTTCTTCTAGTTGTATTTTTTCTTTCTCAAGTTGTATTTCATCTTCTTCTAGTTGTCATTCATCTTGTACTAGTTTTCATTGATGTTTACTTGTTGTCTTTCATCTTGTACTGGTTGTCTTTCATGTTCTACTAGTTGTCTTTTATCTACTACTAGTTATATTTCATCTTCTTCTAGTTGTTTTTTAATCTTGTACTTGTTGTCTTTCATTTTCTACTAGTAAAATCTTTTTCTAGTTGTATTTTTTTCTCTCTAGTTGTACTTTATCTTCTTCTAGTTGTCTTTCATTATGTTTAGGTTTTCTTTCTTGTTCTACTAGTTGTCTTTCATATTTTTCTAGTTGTCTTTCATCTTGTACTAGTTGTCTTTCATGTTAAACTAGTTGTTTTTTTTTTTTTATCTTCTTCTAGATGTCTTTTATCTTCTTCTAGTTGTTTTTCATCTTTTTTTAGTTGTCTTTAACGTTTTACTGGTTGTCTCTCATTTACTACTGGTTGTATTTCAACTTTTTTTAGTTGGTTTTCATCTTGTACTTGTTGTCTTTCATGTTATAATGATTGTCTTTCATCTACTACTAGTTGTATTTTATCTTCTTCTAGTTGTCATTCATATTCAACTAGTAATTTTTCATCTTTTACTAGTTATTTTTCATATTGTATTAGTTGTCATTCATATTCTTCTAGGTGTATTTTTATCTTTTTCTAAACACCTTTTATCTTGTACTAGTTATTTTTCATCTTCTTTTAGTTGTCTTTTATCTTGGTACTGGTTGTCTTTCATGTTCTATTAGTTGCCTTTCATCTTTCAATAGATTTATTTAATCTTCTTCAAGTTGTATTTTATCTTCTTTTAGTTGTCTTCCATCTTGTACTGGTTGTCTTTCATTTCTTCTGGTTGTCTTCGTCTTCTTCTTATTGTTTTTCATCTTGTACTTGTTGTATTTCATGTTGTACTGGTTGTCTTTCATGTTCTACTTGTTGCATTTCTAGTTGCATTTCTTTTTTCTCTGGTTGTCTTTCATGTTTTACTAGTTGTCTTTCATGTTGTATTGGTTGTTTTTCATATTCGTCTAGTTGTCTTTCATCTTCTGCTAGTTGTTTTTCATCTTCTACTAGTTTTCCATCTTCTTATGGTTGTCTTTCATCTTCTACTAGTTGTATTTCATCATCTATCGGTTGTTTTTCATGTTCTATTGGTTGTCTTTCATGTTCTACTTATTGTCTTTAATGTACTACTGGTTGTATTTCATCTTCTTCTAGTTGTATTTGATCCTCGTTTAGTTGTCTTTCATTTTCTACTAGTTTTTTTTCATCTTCTTCTAGTTGTCTTTCATCTTGTACTGCTTGTATTTCAAGTTCTACTAGTTGTCATTCACATTCTACTGGTTGTCTTTCATCTTCTTCTAATAGTCTTTCATCTTGTAAATATTGTTTTTCATTTTCTTCTAGCTTTATTTTATCTTTTACTAGTTATCTTTCATGTTTTACTGGTTGTCTTTCATCTACTACTGGTAGTGTTTCATCTTATTCTAGTTATCATTTATATACTACTAATTGTTTTTCATCTTGTATTAGTTATTATTCATATTCTATTAGTTGTTTTCCATCTTTTACTATTTGTTTTTCATCTTATACTAGTTGTCTTTCATCTTGTACTGGTTATCTTTCATGTTCTACCGGTTGTTTTTCATCTTTTTCTAGATGTCTTTCATCTGTACTGTTTGTCTTTCATTTTTGACTAGTTATATTTCATGTTCTAGTAGTTGTCTTTAATCTTCTTCTGGTTGACTTTTATCTTGTACTAGTTGTTTTACATCTTCTTATAGTTGTCTTTTATCTTGTATTAGTTGTCTTTCATGTTGTACTGATTGTCTTTCATCTTTTTCAAGTTGTCATTCATATTATACTAGTTGTTTTACATCTTATACTAGTTGTCATTCAAATTCTTCTAATTATATTTCATATTTTTCTAGATATCTTTTATCTTGTACTAGTTTTTTTTTTCCATCTTGTACTGGTTTGTATTTTATCTTGTACTTTTATATTTTACTGGTTGTATTTCATCATCTACTGGTTGTTTTTATCTACTTCTGGTTGTGTTTCATTTTCTTCTAGTAGTGTTTCATCTTCTATTTGTTGACTTTCATCTTCTGATTGTTTTTTATGTTCCACTGGTTGCTTTTCATTTTCTACTAGTTATCTTTCATCTAATATTAGTTGTTTTAATTTTCTACTACTTGTTTGTTTTTCATGTTCTTCTAGTTGTTTTTCATTTTCTACTGGTTGTCTTTAATTTACTGCTAGTTGTATTTCATCTTCTTCTGGTTGTCTTTCATCTTCTATTGGTTGTTTTTACTAGCTCTTTACCCTTTGGTAGAATCTAACTTAACTTTCACGATATTGGCCTATGGACATTTACGAAAATAGAAAAAATAAAAACTCGCGTGATATTATTGAACCTAGATCTCTCGATAATTCTTAGGAGATTTAAATACAATGATTTAGTGCAATAATTCTAATAATAAATTATGTAGATGCATCATTGAATTGGTTTACATTTTATTTTAGTCACGTTCTTATGAAAGTTCGTACGTATGTAATATTTGATGTTTGTTCAGTGGTTCTTGCATTTGTTACATTTTGCATGATATTTTAATTCCATGTAACAAAATTCTGACTCTTTTGCCACTTTATCCGATTTTGATTACACAACTATGTTCTTCAATAATAAATTAATATAGCAAGGAAGCATAGAAGACCAAGGCTAGCTATGTAACTGAATATTATGCTCAAAATCCAACTTGTAACGGTAGTTACCTTTATAATTAAGGGTCGTTGAATGATGCTTGCACCGCCAATACAAAACAGAGAACCAAGTCACAAGAGTGCAAAGATGATGTCAATACTTTAACGCTAATTAAGTGTTTACCAAGTCTACAATTTTTATACAAATGTTAGTTTCCAACGTACCGCCCGTTTGACATACTATTATTTAATTTAACGTACCGTTTTAGACCAATCCTTCCACCCGGAGTGTGCGTGTGTGTGTGTGTGTGTGTGTTGTATTTCAGTCCGTTGATTGTTTGTATATATGCACCAGCTATAGATTAAAACAACGGCAAATGGCTGTCAAAGAAAGGGAATGCTGGCTCACAAACAATTTCACTTTTGTTGGAATATTAAAATTTTCCTTTAAATTGGTGTGAATTCCTTAAAGGTTTTACGTGACAGTGACACAGGTTATAGTTTATTGAAGTGGCGAATTTAGAAAGCTCTATAATATATGAGTGAGGCTATGGTGCTATGCATAGCACCAATGGCTAGTGTACTACGGCTCAATATGGTACTTTTTAAAATCCTAACGGTCGATCCGACCGTTCAATGTGATATCCATATGAATATGTACTTGCAAACTAAATTTTATATTTTTTTGAATTTTTTTACAATTTTTTTAGATAGGTAGAAAAATCAGTGTTTTTTGACAATTCTGGACCATCAAAATTCTACCTATCTGGAAAAATAGTAAAAAAATTCGAAAAAATATAAAATTTAGTTTGCAAGTACATATTCATATGGTTATCACATTGAACGGTCGGATCGACCGTTAGGATTTTAAAAAGTACCATATTGAGCCGTAGTACACTAGCCATCCGTGCTATGCATAGCACCATAGCCTCACTCATAATATATATAGGTACAAACTTGGGATATGCATTTTTCCTTTTTATATATTCAAGCTACACAGTCAACAACTAATTTGTTATTGGTATTGAAAATTAAAGGTAACAACAGCTAAAATTTGCTTATTAATTAATAGTCTAGTCAGTTAATGGAACAATAGGTTAAGCGCAAGAAGAAAAACAGTACAATCTGCCTTATAATATTTAGGTTGATAAGCAAATGTTTAAAGAGGGATAATAATAATTTATCTTGTTATGAGTTGGAAACCCATTAATTTAGCGGCTCAGAAACAGACAGTAGGCCTTGTTTCGGGCTAGGATCTCTTAAAATTCGTTTTGGTTAACAGCATTATTAAAAATTACATTATCTGCTACTTCTCTGCCCATGGTCCATGTTTGTCATGCCTATCAATTAAAAGGCCCACCAACCAGACACGAAAGCGCATATCAGAAAGGAAGCTCATATATTAATATATTAATTGTTGTATGAGGGAGTTTATAATTTATATACCTTCGGTTAGGTTAGGTTCGTGCTTTTTCACAATTTTCTGCTATCGGTACATTGGCTAGATTATATATATATATCATTTATTCATTTTCCAGGAAATGTATCCCTGATGTACTCTTTATGAAGTATCTATAAAATGTGCCTATGGAATTTCAAGCCAAAAAAAAAAAAAAAAGTTCGGCACCCGAGCATAAGAAGAATAAAACACAGTAGATAACTCCTATGAGAGAACTAAACATCAAATTTTTGCGATGTAAATCCAACTTTTATCTGGCAAATGCATCACATATATTTTCATCAAATTTCTCTCCACTAAACTGTAAGGGTGCTAGATTTCCTTGTGATCATCAAATTGATGAAATCTGTGAAAATTAGTACACAATACACATAATCAAATTTTGTAGGCCTGAGTTGGTTGTTATACTGATTTGAGTTACAGGGCAGCGTCACTTGTTGCCGAAAACAACAGAGGTATATATTCATTTATTTTTGTTTTATTTCAGGGTCTTTTGTTCTCAACTAAGAAAAAAAAATTTGACAGCATTTCACAAAAGAACAGATTCATTATTAAAATTAATTACATTAAAACTGAGTTGACATTCAACAATACCATAGGGCTACTTTTCCCTTCACAAATCGATCAGTTTCCCTACAATTTCAATAATTAATCCCATCCCAACCGACCAAATCTCTACCAAAGAAAGTATTTAATAAAAAAAAAACAGATCCAGAGGAAAAATAAAGATAACAATTAACGCGATCAGTTAACAATAGAGCATGTCTTTCTGATTTCACCCTGTCTTCCGGTAAGCACACCAATATTTCCCATCTTGATCATCGACTCAGCAAAATCTTGGAAGAATTCAGCCTCGAATCCATTGGCATGCTTCAGGACATAGTCTCTGGTAAACTTGTCTGTCAGTAGAGCCCAGTCAGAATGGAAGACGGATCTTCTTTTAGCCACTTGTTTGAAATAACTCAGATCGAATGTCTTGTAACTGCCAGGATCCATCTCAATGAGTGTCGTGGTATCTGTCGGGCTACATTTTGATCTCAGTTTGGGTATGTAGTGTGGGTCCAGGAATGGGTCGACATCATTCAAGTTGTTTTGGCCAGTGAAATTGTACAAACGGTCTTTGATGGCTGCACAGTGCGCTGTTCCAATTGTGTGGCCAGCTAAATATATATAGAGATAAAATTAATTAAGTACCTTCTGTTAGAAACTTAGAATTATACATTAGAAATGTAGTCTTTCAAAAGTATGTCATTAATTGAGCGTGTAGTGAAGGTTGCCATAGGTGTGGATTTGGGCATCGATTTATATGACTGCATCTAATGGGCTTGCGTTTAAAATGGATCAGCTCCTTCAAAGTCTAGTGACGTACAAAACAAATGATTGATCCAAGAATAATTTTCATATTGAAAAATGTTGGAATAATTTATTTATTACCAGAAAGAACAACAAGGTCCTTGAGATCAAGGCCCTTGACAGCAAACATCTGAATCAATTGAGTGATATTTGCTTTAGCTGGTGGAAGCTGTTTGGTCTCAGTTGCTATTGACATCCTTCCATCTCTCCTTCCTAGTACTACCGGCCATGTGGGACCCTTGCTCTGAAACAATTAAATTCCATTTTCAATCATCTTAAAAGCGTATTTATTATACTGCTATACCTAACTAATAACTCAGAGAAAAAATGTTTCCATTTTCTCAATGACGTCGTCAGAAGTGCATACAATAAAATTCATATTTCAAAATTCAAATAGAAATAGTTAATTAGAAAGACACTTACCAACCAGACAGAATCCCGTGCCATCAGTGTGAGAACATCAGCACAAGAGACTGTGTTAGGGCAGGCCTTTTCCAACTTAGCTTTCACCCTCTCAACTGAACCAAATCCCCGAAGGCTGAGATTAGGACGTGCAGCTTTCTCTGCTTCATTGTCCTTTGTTGAGTCCAATAGAACAGAGCCGTCGCAACCCTATATCAGATACATAATTAATGATTAATTTAGTTTTTTTTTATTTATTTATTTTGCAAGCAGTTTTGTCATTACTAGAAGAGTTGCCTCAGACACTTTCCGGACATGATAAGTGATAACAATGTAATAGCAATGGCTATTGTCCTAGTAGCACTACCAAATAACTAGGTTTTAATAACACCAGGAACAAAGAGTACAAGTAAAAAATCAAAGTAGAATGATACCCGAACAAAACAATCGTGGAAATGCAGCCTGAGAAATGGACCAGCAAGACTTGGTGCCACAGAGAGAATTTGGATCATCTCTTTCCGGACAATTTCTGCGGCGTTTGGGCATGTCTTGCTATAGTAGTCAGTGCTCAACTGGGCACTTGTTGTCCCCAATATAAGAAAAAAGTGTGCCAAAATAACCAAAAGCAGTGGATAAGCTCTTGATTCCATGTTAAAAAGGATTGTTGTTTGTACACTGCATGAAAGAGGCAGGGGTACTAATGGTGCTTATATAGTCGCAAAGGGAAGCTCAAGTTGTAATTGACTAGGATGCCATGATACTTCAGTTTTCCCTGTTCTAGTTCAGTTTAATGATATATAGAATGATTGTTAGCGTAAGAGGAATGTTTCAACCATGTTCTTTTTTTTTTGAAAGCAATGTTTCAACCATGTTCATTTCAATTAAAAATATTAAAGAACATTGAGTGCTTGTTTTGGCCCTAGAGAATAACTGTTTTTCTTGCTGCCATAAATATATATGACACAATTCTCTATTTCTTGAGGAAGATCAGAATTTTGTAGATAGAAAACTCAAAATGATATATAGTGTGATATAAACCTGAAACAACTTTATTTTAACTTTGGAAATAACCTTGCTGTATTCAACATATACATGGAAAAATCAGGGCAGAGTTTCATTGTGCTTGAGGAGGCACTTGCCACCCCCTGCATCTAAAAAGTTGCAAAGAAGGCCTATAATTGCATGTATTCGTTGAAAATAACAAAATTATTAAAAATATAATTCTTGTTAAATAAATGTTGCTGTTTCTAGAGGTATATTTTAGGAATGGATCGAAAATCTACTATAGAAGTTGTTTGATATGGTCAACTAATTAATTTGTATATATAAAGAGAGCATCAACTTCAGCATTATGTATGTGCATGTTCTTACCATTATTAAGAAGGCAATGTCATTAAGCTCTCATTAAAGTTTATTGTAATTAAGTAGAAAAATTGAAAGAACACATCCATTGCATCCAGCAAAAAAAATAAATGACGACTTGACCCATAAAACGTATCGCCTATTGTTTACCAATTTATTAATCTCAGTTAGAGGAACAGAAATATAGCTAACCCTAGCTATCAGCAGAGAGAAATAAGCCTGCTGGATGAAGATTGAAGGATCCATGCATGTGAAATAATTAGTTAGTTAACGCGTGATGTTTAGTTTACTACTATGAAACGGAACTCTAAGAAGATTAATTAACTTGTTAGGGATCTTCTGTGGCACCCCACTCAATAACCAATGTGTGCATTGTATGCATATATACATTGGTGGATCTACATATATGTTGGATACCAATTTCTTTTCATATACTATGTACTTATATGTGATTTTTATACTATTATATATGTAGATATTTTAGGGATGTACAAGCAATCTAGTTGATTCGATTGATCTATCGGTTGCAAATCTGATCCAGAGTACATGAACTTGTACTATTGGTTTCATTAAGGTAAGATTTACACGGAAGTATATAAGGGAAGTATGCATGAGATGACTTTGTGTTGCAACAGTTGATTAGACAAGTACACGTAATTAATGCCGCATAGTTTAAGTATTAGAGACCAAGGCTTTATAACTGATATATTCTTCTGAAAATTCAACTTGTAACGGTAGTTCCCTTTATTATGGGTTGTTGAAGGATACTTGCACCGCGCGCCAATAGAAAAACAGAACATGTTCAACAATGTCACACAGGAATGCAAGGACAATCCCAATACTTAAATGCTAATTAGGTGTTTACCAAGTATACGATTTTTATATACTAATGTTAGTTTCCAACCACCTGTTTGACATACATATTATTTAACGTACGGTTTTACACCAATCCTTCCACCCTCTGTGTGTGTGTGTGTGTGTGTATTTCAGTCCAATGATTGCAACTCTAAATGAAAACAATGTCAAATGGCTGTTAAGAAAGGGAATTTATGCTCACAAACAATTTCACTATTGTTAGATTAACAAAATTTTCCTTTAATTTGGGGTGAAAATTCTTTGAAGTACGCCTTCTGTGACAGGTTCAAGTTTATTTAAAGTGGCGAATTTAGAAATATCCATAAGTATAGGTACAAATTAAACTGGGGGAGCTAATAACAGTATCTGCGCTACAATATCCGCACTGTAACTATTTGAGGGCCTGCGAAAACTCTAGTACTGAATTTTTTTCTAAAATATTAATACCTATGCAAGAAAATATTTATAGTACCTATGCACATAATTATTTATACTTATGAGGCGAACAATTTTTATGTAAATAATGTCTCTTCAACCAAATCCTCAAACGTACCCACACCATAAATATCTATGAGGGACCATTCAAACTACATAGGGAGACCATGCATACACATTTTTAGAGTTGAGTTTTTTTTCTCCGTTCAATATTGTCCATATTTCTGACGATTTATAAGAAATTTTGCGAATCTAAAACTACGTTTTTTGCAAAATCTCATCCATATTTCAAATGAGATCCATAATGATGTATTTTCGGGCTCCTCGTCAAACAAATATTTATACCTTATCGTGCAAGTATTTATATCTATACTTGCAAGTATTTTTTACATGACACTGGATAACGTTTGAAATTATTAATATCAAGTACTACAAGTATTTATAACTATGCACTGAAATATTTATACTTATGTGATCAACTATTTTTGTTAAGAGGAAGGTTGACGCGGGGACGATTGGAGAATGTTGATGCAGTGATATGGGGTCCCACTACTTCATTAGAGGAAGATTGACGCGGGACGATTGGGGGACTGAAAAAGGGATGATCATAACAAGTTACGTATCAAAGTATTAATATCTTATTTTTTCAAGTGTTAAAATCTTATCTTTCAAATACTTATATCTATGAAGGTTGATGCGGAGACGAGTGTAGAGATTGGAAAAGGGGGACTATATAAGTAGTGGGGACCATAGATGAAGAGTGTTGCAGGGATTGGGAAAGGGGGGTTATATAATTAGTGGGGACCATAGATGAAGAGTGCTGCAGGGATTTTAGAATAATAATTAGTTAGGACTATATAATATTTTTTTAGAATAATAATTAGTGGAGACGATAATACATAATTTCTCTAAATGGAATAGGGAGATTTTGAGAATACTGAAATAAGAGTACTCAAATAATTATTCTTAAACTAGAGACATGCATTTTTCCTTTCGTACAGATTCAAGCTACAAAATAAACAACAACTTTGTTATTGATATTGAAAATTAAAGGTGGGCTCAAGAACTAATATTTGCTTGTTCATAGGCCCGTCACTTATTTAATGAAGACAAAATAGTTGACATGAGGAGTTCATAATGTGAAAAATCAAAGACATCGAACTAATGTTTTTTTTTTTTTTGGAGGTATGAACTTATATATTTTTATATAAATATGTGCATATGTACATACTGAAGTATATATCTTTATTATATTTAATTATTAGAACAAAGTTGAGCTTATTGAAATGGAGTAAGGTTAAAATGCACCATTGGTTTTGTGCTCCAATCATGTTTCACATATTTTTCTTTGTTTTTAAAGTTCGAACAATCGATCCGAACCGCTCAATATGATATTTGTATTAAAATGTGCTTGGAAACCAAATTTTATATTTTTTGGAATTTTTTTACTATTTTTTTAGATAGGTACAAAATCACTATTTTCAGAAGATTCTGCCCAACCAAAACAGTGATTTTGTAGCTATCTAAAAAAATAATAAACAAATTTAAAAAAAATATAAAATTTTGTCTCCAAGCACATTTTAATATGAAGATCATATTAAACAGTTCGGATCGATTGTTCGAACTTTGAAAACGGAAAAAAAGACATGAAGCATGATTGGAGCACAAAACCAATGGTGCATTTTAACCCTACTCATTGAAATGATATATGCGATTATTTAGTGAAAACTAAGAAATGGGACGGCGTATTTGTCAATGAGAAATGTATGACTTACATGAACTGTCCCATGTGATCTCAATCACACGAGCTGCCGTTAGTTATTTTTTTTTTGTTTTTTCCATGTACCATTGCTTTACCTTCAATTAACCTTATACTTATCCACCTTTTCTTTTCTTCCACCTGTTTTCTTGATTGGATATGGGATAAGATGCCAGCTGCCATGACAGAGAAGCGAAGTTTGGGCTATTTTTGTGCAAACAATTAAGCAAACAAGTTTGAATAAACAGCAACGATTCTCCAACTGTTACTGTTTATTTTTTATTTTTTATATTACAATTTACAAGTGATATTATACTTATACTTTGGAGCATATATTAGCTTTTGGTGGAATTTTCTCTTTTTATTTATCTTCTATTTTTTTTTCTTTTTCTACAACAGCTCCATTAATGATTTGTTCTTATTTAGCTCAAGAAATTATGTGATCTTTGTCATTAACTAGATTTACTGGATATTTAGAGCTAGCCCTTGTCATAAGCATATATTACATTACAAATAAGGCCATAAATTATACACTCTTAAACCAAACTTTCACCTACTAATATCCGACAACAAAAGAGTTCGATTCCCTCTCACGACTTTACAGCTTCTGTGAAGGTTTAAAAAAAAAAATCCAACAATAATAACTATATATTTACTCTACGGGCGAATAAAAAAATTGAGATTGAGAGTCTGAAAAGTATTGATGACGAAAAAAGTTACTGTTGACTGTAATTTTATTTCATAATAATGATACAAAATATTGATGCACATAAAAGTTACAAAATTCAATAAACAAAATTATATATATTTTAATTTAAAGGTGGTTTAGTCCTCTGTTTCTCGAATTTTTTTTATAAACAATAATTAAAAAAATTATTTTTACGAAACCAACATGATTACTTTTTTTTTTTTACATGAGACCATAAGAACCGAAATACCATTTCGGTCCGAAATTTTTTTTTTATTCGGACCGAAATGCCATTTCGGTCCGGTTCCCTTTTTGAATTTTCTGCAGCGGCTTATATGAAAACTTGTGAAACCAGTACCACAGAAAATCCAAAAAAGAGACCGGACTAAAATGTCATTTCGGTCCGGACTGAAATTACATTTCGGTTCTTATAGTTTTTGTTAAAAAAAAAAAACAATAATGTTGGTTTCGTAAAAAACAAAAGTTTAATTATGATTTATAAAAAAAATTCCTGTTTCTCACACTGCAATCCGTCACTGATTGAGACGCTCCGTTTTCTAAAAAATGTTAGCAATTCTATCGTGTAGGTTTTGGTGTGGTGGGTTGTCGTGGCATAACGGCGTAGTAACATGGTTTGTGAATTATTCGTGTTTTATTCGTTTTTTGATGTTTCCGAACCGAACACCGGATAAAACGCAAATAAAACGTATCATACGTTTTATTCGCGAATAAAACGCGAATTACGAATTATTCGCAAATAAAACGCGAAAAAAATTAATTAATTATTTTATTTTTTTGGGTGTTTTTTTTTGTTTTTGTTTTTTGTTTTGCTTCCTTGTTGTACCGAATCAATTCCGAATTATACTCAAATTATTTTCAAATCACGTATTTTTGACCCCGCCGAACCGAACCCGAACTATTTATTTGTCACCATGCATAAATAATAAAAAATTAATAATTCGGGAAAGATTCGGCGGAGTCAAAAGTTCGTGATTCGGGAATAATTCGGATATAATTTGGAAAAAATTCGAAATTACACATGGAGTCCGGATCGAAAATCTTAGTCCCAAGAGAACAAAAAAAAAGAATAATAATAAATACTCAACATAGTTTTAATTGCTACGTGAAATTTATAGAAATCTCAGATACAAAGAATCTTAAGCCCCACTAGCTTTTTTTTTTTTTTATTCGACACTTGCTGGCTTGCTGCAGTGAGTGCTTTGAATAAAAACAAAAGTCACAAGTGCTAAGACTATACATGGCTCATTTTCATTTGAAGATGCAGGAGCTTGGAAAGCAAGAATCAATTTTTCTGAGGCGAGATTTTAGTATTGAGGGACGAATTTAACGGAAATTTTTTATCTATAGAAATTATTAAATACAAATATACGGAAACAGAAAGAGTACCTCATTTGCAACAAATATAGAAAGATCTGACTAAATGAGTCCGATCCAAAATTTATGGATCGGTCTCAATGGTCCAGATCCATCAATATATATATATAGAGTCCGGCTAGCGTCCAAACGTTTGGATAGAGGCCTATATCCAAACGGTTCATTTTTGCGATTTCAAAGTCTCAAAAGTCGATCTAAAGCGCTCAACATGTTTGGAATATTAAAATGTGCTTGGAAACTAAATTTTACATTTTTTGAAATTTTTTTGCTATTTTTTTAGAATTTTTGAAAATCGTTGTTTTGATGAATTTTTTATTTTTATTTTTCCATATCAAAACAACGATTTTCAAAAATTCTAAAAAAATAGCAAAAAAATTCCAAAAAATGTAAAATTTAGTTTCCAAGCACATTTTAATATTCCAAACATGTTGAGCACTTCAGATCGACTTTTGGGACTTTGAAATCGCAAAAATGAACCGTTTGGATATAGGCCTATATCCAAACGTTTGGACGCTAGCCGGACTCTATATATATATATGAGCTATTGTGCTTTGCAAAGTAAAGCGAACGTTTTATTTTGGACTCTTTTTCGGATTTTCAAAGTCCAAACAGTCGATCCGAACCGTTCAAGTTGATCTACATATTGAAATGTGCTTGGATACCAAATTTTATATTTTTTGGAATTTTTTACTATTTATTAAGCCACTTTGAAAATTGCTGATCACATGGTCCAGAATTTTGTTACACTGTTTTTACTGTTCACCCGGATCAGCAATTTTCAAAGTGGCTTAATAAATAGTAAAAAAATTCCAAAAAATATAAAATTTGGTATCCAAACACATTTCAATATGTAGATCAACTTGAACGGTTCGGATCGACTGTTTGGACTTTGAAAATCCGAAAAAGAGCCCGAAATAAAACGTTCGCTTTACTTTGCAAAGCACAATAGCTCATCTCTCTCTCTCTCTCTATATATATATATATATTGATGGATCTGAACCATTGAGACCGATCCATAAATTTGAATTTGGATCGGACTCATTGATTCAGATTTTTCTATATTTGTTGCAAATGAGGTACTCTTTCTGTTTCCGTACATCTGTATTTAATAATTTCTATAGATAAAAAAATTCCAATTTAACCGAACAGTACGTGTTTTATTCGAACAAATCATAAAATTTGCGAATAATTCGTGAATCACCGATTATAAATAAGTTATCGCAATTGATATTTCACAAAATTGGTTGATGTGCGGATGATAATTAAACATTTTCAATAGTTGGATTAACCATTTATTGTTGTCAAATCTAATCATATAGTTTAAAATTATTTATTTTTCTTACTAATAAATATTCATTGATGCTCAGAATATATAAGTAATTTCATGTATGAAATTAATAGTTTTATTGTGTAGTCATCCATCAAAATTCATACATAATTTTAGAGAAGGAAATACGTGACACGCCGTGACGTGACGTGACAAACACGCCGTGATTTGGTCACGTGACGTGACGTGACGTGATATGACGTGACATAAATTAGTCACATTGAATTTTTTTATATTTTAATTTAAATTGTTGAAAATTCAGAAAAAATATATAAAAAAATATGAAAATTATAAAATTTGTAAAATAAGTAAATAATGTTGCAAAAATTAACTAGTAAATAATATTCTAAAAATTGTCAAATTTTTTGGATAAAAGATATTTAAGCCCGTTTGGCTGTTTCATTAAGAAACATAGTTTTTACAAACAGCCACAAAAGAAAAGTCTGAATATACTATGAATATACTACAGAAACATAGCCTAATAGTGCTTTTAATGCAAGCCAGCCAAGCAATCCGTGACTATGCGTGTTTACGTGATTACACGTGACAGTACGTGATCACGTGATGTGTTTTATAACGTGACGTGATCACGTGACGTGACGTAACGTTATTAGTTTACGTGACGTGACGTATAATTTTTGTTAAATACAGTCACGTCACGCGAATAGTCACGTCACGTAATCGACACACGTGACGTTACGTGACGTGACTGATCACGCCGTGACAAATTTTCTTTTCTACATAATTTTAATGTTGCATTCTGTACGGTAGCATTTCCCTTGAATTAAAATTGATATTTTCTCCGATAAATATTTTTCTTTTAAGCAAAATGCACAAGATAATGTTAATATTTGTGAAAACCATTTTGGCCCAAAAAATGCATCAAATAACCTACGAATTAAATAATTTAATATCTCGATACCAAAAGTACCGACATCATCGATACCAAAAGTACCAACATCAACAACTATAAAGTACAAAATATTTGTTGACTATTGGATTTTCAAAAATAATTATATAACCTTCAAAAGCTATGAAGTACAAAATAAGTGTTTTATATTATTCAGTTATATATATATGCATTAAGCATTTTGTGGGGTAAGATTAAAAGATTAATTTTACACCTTGTTTGGATGGAGAGTACAGGAAGGGAGAGAATGGAATGAAAAGAAAACTTTTTGTTGAATCGTGTTTGGTTGATAAAATTATGTCGGAGCTGAAGGGTATAGGAGGTAAAAGGTTTAACCTTGTATCATTGTAATCAATATAATCGATTTTCCTCCCGATTTGGAGTGTAACGGATGGAAAGAAATTTTGTTCTAAATATTTTTTAAAAAATAGCTCAAATACTCAACCCTACATCTTACCTATATATATTTCTCATACAAGTTTTTTTGTCACAAATCTACAACAACTATCGAATTTCTCATTAACATTCTAAATTTTAATCAACCAAATAAGAAATAAGACGGAAAAGAAAGTTAAATTTATTTTTTCTCATTAATTATCCAAACACGAAGATATTAAATATGTTAATCTTCCTTTCTATTCCATTATATTCTATTTTTCACTTCCCCTCCCTTCCTCTACTCTCCATCCAAACAAGGTGTAACCGCTTAGAAACGGTAAGTTGGTGGAATGTGTCGGGGTCCTATACGGGATTGGTTGGGTAAATATCTTAAATCGCAAGTTTACAGTCCAATTTGAAGTAAAAACAATAAATGAATAGGCCATAGGTCATTCCTTGGTGAGGGAGTAAATCAAAATATCCTATTTCTATTGGGCTCGGATCGAAACTTTTAAGTCCTTCTACATTTTGTCAAGACTTTTAAATTCCACTACAAAAGATGGGGATATCATAATTTGGCCATATCGACACTTTCTTCTTGCTCATTCATTTCAGAGAATAATGTTTAGGGATGGAATGTGAAATATCGGTCTTTCTAATTATCAAAATTGAGAAATTTAGATTTAAATATTACATGTATTAAATAGATCACTTACAAGTAGGGACAGAGTTATACATTCATAATATGATGGTCAAAATGAATGAGAATTAAGCATATAAAATTTTTATACAGAATTTTACATTACTCATAGCATTTTATCTTAAATTTTATTGTAAATCATGTAGAATTACAAAAAATAATTTGAAAATTAATAGAGATCAATTAATCCTATTCTCTATTAATACATCCGCTCCTGCTAATAAGCAATTGAATTAGTGAATTGGTAAATCTCTGTTGACTATTGGCATGGTAGATTTCGCTATAGAGATTAAGTTGAGCACTTTTAAATAATAATAAAACACATTTAGTTGTTTTATACGTCTTGATAAAGTTACACAAGGGTTGTCTCAGCCTATATCGTTAAACGACAGTTTAATTCAACTAATCGGTTGATTAGTCGGTGGCGGTGATTAAACTGTCATAAATAGGCTTGTTGAAAGGTTGTTTGCAGGTGAGACCAACTAATTAGCTGATTTGTCCGATTAATCGCTCATTTCTCGTTTAAACGACCTGATTAATCGTCTATTTTCCGTTTATACGGCCGATTGGTCTTTCATTTTTATTATTCTTGTTTTCTTCATTTATTCGTTAAATGCACTATAATTTGTCTTGTCTGATCTAGATTTTTCTGAATGGCAATTTCATGAAAATCTACAAGTAAATTAAGTTAAAATAAGTTTATTTGATAAATTTAATAAGTTAAATTAATTATTTTTTAATAAATTAATTATGAGTATATGTACATAAATTTAATAAAAACACAATTTTCTACAAAATCCTAATTAATCAGTAAGATACCGATTAATCATTTGACGATACTCTATTCATCTAATAAACACGTACCATTATTTACAACACCGGTCTCGGCCTCCCTCGTCTTAATTTGTAGGAATTGGATCGGATGAATATCAATTCAAATTCGATCCAATATTAAATCGGAATTGCCCGATCTATATTAAAATTGGCACAATCAACTTTAAGATTTAACAGATGCTCATCAAACACCTCCCACTTCTAATTTGTATCCCCTACTTCAATTCCAGGCCCAATAAGTAGCAACAATTTCTCAGCCCATTTATTGATGACTAACAGGCTTCTTGATTTTTGTTTTTGCCAAACAGGTAGATTCTTGACATTTAGTCTCTTGGTTATAAATTTTTTAAGCTACCTTTTTTCTGCCTTTTTCACAAAAAGAAGAAGTAACTGGTGTCTGGTTCTATCTTACTTTAGAAATATTCATTTTTCCTATTCTGTATGCATATTGTAATTTAATCCCAAAAAAATTTGACAAACTGATAGCGAGCTGAATACTTGAATGGATCTAGTAATGATTAATTAGTTTTGCAGTTTGGATGTGTATCCTCTGCATTTTGGTACTGTTTGAGTTAATTTTAGACCGTGCAATCAGAATTCGGATCAGTTCAGCCCTAGCCTATAACGCACAAGACCCTTTAATATTAGTGCGGATTTAAATCGGACGGTCCAGATCTTAACTCAAAGTTTGAGTTAACTCAGATGATACGAATTCCTTGCAGTTTTGCATAACAGCTTTGCCCTTATCCTGCAGTAACATTTTATTTTTATTTTCCTCTCTTCTATGTGAATTTGATAGTTTGAGGTGTATAGTTAAATTTATTTTTAATTTCTTTGTTAATACGGCATATAATTTTCTATTCTTGATTGTGGATCTTTTTGTTGTGGAGGTGTTTGAGAAATTAACTTGCTCAACCCTTTCATAGGTTATATTCCCAACAAATATACTAGCATTCTTTCCACCTATTATGTAAAAAAATGATATTTGTAGAACATTTGGAATGTGGCAGCTATGATCGATCTTTGTTAATATTGCACATGAAAATTTTCCAGCTTTCATATACTAGCTTGCAGAAAGAACAACAAGAGGCAGTATTTTACTTATTTCCGGTGTGTAACAACTTTTTTCTTTACTTTTAATTATTGTTGTTGTCTTATTAAAGTTTTGTAATATTGTTTGGTCTTCTTTTTCTTCTTCGTCGTCATTTTATCTTTTTTCTTACTAGAAGAATCACCAATAAAAGTAAATTTCAACCTCACTACACATTCACAATCTCAAATATATTATTATCTTTTGAACATGAGAAGAAAAATCCAATCCACAATTAAAAAAATGAAAAAAGAAAGTAAGAAGAAGAACCCCAATTATCAGTTAACAATAGAACATGTCTTTCTGATCTCACCCTGGCTTCCTGTTAGCACACCAATATCTCCCATCTTAATCATCGACTCAGCGAAGTCTTGGAAGAATTCAGCCTCGAATCCGTTGGCATGCTTCAGGACATAGTCTCTGGTAAACTTGTCTGTCAGTAGAGCCCAGTCAGAGTGGAAGGCAGATCTTCTTTTAGCCACTTGTTTGAAATAACTCAGATCGAATGTCTTGTAACTGCCAGGATCCATCTCAATGAGTGTTGTAGTATCTGTCGGGCTACATTTCGATCTCAGTTTGGCTATGTAGTGTGGGTCCAGGAATGGGTCGACATCATTCAAGTTGTTTTGGCCGGTGAAATTGTACAAACGGTCTTTGATGGCTGCACAGTGCGCTGTTCCAATTGTGTGGCCAGCTAAAATATATATAGAAGGAAATACATAAAGAAATTTTTTAAGTAACAGCGGATGAGTGGGTCTTTAATTCGTTTGAAATGGATCACCTTTGAAAGTCTCATAGAATAACCGTCCTTTATTGATTTGAAAAACAAATAATGGACCCACAAACTTCAATTTGACATTGAGAAATATTTGAAATGTATTAATTATTACCTGAAAGAACAACAAGGTCCTTCAGATCAAGGCCCTTAACAGCAAACAACTGAATCAATTGAGTCATATTTGCTGTAGGTGGTGGAAGCTGCTTGGTCTCATTTGCTATTGAAATCCTGCCGTCTCTCCTTCCTAACGACACCGGCCATGTGGGCCCCTTGCTCTGAAAGATATCAAATTTGATGTCAGATCCTCTATATTTTGTTCCCATAATATTGGTAACTCTTTCATAATCAAATTTTCCTTCCCTATATATGTATTCGTAAAGTTTGCAATTTAAATTGTTTAATCTTCTCAAAGATTGTCGACATTGATATCCCGCTACAGATTGTTACGGGATTGTCTCTTGTAAAACAATAAAGCTGAAGCAAAACAAACATGAAAACTGAAACCTATTTCTTTTCACTATATAGCTTTGACCTCTTAACCAATAATTGGTTGAAACATTTAAATGCTGGTCCTGTTTTTCCGTTGATTCATTGAACCTTCATATTTCTTAAAAAAAAAATTTATTGTTAGATATTGAAGTTGTCCAAAGTTCATATTATATTACATTGATTCCCATACTTGCATGAGGGTGTTACGTACGCTTTGTTTATTCAATTCATTGTTTGTGTAATTATGTGGCTTATGGATACAATTCACAGAATACGTACGTTTGCACACATTGTTTTTTTTTTTTTTTCCCTTTATTATATATTTCTTTTATTTTTTATTATATCTTTTCATATTTATATTTTAATGAAATTTTCATGGTAGGCCAATTACGTACCACTTCAAAAAGTTATTATAGAAATATTGTATGAACATATTCTACATTCAATACGAAGTCTTCACCCAAGATATATTGTAGTAATTTATGGTTTAAATTTTAAATAGAGAAGTAAATTAAATTAACTGACAAGATTGCTAAAGACTACAGCTTCGGCCAAAGAAACCAGTATTTGTCATAGTCTAAATTGAGGCCCCACTGTTGCGAACTGCTAATTAATTGTTATTATATACTGCTCGTATATAGGTATGAAATTAATTAATTTAAGAAACCCACTTACCAACCAGACAGAATCCCGTGCCATCAGTGCGAGAACATCAGCACAAGAGACTGTGTTTGGGCATGCCTTCTCCAACTTAGCTTTCACCCTTTCAACGGAACCAAATCCTCGAAGGCTGAGATTCGGTTTTGCTTCTTTCTCTGCTTTATTTCCGGATGATGCGTTCAGCAAAACAGAACCATCACAACCCTATACCAAAAAAAATGGGTTCAATTTCAATGTTGTTTTTGGAGGTACTATGGTTAAAAATGTTGCTGTATCTTTAAAACATGATGAAAGCAAAAAGACACCAATGTAAAAGCATCATAGTAACGGCAGTGCTAGAAAAAATATCGCACCAAAACAGATAATAAATGAGTAATGATGAAGACTATAGCATACCCTAACAAAACAATCGTGAAAATGCAGCCTGAGAAATGGACCGGCGAGGCTTGGTGCAACGGAGAGTATTTGGATCATCTCTTTTCTCACAATTTCAGCGGCATTGGGACATGTCTTGCTATAGTAATCAACACTCAACTGTGCACTCGTTGATCCCAAAACAAGAAGCAATGTGGCCAATGGAACCAGGAGCACTTTAAGAGCTATTGATCCCATTTTGAGAGGTATGGTATTATCAGTTGTATACAAGAACCAGACTACCTCTCCTTGTTACTTATGTTGAGATGACTAGAAGTAGGCTAATGGTGCTTATATAGTAGCCATGAAAGCACAAGTTGTTAATTGGTGGGCCTTCCCATTATAATAAATTTATTTTAATTAATGCATAATTATTACCTCTTTTTGACAAACATGTTTATCTTTGTTTAATAAAATAAATACAAAAGAACGAGATTGATATTACCTCTTTTTGACAACATAAGAAAAAAAAAAAAAGCCAAGCTTCATGTAACTTGAAGAAAAAATATTTAAACTTTTCTTTGAAGTATATATCTGACAAAAACATTACTTTGAAGTGTCCTGAATATATATGAGTTAATTAAATGGAAAAAAATTCTCATGAAGAGAAGTGAAGAACTATTGTTGGAAACATTTATTATATATATACGTAAAAAATAACATGTATTGTCTCTGAATTTTGTATATGGAGCTGGAAGTTGGGAGGTTCCAATAAAATTCTTTTACATAATTATTTATATTTGGGCGGGGTGTTGTGGGTACTGCGTGCCCTAAAAATAGTACTAAAGAATTTATATCTGCCGTAGTAATATAATGAAACAACGGTAATAAGTGATTAATTTTATGAAATGAGAGACACAGGCTCATTCATGCAAAAACAAACGATAGAAATTTCAAAGGAGAATACTTGCATGTGCACGGATAAGTTTGGTAAACTCGTGATGTTTAGTTATCTATTGACAACCACTACCAGAAAAGAACCTCAAAGAAGATAGATTAGTTAGGTTTTCTATGAACACTTCCATATATATTCGCTACCAATTATATATATGATAAATTTCACAACTATATTGTATTAATGCATTAATAATCATATTTTGTTCCATTCAAGCATGAATTATATAATGAGTTTGGCTAGCGTACTATCGATAGTATAAGACAGTTTCATGCTACCGTCTCAAAAACCTATCAGACAGACTTCAAATAATGAATCCAAACCATTGAAAACACTATACTTCACGGGTAATGCGTTTACGTGCAAAGTTTACAAATTTTCAAATTCATTTTGTATAATACCAAGCATCCAAAAAAATGGAGATTATTTGTAAGTCAATTTTAATGTATTTATTTATTATTATTTTTTTAACCTTTTAATTTTATACTAAAATTAATTTGAAAATTTATAAATTTTATATGTAAATTAACACATCACTTATGAAGTAGATTAGTTCAACTGTCTATATTCGTCATTTCAAACTTATTCAATAGGTTTTCGATACAATAACATGTTATATCGCTATGTTATCCATAGAACGCCGGCCAAACTTCTAATTAGTTACATGATTAATCTACTAGACAACAAAGTACCAACTTCTAATTAATTATACACAACTGCATGCATAAAGCGCCACATAGTTTTTTGTAACAGAAGAGCCAAACCTAACTGAGATATAAGATACTATTTGTACCGGTTGTTAGCATGAAAGATCAGAATTTGAATTGGAGAATGTTTTGCACCTCCAATTAATAGGAATTGAAACACTCTTAGAATTAGTATAATTAATTAAATAATTGATAAATGGCAAGCTTATTGCGCTTTTGACATGTATATATATTTTCTAATAGATTAATTTTATTCTGCAAATTAAGGAGCATTAAAATAAATATATGATGATTATGAGGTGCTTTTAACATATATATATATTGCATGAGCTAATTATAATTTAACCTCTAAAATGTTTAGCCCAATATTAGTGAATAACTAGGATAGCGCTAATGCAGTACAGTTAGTTAAATGTAACATATTAGCGAAATCTCTTTCAAAACTTATATAGTTTTCATGCAAAATAACAACCATGTCATGAATTCTCATGAGCCTTCTATAAATACCAATAAATAAACAAAGAACACAGCTATCTGTTACGTTACATCAAACTGTTATTAATTTGAGATCCTGACAGCTGGTAGAACTGATATCTCTCTGTTCTATTATTGTTTCTTTCAGTGTTCTAAATAGCGCGCTATATCGTTTTTGGACCCCAAACGCTACGCTATGACATCAAAATGCGCTATTTGCGCTACGGCCGCTATAGCGGCCGCTACAGCGCTATAGCGGTCCGCTACAGCGCTATTTGCGCTATACAATATGAGTTTTTTTTTTATTTTTTATTTTTAAGCAATTTATATGGGTGTTAAATAAAGATAAAAAAAATCTCAAACCGAAATTGAATTTTTTGCTACTTGCTACAGATAAATCAATTTGAAATTGGAAATAGAAATTGAAATTTGAATAGAAAAAAAGTCCAAACCGAAATTAAAATTTTGAATAGAAAAAAAAATATATTATGTCATGAATCATGATGCTTAAGATTTTTTAATAGGAAAAATCGATAGTTTATGATATTACTATGGATATTTTGAACCGCAATTTGGACTTTGTACGGGTTCAATATGAATATTATAATTTCTTAATTACTTTGGTGTTATTATTGTTCTATGAGACTTTAGATAATGTTGATATTTAGTACAAATATTGAATATACGAAATGTAAAAAAAAAAACGCTATTTGGAATAGCTTCCGCTATAGCGACGCTATTCGCTATAGCTTTTTTTTTAGCCGTCCCGCTACGACGCTATAAACGCTATTTAGAACCTTGGTTTCTTTTATAGAAAACAGGGTTATGTAATATATAGACCATGGATTCCTGTGCAAAATCTCAGGAAATATGGAGAATGTATAGAGGTATAGGAGTATATAAATTTTTATTATAATATTATGGATTTTATTATATAAATTTTTAGAGTTTTGAAAACTAATTTATTTACGTCTAAAATTCACTTGACCATAAATTTGTTTTCATAATATTATCATCATAAAAATTAAAATTTATTTAGCAGTAAATATTAAAATGGTATTATTTTCAAAGTGAAGTTCAAAAAAATAATTCTAATGTTTTTTAAAAGCCGAAACAAATCAATCAAAACTTGATGTGCAAGAGCGAGTTTTTATTTAAATTTTATTAGTTTGGTAAGATGTCAAGCCAAGCTTATTCATCATTTCATTAAACCATAAATAAGTTAAATAAGTTGAGGTAATATGATTCATAAATGATTAATCTGTAAAACCCCAAGTCCTAGTTGTAATTAGGCGGCTAACAGTTCAATGCCAAATCTATGGGTTACATGACCTGTGCCATGTGACTCCAATCAAACATATCAGTATGCTAACTTCCTTCTTCTTTTATATTTTCATTTTCCCAATTTAAAGATGGATATGTATAAATTGTCGTTACCAACCAAGTCAAACAAATGCAAAATTTGAGCCATTATTTCTGAAAGAAGCAATTTTAATCAGCCATATATATCGGTTCACCAAATTTGCAATAAATATAAATGATATTATTGGTGAAATGAGTGCTTCTTAAGCAAGTCAACTTCTAACAGCATATGCTTCTGTGTTACTGTGTACAACTGTCCTCTTATTAAACTTTTTTTCTTATTTTTATTTTATTATATTTTTTATTGTTATTTCTGTACTTCAAAAATGTTACCATGCCAAGATTGAATTTTCTTGGCCCCAAAAATTAAGCATATAACGGCAATATAAATTAAGGATATGTTTTAATATACAATCAATTAATGATTTACTGTAGTAAGCTTGTCAAGGTAATTAAAGTTCACCTAATTTTACATAACTACAAATATTAACATATTATATATGAAGCCAGCAGAAAACACTGCTTGGAATGCGAAACATGTTAAGACTTAACTTATGCATAAAAAACAAATATTTTATTAACAAGGTCTGTGTGTGTATGGGTGGCTAGGTTGGTGAAGTGTTGTGATTTTGTGGTTCGATGTAGATAGCTTAAATTCGCAAGTTACGTCTGACTGAGGCAACAAAAACCATATATATTTTTATTTTTATTTTAGCATGACAGAAACCATATAATTATAAATAGAAACAAAATTGATAGATATGCATTGCCAAAAAGATAATCAAAACTCAAAAGAATATGGAATTAAGTTTTTCTAAAGAGTTTTGGACAAATTTTATTCAAACACTGTCTGATAATATGCGTTAAAACTTGAAAACTTAAAATCATGTGAATGATTTAAAACTTAATAAATTTAAGTGGTCTCATAAATCTAAGCTGTCAGTGCGAAAACCCTTTGAAGAAAACCCCCACCCAAAAAAATATGTGGTCGGCCGTGAATTATTAGGTCACTTGACCAAGAATACTGGGTAATATATATCCCTAACTAGTTTCAAGTTAAAATCGGTTACATTTTGTAATCTCTCCATTATTTGTCTTGTTTTTGTTCTCCAAGTAACAAATAGACAAGAGGTTTGGTGCCGTAGTGGTTTGAGACTAGTTCAAAAGGCTTTAGATGGGCACATGGGCCAGCGTAGTTCAAGAGAAATTATTAATACAAACTATAAGCGAAGAACAAAAAAATATAACTAATACGTACCAACTAATTATGATATCTACATTACATGCATGCATGTATGCCGAGGAACAGGTTTGCTTTCATAATTAGGAAATGTTAATAAAACATGGGAATTAGTTGGCCACTTGGCTTGTACAAAGGCATATCTCATTTTTTGTCATTTGACAACAAAAATGACACCTTTTATATGTTATCATGTTAACACCTGCTCATCTTTAATTAAACAAAGCCATACACCAAGGTAAAATAAGTACTTAATTTGAACACAACTTTATCTATGCCAACCGTTACGTTAGTTTTACCTACGCATGTGTAATTACATTAATTGGCCGATATACATATTCAGACAAGCATGCGCACAAATTTGAAAATAAGTACATGTTGTTTCTCTTTAGATATTTAAGCCTATATAATTTATATTAGTGCATTAAATTTATTGAATTTTAAAAAATATAACAATTTTTTACGATATTATTAAGAATTAAGTAATATATTTGATGTCCATATATAATAATTAGAATATTAAAGTTGAATTTTAAATTATAATTATCTATGCTTACGTATTATATACCAATAGCTGTTTCAGAAAATGCCATATAAATAATAAATAAGATAAAAAAAAATTAACACCTCAACCCTCATTTTATACAAAATAAAAATATTAATTAAATAATTAAGCCTGAGACTATCTGGGTTTGAATTTGGGTTAGACTAAAAGGTAAATTGAAAATTAGGCCTTCAATAATAGACCCAGGAATTTCATTTTTTTTTTAAGTCAGGCCTTGGCCCGGGATAGCAGGTACTTGCTCGCAGTATCAATATGCGTGTTTACGTAATTACACGTGACAGTATGTGATCACGTGATGTGTTTTATAACGTGACGTGACGTGACGTGATTAGTTTACGTGACGTGACGTGACATATAATTTTTGTTAAATACAGTCACGTCACGCGAATAGTCACGTCACGCAACACGTGAGTCACGTCACGTAATTGACACACGTGACGTGACGTAACGTGACGTGAACGTGACGTTACGTGACGTGACTGATCACGCCGTGACAAATTTCCCTTTCTATACCTTACGGAATTCGTATCCTCTGCATTAACTCAGAAAAAATAATATTTTGAGTTAATCAATATAGCAGGTACTTGCTCGCAGTATCAATATACGATCCACTTTAAGATCTGTACAGACTAGATCCAAACTAATATTAAAGGGCCTCTACATTATAAGCTAGGGCCAGATTGGCTCCGTTTAAAATCAGACGGCCGAGATGAGTTAACTCAAAAGATGCTCTTTTGAGTTAATGCAGACTAGGGGTGTCAACGGGTATGGTAAGGGTTGGGTGGAAGCATTTTAATACCCGTACCCGTTATAAATTGTTCTTACCCATACTCTACCCTTATTACCCGTTATAAATTATCTTACTCGTATCCTACCCTTATCCGTTATGGTTGTCGGATAACGAAACGGTAGTGGGTAAATAATGGGTAATACTAATATAATAATTATTTTTATTATTTATTTAATAATAAATTAAAACATATATATTTATTTCACACATGTATAGTACTTTATTGAAAAAAAATTCTGATCATGCTAAGTGCAAGTAAACAATTAAAGTACTATTTCAATACTTATTAATATATATAATATATATAATTTTTTTTTTTATAATTATCCAATCAGGTAACGGGTATGAAATAGGCTTTACCCGTACCCTTACCGTTTAGATAATGAAAAAAATTCTTTACCCGCACCCGTCTTATCAGATACGGTATGAGTTGGATAAACGGATAAAAGGATGTCATTGACACCCCTAATGCAGACGATGCGGATTCTAGTTTACGTATCTCATCCGACAGAAGGCTATAGCTTGTAACTGCTCCAGAGCAGTATCCACATAATGTGGAACTAGGAAAATGAATAAATGTAATTTAATTTGTTTTAAAAAATTTCATAAAAAATTGCTATTTCTATCTACTTCAAACTGTATGTGACTGAAATGTATATTCGATTATATGGCCCATGTGTCATTTTTTCGTTGACGGACCAATTTTATCCAAAAGAAAGAAGCATTGAAGAGAGTAGGATGCAGTCGTCTGCTTGTATACTGTGCAGCAATGTGAAATTTGAGTTTCAAATCAAGACCATTTTGTCAGAATATATTAATCAAGATCAATTTGAAATTTTACATGCCAGTTTTAAGATTCGTGTCAATTTAGAACATACGGTCGATCTCCGGATTCTTTACGGGAGTGACTCGAAATTTGATACGAATTGGGCCCACGTGTTTCGTTCATTCTCGCACAACATATAGATTTATATGTTATTACATAGCTGGAAATTAAAGATGAGGGATCGGCTGATACTTTTTTTTTGTGATATCGGATGATACCGTGCGTTTTTAAATTTTTCAAAGTGCAAACAGTCGATCGAAACCGTTCAATACGATGGATATATTAAAATGTGTTTGTAGATCAAATTTTACATTTTTTTTTGAATTTTTTACTATTTATTAAGTATTTTACAAAATCGTTGTTTTCAGACTATTGAATTTTTGTATCTATCTTAATAAATAGTTAAAAAATTCAAAAAAAAATGTAAAATTTGATCTGCAAGCACATTTTAATATATCAATTATATTGAACGATTTGAATTGATTATTTAGACTTTGAAAATGTAAGATGTTATCCGATATTGCCAAAAAAAAGTATCATCCGATCCCTCCTCACTTATAAATTACCTTGTTTAAAAAATCTAGATACACATATTTTATTTTATTTTTTTTGCGGAAAAACACCCGTAGGTCATATCATTTCTAAACTCAAAGTGATGCTAACAACAGTTGTGGTAGTATCAGCACATCATCATTGTTCCTGAACTAACAAACCCGAAACTAAATGAAAGCTAAATAGGAAAAGTAAACCCCGTGAAATGTCCCCCATTCAATCTACCCTTGTTCGCTAGCCTATCTGCCAAACCGTTTTGGGCTCTAGGTATCAGTGTTGTAAAAAAAGTCCATTTAAGCCGATTAATCGACCGATTAGTCATTGGCGGTGACCAAATTATTATGAAATTTTCCGACTAATTGGCCGATTATTTCTGATTATGGCCGATAATTCTCGATTATTCCTAATTAATTGCTTTGCGGTACCCTATCCGTCCGACGACCGCATACCATTATTTACAAGTAAATTGAACATTTTGCTTAAACACCCTCCAAATTTCATGTAATTCCTTTGCTGCTCTTCAGTCTCTCTAGTCTTCATCTTGAGGCGGCTGTAACTGGGTCGCAACTTCAGCTATAAGAAAGTGCGGTGGGATTGCTCATTCTTTCTGACAAATTCAACGGCCTTGATCTAGGCAATCGCTTCCGCCTGTAATGCACAGCAAGCCGATACTCTCCAGTATTGATACCTTTTCAATTCCTCCCCCTTCATGTAATAACTATCAGTGTTGTAAATAACGGTATGCGGTCGTCGGACGGATATAGTACCGCTAAGCAATTAATCACTATGCAGTTGATTAATCAGAATTATACGGACAATTTAATATTTTTTATTAAATTTATGTATATATATTATAATTTATTAAAAATAATTTATTTAACTCATTAAACTTATCAAATAAACTTAATTTAACTTAGTTTTATTATTATAACATGACACTACGCTTATTTCTTCTTAACACATAAACATTTTACATGTGTAAGTAATACATTTATTTAATGAAAAAATAAAATTGAGAAATAAGTTTTTTTCAAATACTAATAACATACTATTTGAAATAAATGAAACATTCTAACATAAAATCAATAAATTTAGTTTATCTTAGCAGAGTATTCAGATGATTCATAAATAATAAGAATTTGTGAGAATTTGTCTTTTAGCATTTTAAATTAGTTTATCTTAGAGATGGAATTTGTGAGAATTTGTGATTCAAAACAAACTAATATTCATAAATAATGAGAATTTGTGAGAATTTTTGAGAATTTTTCTCTTAGCATTTTAAATTGTATCAACAATTTGCTTGAGTTTTCATCCACTACAAAAATTTAATGAATCCAAATTTATTTCTTATTTCCTTCTCAATTCTCCGCTTCAGCTTTCATCGACTACAAAATTTAATGAAACAAATTTACTTCTTATTTCCTTCACAATTCTCAACTAAGCAGAGGGAGAGATTTGAAGAAAGACGGGTAATAATTTCAGGGCTCAACAGGGGCATTACTGGTCATTTTGCTCAGTACTTTAATATGGCTACATCCCGAGAACGAAGAAAGCCACGGTTACTCGTGGGTACAATTATTTCCATGTTTCGGGAGTAGAATTTTTAATTACCGTGGTAATTTTATGAGCAGGAGCCATTTAGAAGTACTAACCTTATAGTTTTATTAAATATCTAATTAAAGTAATAAAATAAATATTAAAATTTTTTCTAACAGAGTACAAATAATAAAATCCGATGGGATCCGGTGCTTTAGTGCTGGTAAGACGTGCTAGAACTTTCAGAGAAGAAGCATGTAATCTGATGCAATTAGCGGAGCAGGTGGAGAGTCAATGGAGATATAGTTCAACTACAAGCGCATAAGGAAAACGGAAAGCTTACAAATAATTTTTTTGAATTAAAGAGAGGTCATGCCTCTAATTTATTGATAACCGTTTCGGTACATAAGGGATGTTACAAAGCCGGATATCAGTAAGAAAACAAAGCAGGTCCCCTCTGGAGCTCAAGGTAAGCTTCAAAGGGCACGAAATACAGAAAGCGAAGTTGAAATACATTTAGAAATGACAGTACAGTAAATAAGAAATAAAGATGACTAAGATAATGATGAAAGCGCCGCAGCTACTCCAATTCTGTCCCCTTGGTGAGTTCCACCTGAGAACCCCCATTGTTCTCGTATCTGCCCCAGAAGCTGCTGGACCGTATTTTCTGAATTCCTGAAAATTCTGGCACACCTCTCCCGCCATATGACAAAGCTTGCTATCAAGAACAACGCTCTTTCTCTGGCAGTATAGTGCGTGCTCAATAGAGGATGCGTTACTCCGTGCTGGGGCAGGCGTATGTGATACTCATTGGCCATGATGTTGTGTATCTGACATGATACCGAGCAATACTGAAATAGATGTGTAACCGTCTCTATGTCTCTCTTGCACATAATGCATCGATTGACCATTATCATTCCCCTCTTCATTAGATTATCTATGGTAAGTATACGGTTTAGAATCATAAGCCAAGCGAATACCTTGAACCTTGGCGGTGCCTTTAATGCCCAAATTCTGGCCATATCACTCGGAGCTGCTGCGCCATTTTTAATAGCCCCATACGCCGTTTTTACCGTGAATATCTCGTTATTAGTCCATTTCCATCTCACCTGGTCTGGATTCCCCGTGGTGACAGTGGCGAAGCCAGCGTTCTACAGGGGTAGGCAACTGCCTACCCCTGGAAAAAAAAAATTCCAGCAGATCCGGGTCTGATTAAGGACTTGCCTACCCCTGAAAAACGGTCTTGCCTATCCCTGGACTAGTTCTAACGATTTGTGGCGATTCTTTTCTGACTGAGCATATTCTGTCATTTTTTTCATGGTGAGTCGATTGAATTTGGAAGGAATATAAGTGCAAAAATGGTGAGTCAAAGGAATTGGGGAGGAAGATAGTACGGCTCAGAAAAAAGAAGCTTTAAGCATTATAAATATTAAATGGACCTGGTGTATATATGATGTAGTGTATTGTTTTGAAAATATGAATTGATTCATAATGAACCATATCCAGCCGAATGTATATATATTAATGTATATCCCCAACATACAAAGGAACCATATTAGTAAAATAAAAATAACACATATATAACTATTGTCGTATTATAAAAAAAATAATCTAGTACAAAACTATCTGATTAATTCTGAATGTTTTGTACTAATGGATTATTTGAATGTAAGAATGGTAGTAACATTACTTTTGGACTAATTAATTTGTTACAATTTTTTTTAATACAAAACAAGATTTTTTAGAAGAAAAAAAATCTGAGTTTCCAAGTTGACTTGTCTGATTCCTACCGATTCTAATTCTATAGTCAACTGACCGATTTCGCTTCTGATTCTGATTTTCAGAACTATGGTTCAAAGTATAAATTTTCAACATAAATTGAGGATGCAAATCTCAGGGTCTTCAATATAGTTAAAATTTTGAATATAAATTGAGGATGCCTTCAAAGTATGTCAACTTCTTAAACAATGATGCAGTATTGTTAATTTTCAATTAATTTTCAATATAAATTGAGTATGCAGTAAAGAGTAAAGATAGAGTATCAGCACCTAAACTACATATATAGGCATTATTTGTCTTAATAATGTTGACCCTGCAATTATGTCTCTACTCTATATATTGAATATTGCAAAATAAACCTAAGTTGTACAATTTTGTCTTAATGGACCCATTGAGGTAATTATTAATTAGGAAGTAGATTTTTGCTTGTTTAGGTTGATGTCCTTCTTGTTCCTTTCTTTTATGCGATAATTTCATATTTGCACAATTGTCCCTCTACTTATCTACATACTCATATAGTATTAATTTTGTAACAATAACAAGCCAAAACTTTTACCTTTTATGTAAATTGTATGTTATTCAAACCCGAACCCGTTAATTTATTCGAACCCGAACCTGATTTTTGCCTACCCCTGACTCAAATCCTGGCTTCGCCACTGCGTGGTGACTATGAGTGACAATTGCACCGTGAGGGCGAGCAATTGTGCCCTGGCTGAAGAAGATATGGGCTGCCTTAACTGAAATGTTGCGTCGGTTAATACCTGTGCGAGAGTCTGAGTGTCGTTGCAAACAGAAAGCTTACAAATAATTACTATTAATTTTGTAATTTTGTACTTTTATTTTCTATTTGGATTTCAGATTTTCTTTTAAACTTGTTTTATTTTTATTTTATTTTATGCTCAAATGTTTTGAGCAGAATTGTGTTTTTCTTCTAGTTACATATCCATTGTAACTCAAAATGATTAATGAAAAAGGGCTAGACCCTGTTTCTTTGTCAACAAAAAAATCCACCTATTATTCCAGCAATATAACTTATCTTTTAAAACAGTCATGAAAAATTAATCATGAAATACCAAATGAAAAAGTAGATTATATATATGAAAGAACAAATGAAAAAAAAAAAAAATACAGCCAGGTCAATAAATAAAATTCAAAACCCTCCTTATCTGTTGCTAGATAGCTTGATATAAAGGAATAGTTGTAACAAATTAAAAGTCATGACACCAAGAGCTCAGTGGAGAGTTGCTTGATTTAGTGTACACTGTAGCTCTGTTCAAGCAACATATGAACCGCAAACAGCCCTGATCGTCCCGTTGGTTCCGGTGAGAGGCTCGATCCTTCCCATGTGGATCATTGACAGTCCAAAATCGATGAAGAATTCTTCCATTGATTTTGCATTAAATATTGCTTCCACATAAGCTTTTGTCGTACTATTGTCAAGGAGCTGTGCATCAGCTACGAACAAGCCTTGGTTCTTCAAGACTCCTCCATAGTAGCTTCCGTCGAAATTTAGCAGGTTACCTGGGACCATTGGGACTATTGAGGTGTTGTCACCGATTGGGCATTTCTGCTTCAACTCCTCTGCATAGGTGCTGTCTAACGATGGATCTTGGTCGCCTTTCCCAGTGAAGTTGTACAAGCGGACTAACATAGTTGAGCAATGTGACGCACCAAATGTGTGCGCTCCTAAAATGAAATATACAATATATATATAGAGTCCGACTTAGCTAAGTCATGGAGTAAAACGCTTTGTACTCCACGTCATATTTCCACTTTGAAAATCGCTAATCCATTGTGAACAGTAAAAAATAGTAAAAAATTCCGGACCAATGGATCAGCGATTTTCAAAGTGGCTTAATAAATAGTAAACAAATTCCAAAAAATGTAAAATTTGGTGTCCAAGCACATTTCAATATGGAGAACAACTTGAGCGGTTCGGATCGGTAGTTTGGATTTTCAAAATGAAAATAATGAGGCGTGGAGCACCAAGTCGTTTTACTCCATGGCTTAGCTAAGCCCAGCTATATATATATATATATATATATAGTGCTGGGCTTAGCTACTTCATGGAGTAAAACGACTTGGTGCTCCACGCCTCATTATTTTCATTTTGAAAATCCAAACGACCGATCCGAACCGCTCAAGTTGTTCTCCATATTGATATGTGCTTGGAGACCAAATTTTACATTTTTTGGAATTTTTTTACTATTTATTAAGCCACTTTGAAAATCACTGATCCGGCGGTCCAGAAATTTTTACTGTTTTTTTACTGTTCATAAGGATTTTCAGATTTTCAAAGTGGCTTAATAAATAGTAAAAAAATTCCAAAAAATGTAAAATTTGGTCTCCAAGTACATTTCAATATGAAGAACATGTTGGAAGGTTCGAATCGACTATTTAAACTTTGAAAATGAAGATATAGCGTGAAGTACAAAGTCGTTTTACTTCATGAAGTAGCTAAGTCCATCTCTATATATATATATATATATATAAGAGTTATGTATATACAAGAACTTAGTTCATATATATGTTTACAGAAATATGAAATTGGTAGATATTATGGATCTTTTGTTCTTTCACCTGATAGAATAACTAGGTCCTTGTCTGTCAAGTTTTTCTCTGCATAGAGCGCTCAATCAGTTCAGTGATGTTTCCATATGCCGGTGGCAGATTAAGCAAAGCTTCATCAGCTGAAGAATCATTTCCATCTCTTCTTCCAGTTTCAACGTAGTAGTCCGGTCCATTACTCTGAAATTTAACACACAAGGCCATTAGTTTGTAAATTTGTTAACAGAAGTTTATTATAATAAAAGGTAATACAAATAGAAGAAAATACATGTCCACATGCATATGGCATTTTTTTTTTAGCTTAAAACGCTGCTGAACTTGACATGTACAACTAAATTGTTTCATACCAGAAAAACGGCATCACGTGCAGCTATAGCAAGGATATCTACACATGATACAATTCCAGGGCATTCAGCCTCTAGTTTAGCCTTGATCGTCTCAATTGCATCAAAGCCTCTAGGCTAAGGTTTGGGGGGGCATCTTTTTCAGCTGTTCCATTCAATGAGTTCAACAAAACCGATGCATCGCATCCCAAAAATGAGAATAATAGGAAAACAAAACTATACATCAACGACAAGAAAAAGAAAACATATGCACTATATTATTGAATGTCATAAATAGCTAGCCAACAGAAATTTATTATCATTGTTTTATAAAGAAAAAAAAAAGATGAGTGTATTAAGTTAGTAAATAAATAATTTTAAATCCACACATCAAATGTACTTTACCCTAACAAAGCAGTCATGGAAATGCAATCTGAGCAATGCGGGCATTAAGGATGGATCCACATATTGGATCGCCTTCATTTCCTCACGAACTATATCTTCTACGTAGGGGCATGTGTCGTTGTAGTACTTATAAACCAAGCTTGCATTTGAGACTATTGCAAGTGTGGATAAAAGTGCAATGCAAAAGAGAAACTTAATTGCCATGTTAGTTATAATATGTATGGAGTAATTTGAGGTTGTGACAACGGTTTCAGTTTTGAACTTGCAAATACCCTTTTCCTTAAGAGCTTTATATAGATACAGAAATTGTTGACAAAAGAAAATTTCAAAGCTTCCTTATTCAATAAACCTGCAAACACGTTCAAATTCAAAGTTATTGTTATAATTTTATAGTGCTAGAAACTGGGACCTGATGGAGAAGTAATTGGAGTCCATTACATAAATATTTAGTAATTAGTAGTGTACTCAATCTTCTTTGTATTTAAAATTGGGTCTTGCTTTAATTTCTCTTGGCCCCAGTAGAATTTACTTATTTAGCAAGATCTGTTTGAGTTTTTTCAATTTCCATTTTAAGGAAATGTGAGTGCCAATACTATATTATCTATATATACCAAATCTACACAAGAACTACCAATTTTGATGATGTTACATAGGGGTGTCAATGGGTACGGTAAGGGTCGGGTGGAAGCATTTTCATACCCGTACCCTACCCTTATCTGTTATGGTTGTCGGATTACGAAACGGTAGCAGGTAAATAATGGGTAATGCTATTATAATAAAAAAAAAAAGAGGAGGGATCCGATTACACCACTTTTGAGTTACCACAAAGTTACCCTCCTCATTTTCTACATTTTCAAAGTCCAAATCATCGATTCAAACCGTTCAACATGATTATCTAAATAAAATGTGCTTGCATATCAAATTTTACATTTTTTTTAATTTTTTTATTATTTATTAAGTATTTTACAAAAATTAGTCAAATTCAGACCATTGAATTTTGTATCCATCTTAATCATGTTGAACAGTTTGGATCGATGATTTAAACTTTGAAAATGTAAAAAATGAGGAGGTTAACTTTGTGGCAACTCAAAAGTGGTGTAATCGGATCCCTCCTCTCTTTTTTATTATAATAGCATTACCCATTATTAATTTGCTAAATAATAAATTAAAACACATTCATTTCACAAATATATATATATATAGAGATGAGCTATTGTGCTTTGCAAAGTAAAGCGAACGGTTTACTTCGGGCTACTTTTTGGATTTTCAAAGTCCAAAACATCGATCCGACCATTCAAGTTAATCTGCATATTGAAATGTGCTTGCAGACCAAATTTTACATTTTTTGGAATTTTTTTACTATTTATTAAGCCACTTTGAAAATCGCTGATCACATGGTCCAGAAAAAACAGTGCAACAAAATTCTGGACCATGTGATCAGCAATTTTCAAAGTGGCTTAATAAATAGTAAAAAAATTCCAAAAAATATAAAATTTGGTCTGCAAGCACATTTCAATATGCTGATCAACTTGAACGGTCGGATCGACGTTTTGGACTTTGAAAATCCAAAAAGTAGTCCGAAGTAAATCGTTCGCTTTACTTTGCAAAGCACAATAGCCCATCTATATATATATATAGAGTAGAACTAGGGTGCTCCTAAGCTCACCAAGCCCTTCGTGAGCGCGACTTTAAAACCTATCGAATTGGCTTCAAACGACATTTTCAAACCGTTAGATGTTCAATCTATATTAAAATGTACTTGGAGACCAAATTTTACATTTTTTGGAATTTTTTTACTATTTATTAAGATGGTTTGAAAATCGCTGTTTTTATTAAAATTCTGCACCATTGGAAAACAGCGATTTTCAAACCATCTTAATAAATAGTAAAAAAATTTCAAAAAATGTATTTGGTCTCCAAGCACATTTTAATATAGATTGAACATCTAACGGTTTGGAAATGTCGTTTGAAGTCAATCCGATAGGTTTTTGAGTCGCGCTCACGGAAGGGCTTGGTGAGCTTAGGAGCACCCTAGTTCTACTCATATATATATATATATATATATATATATATATATAGAGTAGAACTAGGGTGCTCCTAAGCTCACCAAGCCCTTTGTGAGCTTAACTCAAAAACCTATCGGATTGACTTCAAACGACATTTTCAAACCGTTAGATGTTCAATCTATATTAAAATGTGCTTGGAGACCAAATTTTACATTTTTTGGAATTTTTTTACTATTTATTAAGCTGGTTTGAAAACCGCTGTTTTTCAATTGTACAGAATTTTAATAAAAACAGCGGTTTTCAAACCAGCTTAATAAATAGTAAAAAAATTCTAAAAAATGTAAAATTTGGTCTCCAAGCACATTTTAATATAGATTGAACATCTAACGGTTTGGAAATGTCGTTTGAAATCAATCCGATAGGTTTTTGAGTTAAGCTCACAAAGGGCTTGGTGAGCTTAAGAGCACGTTAGTTCTACTCTGTGTGTGTGTGTGTGTTTAAAAGGTCTAAACTTTATTGAGATTTGTTGAAATTTATTTACGTATTTTAATAATTAATTAAGCGTAACACATATATCAAGAATAGTTGAAGAATTTCATTGCTCATTAATATATATAATATATATATAATTTTTTTTATAATTATCCGATCGGATAACGGGTACGGAATAGGCTTTACCCGTACCCTTACCCGTTTAGATGACGAAAAAAAATCTTTATCTGTATCCGTACCCGATAAGTTTACGAAAAAAAATCCTACCCATACCTGTTTTATCGGATACGATATGGGTCGGATAAACGGATAAAAGGGTGCCATTGACACCCCTAATGTTACACTACAATAATCAGAATGCAATGGTCAACATAAGCAATATTGACTTTTTAATTTATTTATTTTAATTCAATTATGTCTTGTGCAAGAGCATGCATGAAGTGTTATTGGAGGGAATGTCCTTGGTTGACAATTTGTTCAACAGAAATGGCATTATTATTGAATACAAATTAATACAAAACCTATCAGTTCAATTAAACATCAATTTCTTTGAATAATATATATTTGTCAAATTATCAATTCAACTGGAGGAATTATTTATTATTATAATGTGCATGAGGATACAATTTTCAAATTTCACATCATTTACTTTAATAAATTTCGGAAATACAATTTATTTAATGATTAAGTATCAACTATCAAGTAATTCATTGTTTGTGGGGGAAAAAAAAAACTGTTCTCTTTTTGCACAGAAAATCTGGATAGTCTGCATCGTTGACTGCTTCAATTAAAATATTTTATAATGACAAATTGGAAAAAAAATAAGATTTTGACATATATAAATATGTGTACATTATTTTGGAAGACTAATCTTATGTGAGACCATATATGTTGATTAACTCATTAATATATTTCAATTGAAAATAAGGAAATTGCTTCATAATGAAAATGGACAAGAGAATATTGGAAGGTAGCACGTTCCTTGAACAGCTAGAATTGCTTAACTAATTAATAATGAAGAACAAGACAAGGGGGAAGGAACACAAAACTTTGGCTGTCTTTACCAGCAAACAAACAAATAATGAAGAACAAGACAAGGGGGAAGGAACACAAAACTTTGGCTGTCTTTACCAGCAAACAAAAAAATAATGAAGAACAAGACAAGGGGGAAGGAACATAAAACTTTGGCTGTCTTTACCAGCTTTTAAAGGTACACAGAGTCAAGTCGTCTATAGAATTATTGTGCATTTTAGAAAAAGGAAATGGCTAGAAAATAAGTATGATTATTCGCTGTCTCTCCTTATTTTCTATACTTTATTCACTTGATCAATTAGACAGATCATACGGCTTGCCTTAATAAATTTATGCTCGACCTTCAATTATTATTATTCATTTTTTAGCCTTAAAGAAGAGGAAATGTACAAGGTAACATTAATAACTTTAGCTGAGTTCAGAAAGTTGATGTTTAGTTAGGTCTGAGTGACATATGTTAAAAACTTAAAATAATAGGGCAGATAAACATGCTTTTTGTTTTTTTTTTTTATGGTTAACGGCAATTGCCGGTAACATTTGTATTGATAAAAAAAAAAATTTCAAGTTCCTAAAATAATTGTAAAGCTTTATACATTGCCATCTCTTAAGTGACCAACCTTAATAAATAAACCTCCATAGCCCTATATACAATTTATTTAAGCAAAAAGGTTCCAGTTATGGATGTCAGTCCCCACCTCGCTGATTAGGATGGCCGTGGTTTTTGTGGCCCTCGAGAAAGTACGTCTGTTTCTTTCTTTCCACAGCCCCCAGGCTCCCGCCGCCCAAAATGTATCCCACAATTTCCTCACTGTTGGCCCTACACTCAATCTACCCTTAAGCCATGCATCGCAGATGTTGTCTGCTCTTGACCTACGCATATTCAAACGTGAGTATAACTCCCTCCAAAATGCTCTTGCATAGCCACAATCCCACAAGATATGGTCCCGGATTTCTAGCTCTATGCTGCTGCAAAACTGACACCCAGTATCTACCGGGCAAGCTCGCATGTGCAAAATTTGCTGCGTTCATAGCTTGTTATCCATTAATAGCCATATGAAGATTTTTACCTTCATCGGTATTTTTAGTTTCCAGAGGCAATGGTGGTATTCGATTTCTACCCGTGTCATGTATCAGTTGGTATAAACATGCTTTTTGTTAGCAGATTAGTTTTGTAAAGAAATTAATATGTAAAGATCACTATGTCTTAAAATTTTATAAAATGTCAAAAACCAAGAATGGATGGCGACATTGCTGTTTTTTCTTTCCTGAAGATTGTATATTAATTTTTTTTGTCAGTTGGTTAAACAAAAATGTTTTAATTTTTGTTCTAACTTTCAAAAAAGGAAGATTGATAAGCAGATGAATCAAAGAGTTTCTTGTTCAATGAAGGATAAAACAGAACAAATAAATTATTGACAACCTCACTACACATTCACAATCTTAAATAAATTATTTCAAAAGAAAAATAAATAAATAAAGCCAAATGCAGAACAAAAAACAACGACTTCAATTATCAGTTAACAATAGAACATTTCTTTCTGATCTCACCCTGGCTTCCTGTTAGCACACCAATATTTCCCATCTTGATCATCGACTCAGCAAAATCTTGGAAGAATTCTGACTCGAATCCATTGGCATGCTTCAGGACATAGTCTCTGGTAAACTTGTCTGTTAGTAGAGCCCAATCAGAGTGGAAGGCAGATTTTATTTTAGCCACGTATTTGTAATAACTCGTATCGAATGTCTTGTAACTGCCAGGATCCATCTCAATGAGTGTCGTGGTATCTGTCGGGCTACACTTCGATCTCAGTTTGGCTATGTAGTTAGTGTCCAAGAAGGGGTCAACATCATTCAAGTTGTTTTTACCGGTGAAATTGTACAAACGGTCTGTGATGCCTGAACAATGTGCTGTTCCAATTGTGTGGGCACCTAAATATAGTGAAAAAAGTAAGTGTCTCCTGTTAGAAGTATACATTAGAAACATAGTTTTTCGAGAAATACGTCAGTTATTGATACCGAGTAGTGAAAATTGTCATAGGTGTGGATTTGGGCTTAGATATGTACATAACTGGCCAATTATAAATACTACTCAAATATCTAAAGAGTAAGCATTGAATGGGGGCGTGGGATTGAAATGGATCAGCACCTTTCAGAGTCTAATTAAGTACGAAGCAAATGATGGATCCAAGAATAAATTTTGATCTTGAGAAATTTTGTAATAATGTATTCATTACCAGAAAGAACAACAAGGTCCTTGATATCAAGGCCCTGGACAGCAAACATCTGAATCAATCGAGTGAGATTTGCTGTAGGTGGTGGTAGCTGCTTGGTCTCATTTGCTATTGATATCCTGCCGTCTTTCCTTCCTAGCCATACTGGCCATGTGGGCCCCTTGCTCTGAAACAATCAAACTCTCTCTTCATATATACATTTTTTAACCTAAAATAGTTAACTGTTTCTTCATTAAGTGCCTACAACTTATATTCATAAAACTTTCTATAAAAAATCATTTAATGTTGTTATTTTACAGCAATGTTTTCAATGCTTAGGCCAGTCTTTCATTTGTACACTGGACCTTCATAGTTCTTAGGCATTGATTTAACTTTCCAGTTGTCAAAGCTTCTTATTTGTATTAGATATGATTTTATTATACTGAGACTTTGTCTACTCCTTTCCTTTGTGTTTGTAAATGTGGGGTTTATGGATTACTATGGTAACTAAATTAGCAGTTTTATTTCGGTACCACGACATGTCAATTCATTATTAAATTTAAAACAAATTAACTAGCAAAATTGCAGGTGATAGCTTCTGCTGTATCAAACCCATATTTTATAAAGTTTAAACCGATCGAGATATAACCGCTCAACAACAAACTGCTAGCTCTTAAATGCATTGCATACATAAGTATGAAAAGAACAGGTTAATTATGCTCAGGCTCAAACACAGAAGAATTATGTTAAGAAATATGTTTACTTACCAACAAGACAGAATCCCGTGCCATCAGTGCAAGAACATCAGCACAAGAGACTGTGTTTGGGCATGCCTTCTCCAACTTAGCTTTAACCCTTTCAACTGAACCAAATCCTCGAAGGGTGAGGTTTGGTTTTCCATCTTTCTCTGCTTTATTTCCAGGTGTTGCATCAAGCAAAACAGAGCCGTCACAACCCTATACAAGAAAGAAATGACTTATTGTGTTTTTATATTTACTATGGTTAAACATGTTGATGTATCAATTTAGTAAAACATGATGAAAGAAAAAAGGCACCGATGTTGTTCTTTCCGGTTGTGCCAGTAACAACAGAAATCAACAACATCGCACTGAAACAAATAAGAGATAAGTAATCATGAATGTAACAGCATACCCTGACAAAGCAATCGTGGAAATGCATCCTGATCAATGGACCGGCAAGGCTTGGTGCAACAGAGAGAATCTGTTTCATCTCATTCTGGACAATTTCTTCAGCCTTTGGGCATGTCTTGCTATAGTAATCAATACTCAATTGTGCGCTCGTTGACCCCAAAAGAAAAAGAAAAGATGCTATAAGAACCAGTTGCATTTCAAGGGTACTTGATCCCATGATGAGATATATGGGACCTGTTTAGGTATACTTCAACAAAGAGCTCTCTGTTACTTAGTTTGAGATGGAAGTGAAGTGGCCTAATGCTGCTTATATAGTGACCAATTAGTTGCTTGAGTTGTAGTTGGTGGGTATTCAATTTGTAGGAAAACTGCAACTTATCTGTCCCTTGATTAGTTTAGAGTTGTACCAGCAGGCTCTGTGAGGTGGAATGTACCAAAGAAGTTGAATTTTAACATAGAAAATTGAAAGGTTCGCCAATCATTTTCATCTAACTCAAAGAAAGATTATATAAATCTTCCTTTCGAAGTACTCCTAAGTGTGGAAAATACGGTCAATTTTAAATGGGAATAGTCCACATAAAAAAAAAAAGTGAGGTTTTATTGCTGGAATTCATATATCCGACATGGCTCATAAAATTCTAACGTAAAAATCAAACAGATTTTCTTGAAAATTTGAATTTTGTTGGGATTCATGCCGCCCGAAGAGGGTGCACAAGGCGAAGTGATGGATACATCATTAGTGACATTTATAATGTTTGAATTAGCAGAAGTCAGAAAATTTGCACAATGTATTTTGTTTAAAATGTTTGAAGCTCAAATTTCGGAGATTCTAATCAATTTTGTTTTAGAAAAGCAATCTGAGGAATATGGCGTCTTCAAATAATTATTAATTACTTGACCCAGAAAACATAGGGTCTACGGTTCGTGACTTTATTTACCTCTGCTGGAGGAGTATATAGTAATGAAGCTAATAAAAAAATAAATAAATAAACAGGAATACAGGATAGATAGCAAGAAGAAGAATCCTTACATGTGCAGACAGGTTTGGTAAACTCGTGATGTTTAATGATTAGTTATATATATATTGACAACCACTATCGAAAGGAACCTCAAGGAAGAATAATTAGTTGAGTCTTTTGTGGTGTTCATATTTAATTTTAATTAGTTGGTTCATTTGTCTTGACTCAAAAGATAAATAGTCAAGTTTTGGTAATTTTGAAAATTTCATAAAAGTTAATTTTGCAATTGAATTACGAAACTCGACCTCAGACATAGAGAGCATTATCTTTTCCACTATGTTAATTAATAATTAATTCTTCATGTTATTAACTAATAATTGTTCAATGTCTGATAAATTTAAGGACTGTCGCACTCGTTAATTAATATAATATTGTTAAATTGATGTCTGGTAAAGAAATTTTTACTTTAGGGGACAAAATGATCAGGGTTTGTTCAAGAATAATGTATTTCACCCCCAATAGGAACTGTTTCATCAGCCATATTATCTCAAGAGAAAGATAATATAGGAGAACACATGTCTTAGTGGATACTAAAAAATGTTAAATGTTAACACTGTTAATTAAGTAATTTTCAAGTGATATACAGACATCGGAACGTTTAGCTACAGGAGATCAGGATTTAATTAATTATTTTAATTTCTAACAGCCAAGTTTGATATACCGGTCGCTGATACTCATTTCTGCTGTAGTGAATGACGTATACATTAATTATTTTTTCAAATGACTGTTATAAATCAGAAAGCTATCATTTTTTTTTTCTTTTATGTAGGAGGTAACTAAAACCAAGGTTATAAAATGCGGTTTTCATGCGGTATGCGGAAGGCCACCGCATACCGCATATACGGTATACGGCCGCATATGCGGTTTTCATGCGGTACTTATATATGCGGATTTTAAAATGAGAATTCATATATATATAAACAAGTATGCGGTAGTATGCGGAAATATGCGGTAATATGCGGTAATATTCGGTATCATACGATCAAGTATGCGGTAATATGCGGTAATATGCGGCCGAATATGCGACCGCATATGCGAAACCGCATATTGGACCGCATATTGATTTTCCATGCGGTTGCCAACCGCATACGCATATGCGGCCGCATGAACCGCATTTTCCTACACTAACTAAAACCCAGCATTTCAATGCAAGGAATGAAAGTGCAGTAACCAAAGAATATTGACTTGAATTTTGTTCAGGTACTAATATATAATATCAATTAATTAGGAAACAATACTTCTATATATTTTATAGCACATCAATTGTTTTCCCTGATTCCGTGACTAAACTGTAATTTTATGTCCTATTAGTATCCTGTAAAACAAGCATGGTTATATATATTGTAGGCTTCTTTTTGTTTCTATGCAAAATTCCAACCATGATTCATGGAGCATGAGTGAAATTTATATATAAAATGTTCGAAACAAGAGTAAAAAGAATGTAAATATAAAAATAAGAATCGTTCATTTTCGATATCTGAATGGTATTAATCTAGCAAAAAGTTAAATGACTACTTACATATAACTGTCTGTTGTGAACTACTAAAAATAAACGAGGTTTCTCAGTAATGTAATTTGTTTCTGATGGAGCAAATAACAAATTATAATATTTTTCTGTCAAATTAATATTTCTTTAAATCTGAAATTCAAACCACAAATGCAAACCATCAGGCATGATCTTTTCATGGATATGTGAACGACAAATGAAAACCACAAATTTTTGTGTCAGTTTGGTTAAACACAAATGTTTAAGTTTTGTTCTAACTTTGAATAAAGGAAGATTAAGGAGACGAATCAAAGAGTTTCTTGTTGAAAGTAGGAGAAAACAGAAGAAACAAATCATGGACAACCTCACTAATAACATTTCTCAACCTCACTACACATTCACAATCTCAAATAAATTATTTTCTCTAAAGGAAAAAGAAATAAAGCCAAATCCAGAACATAAAAAACAACTTCAATTATCAGTTAACAATAGAACATTTCTTTCTGACCTCACCCTGGCTTCCGGTTAGCACACCAATATTTCCCATCTTGATCATCGAATCAGCAAAATCTTGGAAGAATTCAGACTCGAATCCGTTGGCATGCTTCAGGACATAGTCTCTGGTAAACTTATCTGTCAGTAGAGCCCAGTCAGAGTGGAAGGCAGATCTTATTTTAGCCACGTATTTGTAATAACTCGTATCGAATGTCTTGTAACTTCCAGGATCCATCTCAATGAGTGTGGTGGTATCTGTCGGGCTACACTTCGATCTCAGTTTGGCTATGTAGTTCGTGTCCAAGAAGGGGTCAACATCATTTAAGTTGTTTTTACCAGTGAAATTGTACAAACGGTCCTGGATGCCTGAACAATGCGCTGTTCCAATTGTGTGGGCACCTAAATATAGCGAAAAAAGTAAGTGCCTTCTGTTAGAAGCATACATTAGAAACATAGTTTTTCGAGAAATACGTCAGTTATTGATACCGAGTAGTGAAAATCGTCATAGGTGTGGATTTGGGCTTAGATATGTACATAACAGGTCCAATTGATTATTAATTACTCAAATACCTAAACAGTAAGCATTTAATGGGCTTGGTATTGAAATGGATCAGCACCTTTCAGAGTCTCATTAAGTACAAAGCAAATGATGGATCCAAGAATAAATTTTGATCTTGAGAAATTTTGTAATAATGTATTCATTACCGGAAAGAACAACAATGTCCTTGATATCAAGGCCCTGGACAGCAAACATCTGAATCAATCGAGTGAGATTTGCTGTAGGTGGTGGTAGCTGCTTGGTCTCATTTGCTATTGATATCCTGCCGTCTTTCCTTCCTAGCCATACTGGCCATGTGGGCCCCTTGCTCTGAAACAATCAAACTCTCTCTTCATATATATATTATTTAACCTAAAATAGTTAACTGTTTCTTCATTAAGTGCCGACAACTTATAGTCATACAACTTTCTATAAAAAATCATTTAATGTTGTTATTTTACAGCAATGTTTTCAATGCTTAGGCCAGTCTTTCATTTGTACACTGGGCCTTCATAGTTCTTACTTCTTAGGCATTGATTTAACTTTCCAGTTGTCAAAGCTCTCTTATTTGTGGTAGACATGATTTTATATTATAACTGAGACTTTGTGTACTCCTTTCCTTTGTGTTTGTAAATGTGGGGTTTATGGATTACTATGGTAACTAAATTAGCAGTTTTATTTCGGTACCACAACATGTCAATTCATTATTAAATTTAAAATAAATTAACTAGCAAAATTGCAGGTGATAGCTTCTGCTGTATCAAACCCATATTTTATATAGTTTAAACGGATCGAGATATAACCACTCAACAACAAACTGCTAGCTCTTAAATGCATTGCATACATAAGTACGAAAAGAACAGGTTAAACTAACGTTTTAAGGTTAATTATACTCAGGCTCAAACACATAAGAATTATATTAAGAAATATGTTTACTTACCAACAAGACAGAATCCCGTGCCATCAGTGTAAGAACATCAGCACAAGAGACTGTGTTTGGGCATGCCTTCTCCAACTTAGCTTTAATCCTTTCAACTGAACCATATCCTCGAAGGGTGAGGTTTGGTTTTCCATCTTTCTCTGCTTTATTTCCAGGTGTCGCGTCAAGCAAAACAGAGCCGTCACAACCCTATACAAGAAAGAAATGACTTATTGTGATTTTATATTTACTATGGTTAAACATGTTGATGTATCAATTTAGTAAAACATGATGAAAGAAAAAAGACACCGATGTGCATCATATATAGTAGCGGTTGTGCCAGTAACAACAGAAATCAACAACATCGCACGAAACAAATAATAGATAAGTGGCAATGAAGGTAACAACATACCCTAACAAAGCAATCGTGGAAATGCATCCTGAGCAATGGACCCGCAAGGCTTGGTGCAACAGAGAGAATCTGTTTCATCTCATTCTGGACAATTTCTTCAGCCTTTGGGCATGTCTTGCTATAGTAATCAATACTCAATTGTGCGCTCGTTGACCCCAAAAGAAAAAGAAAAGATGCTATAAGAACCAGTTGCATTTCAAGGGTACTTGATCCCATGATGAGATATATGGGACCGGTTTAGGTATACTTGAACAAGAGCTCTCTGTTACTTAGTTTGAGATTGAAGTGAAGTGGCCTAATGCTGCTTATATAGGGACCAATTGGTTGCTTAAGTTGTACTTGGTGGGTATTCAATTTGTAGGAAAACTGCAATTTACCTGTCCCTTGATTAGTTTAGAGTGGTACCAGCTGGCTCTGTGAGGTGGAATGTACCAAAGAAGTTGAATTTTAACATAGAAAATTTAAAGGTTCACATACCATTGTCATCTAACTCAAAGAAAGATTATATAAATCTTCCTTTTGAAGTACTCCTAAGTGTGTAAAATGCTTTCAATTTTAACTGGGAAAAGTCCACAAAAAAGGAAAGTGAGGTGTTATTGCTGAAATTCATATGTTCGACATCACTGATAAAATTCTAACGTAAAAATCTAACAGATTTTGTTCAAATTTAAATTTTATTGGGATTTATGCTGCCCGAGGAGGGTGCACAGCCTCACAGGGTGAAGCGCGAAGCAATGGATACATCATTAGTGACATTTATAATGTAGAAGAACATTTAGCATCTTATCTTTTGTGCAATTTTTCCAATGACAATGTAATAAAAAAACCCTTTTGGCTGAATCAGCAGAAAGCAGAAAGTTTGCTGGATGTATTGTGTATGAAATTTTTTAAGCTCAAATTTCAGAGATTCTAATCAATTTTGTTTTACACAAGTAATCTGAGGAATATGGCGTCTTTAAAAAAATATTAATTACTTCATCCAGAATAAGGTCTACATTTCGTGAATTTATTTACCTCTGCCGGATGAGTCTATAGTAATGAAGCTAATTAAAAAAAAAAAAATTCAATAGATAGCAGAGAGATAGTTATGCATAAACAACAGAATAGATACCAAGAAGAAGAATCCTTGCATGTGCACAGATTGAAAGGAACAGGTTTGGTAAACTCGTGATGTTTAATAATTAGTTATATATATATTGAGAAACCAGTCAAACCACTATCGAAAGGAACCTCAAGGAAGAATAATTAGTTGGGTCTTTTGTGGTGTTTCATATTTAATATTAGTTGGGTTTTTTTTTTCTTGACGCAAAAGATGAGTAGTCAATTAAGTTTTGTAATTTTTAAAATTTCATAAGAGGGCATAGAGAGCATTATTTTTTTTCTTTTTTTTTTTGCTATCATTAATTATCTTTTTTCACTGTAGTAATAGTTAATTCTTCATATTATTAAATAATAATTAAATAATCTCTGATATATTTATGAACTACCAAACTCGTTAATTAATATAATATTCACTACTACAAAAATGGTAATTCTACACTGCACATTGTACACGATTTTTCCAATTTTATATAAAAACTGTGTACCAAATATGATTTTTTGAAAGCCCAAAAAATCTGTAGAAATTATACACGGACATTTAGTTAAGAATCAGTGTAGAATTGTTTGAGAGAGCTACACGGTTTATTAGGGATCAAAAATCCGTGTGGAAAAAATTGAGAGAGCTACACGGATTTTTGTTAAATATCCGTGTAGGAATATATACACGGATTTTTGATAATATATCCGTGTAGAAATGGTAGAAATGTACACGGATTTTATTATAAATAGCCGTGTATGATTATTTGGAGAGTTACACGGATTAATAAGTATAAATCCGTGTATAAAAGGCTGTGTAGGGTTTTAATTAGTATAAAAGGCCTTCTCCTTCCAGCGCCGTTTTGATCAAGTCTTTTATACTGTCTCTCTCTCGCTCTCTCTGTATTGAATGTGGATCTGATTTCTGCAAATGCTAGCAGCTGGGATCAGAGATCTTTGAAGTTTTTATTTTCTCATCTCTATCTTTCTAAGGTTAGTATATATATTTTTTTCTTTTCTTCCTCTAATTTTTTGTTACTTATTATTGCTTATTTAGGTCATGTATAATTCATGCATGCTTGATTTCTTAAGATAATGCAAAAACGGCGGAAAGTTCGGCTGAGCGGGAGCCGAAGCGTGGGGGCAGCCACGTAAAAGTGGGGAGGAGTCGGCTGAGTGGGGAGCCGAAGCATGGGGGCGGCCACATTTGAAAAAAATTTGAAATTTGAAATTTGGAAAAAAATTAAAATTCAAAAAATAATTGAATTTAAAGGAGAATTTTATTCTCTATTATGCATGCATGCACATATATGTTGATGAAATGTATTTTTTTATTGGAGATATAATATGTTGGAGACCTTTAACCAAGAGGCATAATGTCATGGATCACATGGGCACTCTCCTTTTTGATATGTTGGATCTAATATGCCTTAGCGGCCCTCAAGAATTGGGCTGCCATTTCACGTTGCGGCCCGGGTAAATTTGGAATTCTCCAAAATCTGTGGTCTTTTGGTTTATTATTTTTTTACCGGAGCTACATTTCAAAATTACGGTTAAAACCCAGCATCTCGATGCAACGAATTAATGTGCAATAACAAACGAATAATGTCTAGAATTATAGCACATCAATTGTTTTCCGTGATTTGGTGACTAAACTGTAATTTTATGTCCTATTAGTATCCTTCAAAACAAGCATGGTTATATTGTAGGCTTTTGGGTTTCTATGCAAAAATTTTACCATGATTCATGAAGCACGAGTGAGTTTCTATATATAAAAATTTTATAATAAAATATTCCAAACAAGAGTAAATTAAGAGAATGTAATTATAAAAAAATAAAATAAGAATTGTTCATTTTCGATTTTTGAATGGTATTAATCTAGCAAAAAGTTAATGAGTACTTCCATATGAACATTTGTATGTTGTGAACTACCAAACACAAACGAGGTTTCTCAGTAATGTAATTTGATTTTGATGGAACAATTAACAAATTATCATATTTTTCTGTCAAATTAATATTTCCTAAAATCTGAAATTCAAACCACAAAATGCAAATCATCAGGCTACATCATTTCTTCGATATATAAACGACAAATATTACAAACACAAACTCCCATAAGATTCATGGTTAAATTGATTATTTTAATTTTGTATTCTAAAATATTAATTATAAAAAGTTATAACAATTTTCCAGTACAATTTTATGAGCTAAATTAACATAAATTTACATGGACATATATTAAGGGTATGTTTGGTTGTAAACAAGAATAGCTAGATCGAATAACTGAATCAAGAATATATATTATTAATCTTATTATAGTACTCAACTCTCAAAATTCTTAGAAATAGTATATTCTAATAAGACAAAAAGTTTGCATTTACTATTCTAGCTATTCTAACTCAACCAAATATCGAATAAACTATTACGAAAAGCCTAATCCCAGTAATAACATATTCTCAATCCAACCAAATATACTCTAATGAACTGCAATTAAATAATATGGCATGGGATAGAAAAACACGGATCCGTATCCTCTGCATTAACTCAAAAGGGAATCTTTGAGTTAATGAATATCAACCGTCTGATTTAAAACGGACCCAATCCGGCTCGTGTCTATAACATAGGAGGCCTTTAATATTAGTGCAGATCTTGTTCGCACGAATCTTAAAACAAATTGGACAGTCGAGATTCATTAACTCAAAAGATTCTCTTTTGAGTTAATGCAGAGGATATGAATTCGAAAAACACTGGAACCAAAACCCAAACAAAAGTAAGTACAACGTACCTAATTTATGCATGAAAAAATTTATCTGATTAAAAAAGTGTGTTTGTCTGGGTGGGTCGGTATAGTGTGTACGTATTTGTTTGTAGTTCAGTACAGCTATCAAATTCATAGGTTACGTCTAACTCTGAACAACAAAACTAAACCATATGTACTTTTACAAATAGAAACAAACATGATAGATATGCATTAATTGGTACTTCAATTTGATGGTAATCAAACAAAAAAGCAGATGGTGTCGGCCGCGCGTGAATTAGGTCGTTAAGCCATCGCTAACCAGGATTACAGCTCTAATCAGTAATCCCTTGCATCTTTTAATCTGTTTTGCATTATTATGTAGCTAATAGACAAAGAGGTTTGTTGCCGTAGTGGTTTAAACCTCTTTAAAATTTGCTTAGATGGCCACATGGTCCACCATATTTAATTGAAATTAAATAATTCAAGCTGAATAAGCTAAGATGAGAAATCTAAGTTCCAAAAATAATGATCATGAAAATAAAACATGGACGTTGGTTTGTAAGCCACTTGGCCTTAAACTTGCATAAATTTTTTTATGAAATGAAACTGCCTCCTTTTATAATGTTATCAACTTATGATCATGCTCAGATTTGTACCTGCTCAGTTTATCTTTAACTTTCTCTGCGACTAATAAGTAGGGGCGGATTTAAGTGGAGATAATAAGGAGGGCTAAGCTACCTTTATGTTAAAAAAACTATAAAATTTATGTGTAATTTCTGTTTATTTTTGATAAAATTCTATAGTTTGTTATCAATTAATAATTTTTTTTATTAAATAACAAATATGCATCAATCTAAATATCCCTGAGGATAAAAAATAATTATAGTTGATAATTAATAAGCAGACAAAAATTGTTATTCTCGAAAGTATCGCTATACCAATAAAAGTATCTACGAGAATACCGACGTTATTAAGCACTTTTACCTTCGTATACTCACATATATATTCTTATATTATTTAATTATTATTTTTATCAAATTCAGACTCTGTAATAAATTATCGTTCCGCTAGAGTTGACTGCTTATGTTGGATATATCTGCTGTTATTGTTTGGAAATAACATGAACATGTTATTAATCTTAACCGTTGGTCTTTGTTAAGATTGGTACATATTACTTTATTGAGATTCGTGCATAGAAAAATTTGAACATAACATGGTCCAGTATTAACGTTCGATTTATTTCCGCTTATGTTAAGTCTTTAAATGACATGTTTGATGTCTTCTACAAAATCAATAACAAAAAATGGTCAAAATTGAAATTTTTAATGGGTCTATTTACAATGGAGATATTAAAGAAAAGAAAGGGGAGAGAAAAAAATAAATATAAATCTGACCTACCTGACTAGAGACATTTACTTGCTCTGGAACAAAAAAAAAAAAAATTGAGAGGAATTGAAGGGGTTTGAGTTACTTAGACCTGGATTGTATAATTGTTGAACGCAAAAATAACAATTTGGGCCGATATAAAAATAAATTGTAATTTTTAACCCTTTGTACCTGGACTCAGGCCCATTGATCGTAACTGGATTCTCATTTCAATCGAAATTTGGGCCGCAATACGAGTCCAAATTGGTAATTCCGAGGAAAACCAAATGCGAAACCAAGATTTGAATTTGGGTGAGGAAACGGGCCGAGGATCATTATTCTCTAGAACTCGATTTTTTTTTTTTAAGGTTTTAGTTTATTATATGAATAGTCTTAAAAAAATTGAGCTGAGCCATGCAATATCGATTTGATCGTATAAAAACTTTATGTTAAATAATTCAGACTCCTTGGATGGACAGTAACAACGTGACTTCTCTGTATTCACAGGCTCACAGCTCAAGTCATCCATGTAGCGGGTCAAAACAGCAGTATAACATCAATGAGACACATGATTAGCCGCACTAGAGGTTCCGCAAGAAAACCGAGAAAGGTGACACAGCTATAACGCATTGTTATGCGAGTGCGTATCCTCTGAGATATCTCAACTTTTGCGTGACCGACGTGTCCGGTGCCTATTCGGAGATAACGAAGAGGGCCAGTATTATTTGTGCTTTGAGATTCGTACAGAACGTATTTGAACGGTTGATATTTTCCAAAAAAAACACGCAAAAGTTGAGATATCTCAGAGGATGCGAATTCTTGTTATTCTACATAATAGAATACATAAATTGGCATATAACCGGTTCACCGTTCACCATTAACTTCGATAAACCCTAAAAGGCCGTGCGGGGTCCATCATCTATGTCGAAATTTTGTTTCAAATTCTGTCATAAACGGACAGACCAGGCGCATGGAAAAAGATTTGCAAAAGCCGCGGTGCAAAGCCACGTGACGCGCACTCTCTAGTTTCTCACAGTACAGCGAATCCTATCCTCCAACGTACCTGACTCAGTACAATTAGCTTCAATATGCTTCTAGCCGATTGATTGAAATTCGGTGCCTATTTTCGATAGAGTCTGTTTTGAGATTCGTGTCAGATTAACACTGACGACTGAGATCTCATTCTATTCAGTCAGGTATCGCACTGGATTCGTATTCTAGTAAGGCTATGTTGCATGGATACGGGTACGGATATCGTATCCGATACGATACGGATACGGCGATACAGCAATTTTAAAAAACGAAGGATACGATACGGCTATTATATATATTATTTTTTATTATTTTAATTATATTATTAATTCAATTATTACAACAAGTAAAAAAATTACACTTATATTAAAAATTACACTTATACAAGTAAAGAAAAATTGATAATTTTGCCATGGTATATGTATACACTACTCACATCACTCAAATTTATAATTCATATAAAACTATTTAAAGTTTAACAATTGCATCTACAAACATAAATTTGATATTGAACATTATAATACCAAACAACATAAAATTAAATCCATAATATCCATAACATACATAACATATTCAAATCAAATAGGCAAAATAGTAGTTAATCTTAATTATAAAATTCAAAGTCCATAAAATTAAACTAAGTTCATACTTCATAACAAATTAAACTAATTAAAAGATCCAACAAAATAAGTGAGTCTAAATCTCCAAAACAAGTTGATACTTCATCTCAAATATTACACATCATCTCCAAACATAATACTCTCAAACTCTGGCTCGTCAAGTGAAAGACTTGCGATGACAAGTTGATCGGCACCATCAAATGGTGCATGTTCATCACCCACCACATCCCAAAACCTACTCTCTCCCGTAAAATATGCAAGGGATTTTCTAGAAAGAAGTCTCAAATTAGAATGCACAAAAACTAAATTCTCGGCACACTTGGGTGTTATTTTATTTCTCTTAGCGTCATGAATAAGATAATAAGTTTTTCAATTTCTCTCGCAACATGAAGATGATGATGGTTGGCATAACAACTTCAAAGCTAAACATTAGATATTAGGAGCCGCCCCACCATAAATCACCTACCAATTAAGTGGTGGTATTTCTCCTCTATCCGTAATAAAATCATGTAGATCAAATCTGCCACCACAAATGGAGAATCTTGCAAATTCACCAATAGAGAGTCTTCTTTCATTGGCATTTGGAAAGAGTTTTCTAAAACATTCATTTCTCATGTTTGATATATCTCCATCTAGATGAGGAGGCACATGATTTGGTTGAGCATCAAGCCACTGTGGACTATAGTACCTATTACAAAAATATTTAAGTAAAAAATATGCATTAGTCATCAAATATTGAGATTTTTTGTAAAAATCAGATCTGGACAGAAAGCATCAAAACATGATTTTTTTTTCAAAAAAAAAAATATACTTCAAATGAAAATATAAGTGTATCAATACCTTGGGTTTATCAAGTAAGTCAAGCAATGAAGAGGAGTATTGTTTTTTGCCCATCTTTCGCGCAAAACTGTGCTAACCACTTTGTAAAATGTTGATTCTTTATCATCTCTCTTTCCCTCATGACGATAAATGGTGGCTTTCACTCTATCAATCATGGAATCCCACATCTCATATACCAAATGCAAACAAGATTTGTCGGTATCCGCAATTCTCAACATCTCATAAATCAGCTCGGTGAACTCAAGAATGTACTCAATTTTCTTCTAAAACCCCGCTTCATCTAGAATCTTTTCCCTCACAAAATTTGCTCTATCAACATTATCATCTTGATATTCACTCCAACAATCTTTTATAACTATTTCTTTTAGCCCTCTCTTATCTTGGAAAAACCTTTTTCAACACAACAATTACCGAGGCGAAACGCGTCTCGGCCGCCGAAAGTAACTTGAGATCACAACCACCCAAGATACATATGCAACCACGTTGAGTGGTTGTTAATAAAATTTTTGATGGCAAACACATCTGAGGCAACACAACTAATCAAACTACATTCGTCATAGACAATTTGATTGGCTTGGATATTTCTTGTGGCACATATATTCCTCAAAGCAAGATTAATATGTGAACAACACAAGGTGTCCAAAAGATGTTAGGAAATTGGATTTCCGATACGTATCCGATACGTATCGGGGCCGTATCGGGCGCGTATCGGTGTCCGATACGTGTCTGATACGGGTATAGAGCCTATTTTAGAGTATTCGAGTAACATTGAGTACAGCATAACTAAGGGTGTTCAAACGGTCGGCTCGGTTGAAACCGAACTAAAATAACCAAACCAAATTTTTCTTCGGTTTTAAAAAATAGAACAAAAACCGAACCAATTAAACTTATAAACCGATTAAGAACCGAACCGAACAAACCGAAGTAAATTTCAGTTTGTTTGGTTCAAACCGAAATAAACCTATTAGTTGCTATTATTAACGAAAATTACACATGTTCATACACAAGTTGTTCAATTCCATACAAAACATGTAGATGTTCTAAAATATTTAAACTAAAATAAAATAAAGGAAGCTATGATTGAACTAAACAAAATACAAACCATACTTGAATCAATATAATTCGGTTGGTTCGGTTTAATCGATTTTGAAAAGACTAAACCGAACCGATCCATTTAAACTAAAATAATTCAAAAATTCAACCTAACATATTCATTTAAACCGGAAAACCGAACCATTTAAACCGAAATTTTTCGGTTCGGTTGAAAACCAAACAAACCGAACCGTTTGAACACCCATATATATAACTTTTCTTGCTATGTACATGTCTTATTTTAATATAAACATTTTCTTCAATAAAAAAAAAATGAGACAATCCTCCATTTTTAACACCAACCCCCCCCCCCACCCCCCCCCCCCCCCCCCCCGAAATTCCACTTACATTGTTCATTTACGAAATAATTGAACATTAAATTGTTCATTTAAGCCGCCACTGATGTTCAAAAAATATAAGAATGCAACTTCAAAATATTACCTTAGCAGCAGCTCCTAAGATTTCAAAATTCAAAGGATTGGTACAGGACATTAACTATGTTATCCTATAACGACTTTGACCTTTGGAAAAGTTCCTTATTTTAGAATCTATGTACGTACCAAACATGTCAGGAGGTGGAAGAATATATTTGCTCTAATGAAATATGTCTGGTGCAAAGAAATTAATAAGAGAATAAATAAGTACAATCGGTGTAGTTGACGTACTGTGTTTGCTGCTTGACCTATTCCAATAATTAAAAAAAAAAAAATCCTACTGGCACAAAACTCCATTTTAAAATATTTGTTTGAATGCTTCCTTACTAGAAATGAAACTAGAGAACATGCATTTAGTTGAAGTAACATGGTACAACTCATTTGAGCCATATCTTCTCCCTCTATCATGCATGATAGAGGAATAAGTCGTATCACAATTAATTCAATTAGTCGTAGGCCTTTTACTGATTATTTCCAATTATTTCGGATTATTTCGGATTATTTCTGTTTATTTCCGTTTAGTTATTATTTTATTACATTAGTCGTAGGCCTTTTACTCAGTTATTTATTGGGCATGATCTGCTATATTTTGGGTTGATTTGTTCGATTAATCCATTACATGTTTCGTCTTGTCTTATCTGGACTTTTTCTAAATGGCAATTTCATGAAACTTTATTAATTAACAAGGAAACTAAGTTATAATAAGTTTATATGATAAGTTTGATGAGTTAAATTATTAAAATTTTTAATAAATTATGAGTATATGTACATAACTTTAATGAAAACGTACGCAAAATTGTCCGTAAAATTCCTTAATCGTTTGACGGTAACATGTCCATCCCACGACCGCATACCGTTATTTACAACACTTAGTGGAGTACGAGCAACAATCTTAGTTATCGGATAATTAAGGGTTATTATTCAATAGAAGAGACAAGTATGCATTCTCCTGCAAAGTTAAGAACAAAGAAATTAATTAACGAGTATACTAAAGGACAACAACATTTGAATATTTAATTGATAAAACCATAAATATAATAAAATGTCATGCATTTTTTTTGGGTTATTATTTTAAAAATATATCTTATTTATCCTATTAGGGAACAGATATAAAATTAATTAGTTGTGTTCTGAGTTCTGACCTAATAAAATAAGGAAAATTAATATCATATAGTAACTGTATCAACAAGCTAATAAAAAAAGTAAAATTTATTCATATCAACCTTCAAAAAAAAAATTATGCATAAAAATGTTATTAATTCAAAAAAAAAAAATTACAATGTTATTAATTCAAAAAATGTTATATACAGTTATATACCAAATAGTTACAAGCAAATAGAAGGAAATGACAAGAACAAAACAACTAGTGGTCACCGTCCTGATACTGGTCGCCTTATAATTTAGAGAGATTTCATGTGCAAAAACAATGATTTCTAAGGAGTCAGTTAGGTGCAACTCAACAGCCATCAACTGCAATGACCAAAAGATTGATTTCTACTGGTACAAAACAGAGCAACAAATTTTCTAGGCATGCATGCATTAATTGAAGTTAAAGGCCTTGTAAGAGATTGTATTCATCCAAATTAACAAAAATATGGAAAATGTGCTGCAAATTTCAGCCTCTATCGGATCCTAAGAACAGAACCGATTAAACTTACAAACCGATTAAGAACCGAACCGAACACATGTTCATGCACAAGTTGTTCAATTCTATACAAAACATGTAGATGTTCTAAAATATTTAAACTAAAATAAAAGAAAAGAAGCTATGATTGAACTAAACAAAATATAAATCATACTTGAATCAATATAATTCGGTCAGTTCGGTTTAGTCGGTTTTGAAAAGACTAAACCAAACTGATCCATTTAAACCGAAATAATTCAAAAATTCAACCAAACCAATCTATTTAAACCGGAAAACCGAACCATTGAAACCGAAATTTTTCGGTTCGGTTGAAAACCGAACAAACCTAACCGTTTGAACACCCTGTATATAACTTTTCTTGCTATGTACATGTCTTATTTTAATATAAACATTCTCTTCAGTAAAAAAAAAATGAGACAATCCTCCATTTTTAAACCACCCCCCCCCCCCGGCGTATTTCATAATTTTATTGTTCCTGTTAAAAGAAATTCCACTTACATTGTTCATTTACGAAATAATTGAACTATAAATTGTTCATTTAAGCCGCCACTGATGTTAAAAAAGATATAAGAATGAAACTTCAAAAGATTACCTTAGCAGCAGCTCCTAGGATTTCAAAATTCAAAGAATTTGACCTTTGGAAATTAAAGTTCCTTATTTTAGAATCTATGTACGTGCCAAACATGTCAGGAGGTGGAAGAATATACCGATTTTTTTTATTAATACCCTATGAAAAAAGAAAAATATGAAATATGCTCTCGACTTTTTTTATTTTTAAAAATGTCCTAACCACACCCTAGGCGGGCGGTCCAGTATGCCCAGCAAACCGCCCCTGGGCGGGCGGTCCAATACCTCTAGCTAACCGGCCCACCCTGGAGCGGTCCGCTTAATTTTTTTTTAGATATATACTTATAAGATATATTTATAAGATATATAAAGATATATATTTTTGTTATATATTTTTGTTATGACATATAATTTTTATAAGATATATAAAGTGAGTTATCCTAACGACTTTGATATAACATTAACTATGTTATCCTAACGACTTTGACCTTTGGAAAAGTTCCTTATTTTAGAATCTATGTACGTACCAAACATGTCAGGAGGTGGAAGAATATATGTGCTCTAATGAAATATGTCTGGTGCAAAGGAATTAATAAGAGAATAAATAAGTATAATAATCGGTGTAGTTTTTTTTTTTGAGTAAAAATAAGGATATAGTCCTTATTTGTATTTATTGGATAAAAAGGTTTCGATATGAAACCTGGTACAAAAATTACTATTATTCAACCAAGTTGAATATTTAAGAAAAAAAAAAAGCGATAAAAAAAGAAAAAAGAAACATAAAAAAAAATTGCCAAAAATTTCAGGGTTTAAATTGAAAAAATTGTAAAACTCTTCTTCTCAGTGGAGAAAATTCCACTCTTCTTGAACTTCCACAGTAAGTTGTCGGATCTCTTTGCTTTGATCTCTGAAAATTCGAGCGCATCGCTCCCTCCAACAAATGAACATGGCTAGCAATATTACCTCCCTCGATTTTAGATCTCCTTCATTCTGTACAGTCCATTGATGTGCTCCATCTCCTTGCAATGTCCTTCGCCAATTTCTTCTTGGTAATTGGAATGTATCATTAAGAACGGTGTAGACTTCCAGAGTGAAAGGACATTCAGAGAACAAATGCCGAGTTGATTCAACATTAGCCTTGCATAGCACACACATGCTCGAGAGATTCCAACCTCTCTTTTGTAAGTTCTCCGTTGTCAGAATTTTATCGTAATGAGCCAACCAACCAAATATCTTAATTCTCGGAGGCACCTTCATTTTCCAAATCTTATGAATTATCGCTGTGGTTCTGTGTTGCTCTTTCACTTTTTGGTACATGGATTTAACAGAGAATTCCTTTGTCGCTGTTAAAATCCATTCCACCTCATCTCGGGCTGCAGTTAGAAGAGTATGAGGTGCCAGTAAACTACGCAATTGCTGGTACTGTGCCAGTACCGATGTTTGCTGTACCAGTCCAGTAATTATCAGAAGATCATCTAAGTTGTGTTGAAAAGCTTGATGTACTGACAGATTTTTATCTGAAGCTTCTTCATACAAGAGTGGAAAGTCTTTATAAAGAAAACCATGCCCCCAATTATGTTCTCAAAATTTTATCCGTGTTCCGTCTCCTACTACTCTTGTCATATAGCATTCGCACAAACCTTGCGTTGACTTGAGGGTTTGTTTAAAGAATTTGCAGTCCGGTATATCACTTGGTCTATCTATTTCAAAGACAGATGAGAACAGTGATTTCCATAGCCTATCTTCAGACTTTACCCAAAACCAGTACCATTTTGCGAGCAGCGCTTCATTAAAAATTCTCAAATCAATTACACCCAGTCCTCCCAGCTTTTTTGGTGTACATACAAGGTCCCAATTGGCCAATGATATTCCCTTTTCATCAGTTGAATTTTTCTTCCAAAGAAATTTCCTTCTTACCTTGTCTATTTCTTGTATTACCCAAACCGGTAACTTGAAAACCGACATAAAATATGTCGGAATGGCTGACAAGACTGCATTAATTAGAACCAGTCTCCCCGCAATTGACAATTGCCTTGCAGCCCATCCTTGAAGTCTGTTATTTATTTTTTGAAGCAGAGGAAGGTAGGCTATTTTGGGTAGTGCTTTATTTGACAATGGTAGACCTAAGTAATTGAATGGAAAGCTTCCAGTTTTACATTCTAATACCTCTGTCAATTGCTGTAGGAGATGATTATCGTCTGAAATGAGAAACAATTCTGATTTGTCCATGCTCACTGTCAAACCCGAAATTTGCCTAAAGACTGTGAATATAATTTTCAAAGCCTGTGCCTGTCTCAATTCGGGTTTCATGAAGAATAAGGAATCATCCGCATATAGTAAGCAGGGTCTCATTTGTAAAAAAGGAAGTTGCCATTCACCATTTTGCACCAATTTTTCCAATCATCTCGAGATGAAATCCATTGCCAATATAAACAATAGAGGAGACAAGGGATCCCCTTGACGTACCCCTCTTTTCAATTGAATCTTTTTGCCTAGCAAACCATTGATGATTATTTGCGAACTTCCTCTGAGCACACAGTTTGTGATCCATTGTAACCATTTTGATGGAAAGCCGAGTCCTTCCAAAACTTTGATCAAGAATTCCCAATTGACCGTGTCGAAGGCCTTATGAATATCAGCCTTGAAAAGGGCAATTGGAACTTTATTTTCCTTTGCTATTTGTATTACCTGTTGTGCATATAAAACCCCCTCTGTGATTTGCCTCCCTTTCACAAAGCCCGTCTGATTATCGCTAACCAATTGACTTATGTACGGCTGGAGTCTGTTAGCCAATATTTTAGAGACCATTTTTTGTATCCCATGTATCAAACTGATAGGTCTAAAATCCTGTGGCTTTTTCGCTTCTTCTTTTTTTGGGATTAACACTATGTATGATGTGTTGAGAAGATCTAAGTTCAGCCCTTTGTCCATAGTTTCCTTGATCGTGCCATGTATGTCTGGGATCAGTACATCTTTAAATTCCTTGTAGAACTCTCCGGTAAAACCATCTGGACCGGGACTCTTATTTGCTGGCCAATCTCCAATGACTGCGGCAACTTCTTCTATTGTTATAGGTCGTACCAAATCCTGTAAATTGAAACCGGAATTGTACAAATTTCCCCAGTTTATTGATGGCACCCTATCCGAACAGCTCCCCATTAATTTGACATAAAAATCCCAGAAAATCTGCGCCTTCATTGCTTGTGTTCTGTGCATCTGACCTTCATGCTCAATGACCTGTATCATGTTTGCTCGTTTGGAAGATGTTGCTAATGAGTGAAAATATCTTGTGTTTCGATCTCCATTTATTTCCCATTTGACCTTTGCTCTTTGTTTCCAGATATCTTCTTCCAACACTGATAATTGAGCATACCTCCTTTTAAGTGTTACATGTATCCATTTTTCCAATTGCGTTATGCTTCGCACCTCTTGAACTTTTCCAATCCAGTTCATAAAGTCTCTACAGACTAGCAATTGCTCTTTGACATTTCCAATTTTAGATTTTGTCCATTCCTTTATCTGAGCTTGAAGGTTGCATAATTTTTGGTGCAGCTCCAAAGTTGAGGTTGCTACTCCAGCTTCCTGCCAACATTTTCTAACAAAATCTTTGAAGATTGTACATTTCAGCCAAGCATTTTCAAATCTAAAAAATGCTGATCTTCTAAAGTTTGTATTGGCAGTGTAAACCAGTGGTGTGTGATCTGACGATGTATTAGCAACTGCTTCTTGTTTTGAGTTCGGGAATGCAAGACTCCAGCTTACTGACAACAAGAATCTGTCCAGACGGGCCATTGTTGGTTGATTTCTGGAATTTGTCCAAGTGAAGTGTTTCCCACCTAAAGGCAAGTTGATTAAGTCCATCTCCATTAATAAATCAGCAAACTTAACCGACTCTCTCCAATTCCTTCTATTCAAATTTGTCCTTTCTTCTTGCAACAAGGTGACATTAAAGTCACCGCATAACAGCCAAGGAACATCACCAGATGGGCTGATCTCTTGAATTTCTTGAAAAAAGTTCCTTCTATCTGTAACAGTTGTAGGGCCATAGACTGAAGTGATTTGAAACTGATCTCCACCATGTTCTAATGTCACTGTGACAGTATAAACACCCTTTGAGGAATGAATGAGCTTATATTTAGAACTCCATACCACCATTACTCCTCCCCTTGTTCCTTCGGCCTCCAAGCATGCAAGTTCTTTAAATCTTCTTCCACATGTTTGTGAAATGATTGTATTATTGATACTGCTCAATTTCATTTCTTGAAAACACACAATATCCGGCTTTTCAAGTAAAACCGTTTGTCTTACAGCCAATCGTTTCTCCCTTTCATTCAAACCCCTGACATTCCATGATAACACTTTAATTCTTGAGGTGTAATCCATAAAAACTCGTAATCATCTTCTTAACAAAAAGACACCAGAATCTCATACCCCTTACAATCAAAATACTTCCCAACCTAACACCAGTAAAGCAATTCAACATTTTCACCAGCCCCAAACTTTTCTTTCCTACCCCAACAAAATGCTGCTGTTTCATCTCAATAACAGCATACAAAAGTAAAAAATAAAAATGACTTGAACTAATCATTAAAAACATAACCACTTCTTTGTGCCTTAGATAACAACCATAGCTATTACTCAATCTCCTTGCTGTCAACCCATGACTATCTTTGCAACCTCATCATCAATCTTCCCTTGCACCTCAACTCCTGCCATTTGCACCAATAATTCTGCTTGCTGCCTATTCAGCGGGCTAAGCGATTGATGATATTCCAGTCTTGCCTTTTTCGGTTTATTAGCCCTTTTATTGTACTGCTTCTTTCCAGAATCATAGTGCACCCTTGCCTGCGAGTATTTTTCTAACAGCCTTTGACTACGGCGGGTTCCGCCACTTTCTGAGAGAGTAGCCTGCACCACTGAGTTTGTCACATGAGAGTTATCAGCCAAGTTATCTATTGGTAATTCATATCCTAGTGGTGGGTTTTGAAGCAGCTCCTCCTCTTGGCCTTGAGACCCATATGCTTCTTCTTCCTCCCTCGGGCCCATCAAGGCCCGGTTGCCACTTTGCTGTTCTTTTTCTGGCCCATTAATTTTGTGGTTAACCATTTCCAGAAAAATAACTCCAGTATTTACTTCTTCTTGGTCCCAGCGTAACATTTGAAATTTATCATAAAAAGCAAATGCCAATCTCCCAGAAAAAACCTTGATCCCCGAAAAAATAGCACCTTGCATTAATTGCACTGTTGCCCATTAATTATCGGTGTAGTTGACGTACTGCATGTGTTTGCTGCTTGACCTATTCCATTAATTAAAAAAAATTTCCTACTGGCACAAAACTCCATTTTAAAATATTTGTTTGAATGTTTCCCTACTAGAAATTAAACTAGAGAACATGCATTTAGTTGAAGTAACATGGTACAACCCATTTGAGTCATATCTTCTCCCTCTATCATGCATGATAGAGGAATAAGTCGTATCACAATTAATTCACAAGTAAATAACAATTCTAATGGATGCTTCTTATACAAATGAGCATCAAGTGGAACTGATTATTTTCAATTATTTCTGATTATTTCCGTTTATTTCCGTTTAGTTGTTTTTTTTTATTACGTTAGTCGTAGGCCTTTTAGTCAGTTATTTATTGGGCATGATGTGTTATATTTGGGTCGTTAAATCCATCAAATCAACCGATTTGTTCGATTAATCCATTACATGTTTCGTCTTGTCTCATTTGGACTTTTTCTAAATGGCAATTTCATGAAACTTTATTAATTAACAAGGAAACTAAGTTATAATAAGTTTATTTGATAAGTTTGATTAGTTTAAATTATAATTTTTTTAATAAATTATAAGTATATGTACATAATTTTAATGAAAACGCAAATTATCCGTAAAATTTCTTAATCGTTTGACGGTATCATGTCCATCCCACGACCGCATACCGTTATTTACAACACTTGGTGAAGTACGAGCAACAATCTTAGTTATCAGATAATTAAGGGTTATTATTCAATAGAAGAGACAAGTATGCATTCTCCTGCAAAGTTAAGAACAAAGAAATTAATTAACGAGTATACTAAAGGACAACAACATTTGAATATTTAATTGATAAAACCATAAATATAATAAAATATCATGCATTCTTTTTGGGTTATTATTTTAAAAGCTGGTAAATGGATAACGAATTTTGTTGGAAGTTGAAACCCGAAAAGGCAGATATTAAAATAAAAGAAGTTGCAACCTCTTCTAAGTTAAAAAAAAAAGAAGAAGAAGAAGTTATTCTTGTACCCATTATCTGCATCTCACAAGTATTTATACTTGCCACAAAAGTTATTTATATGTGAATCCTAAAACTTTTATACCCTAAAAATATAATGTGTTTACCACATATGTTTAAAGATTATATGAAAATTTAAGTTAATTTTATTGAATAAGTCAATCTATAGTTTTGGAAGTTTATAATACTAATGATATAAGGTATAAACACTTTCTATATTATTTTGGGTTTTGTATCTACAAAATTCTGACCTTCCGCAAGCTATAGAAAATGTTTCATATATATTCATGGCTACAAGAAAAACAATTATTCTGTAGAGCCAAAACAGGAACTCAAATGTTATTATACAATTTTTCAATTAAGATGCACATGGTTGAAACATTCCTCCTACATATCACCTCACTAATCATTCTATATATCATTAAACTAATCAAGGACGGAGAAAAACTGAAGTAATATTGTGGCATCCCAGTCAATCACAACTTGAGCAATTCCCCTTGCCACTATATAAGCACCATTAGTACCCTGCCTCTTTCATCCAGTACAAACAACAGATCCTTCTAAACATGGAATCAAGAGCTTATCCCCTGCTTTTGGTTCTTTTGGCACACTTTTTTCTTATTTTTGGGACAACAAGTGCACAGTTGAGCACTGATTACTACAGCAAGACATGCCCAAATGCCGAAGAAATTGTCCGGAAAGAGATGATCCAAATTTTTTCTGTGGCACCAAGTCTTGCTGGTCCATTTCTCAGGCTGCATTTCCACGATTGTTTTGTTAGGGTATCATTTCATTTTGATGATTTTTACTTATACTATTTGTTCCTATTGTTATTACATTTTGTTATTTGGTAGTCTTATTATTACAATAGCCACTGCTATGACATTGTTACCACTTATTATGTTAAAAGAAGTGTAATATTCACTTGCATTGTTATCACTTATCATGTTCGTCCGGAAAGTGGCTGAGGCCACGCTTCTAATAAAGAAGAATGTGTCTACCAAAATGAAAAAAAAAAAAGGAACAGACTAAATTAATCATTAAATATGTATGTAACATAGGGTTGCGACGGCTCTGTTCTATTGAACTCAACAAAGGACAATGAAGCAGAGAAAAGTGCACCTCCTAATCTCAGCCTTCGGGGATTTGGTTCAGTTGAAAGGGTGAAAGCTAAGTTGGAAAAGGCCTGCCCTAACACAGTCTCCTGTGCTGATGTTCTGGCACTAATGGCACGGGATGCTGTCTGGTTGGTAAGTAACTTTCTAAGTAACTATTTCTGTTTAAATTTGAAACATGAATTTGTGGGGCTTTTACACAACAAGAACATATGATGTCATTGAGAAAATGGAATTTGCTTGTAATAAATAAGTAGTGCAGTGTAATAATTAAGCTTTTAAGATGATTCAAAATGGAATTTGCTTGTTTCAGACCAAGGGGCCCACTTGGCCGGTGTCGCTAGGAAGGAGAGACGGTAGGATCTCTTTAAAAAATGAGACCAACCAGCTTCCCCCACCTAGAGCAAATATGACTCAATTGATTCAGATGTTTGCTGTCAAGGACTTGGATCTCAAAGACCTTGTTGTGCTTTCAGGTAATAATACATGCTTGGATCTATCATTCTTTTGTACTTTATTGAACTTTAAAGGGTGCTGATCCATTTCAAACCCAAGCCCATTAAGGGCCTGTTCGGCAGTCTTGAGTTTGATGGGAATTATATGATTTTTGATCAAAATAGAATTGTATTCCCATTTCTCCATTGACAGCGTAATTTTTTGAGAAAAGCAAACCCGCACTCGGACCAAATAAATTTATTCCCAATCTCTCTCTCCTCTCTCTATCCATTGTCAGTGGCTTTATTTTTTCTTCTCTCTAAATAACTTTTTAATGACATGGTAGTAGGTATATATATAAAGAGACCAACTTTATTTATAAAATCCAAGTGGGACTAAACTCATCGGGACGGATCCAGACAGTTGATTTTTTATTTTATTTTTACAAATTACATAAAAATTTAAATTTAAATTTGTGAGTTGGTACGTTCTTACTCATTGTTTTGCAACATGCTTGTTATGAAAGTTTGATTATCTAAGTAGAAACGAAACACATGCTATTTGCATAAAAATTATAAATAATATGAAAACACATTACAAAATGTACATTAAATAATAACATGCTAAATTTTCACCATGAAAAATGCCTAAATATTAATTAGTCTATACTTGATCTATATAAAATAATTATTATTACACAATAAAAGATTATTTGATTATTTGTCACTAATTAAAAAATTAAAATTAGAAGAGCATCATGATATTACCCACATATTATTTTGGTATAAAATGAATATATGAGTCAGCAAGTTTTTAAATAGGTGATATTTAAATTGAAATATATATTTTCTAACCAAATCAATAATTTCCTTTCCTAAAAAAATCAATAATTTCCACAACTAATCCCATGATACAACCGAACACCCATTTAATACATTTCCGTAATCATTCTTGTGCCTACCCATGAGTATGGGTTCCTGCAAATTAAAAAGTGAGTTCTCAAACCCGTAAAATCTCATCCCGCACAATCCTATGACATCCGAACATGCCCTAAATGTTTACTGTTCAGGTATTACACTGGCATATATAATTGAAGTAGTGATACATTATTTAAATCCAAATCCACCCTATGAAAACCTTCACTACTCGTACTCGCTATCAATAACTGAAATATTTATAGTATAAGTACATTTATAATGTATAATTCTAACAGAAGGTACTAAATTAATTTTATCTCTATATTTAGCTGGCCACACAATTGGAACAGCGCACTGTGTAGCCATCAAACACCGTTTGTACAATTTCACTGGCCAAAACAACTTGAATGATGTCGACCCATTCCTGGACCCACACTACATACCCAAACTGAGATCGAAATGTAGCCTGACAGATACCACGACACTCATTGAGATGGATCCTGGCAGTTACAAGACATTCGATATAAGTTATTTCAAACAAGTGGCTAAAAGAAGATCCGCCTTCCATTCTGACTGGGCTCTACTGACAGACAAGTTTACCAGAGACTATGTCCTGAAGCATGCCAATGGATTCGAGGCTGAATTCTTCCAAGATTTTGCCGAGTCGATGATCAAGATGGGAAACATTGGTGTGCTTACTGGAAGCCAGGGTGAAATCAGAAAGACATGCTCTATTGTTAACTGATTGTTAATGATTGTTTTGTTTTTCCCTTCTGATTTCATTTTGTTTTTTGGTTGGGATTAATTAGTGATATTCAATTATTCATATATAGTGTTCCTTGCAAGGTGTTTAATTGTAGGGAAACTTATAGATTTGTGAAGGGAAAAGTCCCCCCATATTCTTGTTGAATGTTAATTCATTTTTAATGTAATTCATTTTTAACAATAAGTTGGTTCTTTTGCATAATGCTCTCTTGTTATTCTTTGTTGAAAACAATTATAATACCTAGCTAACTACCTAGCTACTCTTGATTATACAATAAGGAACGGACTCTGCTGCTTTAGCATTCTTGTTTTTTCGATTCCAACCATTCAAGTTCGTTGAGATTTGTGCATGAAAAAGTTTTTTTTATCGAGATACATGAATAGAAAATTTTGAATGGTTGAGATCGGAAAAACAGAACTCTGTTTTTCTCTAAAAAAAGTAGCAGAGTCGGATCCATACAATGATCCATACAATGATCCATACAATAATGCATCCATGGGCCAAGTTTGCATGCATAACTGAAAAGGGATATTTTTCTTGGACAAATTTTTAATTAGTTGGCTTGATAATTAGTGCTAATTATCTGTAGAAGAATAATTTGCAACGCCAGCAGAAATTAGAACAATTTTCCACCCTGTTATGATCAGAATGTATGTTCTAGTCGATAAAAATTTAGTGTTGACCAAGTAAAAATATGGAAATAGATGTTAGCATGCTTAGCTAGCATGACATTGTTAGTTCCAACTGCATGCCAAACTGGATCTTTCCAGTGATGTTGTTGACATATCCATATATGATTCAATGAATAGTTTCGTCATTGTTCTCAAAATAAATTATAAATAATTAGATGAATAATTATACCTTACATCTATCTTTTATGGTACATAAATTTGATCTGTTCAAGAATATGAGAATTTGAATATCATTGGTTATTGATATCACAAAAGTAACACATACTCTTTTCTTTTTCTTTTTATATTTTAAAAAAGAATGATGTAAAATAAATCTATAACGGTTAAAATTTTATTTAGACTCGACATTTTAATTAAGTCTCAAATTTGAAACATAATTAAGAGAGCATGTGGCATTCCTGTGGCATTGGAACCTTTCGCAACTCGAAATTTAAAGTTTAATTTGAAATCTTCCTCCAAAAGTTTGTAAATCATTACCATTACAAATTTGAAATCTTTTGATGGAAATTAAAGGTAAATAATTTTTTCATTAATACAAATTTCATATAATTCTTTATTAAAATAAACAACACTATATTTACTCTAAAAATAATATTACTACAAAATTAGATAATGACAATCTCTATATTTTTGTTGACCATCGAGATGAGAACAAGAGACAATTCAAATCTCCAGCGTGCGTGTGTAGTTCAGCACGCAACTCGAAATTTTTAAATATACAATTTTCTGAAGAAAAAAAAAATCATCTAAAACACTCTGAAATTTGAATTTTTCTGATTCTACCCAGATCACAGAATACCCGTGCGGCCTCATTTAATGAGTCTGTACTATGCCGATGTGGCTCCAATCAGGAGGCCGCAGAATGTCAGTTCGGCCCTATTCATTTTTTTTAAAATCAATTTATAATTTGTGCTTTGGAATTTAATGCTTTTGGACTTGTGCATAAATTGAATTCCAAAGCGCCCCAGTCAACGATTTGTGTCCTATTCCACATCTTAATTAAACCAAAAAAAAATGAAAAAAATGAATAGGGCCGCACCAGTATTCTGCGATCTCCTGATAGGAACTGCATCGGCATTGTGCGGACTTCAATTTTTGAGACCGCAGAACACCGTTGCGGCCTAGGTAAAAATAAAATTTTCTAAAAAAGAGATGTTTTGATTTTTTTTTTTTTTTTTTTTGAGAAAATAGTATAATTAAAAATTTCGGGCACGCAACAGTGCAAATGAAACATTGACCATAGACTTCTTCAAAATAAAACAAAAACAAAACAAAAACGAAGGATTAGAAATGTTATGTGTCACTAGCCATCATCTCACGGTAGAATTGTATTTTCTATATATATTTTTTAGAAACTTATGTCTTTTAGTCTGAGAACAATATCTAAGGTTTGTAAGTTACTTGTTCCGAAATGAAACGGGTCTAGTAGCCTCTCTTTTTTTTTAAACTTGTGTCTTTGTTCCTAAAGTTTTTAAAAATTTAATTGACCTTGAATTTTTTTTTTTTTCATATATGCAATGAAATGGTATATAATCTTCTTCAAAAAAATCAAGTTGGTCTTTGAATTTTCAATGCACTACATCAATTCTTGAAAACCAATTAATTAATTTAATTATTTTGAAATTTGAAGGACTAATTGTTTTACATCAAAATTTTGAAACAAACAAATAACAATGCATAAAAAGCACCAGTAACGTAGCTCACAACAAGATCTGTCTTAGACATCTACAACGGTGATTTCTTTTAAATTGCTAATCTAATGTGTTAATTGTTAACATAATTGTTAGAATGTACCATAGTTTTTAAATTAGCAAGTTTGCTTTAAAAGCAATTCTAAATTTCTGAGATGGAGTGATTTAGAAATTATGAATCCCTTTAATTGCTAAACTCAGTGACATGACCCAAATTAATTGCTAAACGTTTGCTATTTTGAAATTAAATTAATTGATCCTTGAATTTTCATATGAAAAAATCGGTACATAATATTTAAAAATAAATAAATCAAGTAGGTCTCTGGACTTCCAATGCACTAAATCAATTATTGAAAACCAATTAGGACAATTAATTTAATTGTTTTTTTATTTATTTGAAGGACTAATTTGACGCAAATAGAAGATTGAAAAGTAAATTGATCGTCTGGGGAAAAGTTAAGGAATAAATCTAACTAGCAGATGGCCTCGCGTTGCTTCGGCAACTGTTTGTTTTGGTAAGTCAAAAACCTATTTTCAGTTGAAGTTAAAAACCAATTAGTTATGTACAACAGGAAGTTGTTAGTTGTATAAATGTATTGGCTCCAAAAAAGACAAATTTTAGGTGCTCATGTCTATCTAACCAGGTATATCACGTATTAGAAGTAACCTAAGTTAATAATATATGTTTCTAACTTCAATAGTTAGAGATAAGTACTTATTTTCAGTTGCTAACACGAAAGCTAAACTTAGTTAATTATTGATACTGGATATTGGCAACGTGAGAAAGTTCTTTCTACAATGTGAACTTACCAAACTGTTGAGGTTTTGAGATATATATTTATAAAAAAAAAAAAACAAATGGCAAAACAATACCGTGAACTTACCAAACTGTTGAGGTTTTGAGATATATATTTATAAAAAAAAATAAACAAATGGCAAAACAATACCGTATCGCTTGTACAGCTGCAAAATGTTTGTTACAAAAAGTTTTTGTATAGAAATATGTAAAAGTATTAATGCGGTTAGATAAACTGTATGTAATGCATGATTTTGAAAACATCAAAATATCATTACGAAGAATGAATCAAAGTACCAAAAACAGATAAAACAAATAAAAGTAACTCTTAAATGTGAACCCAGAAAATCCACTCCAACCAGAATCAGCCACCAACAAATTTGTACCAACCCAAACAAAAAAAATTGAAGAAAACTCAAAACCAAAAGTCTCGGTTCTTAGCAGTTCATACCAGAAAATCAATATTTTTCTGTCAAATTTTTTTTCCCGAAATCAACAACTGACAAGTATCATCATTGATCAGAAACCGGCAAAACTATCAACGAAAAAGGGGGCTGATCAGCAGTATATGTTCTTATATACCAGCAAAGGCAACGAAACTGCGTACCACAAAAAATAGCAGCAAAGGCACAATAATTTTGTAGCAGACATGCACAAAAAAAACAGAAACCCAAAACCAGTAAGTTAGTGCTGACAAACACAAACCTAAAGGAGATTTTACTCAAGTCGGTGAAAATGTCCAACATACATACAAAATTATTGAAGTCGGTCAAAATGCAACTATAAGAAAGCATCTTTAGTGCTATTGTTCTTTGCAATCTTTCACAGTTCGAAATTATATTAAACTTTATGGAACTTTTAAAGAAGATTGATTAAGGAATTTCCTTCAGGTCATATAATTGTAATCTGACAAAGACTTCTGGTGTGAACTGCACTGAAATGTCTAATCTAATTGTAATCTGAAACTCAATGTGCATACTGAGTCAATTAAGCACTTTGTCTCACTGACTACAACACTGTTGTTCATACAATAATAGAACCAGTGAGCTGATGAGTCACTTCAGAAAAAAAAAACTGAAAAAGTTTGAAGGTAGTACTTTATCTCAGTACATATAGACAGAGGCAAGAAGACTTCATAGCTTAGTTGGCTACGACTGTTGTGCTAAACAAACAAAAGAGCAGAAATCTTTTAATTTTTAAATTGCAATTCAACGAAGAAGTAATTGGATTAACAAAAGAAAAAAAAAACAAAAGACAAAGCTTGGACCAACATTTACCATGTCTTTTTCAGGTCCGTTGTCAGGTATTTTGAGAGTACAAAGTACATATTGAGCAGAGCAAGAACAATTGAAGCTCGCACAACACAGAGTTGGTTGATCATCTAACAACACTGGTTTGGTTGTGGTAAACTATCATTCTAGTATATTAAAATGGGTTTCCTCACAAAACGTTGACATGACAAAGGACTAATTTCCTAAGTTGACAACATCATTTCAAATATAACAAATTGCAATGCAACAACTAAGTGTAATCAACCGGATGTCAATCAAATATGGATGATAATTCTGCCCCTAACTCCAGTAAGCCTCTAACCAGTACACCAAATTCAAACTAAAATCAAGTATGCGAATGTAACCAGTAAAGCCATTCTTCCGCAAAGGTTTTTTAGGGAGAAAAAACAGCAAAATGGTCTGTGCTGATTGCAAATAACATTTTATCCCTCAAACCCTGGAAATAATTAATAAAGAAAATTCAACAAACATTATATCACTAAACTTCAATGGCAACGCAATGGATTTTTCGAAGAAAAAGAAAATTAGAAAGCAAACCTCCAAGTTTGTTTTTTTGCCATGCAAATATCTTTTGGCCTTCTTGTCCAGTTTGTCTAATATATCCTCTTCCTTTTTAACAAAAGTAACAACAGATTACAATTAGATTCTTTAAGTTGAAGAAAAATTGCAGTTTTGTTCAGCACAAATGTGTATCACAGTTCACAGGAACAATATCTACCAATCCAGGAAACGACCTAAGGAATTCATTGACCAGAATTTGATGTATAATTGCTAAATTAACACTGATACTTCAGGAAAAAAAATTAAAGAACAACGAAAACTTTACAGAAAGGAAAACCAGCTCAAGCCAGCACACAACTGGTGCTTTCCCTGTTTTATTAGACTGTACAGGAACATAAACATTTTTAGAAAAAGCATGCAAAACTGAAGGTACCCCGAAGAATCGGAGAGAGAGACACCTTGAAGCTTGAGCAGCGGAGATAGGGAGGAGTAGGAAGGCAAGCAGATCAGGCTAAAACTTATCCCTGAATAAATGGAGGTGCCGCAACTGATACCACTCATTTTAGATTAGCAGTTCATTTTAGAATAGCAGGCTCACGATAATATAGATTAAGATAGAAGTAAATACTGGTGCTAATTGTAAATATCATAAAAATAGTGGCTGCTACACTGATGAAATAAATGAAGGAGGAAAATATTATAATAGGTAGGCTAAATTTAATAGAAGGATTGTGCATATGACCAACAATAATATAACTAATATATATTATAATATAGGAAACCCACATACAAAATGCCAAAATTATGGTGAAAGCAAGGTACCTGGACCCTTTTCTGTCTACTCTGGAAGACCTTTTTCTTAGTTTAAAGAAAAAAATTATCTCAATTATTGTGGTTCAAAATTATTTCTATCCAAAAGAATGATAAATTGATAAGATAAGATCGACTTTGCTAGATTATCCTATTATCAAAGAATATTGATATTCCACCAAAATTTGAGGGTAAATATTGGCAGAACTGGTAGAAAGATGTGTGAATTAACCAAATTAGTGGAAAGTTTTTTTTAGTAAATTTTGAAAAAGATGAGCACTACATTTCCTTTTTCAAAGAGCATTTGCCAGTTACTGCATGTCCTTTAAATAATACAGAACAGCAATTCTCAAAAATTGGGATTATATTGAACCGGTAATTTCAATTTTTAAATTTCAATCTCAGCTAACAAATCTAGCACCAGCATAGAACGTCAGCCAAATTTATCAAAGGAACTACAAAAAAGGGGTAAAAATCGCACAAAAGGACCTTAGTATCAAGCATGGTACTATGCATAGCACATATTGGTCTGTACTTTGCATAAATATCTTTGTTTTCAAAATTTAAACAGTCGATTTGAACTGTTCAACGGATATCCATATAAAATATAACTAAATTTACATTTTTTAGATGGTACAAAGTCACTGCTTTTGAATGGTCTAGAATCTTTAGCTCAAGTGATTTTCTACCTATCTAAAAAATAGTAAAAAAAATAAAAAATATATAAAATTTGATATACAAGTACATTTTCACATGGAGAGCATGTTGAATGGTTCAGAACAACTCTTTGGACTTTACAAATGGAGATATTGGTATGTGCTATGCATAGTACCATAGCCTCATTGGATATTTATATAAACACCTAGTTTGCACATATATTTTTGATACCTTTCCTCAATTTACCAGCATATTGCCAACGTAAAAAGGTTCATTCTACAGTGTGAACTTAATAAACAGTTGGAAGTTTTGAGATCTATACTTCTAAAAAATAATAAAAATGCCAGAACAATACCTTAATGCCTGTAGAAATGGCTTCACAAAGGTTGAATGCGGGCTGAAATCTTGCTGGAAAAAAATTATTCCTGAAATCAATATTACAACTGAGATCTTAGCATGTGGTAGTAACTCTGATAAATTCTTTTGTTAGAATTTCAAAAATTGACTTTCAACTCTGTTTAGTTCCCTCTTAGAATTGAATTCCTACTTGTACACTACTCTTAAGAAGTCAATCGTCACATTTGCAATTAAACTTCTGAAGAAGCTAGTTGGTGATGTCAAATGTTACATGATGAATTTTCATTGTTAAATGACTGATTTAGGTTGCTGTTAAATTGTTTAGGGTGAGAAAATAGTGGTCATCTATAACATAACTTTCAAGTATAGATCATATGCTTTTTGAACTAAATTTATCAAGCATGTCAAATTTCGAAATACATATTTCCAAAAAATTAACAAAGGGCGAAAAATACCTGAACGCCTATGGAAACAGTAAATTGTAAAGTTTGAAAGCATAGGTTGAAATCTTGCTGAAGAATCTTGTTCGTCAGAGCAACGTAACAACTGAAATACTTCTACAACAATAAGAGTAAATGCTTAAAAAATTTAAATAGGACAATTGTGCAGCAAGTCATTTTGGTTTTTTGGAGCAGAGTTTGTGTAAGTTAATTCGATAAATCCAATTAAGATTGTATTATACCATGAACAGAAAAAAGAAGAAGCATAAGGTACAATCAAGTCGTGAATAGTAAGAAACCAGTAAAGGTTCATAAGAAGATACTAAGGTGACATCCTAATTTACATATGGAATAAAAATATACCTATCTAATCAACTTCCAGCAGTATGTCAACAAAGCTAACAAAATTCAACTGTCATGAGTTCCAAAGAGCAAAAACCTAATGTCATGACCTACACCATTAAAATTAAATCAGCATAAAAATAGAGAAGTTCTTAAAAGACAGATTTTAGAGAAGGATCTTTAAAATTAATGAGCTCTTAATCAAACAATTTTCTATCTTTGCATACAAAATTCAACTGTCATGAGTTCCAAAGAGCAAAAACCTAATGTCATGACCTACACCATTAAAATTAAATCAGCATAAAAGTAGAGAAGTTCTTAAAAGGCACATATTTTAGAAAAGGATCTTTAAAATTAATGAGCTCTTAATCAAACAATTTTCTATCTTTGCATCTGAACCCAAAACATATATTTATGAGAATATATATTTTTAGTGTGCTTTCAAACTGCCAAAATCTATCAGCACTCTTTGCATTTATAGCTTCTCGACAATTCAAACCTTATGAAGAGAATTATCCAACTTCTTAATTTCTTTGAAAGCTTCTTTATCTCATAAAAGAATAGCATCATGTCATGATTGTAACTGCATATTCACAATAAGAGAAGTCAATGTAGTGATAAATAAGAGTAAATGATAATTTTGTTATGAATACACTATAAAGAAAAATCAAAGGACTGTTTAATAATTGCAACAATGAATATATTTTTCAGCCAGGTGTACTATATAAATTTTCATGACCATGAGGTACATATAAATTTAAGAGCATGCTATTGAGAACTGGCCTTAACAGATAGATACAAAGGATTTTTTTTGTTTATTGTTTAGTAACTCAATGTTGTTGGCACAACACCTTTGTTTCATGACAATGATAAATCAATTGTGCCAGTAAGATTTTGCTGATCCACAGTGCATTGAGATGATTTAGTATTATCTCGTGAATTGTAAATTTAATGAGCAATACTACTACCAGAATCCAAAATATGCTTGTAGAAAGTATCAAGGTGAGAATAAGAAGCATGAATTATTTATTTCCATAATTATACCATCAATAATTATGTACAACGATAAACTTATGTGTGATATTGACTTTATCTATCATGCATTGGTATTTTTACTCTTATATAGGGCCAATTAATTCCCAATAGAGATTATATTTATATGGATGGCTGTAGGGGTTGGAGTGCACAGATTTTTTTACGATTGATGGAAGAGCTTTTAAACTCAGCCAAGATTGAAAAAATTGCCAAATACCAATTACAAACCAAAAGGGAAAAAAATCCAAGGAATTACCTTACTGATCATTAATTGCCATAGATGAGTGGGCCTGGTATCCTCATCAATAACTCAGCAAGTGGGGTTATTGTGTTATGTGTATCTATCTGTAGTGTAAATTTAGGAAAAAATGTGTCAAAAGTTAGTGAGAATGAAAGTAATATATTGTTTAAAGATTTTTGCAAATACTTGGGCAAGCGAATTGTCACAGCAACGAAACTACTGAAACTAATGTGAGGGAAAAAAATAATTATTTGTACACTCCTTTTCTTAAATAGAATAAAAAAGATTGAACATAGATGTGCACCAAAAGCAGTGAAATAAACATGTAAATGTTAAACCATAAAACTGAATGAGAACCATAGTAATATTATATCTAGGCGTTGGACCTTAATTTGGAAAGATTCAGGCAGAAAATTGATAGAGAAAAAAAGAGAGCTTAAAGTACAAAGAATTAAGGGCAAATCTTACATCTATGCAGTGGGCCTTAATTTCCAAAGATTTTGATCAAAAAATTGAGACCGTTGTGAATTTAGGATTAAATCTTACATATATCTATGTCTGGTAATAATTCCTTACCAAAAGGGTTTATTTGCAAAAGATGGAGGTGTGAAGAGTGCGACTGAAAATTGAATGGAGAATAGGTTTATATGGATTCACAATTTGATTCACTGATTGACAACCAGAATCAATCATACACCCTGATACCATGAAGGAAATAAGTGGGGAAAAAATATCAAAAGAACTAATTAAGCTTACCTTGGCACTGTAGCAGAAAGAGAAAGATACAACCGGTTTAGGGTTTAGGTGTTCTGTCGCGCGACATGGAGAGAATGGTGAGTATGCCAACATGTGTGTTGTGCGAGTTGAGCCGAGCAAGGTAGTAGATGAGGTTAGCAGGTTAGAGATGGCGAGGCAATAGATTGACCGATGAGGCGAACAGCCAAAACGGACACGGAAGGACTAAGGAAAAAGGAGAGGCGATTTATTCTTTTTGGAAGAGGAAGAAGATAGGTAGTAGAAGGCAGGAGAGGCGAAGGTGGAAGAATTTGGAGTTTTTTCTTTTTGGAAGAGGGACAAGATAGTAGGCGAAGTGAGAGGAGAGGGATAGGCGGGGGAGAGAAGGTTGAGCGACGGGAGAGAACAGGATGAGGCGGGGGTTTAAGGAAGGCGAACGGTTTGCAGAAAAAAAAACGATAGGCGGAGGGGAAACTGAAGGGAGAGAAGAGAAAGGAAAGATTTAGGTTAGGCTAAGGCGGAGGCTAGGGTTAAGGCAAAATGAATGAAGAAAAAAGAAGAGACAATGGCGGAGGGTTCAAACGAAAATCAAGGAACGAAGAACACGCGTCGGGCTGATAGATCTCGATTTATTGTAGTCCGTTGGATCCAAATCCAACGATTGGGAAGGTGCCACCGCATCAATGAACAGTAGCAAACCCATCCAGGATTATATATATAATAGTATATATTCATTTGTTTGTTGTATTTCATTTAATATTTTTGTTATTGTAATTTTGGCTTTATTTTCCAAATAAGTGTTGCTGTGTCCGGACAGCTCAGCCGGTTATTTTCTTCCAAAATTTTTATTAATCGAAATTAAAATAAAAAAATATCGTTAAAGGAGATCAGTTTGACGGAAATTTCATATATAGGTAGAACGGGTTGGTTTATCCCGTCCCACGGGACGTGAAATTTAACCCGTGGACTAATTTAATTAATATCCAAATTTGGCAAATTATTCTTCATCCATGGACTAATTTAATAAAGTATAATTGTTTAGGGAGAAATTGTTGCCTTTAGTCTCATATTGCACTATATATACTCGATCCTAACTGTTGAGGCAATCCAGATAACATTATCTCTAAAAATGTATTGAACATCATGTATTTGTGTCCCAGCTTGGTTGACTCAAGTTGGATATTAACTAAGCCCATATTTTGCTGGTAGCAAATTTCAACCAAAGTTATAATATGAATTTACAGAGAACTGAAAAAAAAATGCCTGTCTTGTTACCAATGTTCAGAGCAAGGGGCCCACGTGGTCGGTGTTGCTAGGAAGGAGAGATGGCAGGATCTCAATAGCAGATGAGACCAAGCAGCTTCCGCCACCTACAGCAAATCTCACTCAATTGATTCAAATGTTTGCTGTCAAGGGCCTTGATCTGAAGGACCTTGTTGTTCTTTCAGGTAATTAATAAATTATTCCAAAAAAAATGAATATCAAAATTTATTCTAATATCCATCATTTGTTTGTACTTCATTAGACTCTGAAAGGTGCTGATTCATTTCAAATCCAAGCCCATTAAATGTTTACTGTTTAGGTCTTTGAGTAGTATTTATAATTAGAGTAGTTACACATATTTAAGCCCAAATCCACACCTATGAGGCTATGACAACCTTCACTACTCAGGGGCGGACTGGAGATTTATCAGTTCCGACCGACTTTGTCTCTCCTGAAATTTTTTTTGCCCTCCTCTGGACGCTTGATTTGTAATTCGGGTTAAATTTAGGATTAAAATTGAAATAAATTTGTTGAATTTTGATTGGTAATTAGAATTATAAGTCAAAGCTTCAGAAATTACAAGTCAAAGTATTGGAAAGTAAAAACATTGTTTTTTATCGAGTACTCAATTGGTTAATGGATTTAAACCCAATTCAATATATTTTTTTGCCCCCTGACAAAAATCTTAGATCTGCCCCTGCTACTCATTATCAATAACAGACATATTTTTATAATAGCTATATTTCTAATGTATGCTTCTAACAGAGTGTACTTATTTTTATCTCTATATTTTAGGTGCCCACACAATTGGAACTGCACACTGTGCAACCATCAAAGACAGTTTGTACAATTTCACCGGCCAAAACAACTTGAATGATGTCGACCCGTTCTTGGACAGGAACTACATTGCCAAACTGAGATCAAAGTGTAGCCCAACAGATACCAAGACACTGATTGAGATGGACCCTGGCAGTTACAAGACATTCGATACAAGTTATTACAAATTTGTGGCAAAAAGAAGATCCGCCTTCCACTCAGACTGGGCCCTCTTGACAGACAGCTTTACCAGAGCATATGTCCTGAAGCATGCCAACGGATTTGAGTCTGAATTCTTCCAAGATTTTGGCGAGTCGATGATTAAGATGGGCAACATTGGTGTGCTTACAGGAGACCAGGGTGAGAGACTGTGATGCTGGTGCTTGCATATTATAGTGATCTGAGGTTTTGAACTTTGGTTGTAAGTTAACTTTGATTTCATGATAATGAAATGGGCTCTCGATGCCTTTTTATCAAAAAAAAAAAAGACCAGGGTGAGATCAGAAAGAAATGCTCCACTGTTAACTATTAATGGGTGCTAATTTTCTTATTTCCTTCTAATTTAATTTGATTCGATCGTTATATTTCTTGGAAAAATTGTTTGATATGGTGGTTGTTTAGTGAGGTTTGGAACTGTTGCTTTCTGTGGATCCAAGGTGACGTTACAGAATTTTGTAGATATTTCTCTCTGTTGTTGTCAATTAATTCATTTTTCATTTTAATTACATTTTAAGAAAAAAGTTGTGCCTTGTTCATTTATATTTCTCCTCATGGTAATATTTATATGAGATTGGATATGAGGAAGAAATAAAGGAAATGAATGCCGACGTTATTTTTACAGAGCTATGCGTCTATGTGTCTATGTTGTACATTTCTCAAACTCGATTATTACAATTAGATGTCTAATTATATGTTGAACAAAGCTAACGTGTGTTGTGCTCATTAAGAGACTTTGTTGAGCACAACTCCAAAAATGTATCGAATTGGCTTTAAATGATAATCCGAACTATTGAAACTGATCTCATTCACGAGTGATGCATGTATATGCAAAATTTTAAAAAATTTAATTAATACAAAGTCAAGTGATAAAAAAAAGACAAAAAATGAATTCACAAAATAACTTATAAAAAGTTCATTTTTTTTTATTGCTTGATTTTGTACTAAATGAAGACAAAAGTTTTAAAATTTTGCATACACATGCATCACTAATGAAGAAGTGGTTTCAACGGTCTAGTTTTGTCGTTTGAAACTAATCTGATAGATTTTTGAAATTGTGTTTACCAAACCTCTTGATGATCGAGCACAAGATACGCTAGCACCACTCCCACATATTTGTATAAACTAAGTGGTTGCAACCATCATGAGGCTATACGGCATCTCTACGGCCAGACAAATTGGTCGAAACGAGGATCATTCATTTTTCATGAACGATTTGGCAAATCTCTTACCATTTTTTAATTGCTCAACATAATGGGATAATGGCATAAAGTGGCAATGGTCGTCAATGAAAGTTTTCACTACAGCATCGGCATATCGGTTTCTGCATAACTCGGGGTTCATCTCACCTTACCATGGACCTCTATGGAAAATGAGAGTACCAATGAAGATCAAGATTTTCATCTGGTTGATGATGGATAACAAAATTATAACACAGCAGGTACTCATCTCGAGGGGTTGCCAGGTCGAGCAGGGCTGCCACCTGTGTCAGGCAACAATAGTAGAAACAAGGGACCATATGTTTTGGGAATGCCTGTATGCAACAAGATTATGGAGGAGCTTGTGCGCGCATTTCAATTTCACCTTTCTAGGAACTCGGGTTAACACTACTCTTGGAATGTGGAATATTCTGGGAAAGAGACATCGATCCCTGAGCGGCAAAATTCTCTGGGATGCGAGGTGAACGGCCGGTATTTGGGCACTATGGAAAGAGCGGAATCGGAGGCTCTTTACAGATAAACATAGGCTTGTGCATCACATTATAGATGACACGGTATGGACATCTTGCACTGGATCAACGATGATTAACTAGGGTGAGCTACCACACAAACAGTGACAACTTAGAAATGATCTAGCTAGACTATGTAATTTGTAATTATAGTTATAGATCAGATAGTTTGTGCTAGTCTGTAATTTATATTTATTTTTATTTTTACTCGGGTAACTTTTGACCTTTTTATATATAATCAATATAACTGTTGACGGTTCTCCGCCAACATTAAAAAAAAAAAGTGGTTGGAACGATTTTTTTTTGTTTTTCTTTAAGGCCAGTGGGCACTTCCATTGAACAAAAGATCGTTACAGTGATTTAAACATCAAAGCAAAATTAACCCAGAGAAACCTGAGCTAACACCTGGTAACCCTGTTCAAAATCTGATCCCATGATATACCCCTTTAATTTATAAACATTGGATAAGTGTGTATAGTTCCATCCAAATCTCCCTTGTTTGTTTTGCTAGATAGTCATGCCAAAACCAATTAGCTTGTCTTCATGTCGGCCTTCAAAATTTACATGTCGGCATTCATAATTGGGGCGCTCCTCTAGTAATTTCCAAATGGCAAAAAATTTGTCAAAATCTCTCCAATAATCTATACTAATTTATAAATGTGTAATCCTATTATCTAGAGGAGATAAATTGAGAAGAATAAGGGTGGTAAAAAAGCTCGTAGCTTGTGACTCGATCGTGACTCGCGCCTGACTCGCTCGCTAACAGCTCGCTCGTTACCTGATCGAGCTGTTAACGAGCCAGCTCGCCACTAGCTCGGTCTAGAATTAACGAGTTCAAGTTAGGGCCTAGCTTGCTCGCCAGCTCGTGAGCTAGCTCGGCTAGATATCAATTTGTAAATTTGTATGAATTTGTGTGCATTTTATACTATCCAACTCGGTTAAAACAAGATTCAGCCAAACCAAGCGAGCCAGCTCGTCAGCTCGCGAGCTAGCTCGGATTGACTCGTCACGATTTCAAGCTGAGGTTTTAGCTCGGATGCCCTAGATCCAGCTCGCTCGGTAAGAGCTCGGTCCAGAATTAACAAGCTAAGCTAGGACTTAGCTCGGCCCGAGCCAACTCGTTGACAGCCCTAGATCAGAAGAAGATAGAAATTATTTTTTATTATCTTGTCTGTCTATTACATGGTGATTTGTATTACATTTACAGAGAGAAAAGAGAAGATAAATACAAAATTACAGCTCATTCTAAAATAGAGAATATCAGGGATTGTCAGAATCCGTTTGCATTATTCCGTTGGAATTGTTTGCTTGTGTTTCTTGTTCTCCAGTGTGATTAGTAATGGGAGGCTGTGGTAGTGATTCTTGTAATACTATAGTAATTTAAGCAAGGCGTTGACCTAGAAGAGACATTCCATATTCAGTAGAAAACATTTTACTACTGATCATTCATAAGTTGTCGACATAAGACTTGAACCGCTTCGACAACTTGACCGGCGAGAACTAACCCAAAAAATGTCGAGCCCTTTATATAGACAACAATTATGAGTAGAACTATGTTGTTTTTAAGTTCAATAAGTTTTTTTTTTAACTCAATTCTAAAATCTATCAAATTGGTTTTAAATAACGAATTCGAACTGTTGAAATTCATTTATCTTACGAGTGATGTATCTACATGTGAAAATTTTAAATTTTCGAATTAACTTTTTATATAATCAAGTGGTCAAAAAACGTTCAAAAAATAAATACATTAAAATTAATATATAAACCTTCTAATTTTGACTGTTTGACTTTATACTAAATTAATTCGAAAGTTTAAAATTTTCACATGAAAACACATCATTCGTATGATAGATGAGTTTCAACCGTTCACATTCGTCATTTGAAACCAATCTAGTATAGATTTTAGAGTTGAGTTCACAAAAAAACTCAGTGAACTTGAAGAACACCTTATTTCTACTCCAACAATTGTATATATACTTAAAGCAATTGCACAAAAGTGTTATGTTACACGGTAAAATTAAAAACAACAATTATTGCAATGTTCTGGGTCGAATATTCATAATGCCTTCACGGGTGTAAATAAACCACTGAGCATATATATATATTCATCCATGAGACGACAACAAATATTCACAACTGGCAATTATTTGTTTAAGAATAGAAATAAGATGGGGATAATTGATCATGCGAGTGTTTATTGTACAATATTGGCAATTTATTTCATAAATAGACTTTGTGTAATAGGGCATTTGTAAATAACTTTTTTTATCAATATAATTGTTATCGGAATTCGTGCTAACCATAAAAAAAATTATTCATGATGTCATTACATTCAAAAAGCAGCCTAAGGAATAATTATTAAGATACTTCTTCTGCATACAAAATCTCATGCAGTCAAGTTCATACGTTTTTTTTAATGTGCAGCCGCATATACGTTTCATGCGGATTTAAAATAAAAAACTCAAAAATTATTTTGCATTGAAAGAGATTAGAACCTATAGCCAAACACAAACTACTAGGCTCGACAACTATTGTAATGTAAATTTGTTTTACTTTATTTATATTCCTTTAACAATGCATAAAAGAACTGCATATACAGCTGCATGCCGCATATGCGGTACGTAGTGGATTTCCACATGCATAAACAAAATCGCATTTTAAAACACCGCTTCTTTCATTCACCCTTCTTTTGATTCAATAATATGAAAACATAAAGCAATAAAACAAAATCTAAAGTCAAAAAACTTGATTAAAATTATCACAGACATTAATTGTTTGTATGCAGTGGATTTCCACATGCATAAACAAAATCGCATTTTAAAACACTGCTTCTTTCATTCACCCTTTTTTTTATTGAATAATATGAAAACATAAAGTAATAAAACAAAATCTAAAGTCGAAAAACTTGATTAAAATTATCACAGGCATTAATTGTTTGGTTGACTCATTTCAATGCAGTTTTTATTTTGAAAAAAAAATGAATATTTTTTAGTTCACCATGATTCCTATTTTGATGTAACATAATCCCTACTTTGGATCCGACTCTGCTGCTTTTCTGTAAGAAAAAAAGGATCCTGCTTTTCCGATCTCAATCATTCAAAATTTTCCATTCACGTATCTTGATAAAGAAACTTTTTCATGCACAAATCTTAATGAATTTTAATAATTGAAATTAAAAAAGTAGGACTCTGTTTTTTTCAGATAAAAGCAGCAGAGTCCATTCCCCCTACTTTACATGACATGTTAGAAAGTCAAACCAATCAACAAAAGTACATCAGCATGATATCACGGAACCATGTTTAACTATTAAAATTTTGAGGACCATTATGCAATTTTCCCAACCAAATATCCGTTTCTCTTGCACTCTTCAACTGAACATCATTTATTTCAACCACCGCATGAAAAGAAAGAAAAGCGAGTTATATCTAAGCACTCCACCGATTCGGTTACTAAAATAAAAGAGATTCAAAAGGAATAAAATACACTAGCTCTCATAGTCTCATGGCGGAGGTCTCTCTACCAGTATGATATATCTCTAGTCATTTCTTGATCTTTTCTTGTTTCTCTTTTGCCTTTCGCTGATTTTACTGAAACATTTATCCATTGTCAGTTCTGGTAATATTTTTTTTTTTTTTCGTTTTTGGAATTTCAGATAGAAAATCATGGAAAGAATGAAGACATGATGATCGAGCGATCACCTGATGGATTTGTAGCTGTTGACATCGGGGCTCTCTCATCAAAAACAGAGCATGTACGATATCCCTAATTGATTTATTACTTCCAATTATGTAATCCTCCATAAAGCATACTTTCTACTTTTGAACTTGTTTAATAATTTGTTTAACTTTTGTTCATGTACTTCTTGAATTGGGAAGATGGAGAATTCTTCTTCTCGTAAAGGATATCAAAGAAACGGAGAAGAGAACACTGGTAAGTGAATCTTTTATTCCTACTAATTTGCAGATGCATTTGAGAAATCTAAAATTATATCAGAGCAGCTTGATCATGAGTAATTGAGTATAGCGGTTTTCTTTTTGCTCTGGGTTTTGTAGAATCAAAACAAAACGGCGCTCCATTTAGTTTGTGCGCTGCATGAAGGCAAAACTGTTCTGTTAAAAAATTCACCCGTTAGGTTTTCTTATTGCTATTAATCACAATTAGTATGGTTTAATTACATCAGCAGATGGTTTGCGGGAAGATGAGAAGGAGGTGACTCTTGTCCACGTGGCGCAAGCTGGTGGTCCCAGTGAGGTTTTTCGTGTTACGACCCCGAGAGTAGGAGGAAAGTGTAAGCGTTCGACTAGGCGACGGTCCACGTGGCTCGGTCCAAGGAACGTTCTCTTTGTCTTCGCTGCTTTGTAAGTTCGTTAGATTTTACCAAAATGCCCTTGATATAAACATGTCCCCATTGCACTTGATACGATTTTTTAAGCTGGGTTTTCGTACATTTCTCGTTAAAAGCTTATTAGATACATCAAATGAGTATTTGATTAGATTGCCCTTGTACGGTAGTGGTTGGTGGTGCAGCACGTGGCAAGTACTGAGCCGAAATTTTTTTAGTCACCGCAACATAAATCAAAATTAAATGATTACCACCTGTTTAAGTCTTTTCCAATCAAGCGGATTCAGTTCGCGTACCAAAATGGATTGGTGTGCAGACTTAATTAGAGCACCAACTGTTCCGAAATTTTTACTGCTCTTCAGTGCGTTTCATCCTGTTTGAGCACCAATTTTGGTGAACCAATCCAGTCCGCGCACCACCCAAATTTGGTACGCATACTGAATTCGCGTGGGTGGTAGGATTGACAATAACTTGGGCCGGGTGATAATCATTTAATTTCTATTTTTTACTGTGGTAACTAAAAAAATTTCGGAGTACTGAGTGCCTTTGTACGGTAGTGTTTGTTCTTTTATCCGGCGAAAATAAATAAATAATTAGCGATAAAATGTGTCCGTCTATTATTTAATTATTATTATTATTATTATTATTAATTATATCGGGGTGCATTTAAAGGTGCAAAACATAGGGTGCAAAATATTTTTGTTCTTATTAACTTTAACCCCCAAGTTAAAAGCTTTGTCAAAATTGTATTTCCCAGTTTTGGATAGGTAAAATGTAAAATAAAATTTGGATAGGTAGGTATGTAATTTTGAGGTTATAGTACCTAATACCTGAATTCTGCCTAAATTTTTCTTATAACCAAATAATGTACAAGATAGACTTCTCGGAAAATTGCAAAGATAGCAGAATTAGAATTTAAGTTAACCAAAATACTCTTAAAAGATGTAACAAAATGAGTATGAAAATACCAAAACAAAACTAGACGATAAGTCCATTGACTTGGCAATATTCCACCCTAGATTACCATAAAAGAATTGAAAGTGATATTCAAATGGGCCGGGCAGGTACTTTGATGAGGTAAGTAGAAGTTTTTTATTTGGTACCGAAAGTACCAAACCAAAAATCGGATTGAAAATGACCAAATAATAATGCAAAGTAGGTGTAGAAAATCAGCTAACCAAGCATGTCAAATCATGCTTCACCCATAAATAACCTTAAAGGCAGCTGTTTTCATTAATTAGTTCATAAAATGACTACTATAAATCACACAAATTTGTGCCTACATCTTTGTTAGGTAATCAGATCCAGAAGCTATCTTATCTAACTGTCTTATTTGATATTGAACTGAAATATTTTTATGTAACACAAAAGAGAGCTTAATTATTCCCCCTTTTCTTTTCTTTTTTTTCCTGACAATATCTAGATCAAGCATGGGAACACTGATACTGCTATACTTCACTCTCTCGATTGCCAAGTCAACTACCAACCAAAATAGATAACCGGTAAAGTTCGATAATTATGCTTCTAATATCTTTTGTAAAAAATGTGAACAGTAGTTGTGTATGTACTGCCTGTGTTTGTTCTCTCTGCTTGTGTATGGTGTGAAATTGAGAAAAATATATCATGTAAATATCATTTCTTTTTCATTGTAATATCATTTCTTTTTCATAGCATATAGCAATTGATGGAACTCTAGAAGGTGACAGGAAAATGATAGCATTTAATCAGTCAACAATGGCTCCTTAGGTTCCTGCTCATTCAGGGGTTGGTACCAGTGTCTACAAGCTACTTTTTCATCCTGAGATTACTTGTTCATTATCTATATGAGTGGTAACTATGTACCAAAGTTGGTATGGTATCAGAAATACATTATAGAGTCATGCAGGGGTATGTAACAGGCAAAAAAAAAAAAACATGTAAGAAGGATGTATACAAGATATTATGTATATAAGTAGTACAAAGTATTGCTAAAAGATTGAATTAAAATTTGCCAGCATCAAAATTGATTGTATAGATGTGGAAGGTAACAAGATTCCCAATAAATCAAGATATGCCCAGCACCTGTGCCATCAGCTGGACCCAAATTTTAAAAAAAGACCAGATTGAATTTACTTTGAATTAATCAATTTCATATACAACTCCACAATTCTTTCTTCTGAAAAGTCAGTAAAATAACCTTTCCCCACACTCAACCCTTCTTTCCTCCCCAATCTCTCCACCTCAGCTTGAACCCGTCCTGCACCAACCCTACCCGGATCCAACAAGTTACATGCCACCTCCATCACACCCTCCTTGTGTACCAAACCCATGGCTTGCACCGACTCAAGCCCACCACCCCTTTCACTCACTTGCCTTGCAATCCTTTTGACCAATTCTATGTCGGTACAATAGATGGGTACATTGTAGTTATCAACCCACTTTGTGGCACCTAATGTTAGAACTCCTTTGGAATTTTGGGCAGGATTGATTTGACCGTAATCTGGTTTTAGGTTTAAGGAATTTGGGCTTAGTGACCCAGCCCATTGATTTTGGGAAGCACTGGGTTTAAAATAACCTAATTGTCTCCGAATTGAGGCTAAAGTTCGACCACTTGTATGGGCTGCACCATAGAGGTATGTAGGTACTGTAATGCACAATTAAAAAATCACAAGTAAACCCTTGCTTCTGGTTTTCTTTTCGAAGTTACATACTTGCCCTCGATTGTATACTTGAAAACATCTCCAGTTGTGTGTATATCAAGATAGTAGAATGTGAAATAGAGATATAATTAGTCAAATTTTTAATAGGTATCCCATAGCTTTAACTAAAAAGTAAATAGATTTTATTTAGAAAGAAAAAAAAATGCAAAGAGGCAAGAACCAAAACCACCTAACATACCCAATAATCATATTTAAAGCAACATAAAACGGATCCACTCTTTGAATAATCATACTGACCAAGGTTAAATGAAGAACAAGAGAGGTATCCGAAACTATGTAACTATACAAAAGAAGGGGGGGAATTTTTAAAGTTACCTGCGAGTTCCTCTCCCACTCGTGCCGCTACTGATCGGGCCAAAGCTGAAACAGGATCCAGTGTTGCATCTCTTAACGGGTGAAAACAAGCATGGTCCACTACACCAAGTCTTGGGTGGGTCCCACAATGCAGCCCCAAATCGGCAAACTCATATGCAGCTTCCACCATATCAAATACAGCTTCGGTCAATGGAGATGCTGGACCAGTATCATTTGTGCCTGGAATTAGGGTTGAGACCAGAGTGTACCCGACCCGGTTGTAGACCTCATCAGTGAATCTATTTACAAGTAGGGTTTTTGGATGTTCTTTTAAGGAGCTTTCAATCGAATGCAAGGCACGTATGTTTCGGCTTTCTGATATGTATAGCTTACAACATGCAAGCATATTTTTTAGCATTTCCCTCCCTTCTTAAACCTTTTTTTTTTTTAAATAGAGGATTCCCTTTACAGTATGCTTACCTACAGAGAGAAAATAAATATACATTATTCAACAGTAAAAGATGTTATCTTCAACTCATTTATATGGACAATGTTATTTTAGTTCAAAATTCAGGAAATAATATTAATATAGCAGTATATATCACAGAAAACAACTCAGTACCATGATGACAAGTAATGGTACCAATATGCTTAGTATCATTATTTTTAGTGGAGTTTTCTCCTGAACTTTTTATTAGATTAAACCACAACATCTTATTTGATTAAATATGAAACTATTCCAAGGGTATTTTCATAAACCTTTAGATTTGACCAAATCAAATGCCCCAATTAATTAAACCTTTAGATTTAACACAATCAATTGCCCCCAGTTCAATGAGTATTTTCCATAGAACTATTAATAATTATTTCTGTCTCAATTTGTATATCAAATTTTATACAAAAATGGGTATTCTCGTGAAATTTCCATTGGAAATCTAGTTTTTTCCTTCCAATACTGCAGAGCTGTTCCAACTAGGTCCCTGCCTGGGGAAATTTACAGGGTCAACCCTCTGGGCTGTCAAAGCCCCCTGGAATAAATGGAATTCACCTGTAACATTAATAGAATGCTGGAATATGTAAAACAATGGCTAAGAATGCCAGAATTTAAACAGATACATAATAGAATGCTAAAATTTGGCATGGCCCTGGTTCGTACCAGAATACCTGAATACTCAGATTTTTTACCCAAAATACCATAATACTCAATTTTTACTACAAAACTTCCATTTTAATCGTTGCCTATTGGAAAATTCAAGAATAATAATAGTACCATAACATTAAGAAACTGGGGCAAGGGCCAACCTTGTTAGGCATCATGTAAGATGAACTACACTTGAAGGACTTTAGTATGATACAAATAGATTTAATTGCAAAAGGAAATGAAGAGAGAGAGGGAGAATAAAACGAGAGAGACGGACTGAGGAGGAGAAAAGGAAATGAAGGGGAAGAGGAAAGAGAAAAAGGAGAGTATGAGGCTGTCATGTCCTGCAACTAACTGCAAGGTGTTTTTTTTTTTTTTTTTTTTTTTTTTTTTTTTTTTGAGCAACTAACTGCAAGGTGTTTGATGTGTGGTCAGGAAAGAGAGAAAGTTCGGGGGAGAATTTGGTGTTAAAAGAGGAGGTTAGGAATTGGGCTAATTGTTAAAATGGGCTGCAATAGCACTTGCTCATGGGCCTAGTAGTTTTAGCAGTTGGACCTGGATAAATTCTGATCAGGTCATGACGCCGTCAGGTTAGGAACAGTTCAATATAAGTTTGTATGAAGAGTGAGGCTATGGAGTGCAGTGTGTTCCGTACTACGAATCAATACTTTTATTTTCAAATTTCAAACGGTCAATTTAATTTGTTTAATATGATTTTCATATGAAAATGAAAATGTACCTACAAACTAAATTTTACTTTTTTTTAGAAAAAATTTAACTAATTTTACCTTTTTTTTAGAATTTTCTTAACTACATAGGTAGAAAATTAGTAATTTTAAATGGTCTAGAATCTTTAGATCAAGTGATTTTCTATCTAACAATGTTAAGATTGTACTCAAAGTCCGTCCGAGCATGTTAATAGTTAGCACCGTATCACAAGCCTAGTCACAATTCACAACAAAAAATTATGTAATATATTCAATCCAAATTTAAAAATAGAGTGGAAAAAACATGTCGTTTTGTGTCGTGCCGTAATTAACACGTTGTGACTTTAGTTTCATGTCGTACCGTGCTGTAACCAAAATGTCAAGAGATGGTCACAGCACGCGAATGGTTATGCCACGTGAGTCACGCCATGCCTAAACATGCTATGATCCAACGTGCCGTGTCAAAAAGTTACTGGTCTAGTTTAACTATTTTTTTCATAATTGAAGTTAGTTTATTCAAGATTCACTATTTGATCAAGATCTAAAAGTCCTAATTACACGTGACCACATGTCGTGCCATGACTAGATCTTTCGCGTGTCGTTTCATGTTGTGTTAAATTTTCAAAAGATGGTTACGCCACGCGAATAGTCACAGCACAAGACATGCAAATCACGACACGTAACATACACGCATGCCGTGTCGTTCCGTAACAAAACCGGCTCCGCCGTACCGTTTTTCCCACTTAATTAAGACGTACCATTATTGCTATTGTTGTTTCCATAATCTCAAATCAAAGTCAATAATATGTTGAGGAGGGATCCATTTACACTCTTTTTTGGTGACACCAGATTACATCCTACATTTTCAAAGTCTAAACAGTCGATCCAAACCGTTCAACATGATGGATATATTAAAATGTGCTTGCAGATCAAATTTTACATTTTTTTGAATTTTTTTACTATTTATTAAGATGGGTACAAAAATTCAATGGTCTGAAAACAACGATTTTGATCTGCAAGCACATTTTAATATATCCATCAAGTTGAACGGTTTGGATCAACTGTTTGAACTTTAAAACTTGAAAATGTAGGGTATAATCCAGTGTCACCAAAGAAGAGTGTAAGTGGATCTCTCCTCTAATATGTTATATGTTTTATTATGTTATCTTTTTCATTTGAATTTTAATTGAGGCAATTCAATGTTTCTGTGAAGAATTGAGAAGGCAAGTTGCAAGTTCTCTATTTTGAGTCTTTACAGAAAGTATTGTAGTCAAAATTCATTGTTAAGAAATGTACATGTTTTGCATATCATTAGATGGCCAATATAGGTTTGTAGGAGCAATTATATTTTGGTATGTATTATTTTCTTAGGTGATCAGAAAATAATTGAAGTGTCTTCAAGAAACACGAAGCAGTCGAGATATATATACTAAATAATCTAATCATAATGTACATTATCTTTCATGAGCAAAATTATCTTTTTTGTTTCAGCTCATTTTTTCTTCTCTTATTTTTTGGTGCTCCAAGCGCAGTCAAAGACTAAGCCTTCAATCAAAAGTTCAAAACATTAGCTATATATATATATATATATAAAAAAAAATTATACATTTAGTAGGGTTAAAATTCACTGTTGGTTTTATGTTTTAGCCATATTTCACATTCTTATTTTTATATTTCAAGTCCGAACAGTCGATTTGAACTGCTTAACATAATTTTCATATTAAAATGTGCTTGGAGACCAAATTTTTTTTTTTATTTTAGATACGTACAAAATCATTGTTTTTAGATGATTTTGAATCATCAAAAATAGTAATTTTGTACCTATCTAAAAAAATAAAAAAACTTATAAAATTTTGGTATTCAAGCATTATGGAGATTATATTGAGCAATTCAAATCGACTGTTTAAATTTTACAAAAGAAGATAAGAATGTGAAATACAATTAGAGCACAAAACTAATAATAAATTTTAACCATATACGTTTTTTTTTTGGGTTTTTCTTCTCTCCTCTTAAAAAAAATCTCTTTTATCGATAGCGTAGAAATCGACTTAACCCAATCTTGTGGCCTGTTAATTGAACGTCTTCTTTTATTTGCTGCTTGTATTCTCCAAAGGTGAATCTTTTATAAATTGTAGGATCTGAATAGCCTTCAATCGTGGTATCATACGATGGGCACAAAAAATACGCCACAGAAAATCTCTCAAATCTTGAATTTGCCACAACTCTGTGTTTCACACTCTTGTACAAGTTATTGCTCCTTGCCTGCATTTTTTTTTATTTTTAATTTGCTATGATGTTAATGTTTCCAAATAAAAAATTTAAACAAACATATACCAATATTTAATTTCTAAGGAACTTTGATTGAACAAAATAATTTCTATTTTAATTTCTCAATATACGTATAAATTTCTTAACATTTCTTAAACTCCAAAATTATACATTATATCTCTAATTTTGAAATGTAATGGAAGACATGAAATGAACTGTGAAGACAACCAAATAAAAATTGAAAAAAAAAAAAAAAAAATCATGAGCCCCTTTTGTACTTAATTAATAGGTTTTCTCATTTTGAACCGGTTAATTATGTTTGTATCTGGAGTTGTGGGCATTCTAACTTAGATGCATAAAATAAAAAGCTAAACATCTAAACAAGACGAGAAAGTGATACAAATTTGAAGAAATTAGGAAAAGTTTGTAATAAAAGACATAATGTGGATCCGGAGCAGATCTACAGTCAATGATAAAAATACTTAACCACTCTTATGATTTTAAAATTATAAATATATATAATAAAATTTGAGATCGACTATGGTGAGTTGTGAAGTCGTTTTACTTCACGCTCATATTCCATTTTAAAAATCTAAACAACCGATCCGAACCACTCAACATGTTCTCCATATTGAAATGTGCTTGGAGACCAAATTTTACATTTTTTGGAATTTTTTACTATTTATTAAACCACTTTGAAAATCGCAGATCCGGGTGAACAGTAAAAAACAGTAAAAAATTCTGGACCATTCGATCAACGATTTTCAAAGTGGCTTAATAAATAGTAAAAAAATTCCAAAAAATATAAAATTTGGTCTCCAAGTACATTTCAATATGGAGAACATGTTGAGCGGTTCGGATCGGTTGTTTAGATTTTCAAAATAAAAATATGAGCGTGAAGTAAAAATGACATCTTACTTCTCAACTCACCATAGCCCATCTCATAAAATTTTATTAAACTTACTTATTTATTTTTTTAATTTATATAATTCAGCACTTTCAAAAAATTTGTAGTTCGTTTCTGATATTTAAAGTAAATACCTGGAATAAATCTCCAATATTGATTATCAAAGCGCCAGGATTAGGCCTGACATTGACCCAGCTTCCTTCCTTCATGAGTTGTAATCCACCGACCTGATCCTGATATAACACCGTTAGAAAGTCACTGTCAGTGTGTGGAGCGAGTCCAAATGCACCGCTTGGCTCTTGACATGGCGGGTAGTGATTCAGTCTTAGGTAGCATGTGTTGGATGTACAACATTTTTTAATGTATTTCCCATTCATGTCTCCTAGTTCTGCTCCCAGTATTGATGCCATCTCATGTGCTAGTCTTGACATTGCCTTTGACACATCTTGAATGATTTTCCTAAATGTTATGAAATAAAATAATTAATAGGATAGAGTTGTTGTAACGAACATATATCAAATAAGTATAAATGTAATTAGTGATAATTCAATATTTGATGACAATTAATGCTAAAAAATTTACATGATGTACAAACATATTTTAGCTAATTTTTTTAAAATAAAATAAAAAGATAGAAAAGCATGTTTGTTTTATTAACTGAAATTAGTTACATAAGAAGCATTGTTAAATATCAGTACCTCATGTTATCTCCAACTGATTCACTAATTGAGTTGAGAGGGATATGATAGGCCTCGGACCACGACAATTGCTCCACATTAGTGGCAGACGGTGTACCCCAGCAATAATTCTCCGGTGCTAATTCTAACAGCTTCTCCTTTTTCTTTTTCTCAAAGGGTTCACGAAATAAATTTATTTGAAATTTTTTCAACTGAAAAAGTAGATCATGGGAAATACCATGGTTTATAACCTGGAAAAATCCCCATTCTGAAGCAGCTAAAACAATTTCATTTTTACATTTTTGTACTATATCAAAGTTGTTACTAGTTAGATCCCTAAGGTCGATTATTGGGAGATTGCATTCGGCAGCACCGATCCGACTGGGATCAAGTAGTTGGGGATGGTTAGCAAAGAGGGTCTTGTAGGTTGACGACAATGGTGGGTTTGAGTCCATTTTGCAACGTGTAGTAGTAAATAAATAATTCTTCTGCTTGAATTGCTAAAAAAACTGTGACAAAAAGAAAATACAAAATATCTGTCAGTGCCAGCGCATCATTGGATTGGAGCTTGATGTATCTAAATTCTAAGCCATGCATTTATTTATGTTTCGCAAAAAAAAAAAAAAAAAAAAAAAAGAGCTCTGCATTTTGTCTTATCTGGCATTCCAAAAGCGATCCGTACTGTCCAAAAATAGACTTTTTGTCCTGGCATTAGATGATCCTACTTCAGTTACCAAACAACAGAAAAAATAAAAAAAGTCTAAGCAAAATAACGGTAACCAACTAGAAAAATATTCTGATAATTGTTCATAAAGACATTTCGAATAATTTATCTCAACTTGAATAATTATCACATATACTTGTACATAAATAATAAGCCCACTTAAATTGTCTATAAAATTGCGATTAATTAATCCGCTATATAACAAGAGGAGGGATCCAATTACATCTTTTTTGGTGACACACTTTGACACCTGCCATTTTCAAAGTCCAAATAGTCGATTCAAATCGTTCAACATGATGGATATATTAAAATGTGCTTGGAGATCAAATTTTACATTTTTTTGAATTTTTTTACTATTTATTAAGATGGTTACAAAAATCGTTGTTTTCAGACCATTGAAAAACAACGATTTTGTAACCATCTTAATAAATAGTAAAAAAATTCAAAAAAATGTAAAATTTGATCTCCAAGCACATTTTAATATGGTGATCATGTTGAACGGTTCGGATCGACTGTTTGGATTTTGAAATCGCAAAATTGACATATATAAAAAACGGTGTCATGATGTGTCACCAAAAAATGTGTAATTGGATCCCTCCTCATATAACAATTAATTATTTGGATGTGCCACATTTCCCGAGCACAAATTGTTTTTTACAGTATTGGTATTTACTTCTACTACAAATGGCTAAATGACTTTAATTTATATAATCACATAGAGATAACAAAAATGAAATTTCATAATATGTTCTTATTTAATACGATATTTTCAAAGCTGTGATTTTCAAAAATTCTAAACAAATAGTAAGAAAATTCAAAAAAATGTAAAATTTGGTCTCCAAGCACATTTCAATATGAAGATCACGTTGAGAAGTTCGGATTGACTATTTGAACTTTGAAAATAAAGATATGAGCAGAAAGTAAAATACCCTATTTACTTCCCATAACACCGTAGCATCACTCTATATATATATATATATTTACCATAAACGTGTCGAACCTAAATTTATATAAGTCAAATGTATCATTTTCCCAGTGAGTAAAGTACTAAAAAATACATAATTATTATGATATATATTACTAATTTTCTGCACAATAAGACGAATGAAAGATATGCAATTCATGCAAGTAGACCAAAGTAGCAAAACATAACATTTCATATAGCATACTTAACAATCAAGATTTTTTTTTTGGTGGGGTTGTGGCGGTGGATTGAGATGGATAATAATTATTTTTATTCAACGGCCGGTGGCCTACTTGTGTCATTGGTTAGATAATGCCATTTTGTTCCGAGCCATAGAAAATTACTACGAAAAGGAAATGAACTTTTTTTCGTTTCCTTTGGTCCTTTTTTATGTCATGATGACATGGGCACAGGAAACGGTTCGGATCCTCTGCAATTATGGGAACTTCATTTCGTGGAATCGGGCTTCACTAGCAGAATTGAACTAAAATACTGAATAAATAAATTGCTTTGATTGGAGTATACGGTAATCATACATCATCATTTATTTATGTTCTTATATCAAAATCGAATGCATCAGTTTCTTACTTTGCAACATATATATATATATAATATTTAAGTACAAAAAATCAGTACAAGTCATTGTATACAAAAACTGGAAAATTTCCTTTTAAAAACAATGCTCTTTTATAAATCCATTTTCAAGCTCCAAAGCTACTATCATGTAATCAGCTTTTGATTACAAAATGAGCAGCTTATACATATATATATGTATATGTATGTATATATGTAGAGTTAATGTACAACATAAAATAACATAATACAGATATTTTATTTAGCAAGATATATTGATTTGTTTGAGGTACATAATATAAATCTAAGAGAAATGATGAGATAAACCAAAAAAAAGAGGTGAGAGTAAGAAATGAAGAACTAATGAAAGAAAATGAGAGGTAAAAAGTGTTTTTGAGCAATTACAAAAAAAAAAGTATTTATGTAAAATTATACCTAAATCAGTAAATATTGAAGTATACACTACATTTTTATTATAATTTGTGTGCTCCATCCTTGATGAAAGAGGAATGTCCGAGTGGCCCCACATAGAGCATAGAAAAGAGAAAAGATGAGAAGAAGATATCAGAACAGAGAAGAGAGAAAGAAGTTTTGATAGAGGAAAAGAAAAAGTAGTGTTGTTAAATAAAAAACTGTAGCGAAAATTGTTGCAGTACTGTAGAGCTACAGTAAAACGGTCATCTTAAATTGATATAAATCGTTATTTGTATTTGATCAAATGGTCTTCCATCAGAATAAACTGTCCTACTTCTCCTAGGTAGCCACTGTTTAGTTAAAAAAAGAAAAGAAAAAGGGAGTACTACCCTACTTGAGAGAATCCCAAAATGAATTAAGAGTTGAACTCGTGTCTGGAGCGAGAAAAAAGGGAAAGGGATGGTCCCATAAGAGCATTGTCGCTTTCTTGGACAAAGAGATGTTGATGTGAAATTACAAATCACAATTCACCAAGAAAAAGAGATATTGTCGATGTGAAATTACAAATCACAATTCACCAAGAAAAAGAGATATTGACAAATCACAATTCCGGCCGTGAACTAGGAGATACCAGAAGGGTCAAAGCATATTTTTGGAACTGTACGCTTGTACGAATTAAAAAAGACATTTCATAGAAATGAAGATACGTACACTGATATATATAACATGTATATATAGATGAGGATTCTATATCATATTTATATAAACTTGTGATTAAAGTTAAGCAAATAAATGGTTTAAGTCAAAAGAGCTAGCATTTGCTGCTCTTGATATTAATATGTATATAAGGCAAGTATTAACAACCATGCATGCATGTCTAATAAGCTACTAGCAAAATATATACATATCTTGTGAAGAACAACAACTAGGCACTTTGTGCAAGTAGACAAATACAGATAAGCAAAATTAAGCTGGTACAAACAAGTCAAAAATAAAGTCTAGCTAGCTATTTTAATAAACTTTATACGCATGCATTATATATTACCTGATCAGCTAGCTAGTCTCAATAGAAAATTCTTCAGAACTCCTATGTTGCTCAAAAAAAATATCTAGTACCAGGAATTATGGTGTTTTCTCTTTCTTGTTTCAACATGGAATGCTAGCTATTTATAAGAAAGAGGTGCGTAGCTAGTAGTCCATTCTTAATTAGCCGACACATTAAAAAGATCAAGTTGGTGTACATTAAAATTAAAGTTTTAAAAATAAAACAAGATATATATAAAGGTTGGGGAGTAATTAAACAATATGTGAAAATGAAGTTGAGGAGTAAATTAAAAAGATTCTCTTAATTAATTAATTCTGGGACCGGCTAGCTATAACTTAACATATAAGGTGAAACATATAAAACATATCTATGAAAATGAAGTGTCAATCATCGATGGTTGGTACCTAATGACTGCGCGCCTGGTATCAAATTTTGACAAGTGTGTATATAAAGTTATAAACTACTGTACCCATGGAACAAGTCCTAATCATCTACAGCATGGGCCTGATGTAAAATTCACAAGAATATATATACCGTATGGCGAGTTAACAAGTAAATTATATATATAATGGGGATGGCTTGACTCTCAATGTTTTTCTTAAAAAAGGTAAAGTAATGCAGATGCCATATTTATATTAATTATTTACAATTTAGAACATAAGCTTAGATGATTTTGTAATTGGAGTCTTAACTTTTTATAATTTTATTTGTGCTATAATAATAGAGGAGAGTTCAGATGCCTCCATCATATATACCTCTATTTTTTAAAACTTAAAAGTCAAAATTAAACGTTGGATATGATCTACATCATTTTATCTATGCATGTGTAAAAAATTGTGACATTTCAACTTTGTTTTGGTTATCATCAAAAGCTTATAAAAACGTACTAATATGGATAATTTCTAGACGTTGATTTTTCAACTTATTGATTCACATAAAAACAAAACCTAAATGTGATAATTTTGTATAAGCACATAGAGAAAATAACATAGATCACATCTAACTGTTTTATTTTGACATTTATGATTTAAATTTTGAGTTATTAACGTTTTAAAAATGAAGGCATGGTGGAGGTACAAAAAATTAATAGAGGCATTTGAACCCTCCTCATAATAATATTACCTATTGAATATGTATAAAAAAAACAATATAAAAGTCGAATAGTTGTACCCTCTAGCATCTTAAGTTTAGAACTAATAGTTTTGAAAAAAAAACAAAAAATTCACAAGACTGTTAATATATTTGTTGATAATATTATAGATTGCACAGGGTTTGGTTCATCCATACGGCCACAAAGAATCAGGGTTAGTATATGAGTGGAGACATGCACCCAAACGTTGAGACCTGCTTCTCTCGAATCTCTCCTCTCTCTCTCTCTCTCTCTCTAGTATTTATATGGTACGTGAATTAGCCACGTTCATTTGTTTCATTGGGGGGTTTATTATCTCTTTTTATCCATTTTCCTTTCGTTTCATTTGCACACGCTGATGCCGCGTGGTTGCTTAACCTCTAACCATTCGTCGTTGCTTAAATTCACTGATATAAAGGATGCGTCAAGGATACATAATTAAGAAATGAATTAGAGATCACTTATTAATTGACTGGATATTTATGGATTATGACTAACTAGCTAATCAAATTGCGGCTAATATTGAGGTGTACATATTCCAAACATGTCGGCAATAAATTGATTGAAGTTTGCATATTACTCCATTGATGTATAGTTCGCTGGCTGTATTGTGCAATGATTTTCATAAAGTTGCTTACATTTAATGCAGCTAACTGTAATCGAACAAGCTAATTATTAAGCTACATATGCATGTCTATATATAGCAAACATTCTTGTTGTTATAAGTTATAACCTGGCTAATGCAACACGAATTGCACACGGTTTTTCCAAAAACTTAATTATATATATATATAATTTTGTTACAAAATTAATATAACATCTCAGAACTATACATGGTAGAATATATAGCTAGGAAGAGTTTGTTATTCTTCTACTCTTTTAATTAACAAATCTTATTCTTCAAATAGGCTCATTTTTTAGGTTCACTACAAAATAAGATAAATTTTAAACAAACAAAAAAATTATAAATTTTTTTTGTATAAACAAATTTAAAACACAATTTTTAGAAATGATAAAATTAACTTTATGGGATGTAAACTAACACTATGTCATAGAAACATTATGACACTTAAGGAGAGATAATTAACGTTGCATAAGTTATCCGATCAAGATAAATTAGAAAAGAAAAACAAATCAAATTGATAACAATATAGACATAACATGGCATGAATAAAATGCTTTAAAACATTTTTACAAATAAAGTAGTCGTTCCCCCAATAAATATTACATATGCATTAAAGAAGATTAATGAAGAAATAAAATAAAGTTGAGATTATTTTATAATCTGTGAATCAGTGATCTAACAAGGGTAATGTCATATATATAAAATAACCAACCAAGTTAATTAATTGCTTGATAGTGATGACACAAAGTATATGCGTTAACGTTGACTAAATAAATATTATTAATTTTATCGCTTTGATGAAAACAGCACTCAGATAGCTACTTAATTGGAACTATTTTCTAAATTGTATGCTCACCAAATTAAACTGTCACAAAATATCATATGCAAACAAAATTATGAATGAAATTAATTAACAAATGCATCATAAATGATCGAGGATCGCAACCTCTTAAGTTAGGATCGAACTAAGTGAATTATGCATTATAGCCATGATAACTACCCTTTAAATTTTCATCCTCCAAGTGCGTATATTAATTACTCACATGCATGGTTTCCGTTAATTAAATATAAAATTTATATCATGTGATAACTAATGATTTTTTTTATATTTCAAAAAATCCAAGGGCATCAAGACCAAATTTGGAAGACAATATTTCCATGTTGTATATTACCTAACATGTATTAGCTATTTGCTCTATATATATAGTTGTTTCTTTGTTAACTAATTCGTGTTAGGTTCGAAATTCAGAAGATTTCTTGTGGTATTAAAATAATTTGGTAGCTTGACTTTCAACTTTACTAAAAAAAACTATTTTCTATTAGCAAATGTTACCTGTATGAAACCGCCAAGCAATTAGTTAACTGAGAAATTCTCCTTCTTTACAATACCAAAATGCTCCACCCACATCCATATTGATAAATTATGAAGTACTAATTGTGTTTATTTGTTTGATGAAATTTGAGGTGGTATGTGAATGAGAGACAAAATTGCTCTTAAAAGCTTGCTTGACTCTTCTTCATATTTTGTAGGTTAATTACATCTCAAGTGACATGTCAGCTCTATTTATACTACTCCTAAAAACATTATAGACCTATTAGACCTATGAGACCTCATACAAAATATTTAAATATTTCTACCTCTTATCCTTATTATTTTTCCTAGATATTTCTCAAGAATACTCTAAAGTTAGATGTTATTTTACTAATATTTCTACCTCTTATCCTTATTATTTTTCCTAGATATTTCTCAAGAATACTCTAAAGTTAGATGTTATTTTACTAATATTTCAGAATATTCTTTTCCTAGATATTTCAATACACATTTCTAGACTCGAGGATACTTTCTTACAATATTCTAGAACCTAAATATTTAACAAAACAAGAAATTAAGTTTATACGTTCAACAATCCAAACCTTACAACTCTACAATTACTATATATGTTATGAGGAGGGATCCGATTAAACCTTTTTTGGTGACACACTTTGACACCTACCATTTTCAAAGTCCAAATAGTCGATTCAAACCGTTCAACATGATGGATATATTAAAATGTGCTTGGAGATCAAAGTTTACATTTTTTTGAATTTTTTTGCTATTTATTAAGATGGTTACAAAAATCGTTGTTTTCAGACCATTGAAAAACAACGATTTTGTAACCATCTTAATAAATAGTAAAAAAATTCAAAAAAATGTAAAATTTGATCTCCAAGTACATTTTAATATGGTGATCATGTTGAACGGTTCGGATCGACCATTTGGATTTTGAAATCGCAAAATTAACCTATATAAAAAACGGTGTCATGATGTGTCACCAAAAAAGGTGTAATTGGATCCCTCCTCATATGTTATTCCTTCTAATTAATATTTTAGGAAAATGTCCTTATTAGCCTTAAAGCACTAAAATTCTATATATCAAGGACTTCAAATACCTAAAACTAGACATATTAGTATATTGGCAGGACAATGACATATCTATATCATCGAATTGGGATTTGTCCAAAGGGCTTTGAACAAAGTCTCATTCAAAGTCGGATTTTAACCGTCCATTCTGTATTAAGATTCACACAAATGATTTAAAGCTTAATAAATTTAGATGACTTCTTGAATCCACACCATCTGTGTGAATTTTTACAAAGATCAGACGGTTTAGGACAGCTTTGAATGTGCTGTCCAAAGGGCTTTCGACAAAAACCCCACCTCTCCACATCATTTATAAATCAAAAGAATGGAGAAGGGAAAAATAAAGAAAGAGAAGAACCAACCTCTTGTAGCTAAAAGTAATGTTATTCGTATAGGAGTTCGTAGGTTTAAAACTCAAATGGTAGATTTTTATGAATATATATTTAAAGGTGAGATTTTGATTTTCATCTATCTTTATTCTTAAAACATGGTTGATAGATATGTATGAATTTTATCTCGGCTCGACCTTCAACTTTTCTCAAAAAAAAAAAAAACAGAGAGAGATTTGGTGTGGCAAGTCCATATATGGCCCCTCTTCGGATTTAATTAGTGTCAGAAAAAACCAAGATAAGATGAAACTTCAAAAGAAATAAGAGTACATGATAGCAACAGATAATGCATGAATGCAGGAATAAATCATTGTAATTGAACAAATTACAAGTTTGTAACTATTTTAAGATTTTAGTTACAATATTTGTATTATTTTTCAGACAAGGGAAAAAATCATTCCAATTAAATGGTCTAAAATTTTAAAGGAAAATTATTCTTACACCCCATATAATGGACTCCTTAATCCTTATCTGCACCTAAAAGGTGTTTAATACTTAGTATATAACTTGTTAATATCAAAATTCAAGCATTATACCTAGTATGTGAAGTGTTCCTCTCTTTTTTTTATGATTATTAGGAGGCTTAAAAAAATGTCAGATAATAAAACAATATAACTTTTAGAGAACTTAAATTTGTAATAATGGAGAAATTAACCACGTTTGGTTTAGTAGTTAAAAATAATATTCTTAATTTGTGTGAAGGATCTCTTGTGAATATTAAAAGAACTCAAATAACCCTTTCTCTAAATAAATTCCTAATAACTAAAGTATAATCATTTTATTGTCTCTTTTAAAAATATATTAGAGGCAGTTTTTATTTTATTTTTTTTAGAATTAATAGTTTTCTTCTCTATCTAAAAAATATTATAAAACTTCAAAAAGTAAAAAATTTGGATTTTTTTTTTTTACAATCTTTTATATGCATTATCGAATCAATGGATATACATCGGTCGTTGTAGTTTTATAAAATTAAGATTAATTAGAACAGCATGCATGGGTGTTTGTACTGTTATATATATATATATATATATATATATATATATATATATAGAGTCTGACTTAGCTACTTCATGAAGTAAAACGACTTTGTACTTCACGCCATATCTTCATTTTCAAAGTTCAAATAGTCGATTCGAACCTTCCAACATGTTCTCCATATTGAAATGTGCTTGGAGACCAAATTTTACATTTTTTGGAATTTTTTTACTATTTATTAAGCCACTTTGAAAATCTGAAAATCTTTATGAACAGTAAAAATTTCTGGACCGCCGGATCAGTGATTTTCAAAGTGGCTTAATAAATAGTAAAAAAATTCCAAAAAATGTAAAATTTGGTCTCCAAGCACATATCAATATGGAGAACAACTTGAGCGGTTCGGATCGGTCGTTTGGATTTTCAAAATAGAAATAATGAGGCGTGGAGCACCAAGTCGTTTTACTCCATGAAGTAGCTAAGCCCAGCACTATATATATATATATATATATATATATAGGAATTGGCTACGGTGCTACGCGTAGCATAGAGGGCCTCCGTGCTACGGCTCAATATTTGAGTTTTTAAAATCCTAACGGTCGATCCGAACCGTTCAACGTGATCTCCATATGAATATGTACTTGCAAACAATATTTTACATTTTTTAGAATTTTTTTACTATTTTTTTAGATAGGTAGAAAATCACTTGATCTGAATGGTACATAATTTTCAGATCAAGTGATTTTCTACCTATCTAAAAAAAATAGTAAAAAAAATTCTAAAAAATGTAAAATTTGGTTTGCAAGTACATATTCATATGGATATCACATTGAACGGTTCGGATCGACCGTTAGAATTTTGAAAACTCAAATATTGAGCCGTAGTACGGAGGCCCTCTATGCTACACGTAGCACCGTAGCCACTTCCTATATATATATATATATATAGAGATAGACTACCATGCTTTGCAAATTAAAGCACCTCTTGTGCTTTGCGCTCCTTTTCGGATTTTCAAAATTCAAAATGTCGATCCGACCGTTCAAGTTGTTCTCCATATTGAAATGTGCTTGGAGACCAAATTTTACATTTTTTGGAATTTTTTTACTATTTATTAAGCCACTTTTAAAATCGCTGATCCAATGGTCACACTAGCAAAACAGTAAAATTTTCTGGACCAATGGATCAGCGATTTTAAAAGTGGCTTAATAAATAGTAAAAAAATTCCAAAAAATGTAAAATTTGGTCTCCAAGCACATTTCAATATGGAGAACAACTTGAACGGTCGGATCGACATTTTGAATTTTGAAAACCCGAAAATGAGCGCAAAGCACAAGAGGTGCTTTAATTTGCAAAGCATGGTAGCCTATCTCTATATATATATATATATATATATATATATATATATATATATATATATATATATTATTTTAGTCATACAACTGGCTAGTACGTATATGTCTCTCGAAATATCGTTTGGAATCAATATTTCAAAAGCTATTGTTGTCATAAAGTCCGATCGAACATATCTATTTATATAAATGGAAGTTAATTAATTAGGTATATATGCTTGGAAGAAGCAACCATTTTGTAACTGGAAAATCAAAAGTGACTTTTCTAAAAAAATAAGCGAAAATGAAAGAAGTCTTACTAATAACTAAGTAATCCCATGTGCCGACTTGCCGACATGCCTTGTCAAGTACAGATGCTTCTGCATATTATTAGAATTGATGGTACATATTAATTTGTAAAGAGATGCTTCACATATTCTAGAGATTTTCTAAGTACCTCGAATTAAATAAGGCGCGCGACAAGCCTTTTAAAGCAGAGATACTTGTTCATTACAATGGATGGTACACATTTGTAAAGAGAGATGCTCCACAATTTTGGGGCATCTTCTAAATACGTACGCCGAATTAATTAAATAAAGTTATAAGTGTCACCAGTCAACACGACCAGTGTTGTAAATAACGGTATGCGGTTGTCAGACGGATAGGATACCACCAAACAATTAATTGAGAATAATCGAGAATAATAGACTATAATTGGGAATAATTGGCTGATTAGTCGGAAAAATCCATGACAGTTTGGTCACCGCCAACGACTAATCGGCCGATTAATCGGCCTAAACGGACGTTTTTTAGAACACTGAGCACGACCACCCGTTCCAAACTACCTAACAGAATTGTAATATTTTTCAATTAGTTAATATCAGTTTTTGGTTTAATAACAAATGACGAAATTTTTTCGTATGAGAGATTGTGAGTTTGAAACTCGAATGAACGTCCTTTATAAACATTAAATAAAAGTTGGAAGGCTAAACCACCATCTTTCTATCTCAAAAAGTTCAAAAGAATGAATAAATTTTGATCTGACACGTGTATAATATTTTCTTTAGAAAAATTTACATATATATACAAGCACGTAATAGTAAAACAATTATAAAATAAAAATGGTCCTTGTTAATTTTGTTTTTTCATTAAAACTTACTTTATATATTATGGTTAGCTTAATATATTATATTTTGGGTCGGAATTCATTGAGAATGGTTTAACATGACAACCTTGATAATGTTTTCTCACAAACAAACAAAAAAAAATAGAAGGATTAGACATCTTATTATCATTGTATATTGATATTATGTTAAATTTCATACAATTTAAATGTCATTTGAACTTTGATAAAAAAAAATATATTAAATATAAAATGTTGCATATCTCAATTCATTTTATGTAAACATGAATAAAATTTGATCATATACATAAAGTAATAGATCATTTTTCATCTGTAAATTTTAAAATTATAAGTTATTTATTACTATGGAGATTATCAAATTAATTCATTGTTAATAAATCTCTAACCATATATTTTTCAAAATTGTTATTACTTGTATAATTTTTTATATCAAAATTCTTTTTAATAGGTTGAAATCTTCAAAAGTCGATCGTTTAAAAATTAAGAAGCCTAATTAGGAGCAATAGGTCGGATTGTCCAATTTTGATTCAAGTCAAGATTTTAAATCGAATCCGACGAATTTTCGTTCAAGTTGATTATATTTTGTATCAGTTTGACTTTAGGAAAGTGTCAAGTCACGGATCAGATTTTATATTTTTCAACTTTGGATGCATGTCCATGTCTCGAATCGAGTCAAATTTAATTCGGATCAGGTGCACTTTTTTGTTTTTAAAAAAAAAATTCTAGTCAAGTTGCGTCGAGTCGGATGGATTTCTCAAATTGGATCGGATTTTACTCCTCTAAACCTGGTTATATGGTTTCTAAACTTTTGATTAATTAGTTAAATAAAAAACACAACTATTAAGACAACTTAGATGAAACCCAATAAATCATATATATAGAATTTTGCTATTGTACTTCATGAAGTAAAACCAATATTTTACTTCACGCTCATATTCCCATTTTCAAAACCCAAAACATCAATCCGACCGTTCAAGTTGTTCTCCATATTGAAATGTGCTTGGAGACCAAATTTTACATTTTTTGGAATTTTTTTACTATTTATTAAGCTACTTTGAAAATCGTTGATCCATTGGTCCAGAATTTTTTACTGTTTTTTACTATTCACAATGGATCAGCGATTTTCAAAGTGGCTTAATAAATAGTAAAAAAATTCCAAAAAATATAAAATTTGGTCTCCAAGCACATTTCAATATGGAGAACAACTTGAACGGTTCGGATCGACGATTTGAATTTTGAAAATGGGAGTATGAGCGTGAAGTAAAACTACTTCGCGAAGTACAATAGCCCTACTCTATATATATATATATATATATATATATATATATATATATACACACACACACACACTTATAAAAAAAAAAAATTATAGCTAGGGGTCGCCACGTTTGCAAGAAAAGAAAATATTTTATTTATCCGAGATTGTGTATGATTCATTTATTACCAACTAAAAGCAAAAGAGACAGACACGGTATTAATTATTTGAGATAAAAAAAATGTGGATACATCCAAAAACAATGATTTTCTACCTATCTAAAAAAATAGTAAAATAATTCGAAAAAATGTAAACTTTGGTTTGCAAGTACATATTCATTTTATAATCATGTTGAACAGTTCGGATAGACCGTTAGGATTTTGAAAACTCAAATATTGAGCCGTAACACGGACCAATCCGTGCTATGCAAAGTACCGTAGCCTCACTCATATATATACCTTCATATATATCTTCATATCTTTATGGTGCATATGTGGAAACAAAAAGTATTATTGCCCATAATATCTTGTTTTGTAGGGTTCAAGAAGTGACTTGTCTCACTTAATTACCACTGTATTAATTAGTGTTTTTTTTTATCCTCACCTTTCCAACTGATTCTTGTAATATAGTTAGGGGCGGATTTAGAATTTTCGTCAGGGGTAAAAAAATATAAAATATCGAATCGGGTTTAAATACCTAATTGGATTTAAATCCATTAACTAATTGAGTACTCGATAAAAAATAATACTTTAACTTATACTTTTCAATACTTTGACTTGTAATTTTTGATGCTTTGACTTATAATTCTAATTACCAATCAAAATTCAACAAATTTATTTCAATTTTAACCCTAAATTTTAACCCGAATTACAAATCAAACGTTCAGAGAAAGACAAAAAAAATTTCAGAAGGAACAAAATCGGTCAGAATCGATAAATCTTCACTAAAACTCACAAGACGAAATCTTCAAAAGTTCGCAAGTATTCCAGAGAGCCGAAATAGGTCCACCCCTGAATTAGTCAGTGAAATATTCAAAAGTTCTCTCCGGAGACTGTAGGTGAAAAGAATGGCATGTCATGTATGATCAGGACTTTTTGGTGCTCTCTCTTTCTCATTTAAAAATGGAATGCGGCCGGGAAGAATTAATCAATTAAAGATTCGCTTAATTAACTAACTTAACAGGTAGAATGAAAGATAAATCTGTAAACCATGTCTATGGATGTAATCACATAAAGTCCCAAGAATCTATGACACAGTTGCCTGACTGTGCCATGCGCCCGGTGACAAACTTCACAAGCACATGTCTATAAACTGTGTCCATGGAACAAGGAAGTCCTAATCATCTAGAGCATGAGCCTCATGTAAAATTTCACAAGTATTATACGGTATGGCGAGTTAACAAGTAAATTAATATGGATGCTATATTTGTATTATTAGCAATTTAAAAGATCAATTCAGGTGTTATTATTTTACTTTTTTAATTTTATTTAGGGCTACACAATAATAGTACCTATTGGATATAGAACACAGCGTATAATTATATACATATTAATTGCACACAGTTTGGCTCATGACACGGCCACAGAGAATCCGGATCAATATATGAGTGGAGACATGCACACAAACGTTGAGACCTGCCTCTCCTCTCTCTTACCTTTGTATGGTGAATTAGCCACGTTCATTTATTTCATTGGGCGGTTTAGTATCTCTTTTTATCCATTTTGCTTTCGCTTCATTTGCACACGTTGTTTTTTTTTTTTTGAGTAAAATTTGCACACGTTGTTGCTTCATGAGCACATAACAAATTAGAGAGCTTATTGGCTAGAAATTAATGGATTATGACTAAGTAGCTAATCAAATTATGGCTAATTGAGGTGCCAATATTAAATCCAAGCATGTCGGCCAATAAATTAATTGATGAACTAATTCACAAATTAATTTATCGATTAATGTACAGTTAATTTACTCTAGAGAAATAACGCAACGTGACGTGACTAATACACCGTTATTTGGTCACGTCACGTCACGTGACTAAAATTTATTCTTACATGATATGACGAGACATAACTAAAATTGTAGAGGACAATCACGTGATGTGACTATTTGTGAAACGTAACTGATCGCTTTTAATTATTATTTTTAAATTTAAGTTAATTCAAAAAAATAACAAAATGTATAAAACAATAAAAAAAAAAACTATTACAAAATGTTCAAACCGCTTGTAAATAGATCTAGTTCGCCTGTCATGAGTACATAGTGAGTGTAGATAGTGTGTATGGAATCTAAATTAGGAACTTGTAAAACTTTTTTAATTGTCAATTAAATTGTTGTAGCTTTAAAAGTTTCCTACCTTCAAAAAAGAAAAATATTCAAACCGTAAAGAATGCACAATTATTTCGGTAACTAATTCTTTCTTTCAACTACAATGCACAATTTCGTTAATTCAAATACATGCATGCTGATAGGGCCATATTCCACAGACCCTTTTACTTATTCTAAACTGGGCCATGAACGACTGGGATTCGGACCTCTCTAAGAGGCCAACCCGAAGTCATATGAAAAGCCCAAAGATTCATTAAGTCGGGGCCCAATACAGCGGCCTCAAATAATATAACCTTAAATTGGGTTCATGCTAACCGACATACGGGATGATCATGGAAACGGCTAACTTAATGTCTCCCGTCCCGGTAACGGCTGACATAACTACCCACGTCCTCCATAACTGTCCGAGATGGCAGTTATGGCTGGACTATATAAGACAGTGATCCCCGTGAATCAGGGGACACTTTTCCAACAACAGAAGAGATCAGACAGGATAGAGTCCGAATCTCTCACAATCCACCCCGAGTTCCTAACTCCACTTATATCTCGGCCTGCCATCATTTGGGAGGACGAATCCGACTCAGCCCAACTTTCCATACGGCCTCATCTCCCGAGATAGGACGTATCAACCACCGTGGGGCCACGCCTCGCTCACACAGAGAATTAGATGGCTCACCCAAACGCAGCAATTCCGCCCCCACCAGAGGTGACGATCCCGTTAGGTGTAACAATTACACCACCTTCTCTTTTAACCCCTTTTACAGGGAACCCCTCCCATAGCCAGCCTCAAGGGGCGAGGCCTAACAATTCGGTAATACGACCCCCATGGTCCCCAACCGGAACTGCCTCGCCACACAGGTCCAGACATCGTTATTCGACCCTCGTTCACCGAAGGGCATACAACTAGACCACTGTATACCGAGCATACACCGATACCTGGTACCTACCAGCCACCATACATACCATACTACACTCAGCAGACGCCATTTTACCATTATGGCGCGACCACCTACACGCCTTATACCCCGATGTATCCCCAGTACCCTTATGTGACACCACCTACGCAATGGGGCCCAGGAGGCGCTCAGGGAATATATCCTGGGACAGGTCTAACACCACATTCCCAACAAGTACCACCGCGACCTGTGAACCAGCCGGTACCATCCGTTGTACCGATTTCCCGGCCTTTGTCAGCAAACCGTGTTCAAAATCGGCCGATAAAAATCACTCCTAGGGATCTGGATTCTCAGTTCATACATGTTCGAACTGGTAGTGAAACAGATACGCCTACCCTGCAAGAACAACGGGTCCAATCCAAACACCGAGACCAAAATATTCCGCCAATGGAGGAACAACCCAACGAAAGAAGACGGCCGGAAGGACATGGTGAAAGTAGAGAACCTGATCCCGAAAGAGAACCACCTATCGAGAGACCCGAAGTCCACCACAACAATAAGTGCGAATCAGCCAATCATGGCGGAGGTTCCAGACCATCTCGTCGAGAACAGTCTCGCTCCCGTAGGGAACGTGAACGAAGCCCACCCCGAGGTCGGGATAGGACTCACCGAGATGATCGCAGAAGAAATCGGTGATCACCTACCCCACTCCGAGGTGTAAATATGGCACAAATTGAAGAATTGATCCAAACGAGACTTGCGGCAAAATTAGCCGAGATTTAATCCCAGAAAACAGGCGGCATCTCTTGGCCTATGGGGATTAAAGATGGCCCTCTTTCCAGATACATCTACCGCCACTCGATGACGGACTTCAAGTACCCAACAACTCTCCCTAGCTTCCGGGGTAGCGGCGATACTCAGGATCCACATAATTTCGTATACGGATTCCTTAAGCGGCTTCGTCTCCTTAGAGCCACTAACGCTATCATAGGCCGTGTCTTCACCACTTGCTTAACTGGCGAAGCGTGGGACTGGTACATGACGTTACCCCGGAGGTCCATCAACAAATTCGAAGACTTCGCAAAGCTATTCTTGGAAAGATACACGATTATCAAGTCATCGCAAGCTACGTGCGAGATGCTTCTGGACATTGTCCAGGGACAGCGTGAAAGAACAGGTGCGTTTGTTAATCGATTTATGCAAGTATCTCGGCGAATTTAGAATCTCAATGAGGAGTTCGTCTTAGCCGCCATCAAGAAGGGACTCCGCAAAGGGGGTCCGGGTACTTTGCGATACGAAGCCCATATGAAGAAGATAACCACTTTGAGGGAGTTTGTAACCTTTGCTGAGGGCTATATCCGTGCCGAGGACGACAACGGGAGCCCCACGAGGCTTCGATCCCGATCTCCCCGTCCAACAAACAAACAGCCAGCTCAGGATAGGTCTCGCAACCAAAGAGAACCTCGGCGAAACCAACCACCTGAGCAGGAACATAAAACCGGCACCAACGGGTACCGACAACATTTTGTAAGGTACGCTCCTCTCACCAATAAGCAACACGAGATGTACAACATCATAGAAGGCATGTTCGATCTCCCCCCGCCGTTGCCGCAAAGCATTTTTACGGTGATAGATAACTCGAAGAAGTGTGAGTACCACGGTTTCAATGGGCATTCCACCGCGGAATGCCTCCAACTCAAGGACATCCTGGAAAGGCTAGCCTTAGAGGGCAAGCTGGTCGAGTTTATTAACCCCGACTTCTTCAAAAAGTTCTTCAAGAAGTACAATGGTTAAGGTAAGGTTTTCAAGAAACCCATTCCATACAGGCAGGATTATACGGGACCTCGAATTGATGAATACAGTCCCCAAACCCGGGATGGTCCCAAGACAAAGCGCCCTGAGCGGCAAGGCAGTCCTGTTATTAATGTGATCAGTGGTGGCCATCGCGGTACCGCCCGAAAAATCTTACCTAGCAACAATCGAAAATCATACCCCACTGTCCTACCGGTTGAAGCCATGAATGACAAAAAACGACCTCGGCCTGAGGAAGTGATATCTTTTTCCGAGAAGGACCTAGCCTTCACACAAATGGGCCTCAACACTCGTGCCCTCCAACAACATATCTCGCCTTTGATAGGCTTCACGAGAGATGCCCTTCAATCTCAGGGAATGATTGTTAGTTTGTAATAATCTAGAAGTCAATAATACGATAAATTTGTTATATAAAGCTTTGTTCATGAATTGAATGTTTAATCATTTTGTTACCTTGAGTATTATTGAATTTATGAATCATTTCGAGTTCATGACTGGAATTGTGAAACTTCATAATATAGATGATAATACTCTTAAAAGTCTCTAACCAAGGTAATTAGCAGGAACACTAATTACCGCGATAAGGTTAGTGTGTGGATTAAATGATGGTTAAGTTTTACAAACCATAGACAAAGAGTTGTCATTTTAATCACACAAATACATGTTAGAGAACATGATATTTGACAGACCCCAAATGAAACATTAAATAGAATTGTGTTTGTGTCATTAATGTTTTCATTTTAGTGTTAAGTTCTAAAGTATGAGATATTCATTTTTCCTACATAAGAAATGTATATGTGTGATTGCTATCTAACGCTATCCGTAAAAAGTAGCTATAAGGATAGTTTTTCGGTATACATAGCTTATGCGGAGGAAAAGATGGTTTATCAAAAGTACTATTATCCCTCGTATCTCAATACGAGCTATAGCATCACTGGGCCCCTTGATAGAATATGATTATCTGGATCCAGTATGATTACAAGAGTAAACATATTTGATAATCTATTCAGGATCAAGAAAAGATTAAGTTTGCAAGGATGACACACACCTACCTTGAAACTAATCTGATAGCTATGAGACAAAAGAATTAACACGAAGTAAATTGTTTACTGGATCGTGATATTGTACGGTACAGCATCATCTGTGTAATTGGTGTCATAATGTACTTGCCAGGTGCCACCTATGATTATAGAAGTTAGAACAGTTCTAATTCTATTTGCCAACATAACATAGATCCTATCGGGTCACACCAATAGGAAAGTAATCAGAGAAATTTTATGATTAATTATAAAGTGTTATAATTAAGAATAAAATATATGTCATGGAGATGACATGCTTAAACCGAATTAAATTTATAAACGTGTATGACACGTCGTATAAATTTATCGCAAACGCAAGAAATACAATTATTCAGAATAATTGTATATATATATATATATGGATTAAAATATTAATTATGAATTAATATTTTGGATCAAAAAGTCCAATTTGAATTTAGGCCTTAATTAAATTTAGAATTTAATTAAAAGCCTAAATTAAATAAATTAATTAAATGAAAATGTTTAATTAAATATATTAAACAAATATGACAAAATCAATTTGATTTTGACATCTAAAACCGACATAAGAACCGCCACAATTTATTTGATTATAAATAGGCATAAATGGTGAGAGAAAATATAGAAATCCATTCCAAGTTCAAATCAAAGTACGAATCAGAATCCGATTCGATTCGTATCTAATTTCTCTCCCAAATAGTGATTTGCAGAAAATCTGATTATCCATATATATATTTTGCGAGAATAAAAGTTATTCTTGTGAATAGTGTTTTGTCAGAAATTTCGTACTTTTGGTGAATAGTGATTTACCGAAAACCGCGACTTTTCGAATACCGTTGGTATAATATTTCTGGCAAAAGAAATACCAACTCTCTGGTAGTTCCTGGTGGATAACCGATAGAGGCACTATATTTTTAGTGCTTGCTTAACCGGGTCAGACAGCCGGTCAGACTGCATTCCAATTTGAATTTGGAAGCAAGGTAAATAAATGTTATATTAATCTATTTAATTGTTAAATAGATTTAATCTTTTAGAAATCAATCAAAGGAGTAGATCTATAAACTGATTAAAATACAAGTAAATACGGTTTTACTACTTTGGGTCTATACAGGATTAATCTGGTATGTAACTCTCGGTTATTATCCGACATACTACTTAATCTATGATCTAAATGAGTAAAGTTTTACTTACGGTTTTTAATCTAAGAAAAGGATTGAACAGGTATGTAACTCTCGGTAGATTATCCGACATACCACTTCAATCCTTTTGGCTTGAGTTAGAAGTAAAAAATTTTGTTTTACGGTCTTTCCGCAGCTTAAGCCTAATGGCTTTGGGTAGCCTCAAAACCCTACAGTGGTATCAGAGCGCAAGGCTCTCCTGCTGATTGATTTTCTAAAAGTTATAACTTATGCAAATTGTTTGCATATACCGCGTATCGGTTTAATTCTTAGATTTGCAGCTTAAGTCTAAAACCGATTAGAAATGAGATTTTCTTGGTTCGGTTTTCCGACTGAGAAAGTTAAATTAGATTTAAGCTTTCTTTAATATTTTCTTTATGTTTTTGTTTTCAAAAACTTTCGACTGTGGTAAAGTTCATCTAAGAATGTGATGAAACAATAGAGTACCCAAGTAAGAACTGTTTATCTCCACCGTAAAAGAGAAAAAGGTTGAGTCAAAGAAGAAAAACGGTTTTCTTTCTGGCCAATCCTATTCCTTTTACGTGTCCTGATAAACTGGCCCAAAGGGGACTTTGTCACGTTACCAAATTGCTTTACTACTGTCGAAGCATGGCAAAATGTAATTCTTTCGCCTTTTTGAAAACCTTTGGTTTTGTAAAGTTCATCGAAGAATGTGATGAAGCAATAAAGTACCTGAGTAAGAGCTGTCATTTCCACACCGTAAAAGAGATGGTTCTGTCTAGGAAAGACCGAATCTAAAGCGGTCCTCGTGACCCCGGTCTTTCCTGGGAGCCCCTTTTCGTGTCCTAATGGCTGGCCCAAAAGGAACTTTGTCACGTTACCAAATTGCTTTACATGCCAAAAAGAATATCTGCTTTAAAACCATATAAACTGTTTATATGTTTTCAAACAGTATAACTAAAGAACTGAGCATAGCTGCAAAAGAAAGAATTAGGAACTGATAAGTTGTATACGTAACTTGGTCACGTATATAAATAAATAGGATTTATTGCTTTGATATGAAATGCATAAATTAGATTTATCGCTTTCAAGGAACCGTGAAATTAGTCGTTAGTCAAAGAAAGACTGGAAGTGGATACCTTCGGTTGTCTTTCTGGCAGACTCTTTTCACGTATCCGTAAGACTGTCGAAAACCAGATTTACGAGATAAACATGCTTAAAACAAAGTCAAGCATGTGAAAGAGTGTCTTAGTCAAAGGAAGACTGGAAGTGGATACCTTCGGTTGTCTTTCTGGCAAGACCTCTTTTAAAGGTTGCTTACAAGGTTTAAAGCATAAAACAAACCCATCTAATTAAGTAGTATGCCCTTCCTACTCTATCATTCTCAAACCATTGTTCATTGGTTGACGGACTGCTCAGCAGACGTCGCCTTTTACCTTTGGTGGTCGAGGGTTATGTTCGACATAACAAACCAAATAGAGTGAGGTTACTTACCGGTGATTTCCAAAATTGTTTTGGGCTCGGGGCAAAGTCTTCGTTAAAACATACGATGTTTAACGAAACCAAGAGTCATATAGAGATATGATTAACAAAGAGTTGCTTACCTAAAAATAATTAATAGGCAAGCTTCTTAATCGACTTATCTATTAATGAAAGATAGGGATCTTGGTCCTTCTGCAAAATGGGAATATAACAGATTTGCAGTGGGAGTTTTATTGTTAAAAATAAAACATTACATGAATAAAGCTAAAATCTTTACATTTAACATTGTAGAACATGTTTAAAGAAACGTCATTCTCGTTGCGCTCCCTGCTCGAGAAAGAAAAGCTGAAAGGAGACGGGACTAATTTTACTGATTGGTTCTGTGCTCTCACAATCGTACTAAGACGCAGAAAAGGGAATATGTCTTAAATACCCCTTACCTTGATGAACTCAAAGCAGGTGCTACTGCTGATGAGCTCACGGTGTACAACAAGTACAAGGAAGATGAGCTTGATGTACAGAGTCTCATAGTTGGGATTATGGGTCCTAAATTGCAGAGGCGATTCATGGATACCAAATCTAACGACATGTGTGTCCAGCTTAAGAACATGTTTCAAGAGCAGGCACGTGTGGAGAGATTCAAGGTAACCAAGTCCCTACTAGGTCACAAGTTGGCCGAAAGCGGCTCTATGGGCACTCATATGCTCCGTATGACGAGTGATATTGAGCAGCTGTATAAGCTTAAAAGTCCGTTGAGCAAAGAGTTTGCTATGGATATTATCCTGAACTCGCTTCCACCCAGCTTTTCGGGGTTCATCATGAACTTCCACATGCTTGGGATGGACAGGAGCTTACAGGAGCTGCAGGGGATGCTTAGGATCGCAGATGGAGACATGAAGAAAAGTTCTTCTGTTCTCATGATCCAAGCGGGTAAGAAAAAGATCAATAAGGCTAAGAAGAAAGTGGTTCCGAAGTACACGGGCAAAGGGAAGCAGGTTCCTAAACATAACGCTCCCAAGATAAAGGTCTCTGCTTCCTCTGACTGTTATTATTGTAATAACAAAGGTCATTGGAAGAGAAACTGCCCTAAGTATCTGGAGGATGTAAAGTCTGGAAAGGTCTCCAAGGCTTCAACCTCAGGTATTTATGTTATTGAAGTTAATGTTGCTACCTCTATTAATGATTGGATATTAGATACTGGATCATGTGCTCATATTTGTTCAAATATGCAGGCATTAAAGAATAGAAGGAAACTTGGCAATAGGGAAATACAACTCCGAGTTGGAAATGGAGCAAGTGTTGCAGCCATTACAGTCGGTAGTATAGAGTTGTGTTTGCCCAGCGGGTTTGTAATGGAACTGGAAAATGTTTATTTTGTTCCTAGCATTTCCAGAAATATCATATCAATCTCATGTTTAGAGATGAATGGTTTTTCATTTGTTATAAAAGACAAGCGTTGTTCTATTTATAAAAATGAATTATATTATGGATCATCTTATATGATAAATGGTCTTTATATGCTGGAAATGGATAAGCCTGTGTTTAACATTAATAATAACAAACGACTCAAAACATCTCATGAAAGTACGACTTACATGTGGCATTGTCGCCTTGGTCATATAAACGAGAAACGCATTAAGAAATTACAAGAAGTAGGACTTCTTGGTAAGTTTGATTTTGAATCAATTAACACATGCGAATCCTGTTTACGAGGAAAAATGACCAAAGCGTCTTTTTCTAAAAAGGGAGAAAGGGCAAGTGACTTATTAGGTCTAATACATACCGATGTATGTGGACCTATGAGTACTTGTACAAGAAACGGTTATTACTACTCTATCACTTTTACTGATGATTACAGTAGATATGGTTATGTCTACTTGATGAGACATAAGTCTGAATCTTTTGAAAAGTTCAAGAAATTCAAGGCTGAAGTAGAAAATCAACTGAATAAAAGTATTAAAGCCTTACGATCAGATCGTGGAGGCGAATACTTAAGTTATGAGTTTAAAACGTACTTAAAGGAATGTGGGATAGTCTCACAACTCACGCCTCTAGGGACACCGCAATGGAACGGTGTTTCCGAGAGAAGGAATCGAACTCTGTTAGACATGGTTCGTTCCATGATGAGTAACGCCACTCTACCAAAATCGTTTTGGGGCCACGCACTAGAAACTGCTGCACTAACGATAAATAGGATTCCATCTAAATCAGTAGAAAAGACTCCGTACGAGTTATGGTTTGGAAGAGTTCCAAACATATCTTTTCTTAAAATTTGGGGTTGCGAAGTATTTGTCAAACGCCTGACGTCTGACAAACTTGGTCCTAAATCTGATAAATGTTTTTTCGTAGGGTATCCTAAGGAAACGAGAGGATATTACTTCTATTACCAATCCGAGAACAAAATAGTTGTTGCTCGTAATGGTATATTCTTGGAGAAAGATTTTCTTACAAGAGGAAGTAGTGGGAGTAATGTAATACTTGAAGAAGTTCAAGATACATCACACAATATAATATCTGAACAAGATCAGATAAACCCACCACTTGTTACTTCAGCTGATGAGCATCTGGAAGAACCAAATCCACAAGTAGTTGTGGAAGAGGTTCTAGTCCCGAGCTCAGATACTTCGACTCAAGTTGAAGTAGAACTGAACCCACAAACAGTTGTGGATGAAGTTCAACAGCCAGAAGAACAAGTGCTACGTAGGTCAGCAAGGATAGTCCATGCACCTGAAAGGTACATGGGACTACACGAGATTTCAGTGTTTGACACTGAAGATCCACTGACCTATGCGGAAGCAATGGATAGACCCGACTCTGAAAAATGGCTGGAGGCCATGAGATCCGAAATACAATCCATGTATGACAACACGGTCTGGAACCTAGTTGTACCACTTGATGGGGTAAAACCCATAGATAACAAGTGGGTTTTCAAAAGGAAAACAGACATTGATGGTAATATGACTATATACAAAGCACGGACAGTAGCGAAAGGTTTCAAACAGATTCTCGGAGTAGATTATGATGAAACTTTTTCGCCCGTGGCTATGTTTAAGTCAATTCGGATGCTCCTAGCAATTGCCGCATTTCATGATTATGAAATATAGCAAATGGATGTCAAAACCGCCTTCTTAAATGGAAATTTAGAAGAGGACGTGTATATGATACAGCCCAAGGGTTTTGAAGATCCAAAGAATGCTGGGAAGGTGTGCAAGCTTCTTAAATCCATTTATGGATTGAAGCAAGCATCAAGGAGTTGGAATCTTCGATTTGACGAGGAAGTCAAAAAGTTTGACTTCGTCAGATGCGAAGAAGAACCTTGTGTGTACAGAAAAACTAGTGGGAGTGCCATCGCCTTTCTAATCTTATATGTAGTCTTATATGTAGACGACATACTCCTGATGGGAAACGATATTCCGTTATTGCAACAAGCCAAGTCTTCATTAAAGAAAGTGTTCTCGATGAAAGACTTGGGCGAGGCAGTCTATATATTAGGCATCAAGATCTATAGAGATAGATCGAAAAGACTCATAGGATTGAGTCAAAGCACATATATTGACAAAGTGCTGAATCGGTTCAGCATGCAGGATTCCAAAAGGGGATACCTGCCAATGAATCATGACGCAAAGCTTAGCAAGACTCAGTGTCCTTCGACAACTGATGAGCGAAGCAACATGAGTAAAGTACCATACGCTTCGGCTATTGGCTCTATCATGTACGCCATGTTGTGCACTCGCCCTGATGTCTCGTACGCTTTGAGTGTTACGAGTAGATATCAGGCTAATCCAAGCATGGAGCACTGGATTGCTGCAAAGAATATCCTTAAGTACTTGAGAAGAACTAAGGATATGTTTCTCGTCTACGCTGGTGACTCAGAACTCGTGGTAAATGGTTACAAAGACGCAAGTTTCCAAACTGATCGAGATGACTCGAGATCACAGTCCGGGTATGTGTTCATACTCAACGATGGTGCTGTGAGCTGGAAGAGCTCAAAGCAGGAAACAACTGCAGACTCAACCACCGAAGCTGAGTACATAGCAGCATCCGAGGCAGCAAAAGAAGGTTTATGGATTAAGAAGTTCCTTAGCGAACTAGGAGTGGTTCCCAGTGTTCAAGGCCCTGTGGACCTCTACTGTGACAACAATGGAGCTATAGCTCAGGCCAAGGAACCGAGATCGCACTCAAAATCCAAACATATTCTACGCCGTTATCACCTCATACGAGAAATCATAGATAGAGGTGATGTAAAGATCTGTAGAGTTGACACAGCCAGCAACACAGCTGATCCACTTACAAAATCTCTTCCTCAAGCCAAGCATCAGATGCATACTGCTTCTATGGGTCTGAGACACATAGGAGATTGGCCATGAGATTTTCTTTAGATCTATGAGATTTTTAGAAAATAGAGATTTGTATAAGATAGGGCCTACGATGATTGGCTCCTAGCTTAAGTGGGAGATTGTTAGTTTGTAATAATCTAGAAGTCAATAATACGATAAATTTGTTATATAAAGCTTTGTTCATGAATTGAATGTTTAATCATTTTGTTACCTTGAGTATTATTGAATTTATGAATCATTTCGAGTTCATGACTGGAATTGTGAAACTTCATAATATAGATGATAATACTCTTAAAAGTCTCTAACCAAGGTAATTAGCAGGAACACTAATTACCGCGATAAGGTTAGTGTGTGGATTAAATGATGGTTAAGTTTTACAAACCATAGACAAAGAGTTGTCATTTTAATCACACACATACATGTTAGAGAACATGATATTTGACAGACCCCAAATGAAACATTAAATAGAATTGTGTTTGTGTCATTAATGTTTTCATTTTAGTGTTAAGTTCTAAAGTATGAGATATTCATTTTTCCTACATAAGAAATGTATATGTGTGATTGCTATCTAACGCTATCCGTAAAAAGTAGCTATAAGGATAGTTTTTCGGTATACATAGCTTATGCGGAGGAAAAGATGGTTTATCAAAAGTACTATTGTCCCTCGTATCTCAATACGAGCTATAGCATCACTGGGCCCCTTGATAGAATATGATTATCTGGATCCAATATGATTACAAGAGTAAACATATTTGATAATCTATTCAGGATCAAGAAAAGATTAAGTTTGCAAGGATGACACACACCTACCTTGAAACTAATCTGATAGCTATGAGACAAAAGAATTAACACGAAGTAAATTGTTTACTGGATCGTGATATTGTACGGTACAGCATCATCTGTGTAATTGGTGTCATAATATACTTGCCAGGTGCCACCTATGATTATAGAAGTTAGAACAGTTCTAATTCTATTTGCCAACATAACACGGATCCTATCGGGTCACACCAATAGGAAAGTAATCAGAGAAATTTTATGATTAATTATAAAGTGTTATAATTAAGAATAAAATATATGTCATGGAGATGACATGCTTAAACCGAATTAAATTTATAAACGTGTATGACACGTCGTATAAATTTATCGCAAACGCAAGAAATACAATTATTCAGAATAATTGTATATATATATATATATGGATTAAAATATTAATTATGAATTAATATTTTGGATCAAAAAGTCCAATTTGAATTTAGGCCTTAATTAAATTTAGAATTTAATTAAAAGCCTAAATTAAATAAATTAATTAAATGAAAATGTTTAATTAATATATTAAACAAATTGACAAAATCAATTTGATTTTGACATCTAAAACCGACATAAGAACCGCCACAATTTATTTGATTATAAATAGGCATAAATGGTGAGAGAAAATATAGAAATCCATTCCAAGTTCAAATCAAAGTACGAATCAGAATCCGATTCGATTCGTATCTAATTTTCTCTCCCAAATAGTGATTTGCAGAAAATCTGATTATCCATATATATATTTTGCGAGAATAAAAGTTATTCTTGTGAATAGTGTTTTGTCAGAAATTTCGTACTTTCGGTGAATAGTGATTTACCGAAAACCGCGACTTTTCGAATACCGTTGGTATAGTATTTCTGGCAAAAGAAATACCAACTCTCTGGTAGTTCCTGGTGGATAACCGATAGAGGCACTATATTTTTAGTGCTTGCTTAACCGGGTCAGACAGCCGGTCAGACTGCATTCCAATTTGAATTTGGAAGCAAGGTAAAGAAATGTTATATTAATCTATTTAATTGTTAAATAGATTTAATCTTTTAGAAATCAATCAAAGGAGTAGATCTATAAACTGATTAAAATACAAGTAAATACGGTTTTACTACTTTGGGTCTATACAGGATTAATCTGGTATGTAACTCTCGGTTATTATCCGACATACTACTTAATCTATGATCTGAATGAGTAAAGTTTTACTTACGGTTTTTACTCTAAGAAAAGGATTGAACAGGTATGTAACTCTCGGTAGATTATCCGACATACCACTTCAATCCTTTTGGCTTGAGTTAGAAGAAAAAAGGATTTGTTTTACGGTCTTTCCGCAGCTTAAGCCTAATGGCTTTGGGTAGCCTCAAAACCCTACAATGATGCCACTCAAAGTGACGCTTGGTACATCCCCTCGAACAGTGGAAGTCATGGTGGACTTCCTCATCGTTAATGCTCCTTCTGCGTACAATGCGATCCTGGGAAGATGGACCTTGAACAAAATCGGCGCCATCATTTCTCCTTCCCACCTTAAAATCAAGTTTCACACTGAAAACGGGATAGGGGAAGAATGTGGCCAACAGCAGGTGGCACGTGAATGCTACATGACATCCATTCAAGGTCAGGGCGGCTCTGTCCACCAAGTTGATCAGTCCGACGCTAAAACCAACCAACAGCGGTTGCGTTCTAGTACTGACTTTCTACCTCCGAACACCAACCTCGCACTGGATCCAATCGATAAAGCTGAGGCGAAAGTTTCCCTTGAACCAGTAGACGAAGTCGAACAACTCGATTTAGGTAATGGAAAAACACTTAACATCGGAAAGGCAATTCAAGGGCCGGCAAGAGCAGAGCTAATCAAATTCCTCCAAGAAAATCAATCTGTTTTCGCCTGGACTGCATATTAAGGTCAATAGCAGAGCACCGACTGCACATTAAGGTCAATATGCTTAATTTTATATTAACGTTGTTTTACCTCATACATAGCATGACGTGCTCTGGGCGAGATAAGCCTTTTTTGTTTACATCACATGTATTTTACTTAGGCCGAGATACAAGTTTTTGTATGGTTCTAAGCAGTTATCAATATATATATGATATTATTTTTGATTGTGTCTCATTTATTGGGTCCGAGATATATGAACGAAAGCCTTTTAAGGCAACGAAATGCATCTTGGTTAATATTCCCGAGATACACAACATAAATTAATGTAGTCTTAAGAGACGACGAATGTTAAACCAGTAATATGGCTTTCATTTTTATTATGTCGGAGACATTTATCGAAAACCCCTCGGGGTAACGCATATGTTTTTCGCGACATACCTTTCCCCCGATGTTGACCATTTTCGTTCAACATAAAAAAGAAAAAAAAAGAGGGAAAAGGATATACATCAAGCACGTTTTGCTCGTTTACAAAGGTATTGAAAGCATGAACCGAGATAAATTTTGAAAGAAACAACTCGGACAAAGCGAACTGCAGATAAAGGAAACGAGTTGCATTGACATATTTTGTTAAACCCCCACATCCCAGGAGTGCAAAATATCATGTTACAACACAAATCTGTTAAAACTCCCACATCTCGGGGGTATAAATACAAAGCAGTGCATATTACAAATTCAAAATCCCCCACATCTCGGGGTTACAAAATAAATTCCTATGGGCAATGCTGCATCCATTGCTCGACGTGATCCTTCACATAAAAAAAAAAATCCTCGACACTAAGCACGCTTGGTTGTCTCAGGTTATTCAGTATGGTAACACATTAACTTCGGGATACATACCTAAGATAGATACCCGACATTCCCCATACCCAAAGATGTTATGTCACTGACACATAGGTAACATTAATAAATGTGTTTTATGAGTTATCCACCCTCAAGTCGAAAGCATCTCGCTGATACATTCCGACTTCGGGGGCTAATGATAGGGCCATATTTCACAGGCCCTTTTACTTGTTCTAAACTGGGCCATGAACGACTGGGATTCGGACCTCTCTAAGAGGCCAACCCGAAGTCATATGAAAAGCCCAAAGATTCATTAAGTCGGGGCCCAATACAGCGGCCTCAAATAATATAACCTTAAATTGGGTTCATGCTAACCGACATACGGGATGATAATGGAAACGGCTAACTTAATGCCTCCCGTTCCGGTAACGGCTGACATAATTACCCACGTCCTCCATAACTGTCCGAGATGGCAGTTATGGCTGGACTATATAAGACAGTGATCCCCATGAATCAGGGGACACTTTTCCAACCACGAGAGAGATCACACAGGATAGAGTCCGAATCTCTCACAATCCACCCCGAGTTCCTAACTCCACTTATATCTCGGCCTGCCATCATTTGGCAGGACGAATCCGACTCAGCCCAACTTTCCATACGGCCTCATCTCCCGAGATAGGACGTATCACATGCCAAATATATATTGGAAAAATAAGCCATCAGTTATTTCAAACTTTTATGACTATATATTTTTTTAAGTTGGAATGAATATTGGTATGAAGTGAGGCTATGGTGCTATGCATAGCACCAATGGCTAGTGTACTACGGCTTAATATGGTACTTTTTAAAATCCTAACGGTCGATCCGACCGTTCAATGTGATATCCATATGAATATGTACTTGCAAACTAAATTTTATATTTTTTTTGAATTTTTTTACTATTTTTTCAGATAGGTAGAAAAATCAGTGTTTTTTGAAAATTCTGGACCATCAAAATTCTACCTATCTGAAAAAATAGTAAAAAAATTCGAAATAATATAAAATTTAGTTTGCAAGTACATATTCATATGGTTATCACATTGAACGGTCGGATCGACCGTTAGGATTTTAAAAAGTACCATATTGAGCCGTAGTACACTAGTCATCCGTGCTATGCATAGCACCATAGCCTCACTCATTTGTATGCTAGTGCAAAGAAAAATATTTAAAATAAATAGTTGTCTATTTATATTTCTATCACATACTTTTAACTTTATCAAATTATATTTTAATAAGAGAAGTTTTATGTCTTTATTGTGCCTCAAAATCTAAACTCTATACTTTACTTTTCGGCAGACCAAATTAATTCTTCTTAATTTTGTTACGCTCACCTCCCTTTAAAAGATGTTCAAGGATGATTAAACCTCTGTACAGTTAAAAAAAATTATAAATATTTATGTTATTTTTAATATATTTTATTAATAAAGTATTTATTTAATTAAAGGAACAAATATATATGTCTTGTTCTAAAATATAACTTGTTAAATATTTTTTATTAAATGTAATTCCTTTTTAATAAATTTCTGCCCCGAAAAACATTCTCGTTTCTTTTCTCTTCCAACAATCTTCGTCTTAAATGAGTCCGAATCTGCTGCGATTCCGAGAGGGATCGCAGGATTCTGAAATTCCAAGATCAACAGTTCAAAATTTTCCGTGCGCGGATCTCGGAAACATTCTCAGAAAAATAAATTTATGCACACATATTGAAAAAAACCAGCAGTTGAGATCGGAATCGCAGGATCCTGTGATTCCCGAGAATCACAGCAGATTTATTTTCGTCTTAAACACAGAAAGCATGTTTCTCAGGATCTAATGCGACTTTTGCTCCGCTTCCGCTGATGGTTCCAAAAATTCCACACCATCCGGAATTTTCTATCACCTAAGGTACCTTAAATTTTATTTTTGAATCCGGACCGTCCGATCAATTTTGACAGAATTGTAAAGCGGCCACGTATATCTCAGTCCGATTTTTATCGGATAGTTCGGATCCGAACTTAAAATTTGAGTTGCTTCGCGGGATCCGGACTCCGCCACCCAGCCCTTGTTGTCTAGTTGATTGTCTCACCTCATCACAGTTTTTCCTTCATCTAATTCGCAACTTGGTTGCTCATCCTGCTCCGACAAATCTAACAGCAAGCTCTTAGATTTCATTCTTCACCTATGATCCTACAAAATTGAACTTACTCTTGTCCAGCTCATCTCTGCAATTCCTTTGGCTTCGTCTAATTCCTTCCTTGTTCAACACGATTCTTCCCCTAATCAAATGAGTTAAGGTTTTCAATTGTACTTATTTTCAGTTGGAATAAGGAATGAGGGGAATAGAGAGGAAAAGGTAAAGACAAAACTCCAACCAGATTTGGCCGGAGGGAGAGGCATTGGAGTCTGTATCCCCTCAGGTGAGGCTATTACATGAGAAATTAACGGTCCAGATTAATCTCAGCCGGACCAAACTGACTAAAGAAACTATAGAGAGTTTGTTTTGAGATTCGTGCCAAATTAAAAAAAATGTCATGGCGAATAAAAAGTATAATTAAAACTACTACTGGCCTACAACACCAAGTTACTCGCTACATAAATAAGACTTCATTGACTGAATATGTAACATAGACAAGTTCCTAATTGAGTTGTTGTAATGCAAAAGCAACGAACCAAAAAGAGAAAAAATTGCGATGGAGAGAGGAGAAAAGTTAGAAAGAGAGAGATGATGTGGGAACACTGGGAAGTCTAGATATTCTCTCTTTGGGTTGACTGTCGAAGAAAAGAAAGATAAGATGGAAATGCGGTAGAGAGATAAATACATGATAGCAAAAGAGAATGCGTGAAAGCAAGAACAAAAGACTTTTTAATTGACTGAAATTATTTTATCTGCAAGGATAAATAAAGTGCTTAATTACTTGGGCTATATTTAGTTAGGTTGAGAATAGGCTATTTTTAAAATTAGGTCATTCAGAATAGCCTACTCGGTGTTTAGTTGGATTAGAATAGCTAGAATAGGGAATTCAAATTTTTTGTCTTATTATAATAGACTATTCCTAAGAGTTTTGAGATTTGACTATTATAGTAAGACAAACAATAACTATTCTTGATTTGGCTATTCTAACTATTCTTGTTTTGTAACCAAACACACCTTAGTGTCGGTATGGTTTGCAGATATTTTTGTAAGTAATAGTAATATTTTTGAAATTAGTAATTTCTACTGGCTTATTTTCAACAATAGTTATTTTTTATTCTCGCAGATAAAAACAGATTATTGTTGATATTTGTATCATTTCTTAAATAAGGAAAAAAATCATTTCAATGGTCTAGAATTTTTGAAAGTAAAATTATATTTGCGGTCCATATAATGGACTATTTATGTGCATCTTAAAAATGTTTTATACTTGACATATAATTTCTTTCTATTTAACTTCAAGTTTTATATCTTGCACGTAATGTGTTTATCATTATTTTTAAATTAATGATTATTAGAATGTTTGAGTTAAAACTTTCTCAAATAAGCAAAATACAACTTTCAGAATTTACATATATATATCTGATATTTAAATCCAATCAATTTTATCGTCTCTTATAAATATATCTGATATGCAGGTAAATGGTGCATTTTTTTATTCTCTTTTTAGAACCAATAGTTTTCTTTCATATCTAACAAATATTTAAAAGAACTTTAAATAATGCAAAAATTCGATTCTTGTAATACTTTAATATACAATAATACAAATGAAAAAATGCGGTTTGCATTGGTCGTTGTACAATTAAGGATTTAGAACCGTGGTATCATGGGTGCTGATTTCTTGCTCATAATTAAAAATAGAAATGTCTCTCGATATATCATTTGGAATCAATATTTATACCAAAAGAAGTTGTTATCCTATAGATTATGAAAATCATATTGTAACTTTAAAATGAGTAGTGAATTTTTTGTAAAAAAAAAATAGCGAAAATGAAAGAAGTGTCACTAACAAGTAAACCATGTGCCGAGTGCCGACATGCCTGTTCAAGCAAAAGATGCTTCCTGCATTCAAATTGATGGTACATATATGTAAAGAGATTAGGGCTGTAAACGGATATGAATATCCGCTCCGAATCCGGATTTAAATGGATACAATATTCGGATACGGATTCGATTTTTATCTGATATCTCGAAATTGATGATTCAGATACGGATATATTTCTCACCTCATAAACGAAGCGGATATCCGCATCCATTCGGATCCATTTTCTACCCATAGTCCAAAGCGAAGGCGTATTCATTTCCTTTCAATCTCCTTTCTCTCCGCTGTAGAGTAGGTTGAAATGACCATAGGTTATATATAAAGAGCTCAATCAATCATTTCTATCTATTGTTGCTCGCTAACTCGCAAGCTAGCTCGACTAGGCATCAATTTGTGAATTTGTATGAATTTGTGTGCATTTTATATTGTCTAGATCTGTCCAGCTCGGTTCAACTCGATCCAAAAAGTTTGTATAATTTATTTTCTTCTTAAAACAAGATTCAGCCAAACCCAGCGAGCTAGCTCAGGCTGGCTTGTCACGATTTCAAACTGAGGTTTTAGCTCGGATGTCCTAGGTCCAGCTCGCTCGGCGATAGCTTGATCCAAAATTAACAAGCTGAGTTAGGACCTAGCTCCGACCGAGCCAGCTCGTTGCCACCACATCGATAAGGTCCATATCTCTTAAAAAAATGGGTTGGGCTAACTTCTTTATTTTTGGGCAGGTAAACTTCCTTGGGCTTTCCTATTTGAATTTGCGGCAAGGTAGTGGGCTTGTGGGGTTACTTGTTATTAACATATCACGAAGAATACAAGAACCAACACTTCTGTAGCAAAATATTCCGAAATTTGTATCTATAACATCCGCTCCATTGAAAATTCAAATCATACATCTACTTTTATAAGAATTTTAAATATTTGTGGCCCGTTAAATAACTCAGTGGGCCAGACCCGCTGGATAATTCAGTGGATCAGTTTACAGGCTATTTTGACTTGACCCACTGGATTATTTAGTGGCCCGGTTGTAGGGGTGTTCAAATGGATCGGTTTATTCGATTTTAAACCGAATCAGCAAATTTTGGCTTAATTGGATCGGTTGTTCGGTTTAAATGGTTCGGTTCGGTTTAGTTTTTGAAGAAGTTCGGTTTAAATAGTTCGGTTCGGTTTTGAGATCTCCAAATTGGTTTGAACCGAACCAACCGGTTTAATTAAAAATGGATCGGTTTATTTTGTGTGGTTTATAATGGATCGGTTTATCAAAAACCGGCTTGTGTGGTTATCAAAAATATTATCCAAATTTGTTTGAAATGTTTGTATTCGGTTCAATCGAACAAACCGAAGTTTAAATCGGTTTAATCGGTTCGGTTTTATATCAGTTTGGAATTTTAATTCTGTTGGTTCGGTTGGGTTTTCAAAATTTGGTTCAAACCGTGGTTCAGCAAAAAAAGTTCGGTTTGACCCGAACCGACCAGTTGAACAGGTGTATTTGAAATTCTTGCAAAAATTAATGTATGATTTGAATCTTTAATGATCAGTATGTTATAGATAAAAATTCGTAAATTTTTTGTCAAACCTCTATATATATAGTAAATAATATGTTCATATAATATATAAACTAATAAAATAAATTTGAGAATCAGCATTTGGTCTAGTCACAAACACAATATTTTTTATGTAAGAGATCGCTGGTTTGAAACTCAACAATTCTTTATAGATATTAAATAGTTAAATAGTTTGACCTCCAACCTTTAAAAGTAGATATTTGAAAGCGCACATGTAGGATATTGAACTAGTGTCATTAATTCATTGTCAATGTAAATTTTTTACTAATTGATTATAGTTTGTAGCCAATTAATTTGTAACAAAAAAATCTCAATTACAAAACATATCATGGGCGGAGCCAAAATGTTAAAGGATGGGGCAAAACTTAGAGGCATACACTACCAGAATTTTCACTTGTTGTATGGGGAGTAAAATGGCTTGTTGCATGGGCGGCCCCATGCAACAAGCCCCAAAAACGTCATTAGCATGGGCTTCCGCATGCAACAACTCCCCATGCGTAAAGCCCCGTTGCAACTGCTTGGTCACCCATGCAACTACTTGTTCCCCCATGCAACTACCTTATCCTGACTTGTTGCATGTGCTTGCCCATGCAACAACCACGCATGCAAAAACTTTCAGAGTTGGTGCCTAGCTGGAGTATTTGCAAGGATAGAGGTGTGGGACCCATGTAGGTATTTGCAAGGAAAGAATCGTGGGACCCATCTAAGTATTTGCAAGGATAGAAGCGTGGGTCCCATCTATGTATTTGCAAGGCTAACCTATGAGTATTTGCAAGGATAGAAGCGTGGACCCCATGTCAGTATTTGCAAGGGTAAATCATGTGGGTCCCACATAATTAATTGCATGGGCAGCGAGCGTAGGCCCCACATGATTAATTGCATGGGTATGAACGTGGGTCCCACCTGGTTAATTGCAAGGATATTTTATATACTAATTTGCTTGGATGTTGCGATGGAAATAATTGATCAGAAATTAAAAATAAAATCACATTTTTATAATTCTGCAATCCAGTACCAATATTGTACTATCCCAGTACAAAGCCAATTCCCACCCATTAAATAATTTTCATTTCAAAACAAATAAGCATTAATAAAAACACATTGCAACATAATGTCATCAAGCATACATTGTACCAAAAACCAAAAAGTATTACAATCACATTAATATAATAAACTTTGCCTATACCCAAAATATATTGTTCAACCATCAACAAAAGCCTATACCCAAAATATATAACACAAAAGTTTGCTTAACTCTTAATAACAACAATTCCTATATACAATTATCTAAGTACTTTGTTACCAAGAAAGTAAATTTGCTAAGGTTTCCTACATAACCATATATGAAAATAATCAATATCGCATCAAATACATAACCTCACATGACCAACCAAAAGGGTATAAAGGGCACAATCCTGAGCTGTTGAATATGAAAATAAAACAAAAGGCACCATAAAATAGAAAATATAAAGTTTGGAAACATAACAGTTTTTTTTACCTCTAGAAAATGGACTTCAACACCGGATTGACCAAATATGAAGGCCAGTCATGAAGTTCTCTGCATGAAAAGAATTTTCATTTTATGTTAAGAAATTACGAAGTAAAATATGAAAACTAACATGCAACACAAATGCTGAAATTATTCAGCTCATTTCAAATACTGTGAGAAAAAATAACAGAAAAAAAAGAACATGGAAATTGAAGCCATTTTACATTAGAGTCTGATTTGCCATAGCCGTAAGGGTCATTGCATGCCCAGTTCCACTGGTCCTTGCACATCTCTTCTATTCCGTATTTTGCTCTAAATACACAAAAAAAAAGAACATAATATCAAAATTAATGAGAAGCAGTAAACCAATTTAGTGTTTCAGAAATAAAAACAATAAAAAAATAAAAATGCTTACTTCCAGTTCAATTGTGTTTCAGCTTTAGTAGTTGCAGATTGGGTCTTCCAATTCAATTGTTATCTACATGTAAATTGAGGTTCAGTTCCACACAAAGGGTCTATTGAGGCTCAATTGGGCTAGGTTTTGCATTATATATTTAATTGGTAAATTCACTACATTAAATTGTATAAATGTAGATTATTGAGACCATAAAGAGCAATGACATTTTGTTTGTGGCTTATTCTCCCGTCAAAAGATTCAGCGCAAAATAAGGAGAGAGAGAAAGAGCACCTTTGTTTGACCATAAGGGTTCATAGGAGCAAGAGGGAAATCCTCTGTGCATGGTACTCTATCTGGTGACCCATAAACCGATGCAGATGACGAAAAAACCAACTAAATTTAAGTGAAAAAAGAAATCAAGGATAAATAGTTAAGCACCAACATTATTGAATCCTTTACAAAAAAATATTACCATATTTGCAACTTTCCACAGCTTAGAACCAACATTATTTAAGATATTAATCAAGACAGTTTATAGTATCCTCATCCCTAAGATAAGAAAAAAAAAATATAGACATCAAGGATTCATGATTCAAGTTTTATACACTGGTGAAAATATTTAATTGGGGTTATAAGTAGCTATATTTTGATACACCCAAAAGCGTAAGATATAGTTACCAGTACAAAAGAATGTGCATGGCATTAGTAAAAAGAGCTTAAAATAAAAGATTCTTGAAAATGTTTAAAAAAAAAAATAGAAAGAGCACCTTCTTGCAACCATAGGCATTCATGACTTCTAGAAGAATAATCGTTCCAATCACATTATTGTTAAAGTAAAGGTTTTGCAGCACTCTCCCCAACCGCTTTTGACCCCGCAAAATGAATTACTGCATTACTATCCAAACCTAGAATACATGTAGATATTGTAGAAAAAGGTCAATTTACTGAATAGTTTCCAACTTCGGCTGGCAGGCTTCACGGTACAGTCCATTTTAAGAAACCCAGGTAGTAATCAAAGCAAAAAAATGAAGGAAAAACTTACATTCAAAATGGAAGGTTCAGGTAATGGGCACTTAACAGGTTGATCGTGGTTAAGTGGCTCAACAGGATGCTCAACTGGCTTGAGCTCAAGTGCTTGTCCAATCCCATGAGACAATGCTTCAATAGTAGGTGCTGAACCTCCAGCCTCTGAGTTAGGTACCAGTGTTTCCCCTACCTCCTAAAAGTTGCAAAATTACAAACAAAGTTCAAACGACAAGTTGTCACAAATTAATCAGGAGAAGCATGATCTTAGTTTTGGAACTTGCCATTTTCAATGTTGGTATCTACTGCTTAAGATTCAAAGTTAAAATAAAAACATAAAGGGGCTGAATATTGCATTTATGCTCCATTGAGGATTAAGTAATGAAATAAAAGGGCTGAATAAATACAGTTGGATAATGATAGCCCATGTAATTTTTACTGACAAGCTAATTAAAGTTAATGACAACATATCTAAATTAGAAGCTACTGATCACATGAGTGGCATAATTTATGGTTGTAACTATTAAAAGGTAGAATAGATGCTTTAATAAAGAAAAACCCATTGACAGGAATAAAGAAGAAATTGGTGAAAGTCCAGTAAAATTCCGTGATTAATTACTCAGGACTATATTAACAACGCTCTCGGGCTCAAATTGGAACTCACTGAACGGAAATTGGTGATATTATGTTGAGCTAAGCAGAGAAAAGGGATCAACAAGAAAGAAACTCGAAATCAAAGCCAAGTGTCTCAGGGAAGAAAAAAATACTGACGATTCAGCTCAATTGAACCAACAAATTACACTATAAACCAAAAGAAAGTGCGAAAATTGAAGCTAAAATTCTTATAAATAGAAAATACAAACAGTCTCAGCTAAACAGCCCCCACCCCACCCATGACCAAAATTGAATTCGAGGCAAAGCAAATAAATTGTCAAAGAGCGGCGGTGCGCAATTCTTTAATTGAGAGCATAAACTAGCACTGCAGCACAGGCACATATCATGCCATAAATTGATCTCCACATTCAATTCAAAATTGGTTTCCGGTAATGAATAATCATTGCATCAAATAATAAATTATCAAAAACAAAAAGAGAATCAAAGAGATTACGTCTCGGTGCTGGAACCCTAGCTCGGCAGACGGCTTCCAATCGATAGAGCTACGCCTCGGCGCTGGAACCCTAGCTCCGAAACCCGTCCAACACTGGATTTTGATCGGAACCATTGAAAGAGGAGAAAGGGGATCAGTCATGTGAGAGAAGAAAGAGGAGAAAGGGGATCGATCGGGAGATAGTGAAAATTAAAAGAAGGTAACTGTGCTTTTAGGTTGAAGGAATTTGGGCGAGAGAGGATGCGGGATTGAGAGGACAAGGGAGAGAGATGACATGAAGGAAATACTTGGTATTTTGTGGAAGAGGGGATAGGTTTAGGGTTCTTAATCTGGGAGGTAAGGCGGCTGAGAGAAAGGCGGGACTTAAGGAATTGATAGAGGAAGGCGGGGACTTGGGAAAAATCAGAGGGAAAGACGAATTTGCTGAACAAAATTAGGTGGGAACATGGAAAAAATAGAGGGACATGAAAAATCCTCTCTAGATGAGTAGGCTCACAAATCCTCTCTGGATGTAATGGGAGAACAAAATATCTGAGAAGTATAGATTTTAACAGAGCAGTTTTAGCTTCAAGCAATGTGTCAAATATTTTAGATGCTCCTTAAATTATATAGGTTGTGCACTGCATAAAATCGAAACTGCTCTGCTAACAAAATCACCTCAAATGAATACATCAGGACCATTCATTACCTATCGGACGGCTTAGAGGTTGATATTTGCTAATTATGTAATGCATGTACATCAAATAATATGAAAAGAAATTAAAATTAAAATTAAAATTATTTACATCTTCTATGGCCAAATTATATTTATAAATGTCAATTTTAAAGACTTTCATCATTGTTTGCCCCTTCAAATTTAGCAAATATTTGCGGACCGTTCATTTTCACGTGAGCGATCAACGGTCGATCTGAAATGAAATGATTTCAAATTTGTTTTGAAATGATCAATGGAAGATATTGAACACAACTAACATAAAAGTTTTGAAGTTTTATTGTATTTGAGCTTCCATCCAACGTGAAGTGTTTATAGCCGTTCGATGTTTCAATATTCCGTCAGCTTGATGGATAGGTAAATGAAAATAAAATTTCATCAAAATTTGCTACAAGAGAATAAATGCAGTGCTCTTTAATTTCAACGGTTCGGATCGACCAGGGAACGATGTATTCCCGTGTGTCTTCATTAACTCACAAAGCAAGAGTTTATGTTTCATGAAACTTATACTCTTGCTTTGTGAGTTAATGAAGACACACGGGAATACATCGTTCCCTGGTCGATCCGAACCGTTGAAATTAAAGAGCACTGCATTTATTCTCTTGTAGCAAATTTTGATGAAATTTTATTTTCATTTACCTATCCATCAAGCTGACGGAATATTGAAACATCGAAGGGCTGTAAACACTTTACGTTGGATCGAAGCTCAGACACAACAAAACTTCAAAAATTTTATGTGGGTTGTGTTCAATATTTTCCGTTGATCATTTCAAAACAAATTTGAAATTATTTCATTTCAGATCGACTGTCGATCGCTCACGTGAAAATGAACGGTCCGCAAATATTTGCTAAATTTGAAGGGCCAAATAATGATGAAATTCTATAAAATTGACAATTATAAGTATGTTTTGGCCATAGAAACCGTAAATAATTAGAAAGTATTTTTTTTGGAATTTTTTCATATTATTTGCTATACAATTATTACCTAATTTGTATATTTGCAAATCAGAGACGTCCGATGGGTGATGAAGAGTCCTGATTTCAAAGGAGGTCTTCATTTCAAAGGTTGTGGGTGAGATTCGATATTCTCTGTGGTAACATAATATTTCTGTTTAGATCCGCTCTATGTGAAATGCAATGGATCCTTGGATGTTCGTTCGAAATCTGATGAGACGGCCACGATCTAAAATGGAGAAATTTTCGTACCTCAGGTGATATACCTCATCTCTCCCTTCATTTCCTTCCTGGAGAACGATGGCTAACTCTCTCCATTTACAATTTTGCTCCAAAACTCCCAAACTAATTTTTTCATTTCGCTCCAAAACTCCCAAGGAGCAAAATCTAATTTTCATCTCCCTCTAAAACTCCCCACTTTTAGCAATTTCTCTCCACATTTTCCCTCCAAATTTTTTGGCTGCCGCCAAACAAAGCTTCACGAGTTCAATTTGTAAGATCAATTTTACTGCTCTCTCTTTTTCTCCCTATTTCTCCCTTCTCTACTTCGCCTTTCTCTCAAATTCCAACAGAGACGCACAAAGAGAGAAGAGAGAGGCTTAATAAATTGGTTTATGGATATATCAGAATTACACAGGAGATAGGCTTAATTTTGGCTTGGCAGCTGAAGAAGCGAAGTCCGAGGGTTACAAAGTGGAGGTGTGCAAGTTTTGATCTCCATTTTTGTATATATCTAAAAATTCCTATATAGTAAAATACTAAATTGCACTATTTTGCATTGCTGTGTTGTTGAAATATAGATGGTGATAATTGGAGATGACTGCTCTTCCACCACCCCGTGGCATAGCTGGGAGAAGGGGATCCCTAAATTGTAGTATGTCTCTTTGGTAATATGGAAATGTCTCAAATTAAATGACAACATTTTCGTATAATTAGAATAGGCATGCTAGTTTATCCCTCAAAAAAAAGAATAGGCTTGCTAGTTTTAAACTGACCTTGGTAATATTGATCCATGGTAGAAAGCCAAACCAGACTATAAAGACATCATGTACGATAGTATGACTCACCTACATGCATATCAAGTAATAACCATGCTTGTACCAGCCCCATACATAAGTGAAACTAAGCCAAACACATGCTGGTATAGTGAGTTGCCTAAACAGCCCCAATTTGACCTTCTGTCAGTATAACATCTGTACAGAGAACTCTGAATTGAAATTGATCAAATCCTTGCACAGACACACACTAGACACATATACAAGCACACTGAAAAAAGAATCTCCTAAAAATGATTTTTCTACAATTTTTGGTGGCCATTTGAATCTCATATCCTGAAAACCGAAAATACTGTTAAAAACAGTGTACTGGCACACTAGCCAACCCTCACAAAACAGTGAAATTCACTAAGTTCCAAGCCTTCATAATTTTCGAAACTTTTTTGAGTATAAACTACACAAGTTAACCATCATTTACATATAAAGAAATAAGAATTTGGTGTAGCCATTGGCTCACAATAATTTTCTAAAGATGGACTGTCAAAACTGCACTGTTTCATGTATAACTGTCACCAAAATCATGCATGTTCATCACAGTTCTAGTTATAATAAAAATGATTCCAAATTTGCTTTTGAGCTGGTTTCATTTAGTTTTGCTTGTGTGAAACCGATATCAATGTGCTAATTGAGTAATAGACAACATCCCCATGACAAAGCAATAGACACCATACTGGTATGCCTACTGACCTCAAAGCTGCTCAAAACCAAATAAAATACTAAAAGTAGCTACAGGTCCTGAAAAGTCCCAAGCTCAAAGAAGACAATATAAAAAAAGAATCAAAATCATAGAGGCATGCAAGTTCAGTTCCCTGTCAGTGCCTATGCACAAAAATATTCACTTTAGTCCCTGGTTTCTTTTTATTTAGATTTCTGTAGTTACTAGTCAACTAGCCCCAATACGATTATCCTAACTCATCTTCCAATGTCCTTAAACATAATCAGCTTTGCAAATGAAACCAAACATGCCGAAAAAAGGATAAAACAAATAGAAGGTACAAGTATCCTAATTCTTTGTTTTAAATATATGCTAGGTGAGATGCCCAAAAGATCAGATGTGTTGCTCAAATAGGAATTTTATTTTAATTATATTTTGTTTAACATTTTGCACAGTTTCATTCAGCTATCCTAATACCAGTGAAGAAGAGGTCCACATGAACATGACTTGCAATGGAAACAAAAAAAGTGCAGCTAACTTCAAGATGGTCACTACCCTTGTTTCATTAGTGAGAACTCTTGACCAGATGCCTCAACAGGTACATATTATTTTCAGGAGCTTTTAGTAAATGTTATTTCTGAAGTTAGTAAATGTTATTTCTGAAGGTGAATTAGATGTTCTATTCTTATCCTGTGATACGGTCCAATATATAAGCTTGAAATTGTGCTGTCTTCTTTGCATCTCCTGTTATGTGAAGGATTGGCTTGATTTGTATATTGATAGCAAAGTCTGATTAGTCTAATTAAAGCGACCTTTTGTGTAATTTGAAAAATTAACGACCAATGCTTGATTTTTTCAATTATGGCCGATATCAAGAAAGAAGGAAATTTTTTCTAAGGGTAAGTTAAGATATGATTTGCTTTGTTTAGTTAGTATGAATGCAACTTAATTATTGCAAATGAAGCATTGTATCTGAAATTTTCTAAGGGTTTTTCTCATTGCAGATTTGGGTATATTTGAATGAAAAATGAAAGGTGTACTCCAATTATTTGTATTCCGATCAGCACTGCAATTTGTATTAAGTCAGCAGCACGAAAACAAATTACCTAATGGACTTTCATACATGAATAACTATTGTAAAAAATGCAACCAATTGCTTAAGAACAATCTTTAGATAAGATTAAATGAATATTCCAGCTAGCAATATATAAATTGAGAAAACAGTCATTACAATATTTTTTTTCAATTTGATGAATTAATTGCGTATCTCAAAAATTTGGGAGAATTTTATCTAAAACCCAAATGCTTATGTTTCAAAACTAGAGTTATTTTAAAATTTGTAGTGATGTGATTTATAGTTATATTCATCACTGAAAGGGAGAGAAAAAAACAAAAAACATATCTCTGACCATTAATTCAAAACTATTAGCATGACTAAGTCTCCACAATCCAGATTATTAGCATGGGCATAAAATAATATAAAAAGGGTCAACAAAACAATAGCATGCGCAGCCCATGCAAAAAGTCGATTCCAACCCTCCAGATTATTAGCATGGGCATGGTGGTCGAGTTTTAGCATGAGCCTCTACCTTAAAATAATATAAAAAGGATCAACAAAACAATTGCATGCGACAGCCCATGCAAAAAGTCAGTTTCGACTCTCCAGATTATTAGCATGGGTATGTTGGTCGGGTTTTAGCATGGGACTCTACCTTAAAATAATATAAAAAGGATCAACAAAACAATTGCATGCGACAGCCCATGCTAATAATATGTCCCACAATTTCAAAACTATTTGCATGGGCATAGGATCAAGTATTTGCATGTACCTTTAATAAAATATACTATCTGAGTCGTTTTGGCGGGGCCTGGCTCACTCAATATTAGTTGCATGGGCAGATAGAAGACAATTGCATGGATAAGCAGCCAGCAGTTGCATGGGTTGTGTTTTGCATGGGCGAGCGCATGCAAAAAGGTAAACGAAACCAAAAATCCAAATTCTTTTGCATGGACCCTTCCTCCCCATGCTACTACGATTATTACCCTTGCAACAAGTGAAAATTCTGGTAGTGATAGATTTATAATTATTTTGAATATGAAGTATTTTTATAATATTTTTAAGATAAATATATAAATAGAAACATATTTTTAGCAAAATTCTAGTATGAGACATAATTCTATAACTTTTTGTATCTTTCGTATATTATTATTTTTCTGAAAAAAGTATATATATATATATATATATGTATATAAAGAGGAGGGATCGGATGACACTATTTTTTTGTGATATCAGATGACACCGTGCATTTTCAAAGTTTTCAAAGTCTAACCGTTCAATATGATGGATATATTAAAATGTGCTTGCAGATCAACTTTTACATTTTTTTTGAATTTGTGTACTATTTATTAAGTATTTTACAAAATCGATGTTTTCAAACCATTGAATTTTTGTACCCATCTTAATAATAGTAAAAAAAATTCAAAAAAAATGTAAAATTTGATCTGCAAACACATTTTAATATATTCATCCTATTAAACGGTTTAAATCGACTGTTTGAACTTTAAAAATATAAGGTGTCATCCCATATCACCAAAAAAAGAGCGTCTCCTCATATATATATATATATATAGGGATAGGCTACGGTGCTTTGGGAAGTAAAGAGGGTGTTTTACTTCCCGCTCATATCTTCATTTTCAAAGTTCAAATTGTCGGTCCGAACATCTCAACATGATCTTCATATTGATATATGCTTGGAGACCAAATTTTATATTTTTTGGAAATTTTTTACTATTTTTTTGGAATTTTTGAAAATCACAGCTTTTCATTAAATAAAAAAATAATAAAAAATTCAGAAAAACACTGATTTTCAAAAATTCAAAAAAAATAGTAGAAAATTTTCAAAAAATGTAAAATTTGGTTTCCAAGCACATTTCAATATGAAGATTGTGTTGAGAAGTTCGGATCGACTATTTGAACTTTGAAAATGGAGATATGAGCGGGAAGTAAAACACCCTCTTTACTTCCCAAAGCACCGTAGCATTACTCTATATATATATATATATATATATACTAGTATCGTACCCGTGCGTTGCAACGGGACATATTATAAGATTTAACATAGAGAGGCAAATAATAAATAATAATAAAAGAAACAACAACAAATGACTGTTTTAATACAACAACATTCTTTGCATGTCAGTGCATACACAATTTTTGAGTTATAATTAAATTAAATTAAATGTGGAAAGCTGCTAGAGAATAAATCAATAATATGTCTTTTTTGTTCTCTTCCAAAAATGAATAAGAGGTAGGAAATTCGGAAATGAGATATGCTATCTGTCTAAATTGGAAATTAATCTTTTTATGCACCAATTAAAGCTGGAGAGAGATATGGTAATAAATATTTAATGCTAATTCCATTTCCTCAATTCTTGGTATTACTTGTAACGTATCGTGTGGCAGTACGTGTGGTGAGTATGTTTTTAACTAAATTTAGACTTCTACACATAAAACATATGTATTTAATCAAAAGAAGACAAATTATGTGATTGGAGGGCTGAGATTAAATCCGAAAGTTTATCTTTCAATCATAGTCGTTGGCGGATCGGACACCCAACGTGCTTAATAATAAAATGGAGATATATATATATAATAGTCACGTCACAATATTATGTTTAATAGTTTATGTAATATTAATTAGCAACATAACGTCTACCAAATCGTCTCACTAAAGCTTAAAATATGATTGTTAAGCTATATTAGATTATTTGCATAATGGGATCGGTAAATAATTATCAAAGCGGTTATTAATTCGTTGACTTCAGTAGTTGCAATCCTTGTGCGAAGTAGCACAGCTGGCGTACAACAGAGAGAAATTCCTGTATTATTTTATTATAATTTATACCCAAAAAGGCACAACAAGGCAACAATCCTTCTCTCTCCTATCCAAACTTTCATTAATTTTTTCGATTTTCGCTTGATTGAATTTTCCATTCAGGATTTTCTGCGACAAGAACTTCATAGTCTTTCAGCGTAGCTAACAAATATACGTAGATTGTCTTCTTAATCTGTTGGCTATTTTGTGTTAGACCCTTTAAATATTAAAATTTTTTATATCAAATGAAATTTATTTAACCTGGAAATGAATAAAATTATGTTTCTGATTATTTGATAATGGTTAAAATGGTTTAAAAAGTGACTTATGTCAACATTAATTTATTTGTCGGTTTATTAAATTGGGCTTATGAAAAATAGATATCGGTACAAATACACTACTACAATTATAACTTTGTTGATTCCAAAATATTAAAAAAAAACTTATTTGAGTTCTTCATTCTTCAAATATAGATGTTGTAGATACAAAAATCAGCAAAAAAAAAAAAAAAATTGTATATGTATTTACGAAATAAGAAAAATATGATTTCTTATTTTTAATATTCATTGACATCCTATATATAATATTTTATTATTGATAGTGAAAAAATAGTGATGCTCAATTTTGATCAAATATTAGAGGGAAAAAATTGGAATTTTTTTTTTTATTTTCAAATTTTATAATAGAAAAAGTATATCTATAGTATATATGGAACTTTTTTTTTAAGTATTTAAGTACATATTTTAAATTTTCAACTTGAATATTATGGCCACGTAACGATCCATTAACCTTTGCTGAAACATTTGTTGATATATTTTTTTTATGCGTTGATGTTGCTCAAAATTGGCCTATATTTGAGTTATAACAAATATATTTATAAAATGATTAGATAAATAGGATGGAATGCAAGAGGAGACTTTAGCCTATTAGAAATTTAGAATAAGAGCAATAGTTTTAGAAGTGCAACTCCACTTTCTCTCTCTTCTTGTTTTTATATTTTAATTTGCTTTTGTTTTTTCTGATTTTTTTTTGTTGATTTTCATGAGATTTTTCAGCATTATTAATGTAGTATATAAAGTATCTGACTAGGGCCCATGAGTTTCCTTTTAAAATTTCACAGGAGTGGGCCCTCATTGATGAACCATTAAAATCATGACACCATGTTTGATGGCTCAAATTATTTGAATGTTCAAATTAGCCACATACATGAATAGCAAACTATTTTATTATTAACCTATATTATTAATATAACTCCTGCAATGAGGTGGCACCTGATCTATAATTAAAAAAAAATGATAACAAGGTCTAGGTCCATTCCATTAAAATGAAATTTAAGTTGATATATATTAAAAGTAACTATTATTATTTTGTTTGGATAAGAAAAAGTCTAACTTATTAACTTTCATTTAATGTTCATAAAAAAATTTCATTTGAATTTTGAACCCATAACTTTCTACTCAGATGGTGTTGTATTTTGCTGTTAGATCAAAGACTAATTCTCATGACTACTAGTGTTTACATTTGGTTCGATGTTTGATGTTGGATCTGAATTGTTCCATCTATATTGAAATTTATGCATTCGATTAAGTATTTTATAATTTTAATTTTACATAATTAAACAATCCAGACCAGCATCGAACCAAATTATATTGTTTGAGATTGTGGACCAAGATATTTTAAAATTAGGTCATTTCGGGTTTCTGGTTCATTTGAATTAGGCTCGGCAGGTTAGATTATGTGTGTGTTTTTTTTTTTTTTTTTTTTTTCAAATTGGGTCCCTTTGATCGTTCATATATATATACCCGTGGAACCGTCCGATTAACGATATGACAAAATGCACACCTACAACAGTGGAAGAAAATTTAGTGCTTTCAACGAGAAAGCTAGAACAGTATAACAATTAAATTAAGATTGGTGGGCCCTTTGGAGACAACTGTAATTATAATTAAGGTTACCAATAAAAATTCCATTAGTCATCATGACTCATATAAACTTTATTATTTTTATAGTGAATAAATAATACTTCGTTTTTTCTTTCCTGCTTTCACTTATTAAGTAAAATAAATAAAATATTGAAAGTTTCAAATGCTAACATTTTATTTTAGAAAATTTTATATTTTATTGGTTGGGTAGGCAATTTTTTTTTTTTTTACAATATTGAAATGATTTCTCGTGAGTTCTAAATTTGAGTGGTCAACTTTGAGCCAGGTCCATTCAAATAAAAAAATACATACTATTTCAAATTTTTATTGTACATTGCGAAGGAGTGGGAGCTGATTCGATGCTTGATCGGATCGGAGCCGTTCGATAATCCATATATATTTGATCCACATAAAATTTACAATTGTATGTGCGAAATCTTGATATGAATCGGACAACTCTAATCTAACATCAGATCAAATTTATCTAATGCACATCAGATAGCCTCCGATGAATTTGTATCACTAAGGTAACAATATATTTATGTTTGGATCTGGATCATCCAATCAAAATCCGTACAACTATTAAAGTGGTCCCGTATATTAAGGGGCGGATCCAGAATTTTCGTCAGGGTGGGGCAAAAAAATATCGAATCGGATTTAAATCCATTAACCAATTGGGTACTCGATAAAAAACAATGTTTTAACTTATACTTTCCAATATTTTGACTTGTAAGTTCTGATGTTCTGACTTATAATTTTAATTACTAATCAAAATTCAACAAATTTATTTCAATTTTAACCCTAAATTTAATCCAAATTACAAATCAAACGTTCAGAGGAGGGCAAAAAAAATCCAGGGAGGAGCAAAGTCGATCGGGATCGATAAATCTCTACTAAAACTCAAAATTCATGAGGAAACACCTGCCCCCCTTGGAACCATCTGGGTCCACCCCTGCGTATATTCCATCTTAGATTGGATTGCTCCAAATTCCGATCAGACGGTCATGATCCAAAGAGAAATATTCATATTACCTCATAGCCTCATAGGATCTATGAGATTCGCGTCCGATTTCCATTCTGAAACTTCCATCGGACATGAAACAAATCAGGGGTTGTGATTTATGATTGATAATTTTGTCATTGTCCGGAGCTAAATCCAAGCCCGGAGCTAAATCCAAGCCCGTGCAGAGAGGCAAATTGAGACAACATAGATAGATGAAAAAGTTTATAGATTTGATGAGAAAAACAGTGAGAATCTCTATTAATTAGTACTCCCGTGACTCTCCTGGTCTATTATTAATTTTAATTATTTCTACTGTTGTTCCCCTCCAGTTATCCTTTCACTTGAGAATTAACTGCTGCATTATCATCTCCATTAAATGAAAATTATTTAAAATAACGCATTTTGGTATTGTATTACATTATTAATTAATAAGTTAATTAAAGGAAAGTTACTTAAGCCGTAGTTGAATAAATTAAAATGATCAACTAATATAGGTTGCTTAATTCTTAGCTTTGGATTTATTCAAATTCAGGTCTACCTAGCAATCAAAGTAACATGATATGTTTTTCTATCATCATTACTTTTCCCATATGAGAAATGTGAGTGAGACAAGCCGGGGGCGGACCCAGGTGGTTCCAGGGCCCATGGATTTTGAGTTTTAGTGGAGATTTATCGGTTCTGACCGATTTTGCTCCTCTTGGATTTTTTTTGCCTCTCTCTAGACGTTTGATTTGTAATTCAGGTTAAATTTAGGGTTAAAATTGAAATAAATTTGTTCAATTTTGATTGGTAATTATAATTACAAGTCAAAACATCAGAAATTACAAGTCAAACCATTGGAAAGTAAAAGTTAAAGCATTGGTTTTATCGAGTATCCAATTGGTTAATGAATTTAAACCCGATTAGATATTTAAATCCGATTCGATATTTTTTTGCCCACCTGACGAAAATCCGCCCCCGGAGACAAGTAGAACATGAAATTTGTACTGACTAGGCGATTATAAACTCTAAATTTGTTGTTGATAACTTGATATGTGCTTTTAATGTAAAAGTAAAATTAAATAGCAATTGTTACTTCAATTAAACTAAGTAGCAGAGTCATGTCATGGGAGGCATTTACCTATTCGTCCAAAATATTTTCCAAAATATACTTCTATTGTCATGCTTTTTACAAAATAAAATATAAAAATATACTTGTGTTTAAATTAATTATACAATCATACTTTACTCTAAATTTTTGTCTCATTCTATCTATTTTCTGATTTTGCTCCCAATTAATTTTTTTTAATAGTTTATATGTCTTAGTGTGAAATACATATTGCAAAATTTCTACCATCATTCCTTTTCTAAAATCTTATAAAATGAGTAAACCTCATCCTGCGACCCATAACAAAAATGCAACATCATTTTTTAGACATAACTAATTTGATAAAAATATTTGATAAAATGATGAAATGTCAACAGCTCTAAATGTGTTGCAAATTTGAAATAAAACAAACAAACAAAAAGTATTGTGAGTTGGTAACATGACAGTATCCTACTCTCTCCATTAAGAGATAAATGGAGAGGAATGCACCAATCTTGCAGAGGAGAGAGGGAGAGGGAGGCCCGGGCTACCACCACAAAATTCCTTGCAAACCAATGACAACATTTCAAAGTGGAAACATCCCTCCTTTTTCACAATTTACCCCTCTTCTCCCTTTTGACTTTCTATTTCTGTAACAAAATTAAAATTCACAAGTCACCGCCTTTCATTCGTTCGCTGGTCTCTCTCTCTCTCCCCTCCCCCTCTCCCCCCTCATCTCTCTCTTCGACAAGTTCCTTGTCATTGTTGGGTTGTGAAATGACCCTTGACCTTTCCCCCATAAAAATATTTCTTCTGCATTGATACATCAAAGGGGGAAAGTGAAACAAGGGGTAATAGATTTGTGGAATGAAAAGCACACTAGAATTCTTTGGCTTCCATTAGAGGTGCGTAATGATGCATTTCTCTTCATTTTTAATTCTTTTAGATTCTCCTTTGGAGTAGTATTGTACTATATTTTGATTTAATCCATCATCCCCAATTTGAAGGATTTTTCTTTTATTATTTTGGTACGTTTGCTTTTACATTATCTTGGTTAAGTATTGGTATTAAATCATTAGAATCTGCTGATGATTTTAATTTGATTTTTGGATAGTATTTCCTATTCATCAATCAATGCGTTGATTCCAATAATTAAACCCCAAATCACGGATGTAATGATGAAAAGTGAAAATTTCATTTGCATAAGTACCCGCTGAAAATATTAAATTACCAGTTTTCATAAATAACTGTTGAAACTTAATAACACAAGTCATATTCATCTAAACTTGTTTCTTTTAAAACCAATGTATATAAAATTATAAATAATGTGATATACAACATAATTTTATCTAAGTTCAGATTGGCTCAAGGGCCTTTTAAACAAATTATCAGTTCATTGAGGGGTACATTTTTTTTTTGCATAGAAATGTACATGGGGTTGATACTACAAATTTGTACTATAGGACTAACATAGATGGAGATTGAGTCTCAATCAATGCATCTGATCATTGTATGTAACATAGACAAGAAAAAAGTGTGAACAAAGTGAGTCATTAAATGGCTGTCCACACCACATAATTGTGCATTTAATGGGGGGGGGGGGGGGGGGGGGGGGGGGGGGGTCTCTTCATGACTCTTATTTATTTGTGTATTTTTAAAGTCTTTTTTTCAGAGATAGAGAGAGATCAAATTGTTAACCACGATGAAAGGGTTCTTCAAGGGCTTCAAAAATATGTTTGGTAAGTTATTTTTTATTTATTTATTTTGCAATATTTCATCTGATATGTTAATTTGCCCTTGTGAATTATTGCAACTACAAGTATTTCATATATGCAAATAGAAGTATAGGATACTGAGGCACGGTATCAGCAATATATCAATAATATACTTGGCCAGCATTACGTGGCGAGATTTGTATCAAATATTTGTGTTTAACATTTCTTTGTAAATAAAAACTAAAATATATGGTGTATTTGCAACCGATAATATGAAATATTATTTTCTTTGTTCATATATAGCTGCAAAGGAGCATGAGATGGAAATAGGCTTGCCAACAGATGTAAAACATGTATCTCACATTGGTTGGGACCGCTCATCTGACCATGCACCAAGTTGGGTATGCTATGACATAAATATATATACATATATATATATAAAAGGTTTTATTTTTGTTTATATCTCCACAATAAGGGATATTGATGTCAATGGAATTGAAAAATACAGATGAAAGAATTTCAGACAGCAGCTGGTTACACATCTGCTGCACTTAGCAATATGGCAAACGAGTCTCCCTGGGTTAATCGAGGTTTGTTTCATTTGTTTGGTTGAAATATATAGAAATGTAGAAAATTACTAGTGTGTACTTTATCGTGTCGAGTTCTCTCCTCCTAAAATATTTTATTTTTCAAATATTGCATTTTTTATCAACCAGTATTCTATATTTTTATTCATGATAATTAATGTCTAAAGTTTTAATTCATTTTAATTTCCACTGTTATATTTATAAGCAGGGATTTTGACTGAGCCAGATTCTAATAGATCACTATCTGAATCATTTAGTAGCATGAGGCATAATAGCACAACCTCTACACGCGAAGAGGGAAAGCCATCTAAGAAAATTCGGCGCAAGAAGAAGGCCAAAAACCCGGGCTCCCCTGGTTCAACCAGTTCATCTACTAGTCGTGTTAAAACAAAAAGTAAGATCAAAACTTCAAACTTCCGCTCATGTGGGGTTGATTCTGAAGGCACATATGTGGCCAGTACAAACCCGTACCAAACGAGCTGTGCACATGAAATAACCTAATTTCATGTGTGATGATATCTGGTATTCTGGTAGGATGAGGTATTAACATAGCGAGGTTGACCGGCATTTGATCAATTTTTGTACGAGGTATTAGACGACGCAATTATGTATTGCTTTTGTATCGCAAAATTTATGGCTAGGGTTTGAGTCGTCGACTGTATAAAATTGACCACCCCTAGGTTTCAGAGGTGAGAATTCTGCTTCATATATTCAATTAATGTATGTAAGGCATATTATTTTTCGTTTGACGAACTTTTTTATTGATTCATTTAGCATCATACGATTTATTATAAAGATTCTATTTAGTAACTTGTAATTGCATTGTACAAATTTAATCTAGTTTATTGTGACCTTATTTGGGGGTCCAAGCAATCAATTTGGAGTTTTATTCTTGGAGAATTCCCAAGAGTACATATTCTTTGAATTTCATTTCGTTGAACTCACATTGTTTTTTTTTTTTTGAAACCTTGGCCACATAGTTTATGGTGTTAGTTTTATTGGTTCAAGAGCATCTTTTTATAGCAATTGAAACCTTAGAAATTTGTTCACTGAAATGACAGAAAAAAAAAAAAAATTTCGGAATGAACAATAAAAGTAATATTTTACAACTGCAAGATGGAAATGCTTATACCATTTGCAAACAATTGCACAAGTTATGTGACATTTTTAGACAACTTGTTAATCCCTGCAATTGAAATTACAAATGTCACATCATCTGTTTCAATTTCGTGATACTTTTTGAATTAATGGAGGTTTGCTTTAGTTGATGTTTCAACTAATGTTGCTTAAATTGTCAAACACTATGATATCAGTATATAGTGTCATTTTTATTGTACTATATAATTTTTTGTTTTGTAATGAAACTGATGAATCTGTCCACTATTACCAAAAAAGGGAAAAGAAAGTTAAGACGTAATTACATTGCATCTATTTTTTAAGACTAAATATCAAAATAAGAAGATGCTACCTATCAAAACTTGTACAAGGAGACATGCGTCTATTTGGAGACAAAGTACTAATTTTCTTTATAAGGTAGTAGACAATGGCCTATATAGTTGTTAATATCTTTCTCTTTTTTGCTATTAATTATTTTGGACTCTAAATTTTATTAATGGCTCAACTTGACTAATTTCCTTTAAATTACAGAATATAACAAAACACCTCACCATTAATTTTAACTTGAGAGTCACCCTATCAGCACTAACCAATTACATCGGGAATTCATCGGTGCATGTAGGCATTACATCATCAGCATTAGAACCTTACCTATTCCATGTCACAGTTTAATTTAAATGCTCGCGGAGAACTTTCGATTAAACAAAAGCAAAATAATTAAGGGGCAAATCACCAAGACGAGCAATTAAGCGGTAAAAGGAAAACTTCTTGGGAAAAGGTTGTCAACAAACAAGTCTATGTTACTATGTATAGCACAGATTGGTCCGTACTACGGATCAATATTTTCGTTTTCAAAATTCTAATGGTCGATCCGAACCGTTCAACATGATTTTCATATGAGAATATACTTGTGGGCTAAATTTTCTATTTTTTTAGATAGGTAGAAAATAACTGTTTTTGGATAGTCTATAATTTTCAGATCAAGTGATTAAATACCTATCTTAAAATATAGTAAAAAAAATTCAAAAAAAATATAAAATTTAGTCTGCAAGTACATTTCATGTGGAGATCTCGATCATTAGGATTTTCAAAATAAAAATATGGCTCCGTAGTACGGACTAATATGTGCTATGCATAGTAGCATAGACTCACTTCTTTCTTTTTATGAGAACAATGTAGCATAGAGCTACCGATTACAATGATATGAAACTGTATTACAAAGATTAAAAAAAAAAAAACTAATAACCCTTATAATAAGCATCAAGAACCCTGATCTGCAAATGGTACATAATCTCTTTTTTCCCTCACTTTTTGACAGTACTGTACTGGTACCAATGGTACCTATACTAGTTAAGGCAACACAAACTACCTTTTTGCCTCGCTGACTGGTATCATTATATGTAACACCAATTCAACTTCAACAACATGCCAACTTGCCAAGAAACGAGAAGCTGGTATGGGCACCAGGCTTCTGTTATTTTTTTCATTTTGATATCCCTTTTAGAAATTGAACTTGCTATTCAGTACATCGATATTACATGATTAAGCAACACTCAGAGAATATGTAAATTACATAAGCAACTCTTTGTAGTCTAGCTAAATTGAACAGTTGGTGAGCCTGTAGACTTTGAACCCTCTGAATATATTGATGGCCCAGTTTGGCCTTTCCTCCTGTGAGCTTCCGCTAAGACGGAGGATTTTCCAGCTTTAGCTTCTATAATTTGAGTTAGGGTCTTCTGGGTTCTGGGCTATAGCATCATTTGTGATGGTGTACAGAGAAAATATTCCTGCGCTGCGCGCCACGTCCTTTACATGCAAGCTGACACGTACAAGCTCAGCTTCTCATCATGGGACGCATGTTTCGTTCCTCTGGTTCCTCCGGACCCAACGGTGAGCAGATGCAAAAGCAGGGAGCGATGCTTCTCTTCTTCATCGTCTTTTCACTGTAAACGGTATTGAGGCGCAAAGGTGCGCAAAAGCATGTACACGGTCCGAAAAACATATAGAGAAAACCATGGAGAAAGATGGAGACAGAAATGGAGGTGTGTGGAAAGAGAAAAGAAGAAACACATAATAATACTAAGAAAAACTGAAACTAATACACAGTAATATGAAAACAAAAACCGTAAAGAACTAAAGCTAAAACTAAAACAAACATACACAGTAGAAACAAAAGGTGGTAAACTGGTAATACTAACAAAAACCATAGAGAACTAATTGTAAGAAATAGATGAGAAGGAAAGAAAAGGCCCGAAAAGAGAGGGAGAGATAGGGGTGAGGAGAAAGAACCAACATGGCAACATCAACTCATCAGCAACACAAAAAGGAACAGAAAGTACACCGTGTGTACATATTATTTCTGCTTTAGTAGCAGAAACAAAGAGAAAAGAGATAGAAAGAAGCATAACATAGAGGCAGAGAAAGATAGGAGAAGAAAGAGAGACAGAGAGAAGAGAGGAGGGCAGAGAGAGATGAGGGAAAGGCAAGAATATCAGCATCATCACGACAGACAGCCAACCAACATATATTTTATTTACTAATTACATAACAAAGCAAAACGGAAAAGGAGTATGACATAGTACAACGAAGCGGCGGAAAGACATCAGAGCGGTGGCCAGATCCGAAGTCTTACAATTCGAAAACGCCTGCTCAGGAAGTGAATAAAAGATAAAAATCGCCTAGAGACTCTCAAAGCGGCAAGCTCTTTTTTTTACTCTTCTTCCGTTGAAAACATTAAGGGTACAACTACACCTCGAAATTGAACTTGCAACCACAGTAACAAGATTCGCGTTTTATTCGCGTTTAATTCGCGAATAAAACGTTTTTGGGGTGTTTCCGAACCGAATGGCGTATTATTCGTTGACCGAACCTTTGACCGAATAAAACGCGTTTTTTTCACTTTTTTTTTTCGGAAACGAAATTTGAAAATTGGCACAGTAACCGATATCCATGCGCGCACAGTACCAATGTCCAACTGTCCCCCAGCACCACCCACGTGATGAGGAAATTTTCCATTTCTCCATATTTTTTATTATGCTGATCTTCTGTGGCAAAATAAAAACAGTATATCGTATAGTAAATCATCAGTAATGAATTAAATATGCACTGAGGTATCGTATTGTAATTCCGAATCATTCCCGAATTATACCCGAATTATTCCCGAATCACGAATTTTTGACCCTGCCGAACCGAACCCGAATTATTCATTTGTTACTGTACTTGCTACTGATGTCAGATGCTCCGCAGTGTCTCCAAGCAAAATAACTATGGGCCCTATCACTTGCACTGGTATCAGCTTCAATTCCAACATAGGCCCTTTTCCCAGATCAGCCCAATATTGACATAATTGATTTCACAGATCTAGTAACAGGTGTTGCAAAGTGTAAATCATTTCTCTTCAAATGCACCAACAAATTGCACTGACAATAGGCACAAAGGCATTTCTTTCTTGTATTGGCAAATTTACAATAATGAATATTATGCCAGTCAATTAAAATTTATATTCTTAATTTACAGTTGATTAGTATAGGTAATGTGTACAATTTTGTGCTTGGAATGTTAATTTCCCTGGAGTACGTTTGAATCAGACACTGTCTGCCGTGGAAAACTGGTACAAAATAGGTCCAACATATCATTGTTAATCTTCTTCACCGTACGGTGTACACCATGTGCATGTTATATTTCTGATAGACACATAATCAGACGGCCTGGACCATGATTTTAAACGGACGGATCAGATTCACACTTAAATCTCCCTGAGTCATAGTGACAAGATTCGCGTATAGTATCCGAATTATATCTGAATAATTCGTTTTTTTGGTGATGCCGAACCGCCGAATTATTCGGTTGACCGAACTTTGACTGAATTATACCCGAATAATTCGCGAATTTTACGAACTTTTCCCGAATTTTACGAATTATTCGCAAATTTTTCACGAATTTTTCCCAAAAAAATAAATTTTGGTTTTTTTTTTTCTTGCTTCCTTGTAAGACTGAGATTTCTAATCCGTATTATTCCGAATCATTCTCGAATTATACCCGAATTATTCCCGAATCACGAATTTTTGATCTCGCCGAACCTTTCCCGAACAATTAAGTTGTCACTATGCTGAGTGATGTCATCGGATGGATCCGATCCGTGCGTATTAAATCCGACGGCCAAAACTAGAAAAAACAAGATGCTACCACCCCTCTGTATCTCTTTGCTTCCTTGTACGGTACCTGGAAAAACTGGAGCAAAGAACGATCAGAATACAAAAGAAAAAGAAAGGTAAATTTCGGGAAATCCAGCTTGACGGAGAGAGATGCAAGAGATAATAGCGGCGGTGATATGTATGCTTTTGGTGGTGGCGCTGTTCCCGCTTGTATGGTGGAGGCGCCGCCAGATCGCACACCATGAGCACGAAGAAGAACCTCAGGCTCCCCAGGTTTTTAAATTTTCCAAATTAATTTCTTAGCTTACCTTTTCATTGAATTTGGTTTGTTGTTAGTCGCCCAATTTTGCACGAGGATACCTGATTTTTCAGTTGTTAGTAAAAATTTACCCCCAAATTAAATCGAAGTCACATCAATTTCTTATGTATTCACCAAAGAGGCAAATCAGAAGACTTTTGCTTCCTTAAATTTCTATCTTTATGTCCAATATTTGGATAGGACCAACTTGATTATAGCTTGTTAATTGCAAAAATCAGACATACAGCCCTGTAGTGAATTTCACCAAGATTTAAGTATAAAGTATCAAAGGACATGTCTGAAAGCTCTATGCTCTCTATTAGCTTCTTACTGGAGAGGTCCCAAATGTTCTTCATTTCTAGTATGGAACGATTATATCAGCTTTGTAAGTGAATTTGGTAATAATGCAGGTGGAGAGAGTGGTGCGTGCTGGTGGGGGCCGTCGCATGCGTAGGAGGCCGGCTGCTGGTGCAGGACCCAGTACTTCTACTGCTTCTGCCAGCATTGATGGTTAGTTCTATCAATCCAATTAGAACCCAAAAAATGGAAAAAAAAAAAAAATATATATGCACAGATGCACTTAAATCATTCCTTTTGTGGTTGCAATAATCAGAAGTTGAGGATGGAAGTGAAGAAGAGATAGAAGAGGAGCAAAATGTTGGCAAGTCATCTAAGAAAAGAGAAAAGAAGAGGCAAGAGCGTGAAGCCCAGCGCCAGGTGTCCTTGCAAGCTGTGATGTTTGTCATTTCACATACCTTCTTTCCTTATTTTATATTTATTGGGATAATTTTTTTTTTATAGGCAGAGGCAGCAGCACGGGAATCGAGGCAGTCAAAGCAGGATGGATATGCTGATATGCGAAGGAGGAAGGATGAAGAGCGAGAAGCCCTAGAGCGTCAGCAGGTTCTATAAGTATTATTAAATTTTGTTGTGGTTCCTAAAAACTTTGGATTATCATATATACACCAAAAAACTGGGAATTTAAGTAACTTATATTAACATATACCCCTGCTCTCATGCTTTCTGCAAAGAAGTACCTAAATTTCCCCCAATTTGAATAAAACTGGAAACAATGTCTTTTGTTGGGTAATATGTGAAAATGTTCCCTCTTTATGCTTTCATTCTGATGGAATACTTGCTATCAACTGTTTACAGGAAGAGGAGGCGCTGGCCCGCAAAGCAAAAGAAGAAGAAGCAGCTGCTTTGGAGTTTGAAAAATGGAAAGATGCATTCTCTGTTGATGCAGAGGGAACTACTGAAAATGAGTCACAGGATGATGGCCAGGGGTTGCTCCGCAATTTTGTTGAATACATCAAGGTTTGTGTATCAATGCACAATGTCACTTCATTTCCTTAAAATATGATATATAAAACAGGAGGTATAATATATACATGTGATCATCTGCAAGGGAGAAATATCTTTTAAAGAAATTGAAGTTTCTGGTGTGCCTTACACTTTTCGTGCTTTGTAACGGGATATTAGATACTTTTTAGGTTTTTGTATGGGGCTAGGAGCACACATGAAAGAAATTCTGCTTTGTTTTCCTTAAATTACGGAAAAACAAATACGTTAATCTGCTACAACAGTTTAATTGCTTAAGAAAAGTTATTCGGGGAGGTATCCATTTTAAAGGTCACAGTAGGGACTAGATATTTGTATCTAATTTAAAGTTACAAATGAGACTGTTTATTTTTTTTTCCTTTCTACTTCTATTTACCTGAAATTGATCAAACTTTATATTTTCCAGAACTCTTGTGAGTTTCTCATGCTTGCTTATTTTGTTTTGTATATTCTTGTGGTTTAGATACAAAAATGCGTCCAATTGGAGGACCTTGCAGCTGAGTTCAAGCTACGAACTCAGGATTGTATCAACCGAATAATTACACTTGAAAGTTTGGGTATTTTTTATCACTCTGCTTAATGTTATGCTTATAAAAAACAGCATTTGGATTTATAGATTCTCACAGGTTTTTTCATTTTTTTTAAATATAGGGAGGTTATCTGGAGTGATGGATGATAGGGGAAAGTACATATACATATCTCAAGAAGAGATGCAAGCGGTTGCTGATTATATAAAGAGGGAAGGTCGGGTCAGCATTTCTCATCTAGCTAGCATGTCTAATAAGTTCATTGATTTAGAGCCCAAACTGCCTCAATTTGACGAACCCAATAATACAGAGGGAATTTCAGTTGCTTAGGTACCTACATACTTTTTTGTACTGAAATTTGAGGGATTTGACTTAGTTAGATAATGCCATTTTGTCGTGTTTTTCTCTTGCTTTTGTGAGCAATATGAAATGTTTCGAAATTGTCAAAATTTTCAATACTAGAGGTTGGTACTATAGTAAAGTGGTTATTGTTCCACTTCTTTTAGTACATAAGCTGCGACAATGCAACATTATGGTACACAAGCACTGACTATACAACATTATCTTTATGCCTCAGTAAATGCTTCTCTATTGTTTGGCTTAAACTAATTGTATTTAGGATTTAAATGATTGCTGGAATTTTGATGTGCACTTTAGTAGAAATGGTTTAGAAAATGATATTGCTGTGGCTAACAGGAACGTAGATACTAAAAGATTCAGATTCAGTTAGTTCTGAACATCAATGCATCACTTGCTTGTTCCTAGTTTAATATATACAATTTCTGAAGTTGTAATATTTCTATAGTATTTGTTTCTGAAGTGCATTCTTTCTGAACTTCAAACTGATATGACCTAGAAACAGTTATGAATTCACTGAATGCTCTAGAAAAATATTTTTTAAATATGTCATATTTATAAATTGGTTCTATACGATTCTGTACTTTTTCTTAATAATTGCTATAATTTGAAACGAGGCCCAATTCATCGCATCTGACTTGATCAAGAATACTCGGATGAATGATTTGATTTGAAACATAGGGAATGGCTGTTGTATAAGTGCAATGCAGAGGTTCCTCTATTTTATGGATAAATGGGCCTATATTATTTATTTGAGCGACAGATGCCCTCACAGTATTTCTGTTGCTATACAAATTTGAAAAAAAAAAAAAAAAAATCCATTATATGGAATTTTTTTTATAAACCATAATTTTTTTTTTTTACGAAACTAACATAATTACTTTTTTTTTACAAAAACCATTAGAACTGAAATGCTATTTCGGTCCGTTATTTTTTTTTATTCCGGACCGAAATGGCATTTCGGTCTGGTCCCCTTTTTGCATTTCGGTTCTTATGGTTTTTGTAAAAAAAAAAAAAAAAGTAATGATGTTGGTTTCATAAAAATATTTTTTTTAATTATGGTTTATAAAAAAAATTCCATTATATGGGCTACCTTTTGAGTCCGTATCATATTAGTACCTGATGAGCACTTAAACAGGATCAGAATGGTTGATTTATATGCAAATTCAAAATTTAAAAACCGACTGATATTTTGAGAAAATTTGCCCAAAAAAAATAGTATTTTTGAGATTAGTACAGTTTGTAATTAACCGGCCGAATTTTGTCTATTAAGAATACATGCTTTCGTACTATTTAGTGTCAATTCAAAGCCGAAAAAAAATAATAAATTTACAAAAATCTCCTGGTTGTTCGAGAAGGGTATTAGGGGCGGAGGTACTTCAATTGAATGGGGGTCAATTGACCCCCATTTTTTTTTTTTTTCAAAAACCAGTGAAAAAAAAAAATAATTTTGTTATATAAATTATACTAAAATGTTACAGGTACATGAAATTTGACCCCCATAATTTTTTAAAAGAAATTATTGAAATTTTTTTAATATATGTTTGACCTCCATTCAATAAATATCTAGCTCCGCCCCTCGATATACATTAATTATCTAATGAAAATTTGTATTTGTTTGGAGTCCTCGGAGGATATTCTTTTTGCTTCTATTGTTGTGTAGAAAAACTTGAGAGCAGATCAGTTTGTATTATGAATTTATATGAACCATTCAACATGATCTCTACATGAAAATTTACCTGGAGATTAAACTTTATAATTTTTAGAATTTTCCTATTATTTTCGAATGATCAAGAATATTTACATAAGTAATTTTTACCTATTTAAAAAAATATCTCAAAAATAAAAAAAATGTAAAATTAGGTCTTCAAATAAAATTTTATATGAAAATCACGTTAAGTAGTTCGAATTAAATATTGGAACTTTAAAATGAAGATATAAATTTATAGCCAGAATTAAACTGCGTTATACATCACATCTTAACCTCCGTTTTTTTGTTTCATAGTAAAGATTTTGGAGGTCTTATTTCATAATGAGATTTTTGAGGTGTGTGTTTGTACTAATTTCAATGCCGAGGAAGAACAGAGGATAGGAATTCATTGGGATTATTTTATAAACCATAAATAGAAACTAGAAAATTAACAAACCACCTTGATAATTTTAGTTTTTACAAAAACCATAAGTATTGAGATGGGCATTCGGCTAGATCATTTTTTTTGTGTGTGCTGAAATATTATCTCGGTCCCATGATGTTTTCAAGTTTTTTAAGAAAACCATGTAACCTTTTGGTGTAATAACTTTTTTTTTACTGTGCCGAGATGAGGACTCGGGCCACCCTTTTTTTTATGACCGTGCCGAGATGGGAACTCGGTCCAACCTTTGTTTTCACAATTTCTCTCTCTGTACCGAGTTGCCAATTCGGCACAAAGGTTTTTTTTTAATTTCAGCCATTTCGGTTCAAAGATTGAGTGGAATTGCTGAAATTATACTTCTTTTTTCTTGTACCGAATTAAGTACTCGGCCCAACAAATTTTTAATGATTTTCCCCTCTGTGCCGAATTGGTTTTATTCTTTTTTTTTTTTTGGTTAAAAATAAATTTCTAATTGGTTATTATTTCGGAACAAAAAAAAAAGCTAGTGGGCCGAAATATTATTTCGGCACAAGAAAAAAATGGGACGAAATAGGACCAGACTGGCAGAATAGTATATCACTCGGCACAAAAGAGAAATTTTGATTTTCTGTGACATTTTGCCTAACAACTTGTAATATTCATGGGACCGAGATTATAATTCGGCGCAAAAAAAAAAATAGTCCGGACCGAGATAAGATTTCTTGTGTTTTTTTTGTAAAAAAATGAAACCATCAAATTAGTTTGTTAATTTTTTTTTTCTATTTATGGTTTATAAAAAAAATCCGAATTCATTGAGGGGGACAAAAGAATTCACGTCCTCCCCGGTACCGAAATAGAAAATCTTTTACAATTACTGGATCTGAACCGTTCTTTTTAACTTGGCACGAATCTCAAAGCTCAATAATACTGCCTCTGTGCTAGCCCGACTCTCAAAGCGGCGAAGAGTTAATCTCAAACTGTAAAATGAAGGAAATCTTTTACAGTAATGGAGAGGATACTTGTCCGACAAACGCCTATGAGGGCTAATACGTAGGAATGATTAAAGAATACTACCAAGTACAGCTAGCATATGAATACCTGAAAAGTGAAATATCATTGTGATTGGACTACTCGCATAAATCAATGGAGCATACCAAATATTTTTTTTCTAGTTTTTCTTTGTTGAGAGGATAGGTAGTTTAGGTAGAATTTTTTTTATAAACCGTAATTAAAATTTTTTTTTTTACGAAACCAACATGATTATTTTTTTTTTTTTACAAAAATCATAAGAACAGAAATGCTATTTCGGTTCGAATTTTTTTTTTTATTCCGGACTGAAATGGCATTTCGGTCTGGTTCCTTTTTCATATTTTCTGTGGTACTTTTCATAAGTTTTCATATGAGCCGCTGCAGAAAATTCAAAAAGGGGACCGGACCGAAATGACATTTCGGTCCGGAATAAAAAAAAAATTCTGACCGAAATGGCATTTCAGTTCTTATTATTTTTGTAAAAAAAAATAATCATGTTGGTTTCCTAAACATATTTTTTTTAATTATGGTTTATAAAAAAAATTCAGTTAGGTACCCTCTGTCTTGCCTGAGCATTAATTCAGTGTACTTACTACTTACATAATTTTTTAATTAACAATATATTAAATATTTTATCGGTAAAGAGAAAGATTGAAAAAAAAAATCTTAATATTTCAATCCTTAGTAACATAATATATATGATTTGCATAAAAATCTTTCTGATTCTCTACAAATATTTAATACAACTTACCTCCAAAAATTATTTTCGTGACTTTAGTATATCGACCTTTTATTGTTTCTTGGATTTAATATATTGTTAATATATTGAAATTTGGTTTTTACTGTTTTTCATTTCTGGTTCAACGCTGTTGAATCGTTTTTTTGGTATTAAGCTTATTGGACCAGGTTTCATATTGTAACCTATGTTTTTAATAAAACAAACAGGGACTCGATTCCTGTTTTTCCTCAAAAAAAAATTATTGATAGGCTTCTAGCCGAAATTTTTATTATTATAAAAAAAAAATCGAATTCTACGTCCTGTTTGACAAGATTTCGAAAAATATCTAAACTGCAGGTTTAATTCACGGTTTTAGGCCCCGAAAACCCAAATTTAATTTATAGTTTTAACCCTTTCAAAACCGTAGAACAAATCCACGGTTTCGTAGAACCGAAAATTAAAATTGCGGTTTAGATCTCAAAATAAATGAAACCGGAAATTAAGTTCACGGTTTTAGATTTTTTTTATTTTTTTAATTAAACAGAAAATGTTATAATTTATTTATTTTTTGTATTGAAATATTAGAAATATTTTATATATTTCTTTGAAAATAGATGAAATACTATATAATTTGATTTAATAGAAAGACTGCAACAAATAACTCGGATTAACATTTTGCAGGCCGGATTTTTTGCGGCAGTAAGAAAAATTAAAATATTTATTTGTATGTTATTGAAAAAAAAATGTTTTAAATATGAGTCATTGATCCCGGTTCAAAAGTCACTTCTAGATAAATATAAAAAATATTGTGTTCCTTCTATTTTTAAAAAAATAATAATTTTGTCAGATGAATTAGAATTGGGGTTTTTAAAACCGTGAATTTAATTCACGGTTTTAGCCTAAAAAAAACCAAAGTAATAATTTAGCCTAAAAAACTTTTCTGTTTAATTAAAAATAAAATTAGAACTGCAAAAAAAATTGCGGTTTTGGAATTCCTAAACCAAAACCGCAATTTTTTTTTGCGGTTTTGGAATTTCTAAACCAAAACCGCAATTTTTTTTTGCAGGTTTTAGGTTGAATTACAGCAGAAAATATTTGCAGTTTAGACAGATTTCGAAATTCCTCCGCATAAGATGTAGATTTTAAAATTTAATATTTTTTTTGGATATTAATAAAAATTTCGGCACAAATTTCTCATCACATTTGTGTCTATTAAAATTTAAATTCAAAACTTCTGTGAATTAATTTAAAGTAGCATGGCACCTGATGACCTCACCTGAGTTACTATATAAATAAGTTATTTGTCGGCACTTAATTTCAATTTAAAAAAACACCAATTATTGACATAGGAGATACACATCCATCATTGGTTTCCCTAATACCTTTTAACTTATTTATATATTTAACATCAATCACTTCATGTGAAATCTTTATATTTTTCCTACTCTCCTTCTATCCATCCCCCCCCTGTTCTTTGCCAATCATATCAAGAAATTTTTTTATAAACCGTAATAAAAATTTTGTTTTTTACGAAATCAACATGATTACTTTTTTTTACAAAAACTATAAGAACCGAAATGTCATTTCGGTCCGAAATTTTTTTTTTTTTCCGGTCCCCTTTTTGTATTTTCTGTGGTACTTTTTCACAAGTTTTCATATGAGCCGACGCAGAAAATCCAAAAAGGGACCGGACCGAAATGACATTTCCGTCATTTCGGTTCTTATGATTTTTGTAAAAAAAAAAAAAGTAATCATGTTGGTTTCGTAAAAATATTTTTTTTAATTACGGTTTATAAAAAAAATTCTCATATCAAGGTGCAGAATTTAGACCTGATTTTCTTGATCCTTGTAGAATAACTTAATAAATGATTTAGTGGGTCATTTTCTTTCAATTTTTTTTTAATATTTCTTTATCTTTTATAATAATTAACTCGTTTCGACGTCGACGTGGATGCATGATATACGCTACAGATTATAGATTGTAGAATACCCTACCTTAGCCAATGCAGTATACAGAGATACAGTGCTAGTTGTTATAACATTTAATGAAATTTTTGACATCCTTTAATTTTATGCAGCAGCATGTTGCATCTCAATGTTTTTTTTAATAAAGGTTGGAGATAAGTAATCCAACTATATTTAATACTAATAAAATATTTTTTATCTGAATTTCGAACCTACAGCCTTCTATAAAAATAATATTGTCTTTATCACTAGACCAAATACTGTTCATTGAATTCTCAAGAGTTAATTGTCATATGTCATTGGATCTCTTTGCTAATGACTGTGCCATTGACAAATATCAATGGTTAAATCAAACTCAACTAAATGAATTTTAAGTGATTTTGTGTTCTTTGAAAGCAATGCATGCTTGACTTGGACTGGATACAGGATTTATTAAGTTATTATTTTGTTTGCAACAAATTCAAGTTCTCTACATCATCCCATTGAGCATAATTTGGTTTCTATAGAATTTGAACTTGATGCATATGATTTTTATAGAATTAGAAATTTTATCTCCACTTAGGAGCTCAAGTTTGTTTGGTATGATGATAGGATTAAGATAGTTGGATTAGTTAAAAAAAAATTAGCATGCAAGGGATGTAAATACTAAATTACCTCTACAATATTATTGTGACCATGTAATATACTCAATTAATTTAAATAATACCGTAGTTAAGTATAAATAAAATTATAGATTAATTGCGCAAAGTTTCTACAACAAAACTAACATAAAAAAAAAATCAAAATTATTAAAAATTTGGTGACAGTACAACTCGGTGGAAACATAATTAATAGATTAATCAAGCAAGAAAGCATTTTTTCACAAATGAGTAGTTTGAAAATTATGGACAGCAAAAAATGAATAATACTCCAAGAAAAAAAAAAAAAGCCTTAGGTTATGTTTGACTGTGGAGTAAAATTAATAAAAATTAAATCACTTACATTATTTTATTTCTCATATTTTACATCTTGTTGAGTAGTTTAAGTTATGATTTAACTTAATCTATTTGGAGGAGTAAGATGTTAGAAAATGAATCTCTATCAATGACAGTGGACTCTACCGGTGAGTTAAGTGTGAAGTAATTTAATCAACCTAGAGGGGTGGAGTAAGTTACTCCAGATTAACTCATCTCTTACTCTATCTTACTCATTTTATTTTACTTCTTATTTAACTGCTTAAGTGTAAAGTAACGGGTTTATTCCACCTCTTACTTCACAACCAACATGATTAAGGAGTTTTATTCTTAGGCACAAATATGCCCGGAATGTAAACCTCAAGGAGGCATCTCAATGAAGGGGGAAACATGGCTTAAAAATTAGCTCTAAGGAGGCATCTTAATTTTGTCTAAGAAAATCTTGTTTGATTGGATAAAAAATTAGGGATTGTCCAGTTGTGACGAGATTATGCATGATGAAATTTGACGGATACCTAAATACACAAATTAATTTAGGAGAATCCATATCCATAGTATGCACATAGATGGTTAAGAAAATGTGCTAAAATACATGTACGGTTATACCGCGAGAATAGCATTGGGAAATCTCGATTTGAGAATGATATTCAATGAAAAAGGAGAGATAAGATTTAATTTTAGATATAAGCCCATATATGATGTGGATAATGACATCAATATCTATGTCATCTATAAGTATCTATATTTCACTATTTTCATAAATTAAAAATAAAATTGTTTGTCTTTAAATTTAAAATTCAAAGTTTTAAATACTTTTTTTAATTTTCAAGATATCATGCTACTTCTAAATACATGCTTCAAGATGTCAGTAAAATTTTGTTATTACTTAAAAAAAATATATACATTGCCATTTTTCATGAAAAAAAAAGGTGTACATAATAATTGGTGGAATTAAAGAGAGGTGATGTAAACAAGAAAACAATAAATGAGAGGGATACCAATGAGGTGCAAAAGGCAACCCTCGTGGGGATGAGCGAATCAGCGAAGTAGTCTGATATGCCCAAAATGCAAATAATGTGTCATGTCTTGTCCCAACTATCAAATAATAGAGAGAGGAGCAGAATTTTTCATTTTTAAAATATATAATAGATATTTTCTGGAAAAGAGATATATGGATAATTTTTTTGATGTTATGGATAATTTTTTTTTAAATATATATAGATATTTTCCGGACTTGAATTTTGATATGTAATTTGAGTTAAATTTGAGGTTAAAATTAGAATAATTTTTTTGATTCTAGACCATTGAAAATTAGAAGTCAGAACATTATTTTTTTCTAGTATCCGATTAGCTATTTAAATCCAATTTACTATTTTCTTACCTCCTGATCAAAATTCTGAATCCGCCCTTGAATACATGTCTCTAAGTTTAATCACAGAAAATCTGAAACTTCAAGAATTCCAAACATTGCTTTGATTTCTTTGTGCTGATACAAGTTTTCTTTTTGCGCCGATGCCAAAGGAACTGAAGCAATACTTCCATTATTTTAAATTTCTAATTTTCTGTGTTCAAACTTGAAAATTTGTAACTTTTTAGAAATGTCTAAAGAAACATTGATTTAGTTTCTTTTATAATATCGAAGGAATATTATTCATCTTCTTGTGACAAAAGAATAATATATTTATAGTTTCTGAAAATAAAAAAGTGTGAGAGTGAGAGATGAGACTATGAGAGGACGCGTTGAAAATAAGGTACAGAGGTGGTGTAAAGCCACGTGCATGCGCCATGTCCCCACCTCCACGTCCTTTTCCATGCCGTGACAGCCATGGCTGCTTCTCCATTGAGCAGTTTTTACAAATCAACCTTGAATAGCAATAGTCAATTCGCCGGGCCAAACCGGGATGGCAATTTATCTGATTCGATGGGTTTGTCAGACAGATCGTATCAGATCATGCCAGAGTAACACGGGTGGGCTCAAAATTTTTGCTGATTTTGTGCACAGCAACCCATTTTTTACTTGCATTTTTTTAGTTACCAATCGAAATTATCAGATCTTATTTTGTCCTATGAAAACCCTCACAACACATAAAACAAGGTACGTTTTTAAGCCAATGACCTTTTCACACAGTTTTATTGTAAACAACTAACTGAACTTAAAAAAAATTGTTCAACGAATTTGTATCCCATATATATATACTGGAGATGTGAACAAGGGGAGAGGAGGGTTTCAATGAGCATCAAACCGAAATCTATCTGACATCTGATATAAGTCGTCTGAGTCGTGTCGAGATTCGTACGTACGGTGTAGATTAGTGAACAGTTGAAATTAATGCAGTTTTAAATCTGTTCGCGTGAATTAGACAGCTTAAATGGAACATCACCTTTGGTTGTGGACTAAAGTTAAGGAGGTCTAAATTGATTATTCCAACTTAGCCGGTCTAAATTATACATGTTTGGTTGAGATATAAAGTTAGATCACGACTTAAGGTATTTCTTGTTTGGTTATAGTTGGTGGAGGACTAAAGTTTTGGAAGCCTAAGTTAGTTAATTATTAATAATAAGATACTAATTATATAATTTTTTTTCAAAAAAATATATTAATAATAACTACAATATATTATAATATGAGAATGGTTAATATCAAAACGTTTGTTCCTGGACTCAGGAACAAACGATTCAGTTCTCAAATTTCCAAAGTTCAAACAACAAATCCAAACCGTTAAATGTTCAATCTATATTAAAATGTGCTTGGAGACCAAATTTTACATTTTTTGGAATTTTTTTACTATTTATTAAGCTGGTTTGAAAATCGTTGTTTTTATTAAAATTCTGCAGCATTGAAAACAGCGGTTTTCAAACCAATTTAATAAATAGTAAAAAAATTCCAAAAAAATGTAAAATTTGGTCTCCAAGCACATTTTAATATAGATTGAACATCTAACGGTTTGGATTTGTTGTTTGAACTTTGGAAATTGGAGAACTGAATCATTTGTTCCTGAGTCCAGGAACAAACGTTTTGATATTAGCCATTCTCTTATAATATTATTATAATAATTATTTAATATATTAACAATATAAGATATTAATTATATAATTATATACTAATAATAATTATTAATAATAATATACTAATTATATAAGAGATCGACTATGGTGAGTTGTGAAGTAAAACGTTGTTTTACTTCACGCTCATATTCCATTTTGAAAATCTAAACAACCGATCCGAACCGCTCAACATGTTCTCCATATTGAAATGTGCTTGGAGACCAAATTTTACATTTTTTGAAATTTTTTTACTATTTATTAAGCCACTTTGAAAATCGCAGATCCGGGTGAACAGTAAAAAACAGTAAAAAATTCTGGACCATTCGATCAGCGATTTTCAAAGTGGCTTAATAAATAATAAAAAAATTCCAAAAAAATATATAATTTGGTCTCCAAGCACATTTCAATATGGAGAACATGTTGAGCGGTTCGGATCGGTTGTTTAGATTTTCAAAATAAAAATATGAGCGTGAAGTAAAAATGACATCTTACTTCGCAACTCACCATAGCCCAGCTCATTATATAATATTAATATATTATTATAATCATTCGAGTTAGGTCATGAAGTGCAATAAAATTAAATCACCATGTGAAGTGGTTTAATTTTGGCCGGCATAAAGATCGACTTATGCCATCTTAGTCCAGCTCAATTAATTAATGTTCGTTTGGTGGAATAACGAGGACTAAACCTCTTATTCCACCCTATAAGCCACAACCAAATATGAGATTAAAGTTTAATCCGATCTATCCTGAATAAGCCTTCTATGGGATACTTCAATTGGGGAGTATCCTTTGTGGTACCTGACGCATAGAATGCTCTCAGCCGACACAAAATCACTTTAGACTTTATTTGAAATTCAATTTACGGGAACGCTTTGATATTCGTGCTAAATTAAAATGGACGATTCAGATCTCATTCTACACAATCAGGTATTGCACTGAATCTCAATTAGGACGTTGCATGGTAATAAAATTTGACAGTTTTGATGGTAATAATAAATTTCGATAAAGAGAAACAAAAACTTATTTTCATCACCTCAATACCAATTGTTTATATAGGCCATATCTTCCAAAAAAAAATATTGTAGTTGGAACTTGGAAGAACTGAAAATTAATGGTCCCAAATTTCCGACTGCCAAATAAGAACAAAGGAGCGCATGTGAAGTTGCGAGACTACACAACCTCAAAAATAGGTGTTACCAGAGTGCCTTGACTTGAGCAACACATTGCATTGGTGGCATGCATGTGCCCCATACCTAGCAAATGAAATGCCGTGGATACTAGGTTTTCGCAATTGCAGTAACAATCAATCTCTTGGTGGCAGTTGTAACTTGTAAGTTGTAACAATCATTTTCCCTGTTACTGCATGTAGTCATGTCAAGGGATCGATGTATTGTATGGTCTAATAATTAATTATTACTGCGTAGTAGTTTCATGTCAGACGCCATGCATTGCACTGCTTAGCGTTTAATGGCACTATAGTAGAATTAGGCTACCTACCTATAGATATTGTTGGAGGAAAAGAAATGAGCATCAGAAATTTGACTTATGAACAGTTGATATTTTGTGTACACCACTAGGAAAATTTCTATTTTGATCATTGGAAGAGCATGTGCATCTGGTCTTGTTTTATAGGAATTCCTTTATAAGCATAAAATACACTTAGGGTCCGTTTGAATTTTTTGCTGTTCACGTGAAAAAAAAAATTCACTTAGAGTTAATTTTTTTTTCTCACGTGAACAGTAAAAAATCAGTTCAAATTTACTCATTCATGTGCCCATTCCCTTGGGCCGAACAGGCTCTTACATTTCAAACAGCAGAATAAATAGAGGTTTAAGGTAGTATATTGTGGGATGGTGCCATTGATTATTACTCCAATATAACACTATTTTCAAAGTATTTATTTAAAAAAAAATTCGATTGGGTGCAATCCATGTTTGCTGTTGGATGTGATTTAAGCACAAATTTACGAGTTAACTCATTTAGAATTTTTTTTTTAGTTATTTTTGATCCAGTTAATGTTACAAATTTTAAAATTTTAGAAATTTTCGACTTATTCTATAATAACATTATTTGTGGAATTCAGATGTTAACTCAAAATTTTGATCAGTTTGACTTTGAATCATGAATCGCTTGTTATAAATTAACACAAATTTTAAAGCAAATTCATATTTTTTTTTAACTTAATCCGAATTAACTCGAATTTTGATAGAACGATCCGAACTCCAAACTCAAAGTAAATCCATGCTCACACTTGTGGGATCCAAGTCTGCTGCTATTTTAGAAAGAATAGCAGATCTAGGAAGAATCCGTACTCTCCACTTTTCTCTCTATCCCTCTTAAGGAGAGAGAGGAGAGAGAAGATATAGAGAGAAAGAGGAAAGAGATAGAGATAGAGAGGATAGTAGGGAAGAGCAGGATTTTTAGAGAGCAGAGGATTTCGTTCCACACTTATGAAGGTCTTTTTCTCATATGTCTGATAACAGGAACACTTGTCTATTTTTGAGGATGACAAAAATAATGAAGTTGTTGTGGATGTTAATTATTTTGTCTCTGTATCTAGACATAAAAACTGAATTTGGTTTTTAGGTACTTGTAGAACTTCTGTGGGTTTTTAGGGATGAATTCGGTATATGGATGCAAAGAGGATAGATCAGTGATCTACATTTTTTAGAGTTTTTGGTGATTTCAAAAATGTTTTTGTGAGGAATTAATGAAAATTAGTGTGATTTAAAAAAATTCATTTGTAGTGCTTTTTCATAAGAGTCATGTTTGATTAAATGATAAAGAGAAATGATAAGGGAATAATTAATTGTTACCACATGATATATAACTCTTATTTAGGATTGCAAAATAGTTCCGCATGTAATCATGATGTTATTTAATATAATATATCACCAATTGTAGTGCTCACTTTTTTTAAATTTCATTTGTTAATGTAATATCTCAACGCCAAACACTTCTTAAATTTCATTTGTAGTACGCTCTCTTTTTTAAATATAAATGTATTTATTTTTTTATCAAGATATAATGATGATAAATTATTTTTCACTTTGTTCTTTTTTTTTTTTGCAATAATATTAAGATAAGTACAAATCTAATGTGAGTCTAGTTCGAGTTTGATTCATTTTAGTCCACTTTATTTCAAGTAAACAAACTTTAATTTTATAGTAACTAATTACTCAAAGTTATTTCTAACTTAAACAGTAACAAACATCGGTTAAATGTTTTGGGAAACTTTACTTTGTATTTATTAATATACTAAAAAAATCCAATTCAAAAATTGCATAATAGAAAATGGCTAGAGAATTGTACAATTCTGGACTAGTTTTTGAAATAATGGGATTGTGTATTTTTACAATTTTTGGAATTCGCTCGTCAATGTGATAAATTTTGTTATATATATATTTTGTGTTCCCAAATAGAACACAGTATTGTCAATTGAATTTAGTCAAAGCCAATAAATAAACTACAACATCAATATATTTATTTGAATTATGAAATACATAATTAAGTCAACAGCCTTGAACATAGGAAGAGAGCATAGTCAAATGCCTCCTTTTATACTGTAAACCTGTGCACTCAATCTTATTCATACTATTAACTAAATCCAAACCAAAACCAAACCCATTTGGCAATTCATTTGCATCTTGCTCCCTTATGTTCCTCTCTTTTACAGAACCCTCTATGTCCTGAAAACCACAAAGATTAACAGAAACCTTGTTAATTATTCATCTAAAGCAATTTTGCCACAGAAAAAAAATATATTAAAAAAATATATAGAAAGATAAAATTACCTCATTGTTAATAGTTATACTTAAAGGAGAGCAAGCAGTGTCTTCCAAAAAATCATCCTTGTATAAATTGCACAAAGCCCCCCTCTGTTTTCTTTTATTTGTGTTCATGGACACACACCTTGAACAAGAAGCATCAGAGATCAAAGAAGAGCTCAGAGAAACACTAGGATCTATAGCAACACCTCCTTTGTTTTCCTTTGATGCAAAGAAATCTTCAAAATAAGAAGTCCAACCGCTCTCCTCAGAATTAGAGAAAGTAGATGTTTCTTCATTTCTTGTACTTGGATTGAAACTATTGGTTTTGCTTACACAGGCGCTGGTTATTACCTCCATTTTCTATGTGGGAAGTAAAATATAGGAAAAGAATTAAAGAAAGGTTGCAAAGTAGTGAATGAATATTCTCAAAATTCTAAAGAAATGTCTATATATAGATTACATAGAGGAAGTTTGGCATTTATGGAGTGGGCCTGAGGTGAACATGCAACAAGAGAGAGAGAGGGACAGAGAGAGAGAAAGATGTGAAAAAGCATTGACCTTTCTTTAATCATGCACACAAAATGGTACGAAATAGGAAAACTTCCAGCCATGCCCATAACTAGAGGATGAACATCTCCTAGTTTAATTCACCAGAGAGGATTTTGGTTCAAAAGGTGGTTTTGCAACAAATTGGAAAAGTATAATGGGCCCACAAGGCCTGAATTCCCTCAACAAACAGTGAAGCTCATGGTGCAGTTACACAGTACGGATCAATAATCAAGATGTACATATTTAATCTTGATTATTACTTAATAAAGTTATAATAATAGTTATAATCAAGATAAATAAAAAGAAATTTTCTATCTTTTTTTTTTAATTAAACATCTAAAGCATTTAATTAAATGGAATAAACATAGTGGAAATTGAATTAATTAGGTAGTAATTGAAGACCTAGATAATGAATAATAAAAAGTTAATTGATCTAGTAATTATCAACATAAAAGTTTGGTCTTGGGAAGATAAAAATTAGAGGTAATTAAGTTAATTTTAATTTTTTTTTTTTTTTCAAAACCATGTGTAGGTGCATTTTCAGTTCACAAAAAAGTTAAGATTAAGAAGCCCAAAGCCCTATAACCAACTTATCCAAGGCGGAGGCAATTTAACAGCTAAGAAGCCTTATTTCCAGAGTATTTATTTTTGGGCTAAGCCCATGGGCCACAAGCAGATCCGATATACCCAGTGGCACAAATCAGTAAAATTAGAGCCGCGCTATATTCTCCATCTAAATTTCTGTACTGTAACTTTGCTTTTCTTTATTTCCCATGAATGCAAAGATGACCCAATTAATTTGGCCAACCAAGCGAATCCGATTTGAAAAAAATTATAGATTTAGAATTTGATTGATTATGTATAAAGTAGACTTTGATTAACTCGATAAATAATTTTTAAATATGAATTTTATAAAAAATATTTGAGTAAAATCTGACCCCATCCATTGTAAATTTTATTCTTAAGAAATTTATTTCTATGTAACTATAATTATAATATATAATGTGCAATATTATTAATTCTAATTTTGATTAGATGTTTCTCTACGTTATTGTTAGTTAGACTAAATTCTATGTTTTATTTATATTTCTTTTCAATTATAACTTATTGTTACTTATGTAGTTAACACTCTACAAGCAAGCAATTTCTGATCATAAGTTCATAACCATCTATATATATTAATACTTCATACCAGCAAGATGAACGTACGATTACATATCAGCTATCTATTTATGTTGTGTGAATGGTTTGGGTTACTTTGAAAAAAATTCTAATATTTGTGTCCATTTGTAGCACTGATGCAAATGGTTTCGCACCTGGCATCTTTTTATGTACAACCTTTTTGGTTTCTTGAGATAGCATATTGTGAATCTAACAATTCAGTAAAATTTGACAGTAACTGGATTATTTTTTTTAAAAAGAAGCGACCTAACGGCTATTAGCTTTCCTCCTTGACAGTTTGACAATGGTCATACAAAATAGAACTAAAGAAGGTTCCTAGCCAATCTCTATTTTAACCATGCATCAATTAACTGCCACACAAGAAAGCAGAGTTACAAAAATTAAAAAAGTAATAGAGACAAAACAACAGAAAGAAAAAAGGTTCAATTTCTCAATCGCCGGTGATGGTCATTTTCAGAACTTCTTTCATGCAAAAACCGACGGAATGTAGCAATTGCCTCATCATACCTCCCAATTTCCAACAGCCTCTCAACTGCATGTATCTCACTAACCTCAAAACCAACCCGACCCATAACCAACACAATCAAATCAACAAGCTTATCCTCCATTTTCAAATCCAACAATCCCCTTGCCAAGTTCGAAAATGATGAAAATTCAGGTACAAACCCCTTCTCTACTATCTCCACCATGAAATCAACTGCCTCCGTTATCAGTTCTGTGCCACAGCAAAGCCCGCGCAGGACTATGTTGTAGCTGGTCGCATTCGGGTCCTCCCCAACTTGCTCCATCTCTCTAAATAGTGCTATGGCATCTCCAGTCTTCTGTGCCTTGAAAAGACCTGCTATCACCGGGTTGTATTCCTTTGGACTTGGTCTCATACCTCTTACGTGCATATTCCTAAGTAACTCACATGCATGAGGGAACCTTTTTGCCTTGCATAGGCAGTTAAGTAGGTTGCTATAAATGAATTTATCAGGTTCGCATCCGTTTTTTGTCATGCTTTCCACTATATCAGATGCTTGTTTTATGTTACCTTCCCAGCAATAGTATGACAAGAAGAATCCGTATGTGAACTTATTAGGTTTAAATCCATCAAGAACGATCTGGTCCATTAGTACCATGGCTTTATTTATTTGCTTACTGTTACAAAGCCCGTGAATAAGATAGTTGTATGTCTTCAAGTTTCTCGAAATACCACTCGTCGGCATTTCATCAAACAGTTCTAGTGCATCTTCAATCCTTCTATCTTTGCAAAGAGCATCTATTAAAAGATTGTACGTCACAACAGACTTTGAGCACCCAGCATGATCCATTTCTTTAAACAATTCTAAAGCCTTCTCCAGCTGCCTCTCAGAACAAAGCTTAGTTATGAAAGTGTTATATGTGACAGCATCAGGCACACACCCATTGTCTCTCATTTCCTCAAACATCTGATAAGCAAGGTTAAATTCACCCGTTTTGAGAAGCCCGTTAATTAACGAATTAAAGGTAACGATATCTGGCGAAAGACCCTTAACTGCTAGGCCATGGACCAGGTCTATGGCTTCATTGACCCGATTGGCTTTACACAATGCATTAATTAGCGTATTATAAGAGACCAGATTAGGTAAACAGCTATTCTCAACCATTTGATGAAGCACCCCCATGGCCTTATCTATAGCATTATTTTTGCAGAAATGGTTAATTAAGCTGTTGTATACAACCACATCAGGTTTAAAACCGACATTAATCATGCCATCTAGAACTTCAATTGCCTGACTCACATGCCCAGACTGGCACAAGCCGTTAATCAGTGTTGTAAAAGTGAACTTATTAGGTGTGAACCCATTAACCAATTCCTCTTGGATGAGGCCTAGGGCTTCTTCAACAAGGCCTTGTCTACAAAACCCGGTTACCAGTTTATTCACAATTATATCTGTCAGCTTCAAACCCTCTTGTACCATTCTATTTTTCATCCTGACAGCAGCATTGATGTTTCCTTCTTCTATAAACCCATTTATTATAGTGAAAAATGTCCTGTCATCTGGAACCAGAAGTCTCTTGGGCATTTCATCGAGCATTAGCACCGCAGCTTTTGTCTTATGGTTTTTGCAAAATAACTTCACTAATATGGTGAAGGTCGCGCTGTCTGGCTCAACCCCTTTATTTCCCATTTCAGTAAGAACAAATTCCACAAGATTTATCTTACTGTTCTCTATTAGAAGGTTAAGTAGATGATTACACAACAATGTGTCTGGTCTCAACCCAAATTTTTGTTCCATTAGGTTAAGTACGAAATCAACAGCCTCATCAAACAAAGAGAACTTGATGTAGCTTTCTATGACAAATAAGAAAGTGTGTCTCTTGATTTTGAATCCATTCAGATGCATCTGTTGTAGGATTGAATTTAATTCATCAAAAGACCCCACCTTTCCTAATTGCTCAAGGTTTTCTTCATAGACCGAATAAGATTGAGCCGGCCCATTCCCATTCAATGCTGAATTGAAGATGTCCAGTGCCGATTTCGGGTCATTTTGTTTCTGGAGGGTTAAAAGGCTGTTTGAATTTAAATTGGGTGTGACAGAAAGTTCAGTTTGACTCAGATCAGGTGCACTCTTGTTAGACTTAGAGCAGACCACGTTATTCAGTAGATTTCTGGATTTGGGAGCGAAACTCGAAAGATGACATGTCAAAGCAGTGGAGAAAGCCATTGAGGCAATTCCACAAACACCTAGAGCTCACTAAGCACAGGTGACGAATCAGCAATCAAAATAAAATTTGAAGCATCAACAGATGAAGGAAGGAGAAGGAGAAGGAGAAACGAATTTGAGAGAGCTTTTGATGGATGAAATGAATCGAAAAATACGTGTACTCGACAGAGATAAGCCGAGATTAATAGACCACACTTCCCATGAACTTTCGGGAAGAAAATTGGCAACTCAGAAAAAAGTGCAATTCAAAGGTGTCTGAGAGCGTCTTTCTGTGAGTATTTCAGCGGAGCATTTAATTCGGTTTATGGGCCTGTAGGTGAGCAAATAATTGGGCCTGCGCATAGCCTTTCTCTGAGCGTTACTGGGCCAGATAATTTTGTCGACTGTTCTGCGTTGAGACAATTTATCGTCGCAATTAGATAGAGAGCTGCGAAAGAAATGTTTATTCTCTTCTATTTAGCGTTTATTGAGCTTCGGTTTTCATGTGATCTTCTCCATATTCAATTATGACCATCCCAATACAAGTTGATTGGGAATATGTGAAGAAGCTGCTATTAGTTCTTGCTTTTTATTTTTCTTATCTTTTTCATATTGCAATTTTTTGGTGCTTAATTGTACATTGTCACATAAACACACAATTTAATGTTGCAATGTGTTGTTTGTAAGGTAATGGTAAAGAAACTGGTACACTTCTATGGAAAGAAACTGCCTACTTTGATACGTTGTTCTAGTTTTAAGATTAATAAGTTGGGACACAACTATTATAATGTTCTACATTGTACATGAGAACAACGAATAAACTTAGTAATTACTCGAGCTGTTCAAGTTCATAACAAACTGGTACTAGTGATGACAATACAAAAGAAAGGTACACAGCTTTCCTCACAGAGAAACCCACTAGCATTACTGATGAACATCCAATAACAAAAGAAACCTAATTGCAAAATCTTTTGATGTTCTAACAACCCAAAAATGGGTACCTTAGACACCTATTATCTACTCGTGCTATTTTAAATTACTGATACTACTCTTATCTCATTTCCCTCCAAAAGTTGAGAAAAACCAAAAAGAGCAACACATAAAGAAATATTTCAGAAAAACAAAGCAAAGTCTATCACCAATGAGAACCCTTCCTGGGCCTTCTTTCCTCCAAAAACCGACCAAATGTACTAATCGCCTTATCATACATTTTAACCTTCAAAAACCCATCAACAGCAGATACCTCACTTGCAGAAAAACCGGCCTTGTCCATAACCAACACAACTAAATCCACAAGATTATCCTCCATTTCCAAGGCCAACAAACCCTTCACCATCTTTGACAATGTGGAGAAAAAGGGCATGAACCCCTTCTCCACCATCTCCACCAAGAAATCAGCTGCCTCCATTATTTGGTCCCCACTACAAAGCTCCCTCATAACGATATCGTAGCTTATCATATTAGGATCCTCTCCAACCTCCTCCATCTCTTTAAACAGCTCCATTGCATCTCTACTCCGCAGTGCTCTAAACAGAGCTGATACCACAGGGTTGTATGCTTTTGGACTTGGTTTTATACCATTTGTGTGCATGTGCCTAAGTAACTCACACGCATCTTGGATCCTCTGTGCCTTGCATAGACATTTAATTAGGTTTCCATAAATGAACTTGTTAGGTTCACACCCATTTTTGGTCATGCTTTCCACTATGTCACCTGCTTTATTCACATTACCTTCCCGGCAATAGTATGTCAAAATGCAGTTGTACGTAACCACATTAGGTTTGAACCCATTAGCAACCATCTGATCCATTAACTTCTTTGCCTCATTTAATCGGTTTCTTTTACAAAGCCCATCGATAACACAGCTGTATGTCCACAAGTCTTTGGGAACTCTATTTATGTCCATTTCATCAAAAAGTTCTAGTGCATCATGTATCCTTCTCGCTTTGCAGAGCCCGTTTATTAGTATATTATAAGTCGCAACAGTTATTGAGCACCCACTAAGCTCCATTTCTTTAAACAATTTTAAGGCGTCATCTGGCTGCCCTGCAAAGCAAAGTTGCTTTATGAATGCGTGATATGTGACTTCATCTGGTGCATACCCATTGTCTCTCATTCTATGAAGTAATGCCACAGCCTCTTTAGTTTTATTTTCCTTTAATAAATGGTTAATTAAGGTGTTGTATGCGGCCCCATCTGGATAAAGACCAGCATTAATCATGGCATCTAGAACTTCGACTGCTTGACTGACATAGCCGGCCTGGCACATGCTATTCAACAATGAAGCAAAAATGAACATATTGGGTACATACCCGTTATCTGATTCCACTTGGATGAGGTTTAGAGCTTCTTCAATGAGGCCTGCCCTACACAATCCATGGACCAGTAGAGTCACTGTTGGATAAGTCAGATTGAACCCATCTTGTATCATTCTATCTTTTATCATCAAAGCAGATTCCATATCCATTTCTTCTATAAAACCTTTCAATAAAGTATTAAGTATTCTTTCATTCAGAGGTATATCTTTTTTAGACATTTCATCAAGCACCAACAGTGCATCTTTCATCCGACGGTTTTTGCAAAAACCATTGATTAACATTGTACAGGTCACTGTGTTGGGCTCACATTTTCCTTTTCTCATTTCAGCAAAAACCGATTCCATATGATTTATTTTGTTTTCCTCCAATAGAAGGTTCAGGAGGTGATTGCACAACACTATGTCAGGGCTCAACCCAAATTCTTCTTCCGTTTGATGTAGTACAAAATCAACAGCCTTATCAAAAAAACACAACTCGATGTAGTTTTCTATGACAAATACTAAGGTACCTCTGTTGATTTTGAACCCTTTCAAACGCATCTTTTGAAGGAGAGTATTCATTTCAGCAAAAGACCCCATCTTCCCCAAGTGTTTAGCCGTTTCTTCATAGACCGAACATGATAAAAACAACTCCCTCTTTTTCGATGCTAAATTGAGTATGCGGAGTACTATTTGTGGGTCTTTCTGTTTCTGGATGAGCAATATGAGGCTGTTCGAATTTAATATGGGCGGCAGAGGCACATCAGTTTGATTTTGATCTGGTGTGCATTTTAGAGATGCAAAAGAGACAACAAGCTTTGGTGCCTTTTTGCAATTGAGGGTGAAAATTGAAGGATGGCATGGTAAGGCGGTGGTAAAAGCCATTGAGGCAATTCCACGAACACCTAGAGCGCACTGAACGTAGGTGTAACAGAGAAGAGTATCTGAGAGTAATATTGTGGCATTGTCACCTAGGCGCCATTTGGGAAAGAAACTAAAGAGATTTATTTATCAAAGATTCTTGAGGATTACTGGTTTAGCAAAATGAAAGTGAAGAGATTTATTTTGGGAATGGAAGCTATTAAAAATGCAAATGGAATAACACAAGAAATCAGATGTGCTGTTTTAATCCTTGGAGAGGATTGCTGGGAAGAATTTAGAATGCAGGGGCTCACTTTAAGATTCGTGCTAGATTAAATTAAACGGTTTGGATATGACGAATCGATTGCCTTACCCACTTTCCCCTGATTTTTCGCCCCAGTTTATCTTAAGATTTTTATGTGACAAAAACTATGCAATCTTATGTGAAAAGGAATTGTACAATAATGGATACAATTGACTCATTATTCGGTTGAAAAGAGTCGTAACGTTGCTAACATATGAGGCACATGTGGGGCCCACAGGCTTTTTAATTCACAAAAAAACCCGATTAATGATTAAAATCAAGGTTCTAAATAGCGTCTATAGCGGCGTAGCGGGAAGGCTAAAAAAAAAGCTATAGCGAATAGCGTCGCTATAGCGGAAGCTATTCCAAATAGCGTTTTTTTTTTTACATTTCGTATATTCAATATTTGTACTAAATATCAACATTATCTAAGGTCTCATAGAACAATAAATAAGATCAAAGTAATTAAGAAATTATAATATTCATATTGAACCCGTACAAAGTCCAAATTGCGGTTCAAAATATCCATAGTAATATCATAAACTATCGATTTTTTTTATTAAAAATATCTTAAGTATCATGATTCATGACATAATCTTTTTTTTTTCTATTCAAATTTTAATTCCGGTTTGGACTTTTTTTTCTATTCAAATTTCTATTTCTATTCCCAATTTCAAATTGATTTAATTGCAGCAAGTAGCAACAAATTCAATTTCGGTTTGAGATTTTTTTTATCTTTATTTAAAACCCATATAAATTGCTTAAAAATAAAAAATAAAAATAAACCCATATTGTATAGCGCAAATAGCGCTGTAGCGGCCGCTATAGCGGCCGTAGTGCAAATAGCACATTTTGATGTCGTAGCGTAGCGTTTGGGGTCCAAAACGCTATAGCGCGCTATTTAGAACACTGATTAAAATACAACAAAAATATTATATAAAATGTACTGAATCAACTTTATAAAAAAAATACCAAATCAACAATTCATGCACACACAAAAAAAAATTAAAAAAAAGTCCGTTAAAACAACATAAGTAAAACATAAGATACTACAATTGAGACCTCGCGGTAGTTTGATTGAATAAGGAAACATGATATATTATTCTAATTGCCCGTATTAAAAAAGTAACGAGTTTCTTATAAAACAATCATTACGATACTTTTAGAACAGTAATATAGATAATTTTCTTTTCTTTTAAATTGTGCAAGTTTTTAATATTGAAACATGCATACAATTTTTTTTTTTTTTTTTTGCATTAGCTCATAATAAAGATCCTTCTATATATATATATATTTTTTGCCAATTAAGCCCGTAGACAGAAGATCCTTCTATATCGTATGATATATATATATATAGAGGGATGCTTCGGTGGACATAAGGACCTATTTGTAAAATGAACATATTTTCATTTTCAAAGTTCAAACAGTCCATCCAACCGTTCAACATTATCTCCATATTAAAATGTACTTGGAGGTTAAATTTTATATTTTTTTGACCTCCAAGTAGAGAAGGAAATTTGTCACGGCGTGATCAGTCACGTCACGTAACGTCACGTTCACGTCACGTTACGTCACGTCACGTGTGTCGATTACGTGACGTGACTCACGTGTTGCGTGACGTGATTATTCGCGTGACGTGACTGTATTTAACAAAAATTATACGTCACGTCACGTCACGTAAACTAATTACGTCACGTCACGTGATCACGTACTGTCACGTGTAATTATGAAGTATGTGTTTGAGGACAAACTCTAGTAGTCCATATTCCTATTAGCACTATTAGGCTATGTTTCTGTAGTATATTCATAGTATATTCAGACTTTTCTTTTGTGGCTGTTTGTAAAAACTATGTTTCTTAATTAATAGGGCTTAAATATCTTTTATCTAAAAAATTTGGCAATTTTTAGAATATTAATTACTAGTTAATTTTTGCAACATTATTTACTTATTTTACAAATTTTATAATTTTCATATTTTTTGATATATTTTTTCTGAATTTTCAACAATTTAAATTAAAATATAAAAAAAGTTCAATGTGACTAATTTATGTCACGTCATATCACGTCACGTGCAGTCACGGCGTGACTACGCGTGACGTGACCATTCGCGTGACGTGATTGTCTGCCACTATTTTGATCACGTCACGTGAAAAAAAAACATTGATCACGTCACGTCACGTCACGTGAGCAAATCACGGCGTGTTTGTCACGTCACGTCACGGCGTGTCACGTATTTTCTTCTCTACCTCCAAGTACACTTTAATATGGAGATAATGTTCAACGGTCGGATGGACTGTTTGAACTTTGAAAATGAAAATATGTTCATTTTACAAATAGGTCCTTATGTCCACCGAAGCAAATGCCATATAGAGGGATGCTTCGGTGGACATAAGGACCTATTTGTAAAATGAACATATTTTCATTTTCAAAGTTCAAACAGTCCATCCGACCGTTCAACATTATCTCCATATTAATATGTACTTGGAGGTCAAATTTTACATTTTTTTTGAATTTTTTTTACTATTTATTAAGTATTTTACAAATTCAATGGTCAGAATTTGACTATTTTTTGTAAAATACTTAATAAATAGTAAAAAAATTCAAAAAAATGTAAAATTTGACATCCAAGTACATTTTAATATGGAGATAATGTTGAACGGTCGGATCGACTGTTTGAACTTTGAAAATGAAAATATATTCATTTTACAAATAGGTCCTTATGTCCACCGAAGCAAATGCCATATCTATATATAGGAAATGGCTACGGTGCTACGCGTAGCATAGAGGGCCTCCGTGCTATGGCTCAATATTTGAGTTTTTAAAATCCTAACGGTCGATCCGAACCGTTCAACATGATCTCCATATGAATATGTACTTGCAAACCAAATTTTACATTTTTTAGAATTTTTTTAGATAGGTAGAAAATTACTTAATTTGAATGGTACACAATTTTTAGATCAAGTGATTTTCTACCTATCTAAAAAAATAGTATAAAATTTCTAAAAAATGTAAAATTTGGTTTGCAAGTACATATTCGTATGGAGATCATGTTGAATGGTTCGGATCGACCGTTAGGATTTTGAAAACTCAAATATTGAGCCGTAGCATGGAGGCCATCTATGCTACGCGTAGCACCGTAGCCATTTCCTATATATATATATATATATATATATATATATATATATATGATTGAATACTGAACGCCAAATTATAACTTTTTTACTCTCAAATGTATTAGTTAAAAAGAATTTAAAACAGCACATAAATGAGAGCGTTATAAATATGATATAGATAATAAGCAATAGTTTCATATCATTTTTTAATCCAATAACAGTTAGAAAATAAGGGTAGAAAATAAACAAAAAAAATTTAAAAAGACAAGAATTAAGAAAAAATGTGTTCACATGTTAATTTGGGCCTTTCACTACTTCAAACTTGCACAAGCAAGTGGGAATGGCCACAGTGAATACATAGTATACAGTGATAATTATGTCAAAAAATAAAAGAAAAAGAGATATGGAGATTAATTGAGAGCCTAGAAATCAACAATTGGTTCTCCAACGTTGAGGTTTCTCTCAACAGTCCAAGGCAAATTGAAAAGCTTGGCAGCAATTAATTTGAAGATTCTGTTCACATTTATGTCATATTTTGCGCTTGAGAAGAACAGAGTTGCCTTCATTGCTTTTGCATATGTTCTTGCCTGTCAAATTATAACAGTTTTTCATTGAAATAAAAACCAAATAAATGCATCGGTAATTGATAAGCTGAAGTCATACTATCCAAACAAAGTCTTTGATGGAAGAAGAAGAAAAAGAGGAAAGCAATTTTGATGAAAGAGATGATTCTAGTCTTTTACAGAAAAACCAAAACAAGGAAAAACAAAAGAAGTTTGAGCAGCAGTCAGAAATGCTGGAGCAAATCATATTAGAAAATCAGAATGAACAGTTAGTGGAGAAAGAAGAGAGAACCTGCTGAACAATCATGCGTTGCATTTGCGGAGGAAGCATAGCAAAGTCATCAAACTTTGTTCCTATTAATATCAGTACTGGTGCCTGTATTGTAAAAGTTAACATCAAATTATGGGTCAATTATATCCCCTTAATGAAGGAATTACTGCAGTATTCTCATAAAATTAAACGTACAGAGTTCAACTTCATTGCCTGTTGATGCCAGTCTTTGACACTGTTACAGAAATTTAAAAAAAATGTGAAATTTAAGGACATAAATATATGCAGTGATTGGAATGAACCACCTGGCTGGAGCAGTACAATGTTAATTAGGAGGTTAGAGTACTAATATTTATAAAAAAAGATATAACATATTTTATAGACTAACTTATTTAGTGTACACCGTCTCGTAAGATCAAACATGAGAATTATAGCCATGGCATCTTTGCATGCCTCAGCGACATCTACGACCCGTCCATTGCCTGTATATTTTGAATACAATAGAATTTGAAAAATCATGACGTTTACAACAAGAACTAATATGTAACAATTATATATACTAATTAAAAAACTTAAAAAATAAATTTTGATTTTTACCTCCTGCATCCCAAATACTAAAAGAAATCCGAACATCTCTGACGACCATTGTCTTATTCTTGATGTTTGATCCTGCTAGCTGCATGCCTTTGCACCTTTTTTCTTCCCCCACATACTTGTTCTAATTTCATTAGAAAACAAAAAAGGATAAATATTTCTGGAGCAACATAAATATGCCAATTATTGAGTGCTCTGAGATTCAGGAAGAACCAGACATTGCACAAGTTAAACAACAATTATGCAAAACAAAGTGGCCAACCTGTAACACGGTACCAAATGAATTTCTGTTCTTCTAAAGCTTATTTATTTATTCATTTATTTTTATTTTCTGGGTTCCTTTTTTTGTGCCAGTATAGACACCAATAGTACCAGAAAGAACGGATCAGCATCGAAGATAGCACACAAGTACAATAATCGTGGCACTCACCAACTATTCCACATGGCACATTAGACTTCCCAAGGCTTTTACTTCATTAGTTTATAGGATGAAATCAGTAAACAAAAGGAACCAGATTACAGATAAAACATTATTGTTGATTTCTTTTATTGTACCATGAAGGTTGTTTTTCCAATTTGGTGATCTCCAAGGAGTGTCACCTTAAGAGGCACCAAATTGGACAATGTATCATTTTCGATGCCAAGCTTCTCCTCATCGGATCCCACATCTCTAATGATTGGCAGGTCGTCACCTTTTGTGATCCGGTGACGGCGACAAGGCCGGCCACAGCTGAAGACACGAGCCAACCAGATATTGACAAATTTCTCTACGAGCAATCTAACGAACCTGATGTCAGACCTAGCCGCTGACGGCTGGGCCCGACTCATCAGGCGAGTCATGATTCTCGCTTTGTGCGGAGGAAAAAACTTGCGATAGGTCATATAAAAGGGGACGATAGAGATAGATAGCCAGACAGACAGAGAAAAGGTGGAGCAAGCTAAATCCTACTTACATTTGCTATTTTTTATTTTACTTAAAATAAATGTTTATCTATATTTAACTTATGGATTATGCATCTGCTCCTAAGTTAAAATTTTGTACATCTACATGAATTAGGAAGGTTTGCGAATGTAAGGTTCTGAGAGGGGGGAAATATTATTCCAGAAATGAAAGGATGTAAAAATTGCATGTATATTCAGTGTGCGTGTTTTCGGGTGGTCCCACAAAGAGGGACAGGGATATCATCCTCTCCGGTACCTACACCCTTCTATACATCCAACTTTGAGCCATTTCATTTGTCTCAGTGCGATGAATGGCTCCGATTTATCGATAGTAGGTGGAAAGAAACTTCTGTCAGACACTATTTTTTTCAAATTAAAAGCCTTTTTATAAGTTGCTGCAATGATGTAAGAATTGTTTATTGTTGTTACTTGATGGTCTGGCAAAGCATATACAATAGGATTAAAAATAAGAACTTTATTCATACAATTAGATTTCAATTCTTATTTGGATGGATTACATAATCAACATTATATTTGGATGGGTTACATTAAATTGAAGTACAATTACTAAATGCAAAACTACAATACGCACTTAAGGTTCCAAATTAACAAAAAAAAATGTTGAAAGACATTGCACACAATAGCATGACCAGAGTGCAAGGGCGAAATGAATATATTTTACTTATTTTTTTCAAGTAAAAACGAAAAACATATATAATAGTGGCAAAATACCAGTAAAATGGACATGATCAGCTTTTTACAGTTTACCTGTGTCTGTATCTTTGGATGGAGAGTAGAGGAAGGGAGGGAATGGAAAGAAAAGAAAATTTTCTCTAAAATCGTGTTTGGTTGATAAAATTATGTCAGAGTTGAAGGGTACGGGAGGTGAAAAGTTTAATCTTGCATGATTATAATAAATAAAATCGATTTCTTTCCCGATTTAGGGTGTAACGGATGGAAAAAAATTTTGTTGCAAATATTTAAAAAAATAACAGAAATATCCAACTCTATATCTTACCTATATAATTTTTTATTCAAATTTCTTTGTCACAAACCTACTACAGCCACCAAATTTCTCATTAACCTTCTAAATTTTAATTAACCAAACAAAAAATAAGACGGAAAAAAAAATTAAATTTATTTTCCTTCACTAATCAACCAAACATAAAGAGATTAAAAATATTAATCTTCATTTCTATTCCATTACATTTCCTTCTATTTTTCACCTCCCTTCCCTTTATCTACTCTCCATCCAAACAAGGTGAAGAAGAGGAATATGCAAGTGTCTATAGACGTGTACCAAGGACTACCAGGATCTGTTTTTTCATTTGTTTGTGCTACATATACTTTTGTCCGATACAAAACACAAATATTGTGTGATTTCTACTGTTTATTGGAAGCTGGTGACTATGTCACTTCTTTCTTAAACTGAAAAGAAGCTAAAATAACATGTGAAAAAAAAAATGAAAACACACTGACATGATCTTTACATGACGCAATATCCTAGAACCCAAGTATTATACCTACCTAATTTGGAAACAAGTTAAGAGTATATATAAATACAATTCGACGTTCCCAATTTATTTTTTAAACTATATCTACCCTCAAAATTAAACTAATAACACCTATATCATTCTAAATACCACAGAAAATATATAAAGAATTTAAGAAATTAGTATCCAGTTAAGCAGGCGACACTGATCCTCCTTCAGAACTCCGATCTGTTCTCTGACTCTTATCTTTATCATTTGATTTTCTCTTAATGATACTTTTAATCTCCGCCTCTTTCTTATCCACAAAAGAGATCAGATCCTTGATACTAGTTAACCGTGCTGGTCGTTTCACGCTCCTCTCCATATCAGGCAACGCCACCTCTACTTGAGTATTATACTTGCTATATTGGCACAAAATTCTTAGAAAGAATATGATCAATGCAATGACACATGCAATTCCACATATCAGAAAGAGGCCAGCGAAGCTACCAATGCTTAGTCGATTTGAATCAACTACGCTGTCGGTCTGTGAGTCGCATGCCGTGCGGGTCAACCACTTGTCGTGTATCCGCTGGAGATCTCCATTTTCAGAGAGGGTTAAGATGGCAGTGGAGAGGTCCATTGCTAGAGGGGAGTCCCTTGGAAATGCCTGTATGAATTCACTGCAAGTTCTAAGTAGAGCTTGAAAATTGAAGCATTTTCATATAATTCCCTGTGTAAACTATTTACCATCCAAAGTTATCCCTAATTTATTTGAGTATTACTTTGCACATGCCAATAAGAAACTAGAAAAAGATTTTGTATTTTTCCAACTGGAGAAGCTTGCAATAATTAGAAGTTTGTTCTTTGATGTGTGTGCGGTGTTATTGTATAACAATACAAGCAATCAGATTTACTCGGGTTTTCTTGGATATTGGCTATCTCGTTTTCACCATGGTATAAAGAGAAATTATTTATAAGTGCTAGGATATTTCTACTCACGAAACCCCAGCCGCCCTTGGTGAACTCCTGACCGACAGTCTGAAACTTGCAATTATCTGATAAGAATGATTCTATGTACGGTAATTCATCCACCACTGCAGCCACACCTCCATTTTTTGGGCCCAATTGAAGCTTTCTTGCATAATCTTCCGGCGTATCTAACTGCACCAACCTGTATATTATCACCCAGAAAAAATTAAATAACATAATTTAGAGTCCACTCTGCATAAACTTCTATGCTTCCCATCATCCACGGTATAATTCAATTTGATTTATGATAATCCTGATTTTTTTTTTGTGCTAATTAAGACTCATATTCATCTTCCCCCCTAACATTTTTTTTTTATATTTGCAACAAACACAAAAGTTCAGATTAATTTAAGGAAAGACTAAATTCTGTTAAGTAAAACTACCCCTTGTTCTGTAAACCCAAATCAAGTTAAACCAAACAAACAGTACATTAAATCATGATTTATTCAATATATTTTCTTGCTTTGCTATAAAATTAAGCTTGTATGGGAGGTTTCTGAAAATAGAAAAAACCTGGATTCGGCAATGTTAAGTTCAATTAAATAATTCCTGGCAAATGACCCCACTTGATAGCCGATTGGTTCATTGCTAGATATGAGGGAATCCAGCCCTTTGATTCCAGTTGATAATTGCTGAACTGTCAGCATAGATGTCAAGCTAGCAGTGTAACTCTGAGTTAGAATCAAAACCACAAAGAGCCACACTAGAAGAACAAATCGACCCAGTGTGCTCCCAGTATTCTCTCCTGTAATAAACAATGAAACAAATAAGATTACAAATTAAAAGGAAACATGTTGGATTTTTCAATGTTAAAGTGAGGGATACAAACTTATAAGAGGGAACAGAAAGAGAGCTTACTATGTGCAAAAAACATTGTTGAGAAACTAAACCTGCAAAAGATGAAAGAGATAACAATAAAATTTACGTTACACAATCTGATTACTACTACATTTCAGCACAATAGCAACACATTGCAATCGGTAATTCTTAATTTATTTTTGGTGCTGCCTTTTACTGAGGCCCTATGACAAGATTTGCACCAATAAAGAAGGTGATCAAAGTATAAGATCATTTATTACCAAACAACAAAAGAAAGGCAAATATATATGCAGGACAAAAGAATGAAAATGCATTGTGTAGAATAGTATATTCATCGAAGAAAGGTAGTAATTACTCAGTCAAAATCGGTACACTTGGGAGAGCTACCTTCCCTATTTGGGTGGATAAATTGAGCTTATTTCCAAATTGATATAATAAAAATGCACGAACCAACAGATGGTGATGAACTGCTTCCTGGGTGGGCCCCTAAATTCGTGATTGGTACGGTGCTCCAAAATCCACACAACAGCCCCCACGAAGAGAAAGAACAAGCCCATTAAAGCCCACATCTCTACTGTGAATGGCTTCAAAAAAGCCCATGCATTTGATTCTCTCTCCTTCGTTGGTACGACTATTGTCAGACCTGATTCTATGTATGGCTGTGTGAAATCAACTAATCTGGTACGGCTTGTTACTATGGATATGTCTCCCACTGCTGCATCAAAAACCTACGAAAAGAAAACTATGTGTGAAAACATGTTTACTGAGATAACCACTAGAAAAGGATCAAAACATCATCAAATGAAACGTGTTTATTGTGGATCAAGAAAGTATAATGTACAAAGACATTTTGGATGGAAAAAAATGGCATAGGCAATGGCATATTTGACAAGTAACAGGACATTATTAATTAGATGTTTCAGATGTACATTGAATTAACATCTAATGAGCCATTTTCAGAACCCTCATTGGAACAAGAATTAAACAATCAACATTAGATAATGGGTTTCAAAGGTATGAATTAGAATTGCAGTGATGAAAAAGAATAGGCATTTTGGTGAATTTTGCTTGAGTTAATTTAAGTTATAATATGCAATCAAGTCAAGTCAATTTAAAAGTCATTTTTTATTTGTAAACTATCCAGAAAAATGTAACTGAATTTAGTAAACAAAAGCTATCATATACAATCAAGTCTAAAAGTAAACAAACTTAATTCAAGTTTCTGCAAGACTCACATGGTTTGCTACGTTTTGCACAAGCTCACTATAGTTCGGATTCTCCTTGCCGTTTCCAAACAAAATGAACTTATAAGGTACAGCGTATGGTAATAATTTCACGGCCGCCTGAAAAACATCAATGCAATAACCGTGTACCCCCTCAGGGCTGTTATCTTTTGAGAGAAATTCTTTATAGCTGGCCCGGTACGGTACCCCAATTCTCAAACTTTTTCCGTTATTTGGAAAAACCCAACCCCGTGGCGTTTCTGTTATTTGACCTGGCCAAATCACACTATAAAGATTATGATTTGCATTTGAGCTATTCAAAGTTGTGTTGTAAACTGTCTCCGGTATAGTAATTGATATCCCAGAATGATTCGACCAGAACCCAATCTGCCTTGACCCAGTGCCGGCAATGTTGAGAATTTCGTAAGCCGGGTGTATCAAGTTTTGATCTTGGCCAAATCGCACATCTCCAGTTACACCAGTAAAGTTCGAATTTAAAATTTGTTTCAACATCTTTTCACCTCCGTCAAAAACTTTTAATGAACTCAGATGAATTGTGCTTCCAGTTGCATTATTCAACTTACTATCACTAGAAAAAGAGATGATGTTTCCTTCTTTTAAGAACCGATCTATTGCATATGCAGTTAGCCATACTGAATCGTAAGCATACAACCCATATGTGGTTAAACCTATGCCCGCATTCTCTTTATTCCACCTGGAAACAAATGATTTTTTCAGGCGTGAATCCGGCACGTGTTGCCTTAATACCAGCACACCTTGAATGAGATCCATTATCTCAGAACTGGGTTGTGAGTATGAGTCTAAAAACGATGCGAGCCAATCAGTTGCAATCCAGACATACCCGCTACCCATCATGCCTAAATTCTTTGCAGCCCTAAAAATTTCAAGCCCTGAATCAGGGTTAACATGCACCACATAAACCCTAGACTCCACCAAATTGACCTCAACAAGGGAGTCACTGATCCTCTCTCGGTTTGCACCAGGTGGTATTGCTGCCTTGTATGAAATCTTCATCCTTTGGCCATTTAGTGCATCACCTAAGGAGATTGTCCCGCCTCGGCCATAGTCATCATCTGTGAAAATTGAGACGACTTCTCTCCAGCCATAATATGAAACGATATCAGCAATTGCACTCATCTGGAATTGATCGGATTGTGTGGTACGAAGGAAAAATGGCCGGCACTGGAGAGAGGACAGAGTTGGGTCAGTGGCAGCAAAGGAGAGGATTGGTACTTTGAGTTCATTGGCCACATTGGCAATTATGTGTGCAATTCCTGACGACTGTGGGCCTAGAATGGATAGGACCTCATGTTCCGTTAGCTGGAGAGCTGCACAGTGTAAAATGATTTAGCATTCTTTTGCAGTATTTTGGGTGCTTTGGTGTATTTCATGTTTTTCCTTTTTAGTCAAGGGGTATTCAACTACTTAGCAACACTAACATAGTTCATGCCAAATTAACTAAAAAGAAAGTACAATCAGTAAAGTACTTGTTTGATCTATGTTATTTATTACCTTCTCTTCATTTTAATTTGTTATGTTTTTACTTGTTACTTAAAGTAATTACCGAAGTAATGTAAAATCTCAGGTAATGTATGCAAATAAACTTAGTTTTCCAAGTAAATTCGGTAAATGCTTGCTTTATTCATAATGAGGCAGGTTCAAATGCATCTAGAAAATTTACCGTTTGCAAACTAAACCCAAGTTAGCATTTTCCCCTGATTTGACAGCCTAAATTTAGCACTAAGTATTCTAACCCAAATTACAGCTAAAAATGACAGTAACCGGTAACATCAAAGAGTCACTTTTCACCGACACATGAGAAGTAAACTTTTAAAGAACCCAAATTGTAATACTAAATATTACTAATCGGTACCTTCAATTGTGCCCAGGAACCCACTGCAATTGGTATCTTGCACAATGACATCTAAACGGGACCCGTTAAGGACTCTCGGATCCGCATTAACATCCGCCACTGCCATCTCTATTGCGGACTTGGCCGACCTCCCGATTGTGGAGTTCAATGTGAATAAAGCTCCAATTTTTACTGTACTTGGTTGTGCCATGGATGATATTAGAAGTGGGGAGAGAAGGGAGAAAAGAAAAATCGGAGAAAGAACAAAACCCATTTATCAGAAACTTGAGAAGAGAGAGACTAAGATCAAGCTTTTCCAAAAAGAGAAACAATTTTGGAAATTCATGAAACTGAATGTTTCATTTGGGTTATAAAAGAGAGAACGAAAGAGACGAGAAAGAGGTTCTCCCTGTTGACAACTACAGATAATATTGTTAACACAATGCTAACAACTTTTTGTAAAAACAAAAGCACACAAAATTTCTTAAAAAGACAAAGAGTAACCCAAAAAAAAAATGGAATCTTTCTAATCTGTTTGGTTGGGTTTGAGCTAACGAGGTGTGTGCGATGGAGAAGGGAGACAATTGAGTCAGAGAAATCGGAAATTAAGTCATTAGTTATAGCTCAACTAGCCAATATTCTAAAAAAGAAATCACCAAATAAAAGGATTCAAAACCAGAGACAGAAAAATGCTATAATAGGGGGATGGAGACTGGAGAGAGAGAAGCTCTCTAAGAGGGAGGTGGTGTGATTAGTTGACTAGGAGAAGTCATCTCATTACACAAATAGAGAGAGAGAGAGAGAAGGAATCGGATCCATGTCTTAAATAAACAGTAAAAGCAAGCAATCTAATTCTAAAACAGTTGCATTGAGATACGAGTAGGTCCGATGGGCATCGGACCTACTTTTAGGTTCAATTAACTCTAGAACCGTACGATTAACATTAAATCTGTCCGCACGAAATTGATACAAAATCTCACGGATTTTGATGTGGAGTCTACGAATCTTGATGCTGATCGGATGGTCATCACACCCATCAAACCAAAGTAGGTTCGATGGGCATCGGACCTACTCTGAATACACTGATACTTTGATTCTCTTCTTTAATGGACTCTTGCCTGTAGAGTGTAGAGAGCATGTTCTCAGTTCTCATGTGGCGCTACTCTCGTGGCTTCTGTGTAGTGTGCATGTTTTTTTTGTTGTATACTTGTAACTTGTATTAGGAAAAATGAACGTCTTTCCGTATTCTTTTTTATTATTGTACACCTAACAATTATGATACATATATTTAAAAATATTATTTCAGTTGAAAATTTAATTTCTTGATTTTCCACAGTTATTTAGAAAATTTGAAAATTCGAGTCAATTTGAAAATTTAGTTGGTCATCTATAATAAAATTATTAAAAATTCTACCATTAACAAATTTTAAATTACCTGCTCGAAGGCTAAATGTCTATTTGAATTTGATACACGTTCTATCGAAATAATTGAAAATACATTCACAAACTTTAATTTTTAAATTTGTTATTTTTCAAATATATGTATAACTAAGGGAACTAGACTAGCCCTTTGTATAATAATTTTAAATCTACGAAAACCGTTTGGTCACAACACGCCATATTATTAATGAAACTTACAAAAAAATATTTATTTTACAAAAACATCAATGTCTCCATATATTATTTGCATTATAAAATAATTAATAATTTCAGAATTATAATCATATTATATCCGAAACAAAAAATTTAGACCATATCAAATTATTTTCGAATGATTGAGAGAAGTGAATGATAGAAGTTTTAAAATGAAGCTCTATAATCAATTTTATTAGAATTTATTCTTACATTATTTATTTTCATAATATAAAAATCAATTGACCTTCATTTATTTTCATAATTTTTGTACTTGTGTTTTATTTAATATATAATTTAGAATAAAATACTATAAATAGGGTAAATTGATCTTTATTCGCAACATAAATTTTTCATAAAATTGACTGTCATTTTTGTTTGATTCTCATAGCTTGAAAGTCTAGCTTCGATCCTTAATTGAGACAATGAGAACAACTATACGACTGTAAAGTATAATTTCTTTTGATACTTTTAGTTTGTATAGCATAATAATGTACATCCTTATTTCTTTCATTTATTTAACTTGTGTATTATCCAAACCTGTGTTGTAAATAATGGTATGTGCTCGTTGAATGGACGGAGTACCATTAAGCGATTAATCAGTATGTGCATATACTTATAATTATTAAAAATAATTAATTAAACTCATCAAACTTATCAAATAAATTTATTTTAATTTAGTTTCATTGTTAATCAATAAAAATTTATGAAATTGTCATTTAGAAAAAACTCAAATAAGACAAGGCAAAGTATAATACATATAACAAATAGATGCAGAAAAGATAAATAATAAATATGACTAACTATAAACTAAAACAAATGATTCATAACAGTTTATTCACTGCCAATAACTAATCAGCTGATTAATCGGTTTAAACAGTCATTTTTTACAATACTGATTCAAACACGTCTAGTGTGGGGTTAAATATTTAGCGAAATTTGAGGACTTATTTTTTATCTTTCCTTAATAAAAACAATAGCATTCTAGGTCGGAGCAAACTTAAAATTCACAAAGAGTCGTTCAATTAATACTAACAAATAATTAAAACATTAAACCCCAAATTGCATTTGTTGTGATTTTATCAAGTGGATTGTTTTTAGTTGTAATTTTAATAATATTTTTGGTGGAATTTCGAAACTTGGTAGATGCTTTCATATTTCTTTTCCAGGCACTGATTCTCAAATATTTCTCAAAGATAAGGAGTAAGGACTTTTGTCATATTGTGAGCACAATAAAAGAATAAATAAATCCTCCTTTTGCCTTTTGTCATATTCAGACGTATCCGTATCTCCTGAAATATTTCTGATTTTATACGATTTTTTACTTGCTTTCTCTGATTTTTTTTTTTTATGGTTGTTGTCAAAGTGCTGACAACAAATATATTAAAGAGAATGATTATTTACAACAATAATATTAGACATAAAATGCAATTCTTTCCGATCATCAGCGGTTTCCTATGTATTCTCAATTATCAAGTAATTACAAATTCGCGAACTGATTAGGGAGAATTCATCACAAAATCTAACCTAGCCGTTATTCAGCCATCTCTCAATTTCCAGAGTCGTGTCGTTGATTAGACGCGATACCAGTTTTCTCTTATCTGAAAAGAGTCTTTTGTTTCTCTCTTTCCATAGTGTCCAAGCACCTGCTGTCCAGTTTATATTCTAGCGAACCCTCTGTCTTTGTGACAGAGGTACACCAGTTTGTATTCAAGCCTCCTCTATATCAGTTCCCCTCGTAATCTTTTCTCTTATTTTTTATAATATTTAACATGATTTTTCTTTTTGACATGATTTGTTATGGTCTCTACAAGTTCATATCTCCTAAAATAATTTTGATTTCGAGTTTGCATTCTGAACATCCAATCATAATTTGAGTTAATTCAGTTTTAATGAAAATATTATGATTTTTTTTCCAATATTCATACAAATTTAATCATAGTCCGGATTCAAATTTAAATTTTGAATTCTTCTGCATGATGCATGAGTCCGCATCCTCTGCATTAACTCTCTGTTTGAGTTTAGTTCCGAACCATCTGATCAAATTTCTAATCAGTTCGACATATGCGTGTAATGTACATAGTCCTTTAATATTCGTGCAGATTTAAATTAGATAGTTTGAAATCTAAACTCAAACTTTGAGTTAACTCAGAGGATACGAATTCCACTATGGATTCAAATCTACTGCTATTCTCTTTTCGTGAACAGTAACTCTGTTATTCTTGCTTTTCTGAATCCAACCGTCCAACTTTTTTCGAGAATGAATCCCGAAACAAATTTTTTCAAAAAATGTTTTGTGCATGTATCTCGAAACAGTTGAACAGTTAGATTCGAAAAAAAAAATAACAGAGTTACTGTTCATACACGAGAGTAGCAGCAGATTTGGATCCATTTCACTATGCATGGGATTGGGGTAACAGGTTCGTTTTGTTGTTCTCACAGATTTGGCACGGATTGCAACATATTTTATTAATTAAAGCTACAATATGAGATTGGGGACAAAAGTTGTCTTAAGATATTTTTGTGTCATTACCCGTGCAGCAAGACAGCTACCCAAGCTAACCTCTTCAAATCCTTGATGCTACACTTGCTGCTTTTTATATTGAAGCCGCCATGCGTTAGAAGTTAGAACAGAGTAATGACCTCGCTTCAATAATTGTGTAAGATTTTTTCCATATTATAATATATCCATTCTCTATCTAATGACCCTACGGTTGTTTATTGCCTATCAATCACTCTCATCTCATATATAGAAGATAAGTTCTAATTTTTTTATAAACGTGTATATTTTAGGGATAGGGTTTAAATGTATCTATTTTTTATGTTTTATTTTTAAAACTTTAATAATTTAAAATTTAAATGTTAAAATAAAATAATTAAATAAAAACTATATCATTTTTAGAATTGTAGACTCAGAGCAGTGACACGAGCTTCTATCTTTTTAAGGAGAGATGTGAGTTCAATTCTTAAAAATATCATCTAAAAGATGTTGGAATGCACCGACGCTCTTTAATAATAAAAAAAAAGACCTATATCATTTTTCTGTGTACATGTAAAAGATTAAGACATTTTGATTTTGTTTTGATTAGTACGAAGAGTTTGTAAAAATACACAAATGTGATAATTTCTGAACATTGATTTTTTAACTTATGGTTTCATATAAAAATAAATATGAAAAGTGATATTTTTTTTATGTGCATGCTGAGAAATAATATAGATGACATCTAACTGTTTTATTTTGACATGTAAATTTTATAATATTATTATTAGAAAATTAAAAAGTGAAAGTATGATGGAGATATAAAAAATAAAAATATTTGAATTATTCCCTTCTTTTAGTATTTATTTTGAAATGAGCTAAGTTTCTCTAAATTGTTCATTACGTATTTACGTTGTTACGAACTTACGAGTACAATCATATCAACATTGAATATCTTTTGGGATATTTTGAAGGTTGTATATTTGTTGATTTTAGATATGATGTAAATTAATTCTACTCTTTTATATGTGTATATTACATCAGACTCAAGCAGATCTTTTTTTTTTAATTCATCTTATTATTTCGTGCGTGACAAGTCCAATTTAAAAAACATTTCGAGATTATTTAATAGATTTATTTGACGAATTTGACTTATTAGAAGTAGTAAAAACAATTGATTTTAATATATTACAACAACAACTAGTTAAGCTTTTCGTCTCAAATGGAGCTAGAAATGAAACTCAATCACAATCATAAAATCAAGGTAAGTAGTAATAAAATAGTAATAATAATAATAATAAGACTTATAATAGTAATAGTAGTGGTAGTACTAATAATAGACTACATTATGCCTAAACTATAGATCGTAAGGGCCAAAGTCCTAAGCTTACGTCATTGACCCCAAATTACTAGTCCTATGACCTAAGGCCTATAATACTACCCCTAAACAATTTCTAACAAATATTTCCTAGGTCATGGTTCTGGTACGTGGATCGCTAACTCCCACGCTCTCCTGTCCGAAGCCAACTCCTTGGATACATTCCACTCCTTCAAGTCATTTTTTACTGCTTCATCCCATATCAGTCATGGCCAACCTCTGTATCTCCTTGTGTTTTCGATACGCCTTATCATTCTAGTACGCATCGGTACGTGCGTCGAGAGGCCTCCGTTGGAGATGTCCAAACCATCTCATATACTCAATTTTAGTCCTATGAAATCTAAAACCCTTCGATTCTAAAGTCTGTCTCCACAACTCTAGTTGCCTATCAACTCCTATCCTACTCTCGTCAATTAACACCACATCTCAGCAAAGAGCATATACTAAGGAATCTCCCCTGGTATGTCTCTTGTAACTTCATCCATCACTAAGGTAAAAATGTAGATGTTCTAGTGGTAGATGAAGTTACAAGAGACATACATAATTTGTTATTTTCTTCTTGTAATGAGGTGGGATTTTTTAATTTAGAATAAAAAAATTCAGGAAAACTCTAAAACAAGAGAGAGAGAGGAGAGAGAAACTGTGATCGGTGAGCTAATTAGGAGAACAGTAACATGGGTAATTTCAACTTTGTTTTCATACATAATTTGCTATTTTCTTCTTGTAATGAGGTGGACTTATGTAGATTGAATAGGGTTAATTGATCTTTATTTAAAAAAAATTATATTTATACATAATTTTCTATATAATTTATAGCAAAATGTTATAGGTATGGTAAAATTAACTTTTATTTTTATCTTAAAATTTTTATATAATTGATTCTCATTGTATATTTAATATTTTGATCTACATAGTTTGAAAGCCTGACTTCGTCACTTTTTTTGCATAATTTTTTCATATTTATTCTTAGAGAGATGTTTCTATGGACACAAGGACCTATTTGTAAAATGAACATATTTTCATTTTCAAAGTTCAAACAGTCGATCCGACCGTTCAACATTATCTCCATATTAAATGTACTTGGAGGTCAAATTTTACATTTTTTTGAATTTTTTTACTATTTATTAAGTATTTTACAAAAACTAGTCAAATTCAGACCATTGAATTTTATAAAATACTTAATAAATAGTAAAAAATTCAAAAAAATGTAAAATTTGACCTCCAAGTACATTTTAATATGGAGATAATGTTGAACGGTCGGATCGACCGTTTGAACTTTGAAAATGAAAATATGTTTATTTTACAAATAGGTCCTTGTGTCCATAGAAGAATTTGCCTTATTCTTATGTGTTTATTTCTTCGACTTTTGTAAATTGTTTTATTTGTTTAATAAAAACATTTAAGCATACTGTTAGCCTACTTAATTCCAGAAAGAAATGTATTTTAACTTTGGATTCATCAAACTAAAAGGTTTATAAATCTTTTTCAGTCACCTAATTAAGAATATATACCGGGTATTTTATAAATTAGCTGCTTTTTTTTTAAATTTAGTTGTGGAACCAAACATATCGTCTGTAATGAATAATATGTAAGAAGCTAACATATAATTAACGAATTCTATATTAATTAATTGTAAACAAGTTTGTGCATTCATTATAAAGATTGCATCCTACAATAATATATATAATTTGATTGTACCTAAAATTGTGGAAATACAAAAAAAAAATATAACGTTGTTTTATTTTAACTTTTTTTAATATATATTTTTAATCTGAAGTGATGTCTGAAGAACAAAATTGGTTTCTTAAATCCTACAATAATTAATTGTAATTCTTTTTTTTTTTTTTCTAGATTGCAGAATGTAACTTCATGGAAAAAAAAATAATAATAATTAAATAGTTCCAATAGGAAGGTTTGTATCTTGGTAATATTCGATCGGATATATATTATGAATATGATACCTAGCTTTTCAAATTGATTAATTGGAAAAGATTCCGATCTCATTTAAAGAATAATGCCATTTTTTAATGATTGAAATTGGAACAAGTTTGCATTGAGAACATTCTTTCTTCTAATTTCAGGTGTACAAACAACTTTGTCAGGCGTTAGGAAAAGAATCTCTTTGATGTTGACTCAAATGCAAGCAATCTCTTTTTTTTTTTCATAAAAGCTCAACTTTTCGCAAAATCTTTGTTTTCAATTAAGCATAGGCGTACTCTTTACATTGAAATTAAGCGATAATTTATAGATTAGTATATCTATTGACAAAATAAAAGAGATTAAGATATCTATTGACAAAATAAGGGAGAGAAAAGTGTTTCGATGGACATCGGATCGAGATCATTCAATGTCTGATCTAAACCGTTCAATTAGACCTGCTAATGAACCGGATCAAACCCAAAACTCAGCCCAGCTCTTCAATCTTTCATTAAAAGTCCAACTCAGCTCAGCTCAACTCTGAAGGGTAAAGCCCGACTCGGCTCGGTCCATTGGATTCTCTAGGCTCGGCTCGAACTCGGCTCAAACCCAATTGATTGTAGCAAAGGCCTGTATATTTGATTATTTCAAAGGCCCGAACTATACTGCTATTTCAAAGACGTGTCATATTTCAAAGGCGTGTATATTTGACTATTTCAAAGGCCCGAACTATGCTGCTATATTAATCATTTAGAATATTCAAAATTACTTTATGATATAGCCTTTGAAAAGCTCGACGACAGTGAAAAATTACTTCATGATACGTACATTGAAAAATTACTTCATGATATAGCCTTTGAAAATTACTTCATGATATATTTTTGGAGTTTTTTTTCTAATGCGTATAGTGAAAAACTCAATGACTTTCGTCACTCCAAATTGGGAGATTTCACTCGAGCAGCTTGGGAACGAAGAGGAGGGAGACGGTGCACGATTCGACTCAATGGGCAACTCGGCTCAGCTCGGATTGGATCGACTCGGTTAGGTTAGTGATGAATTATTTCGAGTTCGAGCCGAGTTTGGACTCAACTCAATTTGACTCATTCAAGAGCCCAACTCAAAGTCCATGAGTCAGCCTGACTCATTTAGCAGGCCTACGTCCAATTAACATTGAGATTTGTACAAATATATTATATTTAAATAAATTTAATACTTATTTAAATAATATCCGCACGAATTTTAGACGAATTTCGATGTGATGAACATCGAAAATTACCAATGCAAAAATAACTATTTAAATATTTCTGATATTGTTGTTCTCACCTGCCTCCTTTCCGAAAAACATGAATGGGATGCCTTCTTTGCGGCCACAACATGGAATTTTTTAAAGAACGAATTTCACAGAGGGAAATAATAAAGCAACGTGGCGAATTGCTTTGTAATTGCTAGCATCTCATTCAATTTTTTTCTTTGTTTAATACAATTATAGTAGGTGCACTCAATATATACACAATGTTACTAAATTTTGTTTACTATAAGGATTTGTGGGTTGTATTTGAAAACTTATATGAAAGGAGGAGGGTTCAAATGCCTCAATTTTGTGTGTCTCCATCGTACTTTCATTTTTTTTAACTTTAATAACTCATAATTTAAAACTTAAAAGTCAAAATAAAACCGTTAGATATGATCTACATAATTTTATCTTTGCATGTGTAAAAAATTATGATATTTCAACTTTGTTTTAGTTCTCATCAAGAGCTTATAAAAACATATTAATGTGGATAATTTCTAGACGTTGATTTTTTAACTTATTGATTCACATAAAAACAAAATCAAAATGTGATAATTTTTTATGAGCACATAGAGAAATAATATATGTCACATCTAACGGTTTTATTTTGACGTTTATGATTTAAATTTTGAGTTATTAATGTTTTAAAAATGGAGGCACAAAAAAATGGAGGCATTTGAACCCTCCTCATATGAAAGTACGAAAAAAAATTATAATATTTTTAGTTAAAAATAATATTTCAATATAAGTTCGGGCGAATGTCATAAAAGATTCTCAAAATTTTAATTTGTGATAAGTTGATTTATGAAATTATTAATTTTAACAATAACTTATCTCAACAATTAACTAACTATTTAATATTCAAACTAGTATCATGCCCTGCGTGTTGTAACGGGAACATATTATAATATAATAAAAAATATCTCATACAAAATAATATTTTTCATAAATAAATTAAACTAAATGACAAATTACATTTCTCAAATGACATATTAAATAACATTTACATGTACATAACATTCTTTAATCGGCATATTAAATGACATGTATTTTTTTGATCTTTTTGACATATTTTTATAAAAAAAATCTCTAATAAAATGACATATTAAATGACAAGTAACATTACTTAAATGATATAAAAAAATAGAAAGAAACGAAGACATGACCAATCAATTATCAATCAATTCAAATTTTTTTTTATAAATGACATTTAAAAAATAGAAAGAAATCATAACCAACCAATTAAATGATACAATTTACATTTGACGAGTATGTGTCTAAATAAATTTAGACTTCTATACGTAAACAAACATAAAAATGATGCATAAAATCAAAATATTTGGTTGAAGGACTGATATTCAGTCCGAATTTTTTTTTATTGATTGAAGTCCGAAATTTCATTTTTTAATCAAAATCGTTGGCGGATCAAAACATCTGCATGCTTAACATAAGAATGAGATACTTCATATGAGCCGTTTATCAACTAACCAATCATCTCATTTAAAAATAAAATAAAATGATTGTTTGGACCAGTGTTGTAAAAAATGGTCTTAACGGCCAAACCGTTACGAATACACTTAACGGATGCATGTTTGCGGATGAAAATGATTAATCGGCCGTTTTACCGTTTAATCTCCGTTTATTCCCGTTTATTCCCAGTTATTCCCAGTAATTCCCGTTTATATCGGTGAATATTTATTTTTAAATAGTTTTTTCTGTGATAGCATGTAATAATAAGATTTATAAATTCTGTATTGTAGTTTTATTTGTGCTTGGATATGCATCTAATATTTTTTATATATATATTTCTTCTTATTTACTTTAAAATTGATTAATTCTTCTATTATTTATATACCATATATTTTTCTTACTTACTGATGTAATTTTTTCAATTAATACGACGTGTTCAATTATGAAATTAAGTTGTTATCATAAACTAAATTTAGTGATTTTATGTTGAAATGTTTCATTTCTTTCAAATAATATGTTATTAGTATTTGAAAAGGCTTAATTCTCAAATTTATTTTTTCATTAAATAAATGTGTTATTTACACATGTAAAATGCTTATGTGTTAAGAAGAAATAAGCGTAGTGTCATGTTATAATAATGAAACTAAGTTAAATTAAGTTTATTTGATAAGTTTAATGAGTTAAATAAATTATGATATATACATAAATTTAATAAAACCGTTAAATTATCCGCACAATTCTGATTATCAGACGCATACTGATTATTTACTTGATGGTACCCGTCCATCCAACGACCGCACACCGTTATTTAGAACACTGGTTTGGACTAATACTCCGGTGCAAGCACGATTTATTACAATTATTTGCACCAAACAATATGTTTGCTGTCTCAGTTGATAATGACGTCCCCGAAAAATATCATTGATGATGGTGGTACAGTACACATCCACTTTATTCAAGAGAATTAATATTTTTGTCGTTAAATTAGATGTAGATAGATATCTAAAATGACATTGAATGGACAGACCATGAAATGAGCTCTACCCATGTCTGACACGTCTCATATACTGACACGTAGACAGTATGCATGGACTTGAGACCCGGACACCCGGTCATACCTTGACACGACGACACTGCTTAGACGTGTCAAGGTCTCAAGGATACTTCCGACAGATGATGGGAGTCAAGACTCAAGAGGACTCTTGCTTATGTGGGACCAGGCAGACTGCAGACAGCATGCTTTCGTACGGCTGTCAACACCACCTCCTTATTTACTTTTTCTGAATAACGTGATTATAATTGAGAGGAAGGAGGGAGAATATTTTCTAAAAGAAAATGTGACGGTTAATATATTTCTAAGGGCGTGGTCCGCCGTCAAAGGTAACGGAAATGGAAACGGGAACGAAATTTTTTGAATGGCAGAAACATTGTGTGTAAGTGAATTTTTTTTTCTCACAAGTATAATGTTTGGACAACTTGGTTATACAATTTTCCGTTTTAGTAAAGTTGAGACCTCTTCCACAAATATTAAAATATTATCTTAGTCACTAAATTAAAAAAATTATTTTTTGATTACACAATTTTAAGTAATGTTGTATTGTTGTAGTTCACAAGGGTATTTATAAAATAAGTGGGCTACGGTGCTGGTGTTTTGTAAAGTAAAGAGTTTTTTTTTTCTATCCATATCTTTATTTCAAAATTCAAACAGTTAATCTGAATAGTTTAATATGATCTCCGTATTAAAATGTGATTGAAGACAGAATTTTACATTTTTAGAATCCTTTTACGTGCTACTTTTTTTAATAATCACTGTTTTTTTTTACTATTTTACTATTTTTTAGAATCTTTAAAAAAAGTAATTTTCACAAATTCTTAAAAAAACACTAAAAAATTTAAAAATATAATATTTAATATCCAAACACATTTTAATATAGATATCATGTTGAAGTTGAACTGATATAAACCAAAAATAAAACAAACTGTGTTTTTTAAAAGTCCATGTAGATGTTCTAAGGACAATAACTCTTTGCTGGATGTTTGAGAATTGAGACAAATCATCTCCAAAAATATTTATTTAATTAATTTAAAATTTGTGAAATATCTGGACTGATAATTGAGATATAAAAAAAATGTGCGTGCTTGTCAGACTCCTCCAACGGACATGTGAATCATATGTGGCGTTCATATTTGATTCTTTGAACATTCTGGAATCTGGTAGATATTGGATTGGATCCACGTGGACTCAATTCATTGGATGAAATCAAGCGAATAGGATTTGGGTTTATTGATAGTATATATCGAGAAAGATTAACAGGAGATTAGATATGAAATGATTGAGCTTAAAGAGAACATAATGATAGCATGTCAGATTTCAATGATTGCAATCATGCACATAGAATAATATTTTTGACTCACTATAATTTTTTTTTAATAATGAAATTATTAATTGACATTTAAAACCATTAATTTAAAAAAAAAATTTCGACAAATAGCAAAATATCTTGAATTTATGTGTTAGATTTTAATTAGATATTTGCTTCTAAAGCTATGTACTGTAATTACATATTACTTTGTTATTATTATTTTTTTCCGGAAATAGAGATATTATTTGTTCGACAACTGTGACAATTAATAGAAAAAAATTTAAAATAAAAAACTAAAATTTATAAATATGTTCTTCATAATTTGCGTAGGTTGTAACTCAAATTTGATTGAATTTGAGAATCATCTGATCACGATCAAGTGCTGATGAAATAAAAAAAATATTAATTTTTTAAATCACTTGAGGACCAATAGGTTTTGAAATTTCATCAAATTTGATTTGGCACATCATATCAAACATACAGACATGATATCTATAATTTAATTTATTTAGTTTAATAAATGTCTTGTAAGCTAGCTGTTATAATAATGATCAAATAAGGATACAACTTTTTTTTTTTAATTCGTAACAAAGTCCATAATGGACTGAAAAAGTTTCTACTTGGTTGACTGGAATCAAACTTTTTTGTTTAAAAAAAACTGATGTTTCTAAACAAATATAATGGTCAATTCAATTAAAGAAACTGACCAATACCCTACTTCTACTTTGGTTGTTGAATGTTGACGTCATGTTAGTTTGAAATGTCAATCAGATGGAGCGAAATTTTTTATCTATAGAAATTATTAAATGTAGATGTACGGAAACAGAAAGAGTACCTCATTTGCAACAAATATAGAAAGATCTGACTCAATGAGTCCGATCCAAAATTTATGGATCGGTCTCAATGGTCCAGATCCATCAATATATATATATATATAGAGAGAGAGATGAGCTATTGTGCTTTGCAAAGTAAAGCGAACGTTTTATTTCGGACTCTTTTTCAGATTTTCAAAGTCCAAACAGTCGATCCGAACCGTTCAAGTTGATCTACATGTTGAAATGTGCTTGGATACCAAATTTTATATTTTTTGGAATTTTTTTACTATTTATTAAGCCACTTTGAAAATTGCTGATCACATGGTCCAGAATTTTGTTGCACTGTTTTTACTGTTCACCCGGATCAGCAATTTTCAAAGTGGCTTAATAAATAGTAAAAAAATTCCAAAAAATATAAAATTTGGTATCCAAGCACATTTCAATATGTAGATCAACTTGAACGGTTCGGATCGACTGTTTGGACTTTGAAAATCCGAAAAAGAGCTCGAAATAAAACGTTTGCTTTGCTTTAGCTCATCTATATATATATATATATATATATAGAGTAGAACTAGGGTGCTCCTAAGCTCACCAAGTCCTCCGTGAGCGCGACTCTAAAACCTATCGAATTGACTTCAAATGACATTTCCAAACCGTTAGATGTTCAATCTATATTAAAATGTGCTTGGAGACCAAATTTTATATTTTTTGGAATTTTTTTACTATTTATTAAGATGGTTTGAAAATCGCTGTTTTTATTAAAATTCTGCACCATTGGAAAACAGCGATTTCAAACCATCTTAATAAATAGTAAAAAAATTTCAAAAAATGTAAAATTTGTTCTCCAAGCACATTTTAATATAGATTGAACATCTAACGGTTTGGAAATGTCATTTGAAGTCCATTCGATAGGTTTTCGAGTCGCGCTCACGGAAGGGCTTGGTGAGCTTAGGAGCACCCTAGTTCTACTCTATATATATATATATATATATATATTGATGGATCTGAACCATTGAGACCGATCCATAAATTTGAATTTGGATCGGTATCATTGAGTCAGATCTTTCTATATTTGTTGCAAATGAGGTACTATTTCTGTTTCCGTACATCTGTATTTAATAATTTCTATAGATAAAAAATTTCCCAGATGGAGCCTACAAATTGATTTATCTTTTAGGCCTGTTCGGTCAAACACTTTGTGTATGAGAAAAAAAAAATTACTCAGACTTTGCAGAAAAACTTCTATGTGCATAGTATTTTATCAGTTCAATTTTCATTTCCGTTTCCATTTCCATCGATTGTCGAACAGGGCCTTATAACATTTTATAATAGAGCAAATAGTCCAATTTTAAACAATGGCCATCATTAAAAAATAATTGTAGAATAAGAATAAATAATTTTTATTTGAATAAAACTACGGTGCTTTGCAATGTATATCTATTTATGTGCTTTGATATAATAGACGTCTTCATCTGGCAGCTTCTGCCCGATTTAAAAAAAAGAAGATATAATAGGCGTCAGATTTGTGTTAAGATCCGTGATGGATGAAAATTGAGACATCCAACGATTGTTGTATTGAACACACTATAGCCTCACTAATTTTTTTTTTTTGGTATGTTCATTTAGTCATGAAAAGCTTTAAATAAAAACGACTAAAGTAATACTTATATATAATTATACATGTGTTGTCCTTCATTATGATATGATAGGGTGTATATTTAATTTGAGAAAATATAATAATTTCTTAATTGGACCAAATATCATATATATACTCAAGCTGGAGACAAGAGAATGTAATTGGAGGAAGGTAAAATAAATGAGTGTTTTGAAATTTTATTTTATGACGAAGACAATAAAATAATGTATGTTAAACAACTACGATCTTAAAATTCGTAATTGGTGTCAAATATTTAAAATTCGGAATACTGGTATTTTTTTTTTTTCCTGAAAGTGGGTATAGACGGATAATAAAAAAACCCAAATAGTTTGATCAAGCTATCAACTGCTCCTTTTCTTAGTATTCACATTTTGCTAAACATGGACCTTAAAAAGATTTAGCCCCATGTTACTCTTACAACACGTGATCCATAATTTGCCTTTGAGCCGCCTAATAATTTTTTTTATAAACCATAATTAAAAAATATATTTTTACGAAATCAACATGATTACTCTTTTTTTTTTTTTACAAAAATCATAAAAACCGAAATGTTTTGGACCAAAATGACATTTCAGTCCGGTTCCCTTTTTAGATTTTCTGCAGCGGCTCATATGAAAACTTATGAAACTAGTACCACAGAAAATCCACAAAGGGGACCGGACCGAAATGACATTTTGGTCTGGAATAAAAAAAAAATTCGGACCGAAATGACATTTCAGTTCTTATAGTTAAAAAAAAAAAAACGTAATCATGTTGGTTTCGTAAAAAACAAAATTTTAATTATGATTTATAAAAAAAAATTCCCACCTAGTCCGGAAAGGAAAAAAATAATTTTAAATTAGAGAGCAGAGGAGGTCAGTTGAAGTCCTGAAGAGAGTTTTGTCCATATCTTGACTAATTAATTTGTTTCTGTTCGGCGGCCTGAACAGTACCTGATTGTGATTGTGATTGTAAATAGTTTATTAGTTGTATACAATCATAGTTTAATAAATGTACATCTTATACAAAGAGAGTTTGAATATTTTTATTTTGAGCGTCTTCATTGTATCTTTATTTTTATATTTGAAAGATGCATAATTCAAAATTTAAAATTTAAAATAAAAATAAAATAGTTATATATAATTTATATCACTTTTTCAACACAAGTAAAGACTATGATAATTTAAATTTATTTTAATTGGCATGAGAAGCATGTAAAATATTGTTTGCCGTGGGTAATTTTTGGATGTTGATTTTTTATGTAATTTATTTGCATCCAAACAAATATCCAAACAAAAAACAAATATTTGGCTGATCAAACCCCGAGTTTTATCTGTTACTGTTCTGAAGCGTGAGGTGCTGAATTTTGATACTAATCCAATTTTCAATTGTGAGTCACTAGAAGATGTGCTGCTGTGGGAAAATTTTGTTCCCCTGAAATTTGTTTTGTTTTTTTCGTCAGGGGCGGATCCAGAATTTTCATCCGGGGGACAAAAAAAATATTGAATCGGATTTAAATCCATTAACCAATTGGGTACTCGATAAAAAACAATGCTTTAACTTATACTTTCCAATGCTTTGACTTGTAATTTCTGATGCTTTGACTTATAATTATAATTACCAATCAAAATTCAACAAATTTATTTCAATTTTAACCCTAAATTTAACCCGAATTACAAATCAAACGTCTAGAGGGGGGCAAAAAAAATTCCGGGGGGGGGGGGGGGGGCAGCTGCCCCCTCCCGGATACACCTGGGTCCGCCCCTGGGTACTATGCATAGCATGATTGGTCTGTAATACGAAACAATATTTTCGTTTTCAAAATCATAACGGTCGATCCGAACCATTCAACATGATTTTCAAATGAATATGTACTTGAAGACCGAATTTTATATTTTGTAGAATTTTTTTACTATTTTTTAAGATGAGTAGAAAATCACTGTTTTTGGATGGTCCATAATTTTCAAATCAAGTGATTTTCTACCTATTTTAAAAAAAAAGTAAAAAAATTCTAAAAAAAAAAAAATTCAGTATGCAAGTACATATTCATATGGAGATCATGTTCAACAGTTCGGATCAACCGTTATAATTTAAAAAATAAAAATATTGATCCGTATTATGAACCAACCCATGATATGCATAGTAGCATAAACTAACTCTTCTGATTTTTTCAATTCGCTTTACATGATCACGCACATATTCAACCAGCCAATTGGCATACTCAAATATGAAAGATCCTATGATCTCGGAGTTTGGATCTCCTGAAGTAACTCAAATTTTGAGTTTGATTTCAGACCGTAATAAATATACAGGGATTCTTTAATATTTGTGCCAGGTGGAGACGATCTTGAGTCCATGAGAAATAAGAAATAAAAGATAAAAGCTTATAAACTGAACAAGTTAAGCCCATGAGAGCCCATGAGAGATGGCATGTAGAAATGTTGTGCCTTCTCTCAAGGGAATCACATAAAAAATAAATAATAATAATTATTCTTTACTAAAATATCTTCTTTATATGTTCTTTCCATTTTCTGTTTTCATCTTTATTTTTTCTTGGGGCATTATTTAATTTTAATTCGATATTAAAATAAATAGTCGGACCTGCAGCTATTCAGTCTCAAGTAGCAATCCCTGCTATGTAAATCCTGACCGTCCAGTTAAGAATGAACGGACGGGATTGATTAGAAGCTCTCATTGCCAGAAATCCGTTCACCTTCAAGTCCGTAGGTACTCAGATCTTGGTTAGAAGCTAACTAAATGAAATATTAGAACTGTGTAAATAGATGTATATCAGGAAAATGTTAGCAGGGAAACATGGCCAGATACATAAATGAACTTCGTTGGCAGAATTTATACAAACACAAAACATAAACAGGAGTGGTTCTGAGTACTGAACAAAAAATTTATTGGGACGACCTTCGTTTTTTGGCAGAATTTTTATCAAATTATTGGAACTATATATATTTAAAAACATTGCAATCACACATTCTCCCTACCTTCTTGACCTTTTTTAAGGAAAAAATGCCTTGAATTTTGAAGTGAGCAATAGAGTATATTTGAACTTATATTACAGATCAGTTCTAATAATAAATCCTCGCATCTGGTGCTCAACATGCGCAACTAAGAACAATACCACAAATCTTATCGATTTTTCCCTAATTACTAGAAAGATTTCATTTTGTCTGTTTTCTCTGGTTACTACACAAGTGCAGACCAAAAAGCTTTCATTCCTATTCATCCTTTAAAATTCCAAAATCTGAAATAAATTTCATAAACTACTCCATGTATGTATGTACAAGTTTAAATAATCAGTTTGAAGTATCAGGTATTCATTGATAAATGCAGAGAAGCACTGAAAATACGAAAGAGTTTTGGCCAGAGTCAAACAACCACAGAGAAATTAAAAACAAAAAGAGAAGCTATTTGGTCCGCATAACCTTAAAAAACTCTCAATAAAATGGAAGATCAAATTATTATAATTTTCCCAATGGTCTTGACATGAGCATGCAATTTTTCGACCAGCTGCTCGACATATTCATCGTTCTCACTCGATTTAATGATCTTCACTATCTCAAGCTGCTCCCGCTGGAATGAAACACCTCTTGCTTCCTCCAGGCTTGACTTTTCCTCAGTGTCATCTTCCAATTCCCATAAAAGCAATTGTAGATCCTAATCATAGAAACATGTCAAAAATAATGTAGGTAGAAACATGTCTCATATAATTATGCATCTGTTTCATACAGGAACCTGGTAAAAGGTAATTACGTACACATCTTTTTACCATATGTTTAACCATGAACTCTGTATCAAGGGCTTTTATTCTTTACCTCTCAAAAGAGCTATAAATACTTTTAAGAGTATGTGTGGCCACGTTAGTGTGTGTGGCTCTGTGCAGTTCTGTGTATATGTGTCTGTGTGCCCGTGTGTGTACATGCAACAGGGATTACATAGTAGTTGTATAACGTGAGCCTCTGTAGATTTGGCGAACAGAGGAAAAAAGCAACCAACTCAAAGTAACGACTCATGCACCAACGACCGAGAATCAATGTCTTCAAGTTGTTGAAGATTGGGAAATTAAGAACTTCATTCTCAAGCAATTCCTTCATACAAAAATAGTAACAAGTAACAACAGTTCAAGTTTCTCAGAACGAACAAATTAGAAAACCTAATTCATAACTAAAGCCATGTGGAGAAACATTAATTCCAACAAAACATCTATAATTTGTTGTATCCTATTAAACCAATGAAATTTGGAAACATAAATAACACCAAGATTCTGCAGTTCTCTTGATGCTGGGCTGGGAAAAAAAAATTTAAATGCAAAATAGAATAGCACGGGCTATATGTTCAAAAAGAAAGACATAAGGAAAATGAATAGACATAGCTTTAGTTTTCTATTTGGTTAGGAAAAACCAGTTCCTTTTGCAATCCCAGGACTAAAACAACATTACTTGATTAACATATGACAAATTGTATAATTCAATAGATATAACACTGTCCCGAAACTAGATTATTCCTCAAAATAATTTTTTGGTCCCAACAGGTCCGTAATTGAGTCAACAATCAATTAAATATAAACTATTAACTATGACTAAGAAAGTGATAGGAAAAGAAGAAGTACCCTAAGCTGAGAATTGCGTAATTGAAGATCAAGGCTTGTAATATTTGAAAGACCGGTGAGGAGCTTACACTCAACATCAGCATAACACAAAGCAGGAAATTCAATCCTTGCATTAATTAGAGATGCCATTGTTTCCCACAATGAACATATGTCACAGCAACAGCCCCTGATCTCCAATTCAAGCAGGTCAGGAGTAGAAATCTCCAAGGACTGTTTCAGGCAACAATCCAGGATAACCAACTTCTTCAATTTGCTAGAAGAAATCTTATAGACGTCCAAAATACAATCGTGTAGAAACAATTCTTCAAGGATGGGACAACCAAAGAAAATTTTATCCGTAAAATCATCATCCACTTTTAGATGAGTGAGATGTAATTTTTTGAGGCATGGGATGTGGACTGAGCTGGGTGCAATTTCAACATAACGATTTCCCAAATATTTCAACACAACATCATGCAGTGATGCACATGTGAAAATTGGATCAGTATTAAAACAGAAGAGTTCTTGCTTACAAACAGAGAGGGATAAAACTTGAGGTTTGAACCTAATGGCTTGCAAGATACAGTGATCAAGAGCTTTAGAATTGATATAAGTACAGCATTCTATACTATACCAAACAAGTTTGAATTTCTCCAAGTTTGACGGTTCTCTGTTTTGCAACACACCTTTAACAAATCGCTTGAACTTGGCCTCCCTCTCTTTATAAGAATGCCCCCTGAACTCTTTTAAGTTTATGTCTAGAACCGGCACACAGGCCCATGTGCTCTTCCACCTTTTGGACAATATGCATGTCTCCGCGGCTTCTTTAGTACTTAGGAAGGAGAGGATGTGCACTAGAAGAACATCAGGCAAGCTGCTAATCCTATCAGTGGCGTCATCCGTTTCGAAACAGTTATTTTTCTCCATCCTCCCCCTTGAAGAAGCAATTCTTCAAATACCTTGCATGCGAGAATACTATGTTGAAATAGAGAAATACCAAAGGCCGCTATGTGGTCAGAGTACCGGCAAGGTGGGACATTGATTTTCTATAGTTCACTCTCAAAATCAATGTCCTCTTTGTCATCGTGAACTATAGAAACTCATGCTCGACCTTTGCCTCCATCGCTGATTCTGTACAATTGAAAAATGAGATAAAATTAATCAATTAAATAATCAACCAATTAACTGTTAAGTTGTCATGTTATGCATCAAAGGCATGCTAGAGTCAATAATTATCAAGCTGCATATTCTTGCGCCCTCGAAATTCATTCTCGATCCTTCAAAGAAAATTCCATCACTCATTCTCTACAAACAGATATAAGAATGAAAGAGTCACATTAATTGACAGAAAATTGAACTATGGAATGCATATTGGTACGCGTCTCTAAAGAGAAATAAGAATGAACTATGGAATGCATATTGACAGAAAATTGAATGTATATGAAAAATCCATTCTCTACAACTATGGAATGCATTATTTCCATCATTCATTCTATCATGCAGACTGGTACGCATCTTAATTTCATTAAAAAAAATATGCATTCTCTACAATTTTCATACTGGTAGGCATCTCATTCAATCATCCATTCTCTACAATTTTTATTATTTCCATCATGCATTCTCAGAATTCAGCAAGGATTTGGTCAGTACTTTTTCAATAAAAAAATATGTATTTGCAATATAAGAATTTTTCTTTCTAAAACATATCAGTAAGTACTGGTAAATAGAAAAGATTCATAATTTTTTTCATAGCGTGAGCTGGAGAGAGAGAGAGAGGGAGGGGGCGAAGAGAGAGACTCACGAATCTGTGCCACCTTGCTAGCGACAGCTATGTGGAGCGGGAACCCAGCGAGAAGAGAGCAAGAACCAACGGGTCGAGAAGGAAGGGCGAACAACGGCTAGGGTTTCCGCTCGCACAACGAGGCGAACGAGAGAAGCCACAGACGCGACAGAGAAAGAGCGAGTTCAGATTCGAGAGCGAGAGGGGCACAAGTTCGAACGAGAGAGTGCGAGAAGGGTGGAGCTCGAGCGATTTCTTTCTCCGATTTGCGCGTGGGCCGGTCGACGGGTCAAGGAGGAAGAGAGAGAATTCAAAATAGAGAGATTTAGGGAGAGTCTGGAGAGAGAATTCGTATCCTCTGAGAACTACACAGAATACAGTGAGGATCCGGATCGTTCTTTTTAACTTTGCACGATCTCAAAGCACAAATAATACTGCCCCTCCAATCTCCCGAATAGGCACCGGCTGAGAGTAAATCTGGGCCGTAAAGTTAGGATACTGGTCCCTGGAGAGACGGGAGGTTGACGGAAGTTTTTAAAGGGAAACGAATTATGTATTGGGTGAATTTAGTGAATTTCGACGACCTCCCGTCGACCGGCCCTCGCGCAAATTGTATTGGGTAAATTTAATATACAACATAATGTATTGGGTAAATTTAGTGAATTGACGGAACTTCCTTACCTTCATTAGAATGTTTTGTTTTTGATGAAAATAAGAATTGAGACAGAAGGTTTGAATGAGAAGGAAAATTGTATATTTTCTGTGTGTTCTATTTGTTACAGTGTGCTCTATTTATCTGAGGAAAAATAACGGTTGCCTATTGCCTATATTCTGACCCTATACAAAAGTTCTAACGGTAACTTTACAGAAATACTGTACATAAAGATTGAGTTGCTTTTTAATAGTCAGTAGCTCTCTTTTTGTATATCTAACCCAATGATGGATATCCTTAACGGGTCTGAGGGTTATTGGATCCGATTAGTCCCTTTTCTCAACACTCCCCCTCAAGCTAGGGTTGTAGATATCGATTAACCCTAGCTTGCTTGTATTATTAACAAATGGTTTCGGATCAAGACCCTTGGTGAAAACATCTGCCAATTGATCTTCACTTCGTACATATGGAGTCTCTATTTCTTTTGTGTGAATTTTTTCTCGAATAAAATGACAATCCACCTCGATATGTTTTGTTCTTTCATGAAATACCGGGTTGGATGCAATGTGCCGTGCCGCTTGATTGTCACAAAACATCTCCATTGGTTCTTGAATTTTAATTCCCATATCCTCAAGGAGTTGTTTGATCCATATTAATTCGCTAGCGGTTGACGCCATGGCACGATATTCCGCCTCGGCACTTGATCGAGCCACCACGGTTTGTTTCTTGCTTTTCCATGTGGCTAAATTTCCGCCTACAAACGTGCAAAAACCGGTTGTTGATTTTCGGTCAAAGCTACCGGCCCAATCTGCATCGGAATAGCCACACACTTTGTTAGAGTTATTGCATTTGATGAAAATTCCCATACCGGGTGTCCCTTTTAAATACTTTAATATTCTATTTATGGCCTCTAAGTGCGGTGTTCTTGGACTATGCATAAACTTGCTAATTTGGCTTACCGAGTATGATATATCCGGACGGGTTACGGTGAGGTAGATTAATTTTCCTACAAGTCGTTGGAATTGATTTATATCATCTAAAGGTTCACCATCTTCGGTATTTAGTTTGTTTTTACCATCTATTGGTGTAGAGGTTGGCTTACACCCTATTTTACCGGTTTCTTCCAACAATTCTAAAGTATATTTTCTTTGAGATATAGATAAACCTTGGCTTGAATATGCTACTTCTATCCCTAAAAAATATTTTAAATAGCCTAAGTCTTTAATGTCAAATTTTTCTTTTAATTGAAGTTTTATGTTTTTAATGTTATCTACATTGTTTCCGGTGATAATAATATCATCTACATATACTAAAACAATAGTGGTATTTCCTTCTTCAATTTTGACAAATAGTGAGTGGTCGGCATTACTAACTTTAAAATTACAAGAAATTAAATGAGAGCTTAATTTTTCATACCATGCTCTTGGAGATTGCTTCAACCCGTAAATTGACTTCTTCAATTTGCAAACTAAATCACAATTTTGGTCTTTTTTGTAACCGGGTGGTAATGACATATATACCTCTTCTTCAAGTGTTCCTTGAAGAAATGCATTTTTAACATCCATTTGGTACAATTTCCAACCTTGGTTTACCGCAATAGAAAATAAAATTCTTACGGTATTCATTTTAGCTACGGGTGCAAATGTTTCATAATAGTCTATACCGTAAGTTTGAGTGTACCCTTTGGCAACCAAGCGAGCTTTGTACCGTTCTACGGTACCATCGCTATTGTATTTAATTTTGTATACCCATTTACAACCTACGGGTTTTTTATTTTTCGGTAATTGAACGATTACCCAAGTTTCATTTTTTTCAAGAGCTCTTAATTCTTCTTTCATGGCTTTGTTCCATACGGGATTTTTTATAGCCTCTTCATAATGATTTGGCTCTTGTTCTTTTTCAATTTTGGTCAAGAAGGTTCTATGGTTAGAGGAGACATTATCATATGTGATAAAATTTTGGATAGGATATTGTACCTTGTAGGTTATAAAATCCCTTAGCCTTGTTGAAGGTTGAGTCGTTCGAATTGACCTTCTTATCGGTGTTTCTCCTATGATTTGGTCTCCTCTATTTGAGGAAATTTCTTCTATTTCTTCCTCATTTTCACTTTCATTTTCATTTTCATTTTCGACTCGTATTTCAACTTCCATTGGTCTTACCTCTTCTATTGATGGATTGAATTGGGGCAATGTACTTTCCTTGGAGAATTCTCTAATAAATTCTTCATTATTTTTTTCTTTGTAATATGGTTCATTTTCTAAAAAAGTTACATCCCTAGAAATGTATAATTTTTTCTCCTTGGGATCATAGCATTTATATCCCTTTTTTTGTGATGAATACCCTAAGAAAATAGCCTTAATAGAAGTGTAGTCTAATTTGTCTTGTTTAATCTTGTGTACATAACATGTGCACCCAAATATTTTCAAGTGTTCAATATTAAGTTTTCTTTGATAAATAATTTCTAATGGGCTTTTATAATTCAAATTAATGCTTGGCAATCTATTTATCAAATATGTTGCGGTGAGAACGGCATCCGACCAATAAGTTTTTGGTACATTATTTTGAAATAAAAGTACTCGAGTCATTTCAAGCAAATGCCTATTTTTTCTTTCGGAAACTCCGTTTTGTTGTGGTGTATAAACACATGTTGTTTGATGTAAAATTCCTTTTTCTTTAAATAAGTTTGAAAAATTTTGATTTACAAATTCCGTTCCGTTATCGGATCTAAAAATTTTAATTTTTGCTTCATATTGGTTTTCTATGAAGTTATAAAAATCTAAAAATTGTGAGAATACTTCACTTTTATTTTTTAGTAAATATAACCAAGTTGTTTTAGAAAAATCATCAATAAAGATAACAAAATATTTGTATCCATTATAAGAATTAATTGGGGCGGGACCCCATACATCCGAATGAACCAAATCAAAAGGTTTTTCACTTTTACAACTTGATAAATTAAACGGTAATCTAGTATGCTTTCCTAGCTTACATGTCTCACAACTACTATTATCTAATTTAGAAAAATTAAATAGACTCTTTAAAATCTTGTCGGAAGGATGCCCAATTCTTCTATGCCAAAGTATGCTTAATTCTTCCTTTTTTGTTGTATTGAGGAATTTTTCTTCATTCAAAAAATAAAGCCCATTTTCTAGAAATCCTTCACCAATCATAATTTTTGTCATCCGATCCTGAAAAATCACATTTTTTGTCAAAAAAATAAGTTCACAATTCAACTCTTTTGTGATTTTACTAATAGATAATAGATTTGAAGAGCAATCTTTTATATACAAGACATTTCTAATTATTTTTGAAAAAACATTTATTGAGCCTTCTCCAAGAATTTCCATTTGTTCACCATTTGCAACCGTAACAAATTGTTTGGTTTGAAATTTTCTAAATGAGGTCAATAAATTTATATTACCGGTCATATGGTCAGTTGCACCCGAATCCAATATCCATCTAGAATTTTTTGGAAAAGTTGACAAATTTGAGATGGAAATCATGTTAGTTTGTAATAATCTAGAAGTCAATAATACAATAAAATTGTTATATAAAGCTTTGTTCATTAATTGAATGTTTAATCATTTTGTTACCTTGAGTATTATTGAATTTATGAATCATTTCGAGTTCATGACTGGAATTGTGAAACTTCATAATATAGATGATAATACTCTTAAAAGTCTCTAACCAAGGTAATTAGCAGGAACACTAATTACCGCGATAAGGTTAGTGTGTGGATTAAATGATGGTTAAGTTTTACAAACCATAGACAAAGAGTTGTCATTTTAATCACACAGATACATGTTAGAGAACATGATATTTGACAGACCCCAAATGAAACATTAAATGGAATTGTGTTTGTGTCATTAATGTTTTCATTTTAGTGTTAAGTTCTAAAGTATGAGATATTCATTTTTCCTACATAAGAAATGTATATGTGTGATTGCTATCTAACGCTATCCGTAAAAAGTAGCTATAAGGATAGTTCTTCGGTATACATAGCTTATGCGGAGGAAAAGATGGTTTATCAAAAGTACTATTGTCCCTCGTATCTCAATACGAGCTATAGCGTCACTGGGCCCCTTGATAGAATATGATTATCTGGATCCAGTATGATTACAAGAGTAAACATATTTGATAATCTATTCAGGATCAAGAAAAGATTAAGTTTGCAAGGATGACACACACCTACCTTGAAACTGATCTGATAGCTATGAGACAAAAGAATTAACACGAAGTAAATCGTTTACTGGATCGTGATATTGTACCGTACAGCATCATCTGTGTAATTGATGTCATAATGTACTTGCCAGGTGCCACCTATGATTATAGAAGTTAGAACAGTTCTAATTCTATTTGCCAACATAACACAGATCCTATCGGGTCACACCAATAGGAAAGTAATCAGAGAAATTTTATGATTAATTATAAAGTGTTATAATTAAGAATAAAATATATGTCATGGAGATGACATGCTTAAACCGAATTAAATTTATAAACGTGTATGACACGTCGTATAAATTTTATCGCAAACGCAAGAAATACAATTATTCAGAATAATTGTATATATATATATATGGATTAAAATATTAATTATGAATTAATATTTTGAATCAAAAAGTCCAATTTGAATTTAGGCCTTAATTAAATTTAGAATTTAATTAAAAGCCTAAATTAAATAAATTAATTAAATGAAAATGTTTAATTAAAATATATTAAACAAAATTGCCAAAGTCAAATTTGATTTGGCTTCTTAAAACCGACTCTGATTTTGAACCGACCTTATATGGCTATATAAATGCATGAAATGGTAAGAGAATTATTAACAAGTTCATTTCTAAGTTCTAATCAAAGTACGAATCAGAATCTGATTCGATTCGTATCTAATTTCTCTCTCAAATAGTGATTTGCAGAAAATCTGATTATCCATATATATATTTTTGCGAGAATAAAAGTTATTCTTGTGAATAGTGTTTTGTCAGAAATTTCGTTCTTTCGGTGAATAGTGATTTACCGAAAACCGCGACTTTTCGAATACCGTTGGTATAGTATTTCTGGCAAAAGAAATACCAACTCTCTGGTAGTTCCTGGTGGATAACCGATAGAGGCACTATATTTTTGGTGCTTGCTTAACCGGGTCAGACAGCCGGGTCAGACAGTCGGGTCAGACTGCATTCCAATTTGAATTTGGAAGCAAGGTAAAGAAATGTTATATTAATCTATTTAATTGTTAAATAGATTTAATCTTTTAGAAATCAATTAAAGGAGTAGATCTATAAACTGATTAAAATACAAGTAAATACGGTTTTACTACTTTGGGTCTATACAGGATTAATCTGGTATGTAACTCTCGGTTATTATCCGACATACTACTTAATTTATGATCTGATTAGTAAAGTTTTACTTACGGTTTTTAATCTAAGAAAAGGATTGAACAGGTATGTAACTCTCGGTAGATTATCCGACATACCACTTCAATCCTTTTGGCTTAAGTTAGAAGTAAAATTTTTGTTTTACGGTCTTTCCGCAGCTTAAGCCTAATGGCTTTGGGTAGCCTCAAAACCCTACAAATCATACCAGAGGTCTTTTCTGTTTTTTGATTTAGCATCACGGATAGTTGTTGGAGTAGTTGCCGCATGGGATCCAGAGAGTCGGATGGAGGGGTTTTAACAGCTGGTTCGACCCGTTCGGATCCAGAACCCTCACTCCCTTCCGCGAAAAAACCTTTCTTCTTTTCGCCCCTGTCTCCGCCCCTATTTCGATCCCAGCCGCCTCGCTCCCCCTTGCGATCGCCACCTTTGTTGTGCCACTTTGGCCGGAGGTGAGGGTGGAGAAACCAGCAAGCCTCCTTGCGGTGCCCTTCTCTTTTGCAATGCTCACATTTTTCGGCTGCTTGGTCTCCTCTCGCCTCCGCCCGATAGCTAGGGTTCGGTCTGCCAGCGGCAGCAATGAACCCCTTTGATTCTGGGTTTTCAGGTGGCTGTGAGCCCATTACCTCTCTTCTTGTTTCTTCCCCTTGTACCATTGATGCCACTTCATCTGGGGATGGAAGTTCGGCTAGGAGGAGAATCTGTGATCTCACAGCATCATAAGATGAGTCGAGGCAGGCTAGAAATTGAAAGACCTCGTCTTGCTCCTCTCGTTTTTGGATTTCAGCAAGGTCAGTGGTAGGAGGTCGATAGACCCTAATCTCATCTTTTTTCTTTTGGAGAAATCCAAACAGATTCATGGCCGGTTGACCTTGCTGTTGTTTTGCTTGTTGCATTTCTCGTTGAATTTGATAGATATGGGCATAATTTTTCTTGTGGCCATATAGTTTTTCGGCTCTTTGCCAAATTTCTGATGCGGTATCTTTGTATGAAAGTAAGTCGGATACGTGTGGTTCCATTGTTGCGAGTAACCAAGTGATCACGGTATGATCGCTTACTTTCCATTTTGCTAATGCCTTTTTTTCGGGTTCAGTTGGAGGCTCTGATAGCTTGGGAGCCTTGTTCTCTGGGTTGATATGATCGCTTTTTTCTCGGCCACTTAAGGCAAAGATAACTTGTCTTGCCCACACATGGTAATTTTTACCATTGAGCATCACTCCTGTAAGTTTTTCATGGTTTTGTGACATTGCGATTTTTTTTCTGGTAAGGAACAGCACTACTGGTATGCTGATTTGTTTTTTCTGGTGCGATCAAGTGTGATCTGTATTTGTTGCAGTTGCTGGTACTGCTGCTGAGTTTTGCCTTGAGTCAGGATTTTAATCCTGCTCTGATACCATGATGAAAATAAGAATTGAGACAGAAGGTTTGAATGAGAAGGAAAATTGTATATTTTCTGTGTATTCTATTTGTTACAGTGTGCTCTATTTATCTGAGGAAAAAATAACGGTTGCCTATTGCCTATATTCTGACCCTATACAAAAGTTCTAACGGTAACTTTACAGAAATACTGTACATAAAGATTGAGTTGCTTTTTAATAGTCAGTAGCTCTCTTTTTGTATATCTAACCCAATGATGGATATCCTTAACGGGTCTGAGGGTTATTGGATCCGATTAGTCCCTTTTCTCAACAGTTTTTTATTTCTTTTGTTTTTTTTTTCCCACATTTCGTGTTATGCATGTACGGCAGTTTTTAGTTCTCTGAATGTACCAGTTGACCACATCCGCTGGTCATATCTTACGCAGACACCAAAAATTAAAACTACTTGAAAGTTGACCACAAATATACTACCAACAAATTTTCTTATATATATGTTACAAAAATAATGTAGTTTCATTATGCAACAGCTAATTTCCAGTAAATCTTGTATCTATAGCTAAAATCCAAACTCATTACTCTTGTGCTTTTGATAAGCTATCTGAGAAATTATAAAATTATAGCAAATTAGGTACGCACAACAGCTCAACCTAAATATAACTTTTTTGAATTCATCACATAATAATTAGTGAGAAATAAGCGTAAAAATCCAAAAGAATAGATAAAATCTAATAACAAACAAATTATTTATATAGCGTGCCAAAAAGTCAACAAAACAAAGCAAATCATGTCTAAGAATAAACTTGAACGACAATTCACATGGATAACTATTTGTAAAGGTTTCTGGTTTTATAGCACAATCTCAGTGGTCTCTGTTCCCTTCACAATTTTTGAAAAATCCATTACTGATCCATACTCGATTGCATAACACAATCTCAGCTATCTCTATGTCCTTAAATTTTTTTAGAAAAGCCATTCCCGATCCATAAGCTTTCTTATATCCTTTCGATACTCTAATCACTAGCTTCTTCAGCTTCTTGCATCTAGGTGCCTCCATCTGCCTTAAATCATGGTGATTCCTGTTGTTCTTTACCAGGCAATGTTGTCTGTCTAGACATACTGTAAGCTTCTCCAGATTTAGTGAATTCTCAAGGAACCATGCCACTGGGCCCCAATGACAAGCCATGCACCAACCGTTCAGAGACAAACTCTTCAAATTGTGGAACTTTGGTAGCTTCGTTAATTCTTCATCCAATACAGTCTATATATATAGAGCACATATCAAAATTCAGCCATAAGTACTCTCGAAATACCAAGTGTATGTTTCTTTTCTTTCAAAAAAAATAACAAAAATACGAAAAAATCGACAAGATGAGATGTATACCTTCATTTTTCTGCCACACAAGTCGAGATGTTGAACAGAAGAAAGGCCAATAACGGTGCCGTATGGATAATAATAACAACTCACACGAGCAGAAACTAATGATGACAAGTTCACCAGTGTTGTTATGTTGCCCGAGCTAGCATACTCCAAAGATATCAGATTAGGAGCGCAAATAGAAAGGCAGAAATAAGTACATCCTTCTAATGACAAGAACTTCAATGTTGTATTAGAAATGATACCGTTTCCTGGTATGATGCAATTTTTTAAGGACAGGTCTTCTATCACAGGACAACCTGAGAGGAGTTTGCTGAAGCTTTCACCACCAATCACTGTATCTGTTAGGCACAATTTTTTAAGGTTGAGGAGGGTTACAACCTCTGGCATTGCAAGAATTCCATGTCTTAATTGACAAGTCAAGTGCAGATCCTTTACAGATTTGCATGTGAAAATGCTAGAAAATGTATTAGTATAGGAGATCGGAACATCCAGATTGACGATTCGTGCATTGAACTTCGTGACCTCAGTTATTGAAGATTGGGAAATTAAGAACTTCATTCTCAAGCAATTCCTTCATACAAAAATAGTAACAAGTAACAACAGTTCAAGTTTCTCAGAACGAACAAATTAGAAAACCTAATTCATAACTAAAGCCATGTGGAGAAACATTAATTCCAACAAAACATCTATAATTTGATGTATCCTATTAAACCAATGAAATTTGGAAACATAACACCAAGATTCTGCGGTTCTCTTGATGCTGGGCTGGGAAACAAAAATTTAAATGCAAAATAGAATAGCACGGGCTATATGTTCAAAAAGAAAGACACAAGGAAAATGAATAGACATAGCTTTAGTTTTCTATTTGGTTAGGAAAAACCAGTTCCTTTTGCAATCCCAGGACTAAAACAACATTACTTGATTAACATATGACAAATTGTATAATTCAATAGATATAACACCGTCCCGAAACTAGATTATTCCTCAAAATAATTTTTTGATCTCAACAGGTCCGTAATTGAGTCAACAATCAATTAAATATAAACTATTAACTATGACTAAGAAAGTGATAGGAAAAGAAGAAGTACCCTAAGCTGAGAATTGCGTAATTGAAGATCAAGGCTTGTAATATTTGAAAGACCGGTGAGGAGCTTACACTCAACATCAGCATAACACAAAAGCAGGAAATTCAATCCTTGCATTAATTAGAGATGCCATTGTTTCCCACAATGAACATATGTCACAGCAACAGCCCCTGATCTCCAATTCAAGCAGGTCAGGAGTAGAAATCTCCAAGGACTGTTTCAGGCAACAATCCAGGATAACCAACTTCTTCAATTTGCTAGAAGAAATCTTATAGACATCCAAAATACAATCGTGTAGAAACAATTCTTCAAGGATGGGACAACCAAAGAAAATTTTATCCGTAAAATCATCATCCACTTTTAGATGAGTGAGATGTAATTTTTTGAGGCATGGGATGTGGACTGAGCTGGGTGCAATTTCAACATAACGATTTCCCAAATATTTCAACACAACATCATGCAGTGATGCACATGTGAAAATTGGATCAGTATTAAAACAGAAGAGTTCTTGCTTACAAACAGAGAGGGATAAAACTTGAGGTTTGAACCTAATGGCTTGCAAGATACAGTGATCAAGAGCTTTAGAATTGAAATAAGTACAGCATTCTATACTATACCAAACAAGTTTGAATTTCTCCAAGTTTGACGGTTCTTTGTTTTGCAACACACCTTTAACAAATCGCTTGAACTTGGCCTCCCTCTCTTTATAAGAATGCCCCCTGAACTCTTTTAAGTTTATGTCTAGAACCGGCACACAGGCCCATGTGCCCTTCCACCTTTTGGACAATATGCATGTCTCCGCAGCTTCTTTAGTACTTAGGAAGGAGAGGATGTGCACTAGAAGAACATCAGGCAAGCTGCTAATCCTATCAGCGGCGTCATCCGTTTCGAAACAGTTATTTTTCTCCATCCTCCCCCTTGAAGAAGCAATTCTTCAAATACCTTGCATGCGAGAATACAATGTTGAAATAGAGAAATACCAAAGGCCGCTATGTGGTCAGAGTACCGGCAAGGTGGAACATTGATTTTCTATAGTTCACTCTCAAAATCAATGTCCTCTTTGTCATCGTGAACTATAGAAACTCATGCTCGACCTTTGCCTCCATCGCTGATTCTGTACAATTGAAAAATGAGATAAAATTAATCAATTAAATAATCAACCAATTAACTGTTAAGTTGTCATGTTATGCATCAAAGGCATGCTAGAGTCAATAATTATCAAGCTGCATATTCTTGCGCCCTCGAAATTCATTCTCGATCCTTCAAAGAAAATTCCATCACTCATTCTCTACAAACAGATATAAGAATGAAAGAGTCACATTAATTGACAGAAAATTGAACTATGGAATGCATATTGGTACGCGTCTCTAAAGAGAAATAAGAATGAACTATGGAATGCATATGGGTACGCGTCTCTAAAGAGAAATAAGAATGAACTATGGAATGCATATTGGTACGCGTCTCTAAAGAGAAATAAGAATGAACTATGGAATGCATATGGGTACGCGTCTCTAAAGAGAAATAAGAATGAACTATGGAATGCATATTGACAGAAAATTGAATGTATATGAAAAATCCATTCTCTACAACTATGGAATGCATTATTTCCATCATTCATTCTATCATGCAGACTGGTACGCATCTTAATTTCATTAAAAAAAATATGCATTCTCTACAATTTTCATACTGGTAGGCATCTCATTCAATCATCCATTCTCTACAATTTTTATTATTTCCATCATGCATTCTCAGAATTCAGCAAGGATTTGGTCAGTACTTTTTCAATAAAAAATATGTATTTGCAATATAATAATTTTTCTTTCTAAAACATATCAGTAAGTACTGGTAAATAGAAAAGATTCATAATTTTTTTCATAGCGTGAGCTGGAGAGAGAGAGAGAGGGAGGGGGCGAAGAGAGAGACTCACGAATCTGTGCCACCTTGCTAGCGACAGCTATGTGGAGCGGGAACCCCAGCGAGAAGAGAGCAAGAACCAACGGGTCGAGAAGGAAGGGCGAACAACGGCTAGGGTTTCCGCTCGCACAACGAGGCGCACGAGAGAGGCCACAGACGCGACAGAGAAAGAGCGAGTTCAGATTCGAGAGCGAGAGGGGCACAAGTTCGAACGAGAGAGAGCGAGAAGGGTGGAGCTCGAGCGATTTCTTGAAGTTCTCCGATTTTGCGCGAGGGCCGGTCGACGGGTCAAGGAGGAAGAGAGAGAATTCAAAATAGAGAGATTTAGGGAGAGTCTGGAGAGACGGGAGGTTGACGGAAGTTTTTAAAGGGAAACGAATTATGTATTGGGTGAATTTAGTGAATTTCGACAACCTCCCGTCGACCGGCCCTCGCGCAAATTGTATTGGGTAATTTTAATATACAACATAATGTATTGGGTAAATTTAGTGAATTTCGACAAATTGTAAAGGGAAACGAATTATGCTTTTATTATTTCTGAAGTTCACGCCTTCCTGTGAACTTCCTTCCCTTTTTTTTACGCTTACCTTCATTAGAATGTTTTGTTTTTTTATTTCTTTTGATTTTTTTTTCCCACATTTCGTGTTATGCATGTACCGCAGTTTTTAGTTCTCTGAATGTACCAGTTGACCACAAATATAATACCAACAAATTTTCTTGTATATATGTTACAAAAATAATGTAGTTTCATTATGCAACAGCTAATTTCCAGTAAATCTTGTATCTATAGCTAAAATCCAAACTCATTACTCTTGTGCTTTTGATAAGCTATCTGAGAAATTATAAAATTATAGCAAATTAGGTACGCACAACAGCTCAACCTAAATATAACTTTTTTGAATTCATCGCATAATAATTATTGAGAATTAAGCGTAAAAATCCAAAATAACAGATAAAATCTAATAACAAATAAATTATTTATATAGCGTGCCAAAAAGTCAACAAAACAAAGCAAATCATGTCTAAGAATAAACTTGAACGACAATTCACATGGATAACTATTTGTAAAGGTTTCTGGTTTTATAGCAAATCATGTCTCAGTGGTCTCTGTTCCCTTCACAATTTTTGAAAAATCCATTACTGATCCATACTCGATTGCATAACACAATCTCAGCTATCTCTATGTCCTTAAATTTTTTCAGAAAAGCCATTCCCGATCCATAGGCTTTCTTATATCCTTTCGATACTCTAATCACTAGCTTCTTCAGCTTCTTGCATCGAGGTGCCTCCATCTGCCTTGAATCATGGTGATTCCTGTTGTTCTTTACCAGACAATGTTGTCTGTCTAGACATACTGTAAGCTTCTCCAGATTTAGTGAATTCTCAAGGAACCATGTCACTGGACCCGAATGACAAGCCATGCACCAACCGTTCAGAGACAAACTCTTCAAATTGTGGAACTTTGGTAGCTTCGTTAATTCTTCATCCAATACAGTCTATATAGAGCACATATCAAAATTCAGTCATAAGTACTCTCGAAATACCAAGTGTATGTTTCTTTTCTTTCAAAAAAATAACAAAAATACGAAAAAAATCGACAAGATGAGATGTATACCTTCATTTTTCTGCCACACAAGTCGAGATGTTGAACAGAAGAAAGGCCAGTAACGGTGCCGTATGGATAATAATAACAACTCACACGAGCAAAAACTAATGATGACAAGTTCACCAGTGTTGTTATGTTGCCTGAGCTAGCATACTCCAAAGATATCAGATTAGGAGCGCAAATAGAAAGGCGGAAATAAGTACATCCTTCTAATGACAAGAACTTCAATGTTGTATTAGAAATGATACCGTTTCCTGGTATGATGCAATTTTTTAAGGACAGGTCTTCTATCACAGGACAACCTGAGAGGAGTTTGCTGAAGCTTTCACCACCAATCACTGTATCTGTTAGGCACAATTTTTTAAGGTTGAGGAGGGTTACAACCTCTGGCATTGCAAGAATTCCATGTCTTAATTGACAAGTCAAGTGCAGATCCTTTACAGATTTGCATGTGAAAATGCTAGAAAATGTATTAGTATAGGAGATCGGAACATCCAGATTGACGATTCGTGGATTGAACTTCATGACCTCAATTATAAATGACAGAGTAAATTTTTCGAGGTATTTGTCTCGACAAATTAGATGGAACACATTCAGATGCGTGGTATCATAATATTGGAGAACAACGTTGACAAAGTTCTCCAAACTTGCGTCATCCGTGAGATTCGTAAGTTGCCATCCAAATTCACTTAGATCCAAGTTGAGACATTGTAAGGAGGAACATACTTCTCTCCATATCTTCGACGAAACGCTCAAGCGCATAACGTCTCTGGATGATAACAAACATAAAATTTCCTTAATCATGTCTATAGGAAGGTAACTTATTATGTTGGTAATCTCCTTTGACATGCTCGGAACGGCAAGTTCTCTATCCGTTAATGATGTAATATTCGGTTGGTATTGTGGCACGTATCACGAGAGGATCGATCCTGCTGTATCGAGGACAAAGAAGGAAAGAAGTCATATAATCTTTTTTATATATCTTTATTAGCAAAATTGAAAGCAGATTATTTTTTTATGATCGTAATTAGTAAATTATCATATATGATTGAAGTGATTATTTGATTTCACAGTTAATAGGACAAAAAAGGAACTCTATGTAACAATCCGATTGATCTTACTGACTATACATTAAGAACGACTACTTTAAATTGACCTCAAATATTTCCCTCTTTTTGAAAAAAATCAAAATTGAAAACAAATATTTCTCCAATGAAGAATGCTTAATTTGTCACAAAATCAAGTACCGTGAAAAGCTTATGAAAAGGAATAAACACTTGAAAATAAGTTGTAGTTAATTACCTGACAAATGAGTAATTAACTTGAACTTGTAATGAGAAGAGGACACACCGAGTCGAAGCAATAGCAAAGGAAATATGTTAATCTGAAATAAAATAATTGCATTGCTTAAATACAAGTAGGGTATGTGACCTATGGTTTTAAATTAAATACATTCAATTGCTAAAATTGTAACGTACAAATCGTAAAATCCATTTTTGGAAGAGACGGTAAAAATGGTTGAGCCGTACGTACTAGTTTTATTTGAGGGTTCTATTTCCATCTCTTAATTAGAATTATACATCACAAATTAGAAAGATGTTGTGATCAAACGGTAGCTAAATGGGCAAATAAAATGTTTTTAAAATGTTGCAGAAATAAGAAAAAAAAAATATAATTGGAAAGATATACAGTGTTTATTTTTGTTATTTTTTATTTTCTGAACTTTAGAATATTTTCAAAATAACAAAACTTTGTGCTGTACATGGAGTTAAGAGTATTCAACCGTTTTCAAAATTTGCTTATAGTCTATTTCCTTCATATTTTATGTGCATAATTAATATTCAACTATTCTATAAAATTGTTATATTTTTTTGCTCTAGATATGTAGTGGGACATTATTAGGATAGGATAAATTCATTGCCATTATTTAAATTATTTCGTATAGGTTGTCACGCTCATTCTTAAGTTGGCTTAGGGGAATTTTTTTAATATTTAGAAAGCAAAAAATTGAAATGTCAGAAAATGAAGTGAGTGTTTTTTTTTCTTCCAAATATAGCAAGGCCCTCACCGATATAACCATATCGGTGAGGAGATTTCATTGGGCCTTTTTGTTTGGGAATCATAAAGGTCAAACAATTACGCCTTATCTAGATATCAAACAATTACATCTAATCTAGAGGTCAAACACTTATACCCCGGGAAAGGAGAAACAGTTCTCCACCTTAATTAACCTAAGAACCATCCTATGCCAAAGCCGACTCATAAAACATAAATCTTAAGTGCGGAACATAATACCTGATTCCATGGATGTTTCTATGGAGTAACTCGATCCTTTGAGAGATCACCAACCGTCTCCGTGAGCGCGAGACTAGACTCTAATGGCAAGAAGCCCTTCTTGTTGTTTTGTCGTATGATTGTAGGAATAAGTTTTCCAAGACAGCAAGATATGGCTCTTGAGAAATTATCTCCAAATTTCCTAATGGATTTCTCTTCTCTATTCTTTGATGGTGGAAGAAGAAAAGAAGGCACACAGAGCTATGTTTTTCTAAAGAGAAAAACTTATGTCCAGTTTATGTGTTTTTCTGTATTATCTTGTGCCTTGGGGACCAATCCTTATATATAGTAACCTATCTGGTTATCTGCCAACTTGAAAATGGTATTTGTGAGACTGCATCAAAAACTGTGTTGTCACATCAAAATCCGTGCGGCCTCATTAATATTCTCGTGGCCCACACAATCCTCTTAAATTGTAGTTTTCTAAATTGCAAATCTCAGAATCAGTCCATCAATGATTTGATCTTTGTCTAAATTGTTCTACACATTTATAGACCACATCCTAATGAATATATTGATTGTCTATTACCTTATTTGATCACTTTAATTGACAACCATATATGATAGTAAACAATCCATAATTAGATTACATATATGCTCAATGTTAGCATTATATTACAAAATTTGCTTATATTCTATTTCCTTCATATTTTATGTGCATAATTAATATTCAACTATTCTATAAAATTGCTATATTTTTTTGCTCTAAATATGTAGTGGGACATTATTAGGATAGGATAAATTCATTGCCATTATTTAAATTATTTCGATAGGTTGTCACGCTCTTTCTTAAGTTGGCATAGGGGAATTTTTTTAATATTTAGAAAGCAAAAAATTGAAATGTCAGAAAATGAAGTGAGTGTTTTTTTTTTCTCTTCCAAATATAGCAAGGCCCGAACTATTTCGGTGAGGAGATTTCATTGGGCCTTTTCCCTTTCACTTATCGAAATTTATCCCATTTCACTAATCGTATTTATTCCGATGTTACATTGGGCCTTTTCCCTTCCGTGATTTTTATTAATATCCAAAGTTAATTAGAAATTAATAAAAATGTCCAGATTCACTGAAAATTATTAAAAATGTTCATACCGGTCAGAAAATGACCGGTTCCTATTTAAATAGAGTACCGGCCAGAAAATGACCGGTACTAAATAATTTTTTTTAAGAGACAAATAGCAAAAAATGCTGAAATCTAACACTAAAAAATCAAAATTTTAAAAAAATATTTGTTAGATTACTTTTTTTGATATATAATTAGCATATTTATACTAAAATACATTTATGTTTTTTTTATATGTTTTTAAATTATTCGTGCAAAATCTAACATCTTGACATAGAAGTTTATTATACGCAATATTTACCCTCTTTCTTAAGAGAGCGAATTTTGCGAGATCCAACAAGAATTAAAAGTGATACTATTTAGATTAACTTTGGTTTTGTAGACAATAATTTAATTTCACATTTTTCATCAAAAAAATAATTTAATTTCACATTTGTTGTGTTGACTGTCTCAACACCTATGTATAATAATTATACAATCTTAAAACAAAATATACAAAAAAAATTAATAGCTAATAGTTAATGGTGAATAGTTAATTGATGTGTTTCAGCAACTCAACATTTAATTAATTATATTTTATGTTAATTGTTATAAAAACTTAATAAGAAAATATTGAAATTAATGGAATTTCTACCAAGAAATCGGTATAGAGTTTCTAACAGGATTAAAGGAGCTACAGAGACAGAGTAATTTTTTTCCTGTAAATAGTAAATTCAGAAGAGGATTTCTCATCCGTTGGAATAAACGGTTGGAATATGTTGACACACTATTTAAAGTAAACCAAATTCATATAAATATCCAACTTCAAATTTCACAACAAAATTGTTCCATCAACCAACCATGACTATTCTTTCTCCTTCAATTGTTATCTTTTTTCTAGCATTGCTTCTTTCCTTTCCACATTTCAACAATGCTACTGCAACTGATGCCTGTAAAGCAGCAACCCGCATCAGTCCAACTATCAATCTCAATTTCTGCATAACGTCTCTACAATCAGATTCAACGAGCAGCTCGGCCAACTCACTCGGTCTTGCTAAAATTGTGGTAGGCCTCGCTTCGAAACATGCAAAGACCACCAAGGCGAAAATAAATAAAATGCTTCTCGACGCAGCATATGGTAATATCATGCCTGAGATACACACCTGCAGAAGTTTGTACTCGCGCATGATGGACTATCTCTCGATAGCCGCTGATGCTCTTAATTCAGAAAATTACGACGATGCCAAGACGTACCTCAGCGCCGCTCTTGATGCACCGTGTGATTGCGGTGACGCGTTTTCTAAGAAACAGGCTCCTCCGGTTTTGGCTAACGAGGATGAAACTGCCAAGCAGCTCACTGATATTGCTCTTGCTCTTGTTAACATGTAATAAATAATTTTGTATTTTTTTTGGGTTAGTTTGTCGGAGTTGGGCTGGGCCTTAATTATTAATTAGCCCAAGATACGGTTAACAATGGGCTTCGCATTGCTTGGATATTTACGGATTTTTTTATTTATTAATTGTATGTAGGACTTTTTAGAAGTTATTTTTGTAAATTGTTGTATTCAGGGGTGCTCAAATGGATCGGTTTATTCGGTTTTAAATCGAACCGGTAAATTTCAGTTTAATTGGATTGGTTGTTCGGTTTAAATGATTCGGTTCGGTTTAGTTTTTGAAGAAGTTCGGTTTAAATGGTTCGGTTCGGTTTTGGGATCTCCAAATCGGTTTGAACTGAACCAACCGGTTTAATAAAAAATGGATCGGTTTATTTTGTGTGGTTTATAATGGATCGGTTTATCAAAAAACGGCTTGTGTGATTATAAAAAATGTTATCCAAATCGGTTTGAATCGAACCAACCTGTTTTGAAACTTGAAATGTTTGTATTCGGTTCAACCGAACAAACCGAAGTTTAAATTAGTTTAATCGGTTCGGTTTTAGATCGGTTTGGAATTTAATTCGGTCGGTTCGGTTGAATTTTTAAAATTCGGTTCAAACTACAATTCGGCAAAAAAAGTTCAGTTTGATCCGAACCGACCGGTTGAACACCCCTAGTTGTATTATGCTTGAAATACCTGTAGAAGGAATTAAGGAAACGTAACGGTTTATTGTTTCCATATTAGAAAATGTATATGCGTAATGGAATATTTCTATGATCTATCTATCATTCTATCGACCTCCACAAATCTGCCCATTTAAATACTTTTTTCTTAACATTTTTTTTTCCCTTCTATAAGAGTTCGTTACCAATTCGATTTTTCCACGGAAAGAGACACACAAGCCAATTTTGCGATCCGAATACAGGGTTGGACATTTCATAACGACAATTGCAAAAGAGTGAGGCTACGGTACTATGCATAAGCACGGATTGGTCCGTTCTACGGCTCAATATTTGAGTTTTCAAAATTCTAACGGTCGATCCGAACCGTTCAACATGATTATAAAATGAATATGTACTTGCAAACTAAATTTTACATTTTTTTGAATTTTTTTACTATTTTTTTAGATAAGTAGAAAATCACTGTTTTTGAATGGTTCAGAATTTTCACTCATTACAAAATATAAAGTTATAAACAATTAATTATGAAGGAGGTACAACTATTATTAAGATTATTTTATCAAAGAACAGGGAACCGAAAATATAAGATTGTTTCAAGTTTGGATGAAAACATTTAATTAGTTTGAAATTTAGATGGGAAATTTTTTAGTTCTGATTTTTTTTTTTTACGGATATACTTTTAATTTCCAAAAAGAAAAAAAGAAAAAGAAAAGTCCAACCCGTGCTAAATTATCCTTTTAATTTTTTTTTAGGAATAAAAGGAAAACTCCCGCCCATGCTAAAGCAAAGTCAAAAGATAGAAGTTGGTTTCAAATTTGAAAGAAAATATATAAATTTGAAATTTAGATGGAAAATTCTCAAACTTTATATGGATCTTTTAATTTAAAAAAAATAATGAATAAAAAGAAAAACTTCTGCTATTGTTAAAGCAAAGTCGAAAATATAGAATGGTTTCAAGTTTGGATGGAAATATATAAATTTGAAATTTAGATAGGAAAGTTTTTAATTTTTAATTTTTTTTACGGTTCTAATTTTCAAAAAGGAATAAAAAGGAAAACTCCCGCCCTTGCTGAAGCAAAGTAAACAAAATATAAGATGGTTTTAAGTTTGGATAGAATATATAAATTTGAATTTTTTTTTAGTAAACGTTGAAATTTGAAATTTAGATGGGAAACTTTTAGTTTTGCATTTTTTTTACGGATATACTTCTAATTTTAAAAAAAATATATATATATAAAAAAGGAATACTCCGCCTTCTATAAAGCAAAGCCGAGGAAAAAGCCATCTTTATGACAAGTGATATTACACTACAACAATTTTACGACTTATTTAATACCATCTATCAAGACTCAAGAGAAAATTATTTCGTTTTCCTGTTAACATGTTCTATTCCGGTGAGCGTTGTTCTAAAATCCAGTTTTTATTATACGTACGATCGATCACTATGCAGTGTATATAAAAAAAATGTCCATAGTCATTTGAAATGTCTTTGGTTTAAATTACAAAATTAATCAAATTAGTTGTGCATAATTGTAATTACTATAAGATTATTATCAAGATGTTATTATGTTTGGAAGGTAAATATGTAAAATTTAAAATTTAGGGAGAAATTTCTCATGATAAATGGCGTTACACGGGATAATTTTATTATACCCCTCAATAACTTTAAAATTATGTATTTTCTTCTCTAAACTTCAAACTTACGTATTTCCTCTTCTAAACTTTCAAAACTCACAAATTTATTCATTTTATTGTCTTTTATATTGAAACTCATTTTAAATTCATAAAATACTTATTTTACTCTTTATTAGAAACATAAAAAGTTTGTAGCTTATTTAAGAAAAATATCGGTCTTATATTTGATCATTTTTTTAGGACAAAATTGATATTTTATAAAGGGTAAAGGGTATAGGGTATAATGGATATTCAGTTTTAGAGGGCAAAATGATTATTTTATAAAGGGTATCTTATAAAACTGCTACAAGTATTTTTTCTTAAAGTTACAATATTTTTATGCATAAAGTGTAAAATGGATATTTTATAAAAAAAATTTAGGGTAGATATTTTATAAATTTAAAATTAGTTTTAAACTTTTAATATAAAAAAAAAAGAGTGAGGCTATGGTGCTATGCATAGCACGGATGGCTAGTGTACTACGGCTCAATATGGTACTTTTTAAAATCCTAACGGTCGATCCGACCGTTCAATATGATAACCATATGAATATGTACTTGCAAACTAAATTTTATATTTTTTCGAATTTTTTTACTATTTTTTCAGATAGGTAGAATTTTGATGGTCCAGAATTGTCAAAAAACACTGATTTTTCTACCTATCTAAAAAAATAGTAAAAAAATTCAAAAAAATATAAAATTTAGTTTGCAAGTACATATTCATATGGATATCACATTGAACGGTCAGATCGACCGTTCGGATTTTAAAAAGTACCATATTGAGCCGTAGTACACTAGCCATTGGTGCTATGCATAGCACCATAGCCTCACTCAAAAAAAAATGGGTAAATTTTGTGAGTTTTTGAATTTAGAGGGCAAATACGTAATTTTGATGTTTAGAGGTTAAAATACGTAATTTTTTTTGAATTTTTTGAGGGGTATACGTGAAATTCGCCCGGCGTTACACAGTACACTCCTAATTTCCCACTAAAAAGAAAAAAAAAAAAAGAAATTCCCGCCGTTACTAAGACAAAGCTGAAAGACGTCTGATGGTACTCAATAATTTACGACTATGTACTGTGAGGTACTTTCTGCCTTAACCACCCATTTAAAGAGCCATCCACAAGTTTAGTATAATAGTAGTAAAATCAAGACCAGAAGAAAATGTCACTCAGATTTACCCCACGAAAATATCACTCCGTTTACCCCACCCACTTAAACCCACTACAGTACAGTTACCGTCACAAACCTTGCTTGGCCCGCCTCTCCGCAGCTTCAAGTTCCGAAGCAAAACCGGACGAGAAGAGAGAGAGCAGAGAGAGAGAGATTGAGAGAAAAGATCTACTTGGCAGCCTCTAGATTACCACAAAAAAAAGAGACATAGAAGGGAGAGGGAGAAGAGCCAGCGAGCGAGCGAGAGAGATGGCGGGGCGCGGGAATAACAATGGCGGATCATCGAGTTCACTCTCCGACTTGAGAGATATGGAGGAGAAGCTGAAGTGCTTCGTTTGGTAATGAAATTTTTTCTCATTGAGTTTTTATATATATATATATATAGGAAATGGCTACGGTGCTACGCGTAGCATATAGCGCCTCCATGCTACGGCTCAATTTTTGAGTTTTCAAAATTCTAACGGTCAATCCGAACCGTTCAACATGATCTCCATATGAATTTGTACTTGCTAGCCAAATTTTATATTTTTTAGAATTTTTGTACTATTTTTTTAGATAGGTAGAAAATCACTTTATATAAATGGTACAAAATTTTCAGATCAAGTGATTTTCTACCTATCTAAAAAAATTCTAAAAAATGTAAAATTTGGCTAGCAAGTACATATTCATGTGGAGATCATGTTGAACGGTTCGGATCGACCGTTAGAATTTTGAAAACTCAAATATTGAGCCGTAGTACGGAGGCCCTCTATGCTACGCGTAGCATGCTAGCCATTTCCTATATATATATATATTTTTTTTTTTGAAATTCCTTAGTCAGGTGTTATAATTTGGAAGTTTGATCTAAGATGCCAGGGTTTGTTTGTACATTTTTTATGGGAATTGAGTAATTTATGTGATGGAGATGGAATGAAGTATTGTTCAAATTAAATTTTCTATTTTCAGTAGCTTGACAAAGGTTGTCACGTTAGTCAACAAAGAGAGCAAAGCAAGTGCATAAAATTAATTCCAGCTGGTAAAATTTCTATTTTCAGTCCATTTACAAATGCCATCTTTTTCTTCAAAAAGAGGCAAAAACAAAGTGAATAGAATTGCCTCCTGCTGGAATACAGTAATTTTGTTCAGAATTTTATTTTAGTAATTCGAATATTTTCCATTTTTCTCTTCAATAATAAAAAAGAACTGAGAAAGAAAATTATATCTTTTGCCCCATTTTTTTCGTAAAGGTTGAGGTTAGTAGGTCTCCGTCTCTGTTACACACACACACACAAACACAATCACACATACATCCACATGCTTTTACTTCTCTATGTCAATATATACAAAATTCTCTCAACTTTTATCATATCAAAATTGTGATTCGTGAGGGAAAAAAATTGTTTTGCAAAAATCTTCTGCGGGAATATTACTATTTTCTATTTTCAGCAGCCTGACAAATGTTGTCACTTTATTCAACAAAAAGAGCAAAGAAAGAGCATAATTTTGATTCCGTCTGGAATTAAAATTTCTATAATCAGTCCATTTAGTCATTTACAAATGTTGGCAAAACAAGTGAATAAAAGTGCCTCCTGCTGTAATACAGTAGATTTTGTTCAGAATTTTAGATCAATAATTCAAATCTTTTCCATTTTCTCTTCAGTAATAAAAACGAACTGAGAAAGAAATTATATCTTTTACCCCATTTTTATTTCAAAAAAGGCTGGGGTTAGTAGGTCTCCCTCTCTGTCACACCCACCCACCCACACACACACACACAGAAAAGAACACATTCACACAATCACACAATCACACATGCTTCTACTTCTCTATGTCAATATATACAATATTCTCTCAAATTTTATCATATCAAAATTGTGATTTGTGAGGAGACTTTTTAATTCTTTCGCAAACATCTTCTGTGGCGTGTTACTATTTCTGTTGGGTGCTCTGTCCTGTTTCCGCATTTGTTCGTGCTGTAGGAAATATCAACACAAGACTTAAATTAGTTATTTTTTTGACATGATCTAGTTAAAGTTACAGGAATTTCAGTAACAATATATATTTTTTTTTTGTACAGCAAAAAATTGCTTCAACAACCAACCTCATTGACGTGTGGCCACATCTTCTGCAAGTATGCTGCATTTGCGTTATATGATCTAACAATTGAGTAGTGTCTTTTTCTGAAATGTTAAACCTAGAAAGTATGTAATTTGCAGGGAATGCATACCTAAATATATGGTCAGCGTTTGCCCTACATGTAAAGCAAGATTTCTTTCAAAGAGTATGTCTCTAACTGGAAATTATTGTTAGAATGGTTTTGTCTTGTTGTTATTATTGTTGTTGTTCTTAATACAACCAACATATACATTGTTAATTCAAGTGCTTCTCTTCTTGTTTTTAAATTTTTTGCCAGATCTTAAACCGGCTGTACACATTGAGGAGATGCTGAAGAAGTATCAAGAGATGGAGGCTACTTTAAAAGTCCAAAACAGTTACAATGGCTCTCAAGCGGGCTCATTTACTGGAGAATCCAGTTTTATTTTGACTCCCCAGAGCGTTCAGGTATTTTAATTGTCTTAGAATCAGTAAACAGTGATGAATATTTGAATTTTGTCGTCAATCAGAAGTATCTTTTGCATGATTGTTGCAGAAAGGAAATGGATTGCTGATGAACAAGTCCTGTCAGCAAGCTTCTCCTGTCTTTGAAAAGGTACTTCTCTTAATCAGTTACAATATTATTATTTCATTATCACGAATGAGTATAACCAAATTGTTATTTAATTGAAAAGAAAATTCTTAGATTCTAAACTCAAATTCAATTGTGCTAGCGTTGTTAATCAACTGGACATACACATCTAAACAAAAAATGTACATGCCTCCCAAATTTTTTTAAAATGTTGTTGTCCACAGAGAGTCCACGGATTGGGTATCAACAGTTATGACACATTATCATCAAAATTGACAAGGGAAGAACCACCTCGAGATTCTCCTGCATTTGTTTTGACCCCATCTAAATCCTCAACTACAGCTGTTCCATCTCAAGGTCATGTACCTGCTGTCGACATCAAGTTTCTGCCACCACCTCCTAATTCCGAAGTGGTACTTCTTACCAGTCCTCCAGTCATTAATTTGTTCTATATCAAGAGTATATGCAGCAGACTTGTTAGTAGTACAATAGACAATGCTTGTTCATACATATTTAATCATTCCATGTAAAACGGTGACATTTAGATGTATAATACTTTTGACTACAGATAGCCAATACGTCATGCACGAAAGATTCATGCCGAACACCCTGTATGAATCCTAGTACACACAGGAACGAGAAAACAGAGAGGAAAGAATTGGCTGGGTCCTCTGTGAAGAAGCTAAAGTTGACCTCTTCCCGATTGCCAGTTGGCTTATATGAAGATGAATGCATTTTCTGCCATTCATTTAGGCGCAACTTTGAGGTAACTTTAGAACCCTTTTTGGTGTGTGTGTGTGTGTGTCCACTCATGTGTGGAGGCTTATGTATTCTTATAAAAGGATAATATAGTATTAGCAATTTAGCATGCTAACAAGTGTATGGGGCAATCTAATGTTAGTATGTTAAACAGCATTAATTTGTCATGTTTCCATAAGATGTACTTGTTGCACTAATAATCCCAAGAATCCAGAATTGGCACAGAGCCATCTTTGCACTTGCACCCTGGATGACATCAATATAAATTTTATTTGAGGAAGAGTTACAAATACAAAACTGCTGTCTAGAAGGGAATAAAGTTATCTATATAAATGTTGTTATTCTCAGGGTTATGGCGAACTTCTTTGTATTCAAAGGGGAAAGGTGGTGACAGAACCGGATAGTAGCAGCAGAGCCAAAGTTTATTATGCTCATGAAAATTGCATTCTATGGTACATACTATTAGTATGAATTTGTGATTTATTTCTTTTCTGGAAATGTAGGGATGGCAGTTTTGAATTTAAATTGTTCTGTTCGTTTGCATATTCCTTTTTTGAAGTATATCACACTTTTCTTGCATAAAAATACTGAAACATCATAAAGCAATAATCACACGATGGGCTTTTATTATCCAACTAACTTAGCCAATGAATACCCATCAGTATCTTGTTGTTGAATTTCTCAATTTCAAGTGCTTCCAAAATATATCTCACAATATATTGTACTAACACAAGATAAATGGCATTGCTCACCAGCAGTTTAATTTTTTTTTCCCCAACCTGTAGGGCTCCTGTGATATATTACGAAGGTGACCTGCTCATGAACTTAAGGAGTGAACTTCAGCGAAGCTCCAAGCTTACATGTGCCAAATGTGGCCTCAATGGGGCAGCCCTTGGTTGTTTCTATGAGCATTGTCCTAAGAGCTACCATCCACCTTGTGCATACCGAGTTGATGGGTGCCGCTGGGACACAGTATGTGCTACTATTTTGGAGAAGTTTATCAATGTTACTTTACTTTATCTAATGCTGCTTAAAAGGTATTTTAGTAGAGTTTCCTGGATATTATCAGTTGTAGTATCTTTGACCTTGAAGAAACCTCCAGCTTAAAAATGTGCCTTTTCTTTTGTGAACCTGTACCGAACTGATTTTTATAGGCTATTAATTGCTATTTATCTTTGATTAGGATTAAATGTTAATATCTAGAATTCAATGAAATAGGTAAACTACTGCATGTTATGCCCAGATCATGTATCTGAGAAATTGCCGAGCGATAGTGACCCCACCATATCTGATACGGCAGCTAATGGAAATGGTCGCACCAGCTCAAAGGTAGTAGTTTCCTTCTCCATAAATCAAATTCCTTTATCATGATGCACTCTGTTCCTATTATTTTAATGTCATGCCCATCCCTTGTAGGGAATGCTTAAAACCCGCTGATTTGGCATTTCTTGGTCTTATACCATGGGCTTTTAAAGTATCAAGGGGTCCGCCCTTGTTGGCCGTTTAAGGATGGAGAAAGAAATTGTGAATTATGTTACTAAACTTTTTGAAAAAGGAAGTGGTTCGAGGATGAGGGTTTACATATTTTCCTCGTTTGATATTTTTGTGTATACGCTGGCAAGTGGCGTAATTCATGCTTTATTTTCTTCTTTCTTTCGCGAGTAATTACTAATTCTGTCATGGCATGTTACAAATACGTCAGAGCATATCAAATCATGTGTTGGTTACATGACTTGACTTGCTTGTCGCATGACACGTTTCCTTGCATCATGTCACTTAAATTGATCTGGTCATGTAATGTTCTGATGTAATTTTTTATATATGTCATGTCATGTGATTAATTTTTTTTATCATTATTTATTTTATTTTAATTCATTTTACAATAATTTCTAATTTCTTTTACCGTTTTTAATATTTTTCTATGAAATAATTTAAAACTGGAAAAAAAATAGTTGAATATGATTAGTTGGGTCATGGTGTGACAATTGATGTGATGTTATTGTCACGCCACATAACATGTGAAAAAAGTTTTATTACATGATGTGATCAAGTCACAGTGTATTAGTCACCTTATGTTTTTACTTCATTAGTAACTGAAACAATATTTTTTAACAGGAAACTTTAAAAGAATTAAACTTTCTTGCGAATATGCACACAGACATTTTTTTTACCTCATACATCAATCTATCCCTTGCAAAACAGTTGTAAAGTGAGAATCAAATCAATGCAAAGAATTATGTGTTAGCATATTTTCAGAATAATGTGACCTGACAATGAATTCAATATAGTTTCTGTAACTGATGCATTAACAGTTTCCAATAACATTATATGCACAAGGAATTGACAAGGTTTAGTGATGCAAAATTAAATTCGGTTCACAGCTAGTAATCAAAACTAAAGGTAATCTCTCCGCAAGGGAAAAAAAAAAAAAAAAAAACTAAAGGTAATCAATGTAAAGATTTATATTTGATAGCACAATAACACCAATCTGTTAGATGATTACATGATGTATCACAAGGTCCACAATGACGTGAATGGATATAAATTGGTCCCTCTCTCTGCCTATAAAGGCTACACAGAAAAAATCCATCAAATCTATTTACACAAGGTAAAGAGGGCTAAGCGAAGAAAGTAATTTATAAGGGACAAAATTTTATCTCAAAATTGTAACAACTTCTTCAACGAGTGTGGGTCCACGCAACTGCAGGTGTACAGTTAACCTTACACACTAGTGTGCATTGGCCCAAAAGTGCCTATACTCAAGTGTGCATCGAAGATAGTTATGTATGTAGTTGATGAATTCTGAATCTGAAAGTAACGAGGGGACTTGGATATAGTATGTGCTAGTGTTATTAAAATCGGATTGGACCGGATAATTGGATCAAAGTAAATAAGATCCGGCTTGTTTTCCGGTTTGGTTTGTTTAAAATCCCGTTTATGTTATTGAACCGGTGAAAACCGGATTAATGAACTGGTTTTGATAAAACTCGCTAACTCATAAACCCGGTTTATGAACTTGTTCGGCTTTTCATGAATTAAATGAAAGACTGTAACGCCACGACATTTAGATAATGAATTTCATTAAGCCCATTTGATTAATAAAAACATAATTAAAGTAATTAAGAAGCCCGAGCAACATTTAATCTATTAGACTAATAAGAACATAATTAAGAGACCTAAGTAAGAGTATTAAAATAAAACCTAGTTCACAAATTCAAGCCCAACTCCCTAATTAATTTGATAAACCTAACTAACCTTTATTTAAACCCCCTCATTTCCCCTCTACAACCCCCCACACTTTCTCTCTCTAAAACTGAAACCTCATCTCTTCCCCTTCGGCCAAGCCCCTCTCTTTCAAGGTAACTCATTCTCAACTAAATGATTTCATGTTATTTGCTTGGGTAAAATATTATTAATAATAAAATAATCTATAAAGAAAACAAATGTTTAAGAACACGTTTACTTTTCTTCTTTATATTATTTTCTTTTCTTTATTATTGTGTTATTTTCATTTATTTTAATTCAATGCATAATCCGACCTATAATCGGTGCAAGACACCTAGACAGGTCACATTACGATGACAACTCTAAAAGGAACCTTAGATGTTCCAATGGTTGAAGTAACAATAATTTTGAATGTCATACAATGATTCTATTAATCTTTTTTCTTCGTTTTGCAATTCCATTCTCCTTCTATTAATTAAAAATGATTAGTTTTATAAATATACATATATGATATTATAAGTCTCTTTTCTCAATTCATTTACCTTGTTGCAGTTAATCCTGACGGTATGTAATACTTCAGCAAATATAGAAAGTTAAAAATTTCTTTCTTATATTGAAAAATAAATGTTCATATAAATAAATAATTAGGAATTATATTCATCACAAATAATACCTTCCTTGTCTGTTAATTTATTTTCAAATAAGAATTCAGATTCCTTATCTGTTAACTTAGTTTCTTTACTTAGATACACTTACCTTATATTAATAGATATATACTAGTGAGGATGTATTTCTAAATTTGTCACACGATTCAAAAGTCCAAGACTTCTATTAGAAATATATATATTTATAAATAAATAGTAAAATTCCTTTCTAGATTAGTCACCTATTATAAAATTCCAGATTTCCCTGCTAATAGATATTTTCCTTGTTCTATCTCAACCGAGTTGAACCCTTATTAAATTATTTAAACTTCAATCATTCATTTAAATATTATATTTTTCATTTATTATCTCAACCGAATTTAATATAGCTCCTTTATTTAACCATTCGCTTAAAAATAATAGTTAGGTCTCCTATATTGAATAAGAATTATTAAACTATTTAAACATTATCCATTCATTAATTTCATTCGTTTCTGGTCTCAACCGAAGTTAATATATTTTCTTGATTGAACAATTCATTAAATTAATAAATAAGTCTCCTAGATTGAGTGAGCCTTTCTTTTTATATAATCTGTTGCCTACATGAATTGGTTAGTTAGGTGCCGAATTTTTTTAGGTCACCTTCGACACCTCTCCATTCCATCTCTCCTATTTTTTCAGGTCACCTTCGACATAGCGATACTCTCTCCTCTCTCTCGTCTCTATCTCCTCGAGCGGAGAGGAGAATGAGAGAGAGAGGAGGGAGCCGAGCTAAACGTAGCTGATCGGAGCCGAGAGCGTGGTATCATCGGAACTCGGAGTGTAGAGTCTCTACTCTCATCTTAATCGGAGCGCGGCGGCTATCAGACAAAATCGGATCTTGTCGTGGAGCGAGATGAGAAATAGAGTAATAAAGTGTTTAAGAGTATATATGAGTAAGATTAGTTGATTAAAGTAGTTTAGATGATTTTATAAAAATTAATGAGTTTAGATCTAGAAAGGAGGGTGCTTCAACTCGTTGTAATATTTCTTTATTCATGAAATTGTTAGTAAGTATATAAAGTCACTAACTTTAAAAAAAATGGTCAGATTTTTTTTAAGTGAGGTTATGGTACTATGCATAGCGTATATTGGTCCGTACTATTCATCAATATTTTTATTTTAAGTTTCAAATAGTCAATCTGAACTGTTCAACATGATATTCATATAAAAAAGTACCTGTAAATTAAGTCTTTATTTTTTATAAATTTTTTATTTCTAAAGATTATAGACCATTAAAAAATAGTGATTTCTTACCTTACTAAAAAAGATTAAAAAGTTCTAAAAATTATAAAATTTAGTCCACAAGTACATTTTCAGACCATGGTGTATGTTCGGATTAAGGGCCTGTTCGGCAGCACAGTGGGCTGGGGAATGGGGACGGGAAATTTTTTTTTTTGAACTGATTTTTACTGTTCACGTGGGAAAAAAAAAATCCAGTCTGAGTAAATTTTTTTTTTCCCACGTGAACAGTAAAATTTGAAGAGCAGCCGAATAGGCCCTAATTGTTTGAACTTTGAAAACGGAAATATTAGTATATAGTACGGACCAATCTGCGATATGCATAGTATCATAGCCTCATTCATATTTTTTTTTCTTTCTTTGCAAGTTTACCCATACCGATTCCACGTAGGACCAGAAAAAACATCCAAATTTGAATGAAAAAAAAGTTTAATTAAAAAGAGGATGTGCCAGTTATATATTGTCTAGAAAAAAAAATTCATCTCTTGTCTAGTAAAAGATTTATCATTTTTCACTTAAAAGTTCGATCGCGCAGTGTTCATTAATTTTTCAAATATACATAATTCTTCATTTTTCAAACGAAAAATATAAATTTTGTGTTAGATCTGTAATAGTGTTATTGGTAATGCATATAAAAGATTCACTGCCACGTATATGTCTTAATAAATATATGCAACATGCTGTTCTACCTGTATTTGAGGTTGACATTTATCAAGTATATTTTTGAGAGGATTTTTTTTTATATTTTTGTCTGTCTTTTGCAAGAGTACAATAAAAAAGAAAATAAAAAATATTGTTTATATTTTTATCTTCTCATTATTTTTTTTTATTTTATTGTGATGAAATTATCCTCTGTTTTTCATCTCCTTTTCATAATTGTGAAATTAGAAAACTTATCTTCGTATTAAGAAAAATATACATGCAAGTAACCTTTTTTTATTCAAATTGTATAAAATTTAGATATCAGCTCTAGACGTACGGCGGAGACAATAATCATTTAAAGTCTATTTTCTATTTTTTATGTTTGTTTCCTAATTGGTAAAAAATCTACATCTCATTCCTAATTATTTTAATGTCTACTTCCTACTTTGTTATACTTTTTTCATAATTTTTTACATTCTACTTCCTAATTCCTAACTATGTTTATATGCAAATACCTAAACTCACAAACTGAGTTAGACTTTAACAAAAAGAATATCAAAATAATTCATAGATCACACTCATAAATCAATAAAAATGAACAGAACATATGGATAAAAGAACAGTAGTTTACATCAGCAATAACATAATTTTTTACCAACACACACAACCAAAATAGTTAACTAAAACAAAAAATGTTCAGTTTGAAAATAAAAGCCATGCGTCCCTCCAAATTTTCAATCAGTTAGGTATGAAAATGTTCCCAATGGTTCTCACATAGGCATAGAAATTTTTTACCAGCAGATCCAAAGTTTCAGAACTAATTTCCCTCATGCAACAGTTCAAAACTGTGACCGTCTCAAGGTGCTCCCGTCGAGACAAATCATATTTCGGCTCCTCCAGACCTAAATTCGGAGATGCATTTTCCCAGAGCTTCACAGTACAAAAAACTTTCATGCTTAGTGAATTAAAGCCTTAATTAAAACCGTCTTAGCTAGCTGACTGGTAGTTCATAGTAGAAAGAAAATTCATTATTACAATTCTTAGCTAGTTAGAGTGGTAGTTTGTCATATGTACTTGGTATATTGATATTCTTTTACTTTCAGCAGAACATAACAAGATCCTAGCTATGCAACAAAAACTTTATTATTACAATTCTTATTTTGTACCTAACTTCCAAGGGATTTCAAATTGTCCCTCAAACTTTTGCTTTATTTTAATTTGATGAGGGAAGGAATAAGTTAGTACGCTTTTTTTTTTTTAAAGTATTGATATATAGACAGAAAGATAGAGAGATTACAATTTCATCCAACAAAGTGATGTCCTCTAGATTTGGCGAATTGTGGAGAAAAAAAGCAATCAAATCGAAGTTATAATCTACTCTCCATAAAATGCTCAACCTCTTCAAGTTGTTAAAGGTTGGGCAATTAGAAGCTCCATTCTTCAACTTTTCCATCATGTGAAAATTGCAACAAATTATTAACAAGGTCTACAACTTTTTATTTATAGAAAAAAAAAACAATTGGTTGCAAAACTAAAACCCAAAGGATACATTTCGGAAATAGTCACAATATAATTAAATATTGATAGCCATTTTTTGCAGGAAAGCAACTATAAAACCTTTGATCACATCCGATAGGAAAGGAATAACCATAGAGCAAAGATCATCCAACTAGTCACAGAGTTTAGGCAAGGTTATAATCATTATTGGTTGTACCATTTCAATTTCGATGTTGTATTATTATCGATCAGAATATAATTAGTACTGCATAGAGGAAGTACCTTAATCTCACATTCGACAATAACATGCAGGCTTGCCACGTTTGAAAGGGAACCGAGAAAATTGGGCTCGCTACCGATTACTACACCATCCAGCTCATACCATCTGAACTCGATCAATGCATCAACAAGGGAAGGCATGTTTGAAGCTGAAACTTTTGTCATGCCATAGCATCTTTCGATCTCCAGATATAAGAGACTCGGAGTAATAATTTCAAGTTTCTCAACTTCCTTCGCTCGATGACAATCAACAATGATCAATTTCTTTAAAATGTTAAAATAAATCTTATCAAAGTTGAGTGCACAATTGCACAGTGTCAATTCTTCAAGGACAGGACATCCCAAGAATAATTTATTCAACAAATCCCTGCCTATATCTTGCCTGAGGAGTTTTAGGTTCTTCAAATGGGGAAGGTTGATTGAGTTGGGAGCAAATTTTTCCAAATCATAGTTGCAGCTTAGATGCACATCTTCTAGCGAATCACTATTGAAAATTGAATCTATGTCCAAATTCTCACAATTATCCAGATGAAAATCAACCGATAAAACTCGAGGTTTGAACTTTAATGCACGTGGAATCACTTCTGTGACCGATTTGGGAGTATAATATTGATGACAATCATTAAACCAATGCAACTTAAATGTATCCAGTAGCAGTGCTTCTCGATTTAGCATAACACCTTCAACGAACTGCACATACTTGGCCTCATATTCTTTAATTTGTTCCATACATTCTTTTATGTTCCCATCAAGTACCCTATGATCATGACAGAACTTTCCAAAATCAAATTGTAGAGTTGGTACAGCAGTCCATATGTATTTCCATGTCTTTGATAAAATACACGTGTGTATAGCTTCTTTGGTGCTAACAAAAGAAAGGATGTGAGCTAGAATTTCGTTTGGTAGATTGCTAATCCGGTCGACTTCAACGGTCATTTTGATTCTATTCATCTTGTTGGCTCCAACAAGTTTTTGTCAAACACCTAGCATGCACAAACCCGGTATTATGATAAAAAGAAAGCACAAGCCGCAATAAGATGTACAAAGTACAAATTATTTTAGGTATGTTTGGTTGGATTGAGAATATGCTATTTTTGGAGTTAAGCTATTCAGTGTTTGGTTGGATTAGAATAGCTAGAATAGTGAATCCAAATTTTTTGTCATTTGGCTATTCTAATAAGACAAACAATAACTATTCTTGATTTGGCTATTCTAGCTATTTTTATTTATTCTTATTTTGCAACCAAACATATCAATGAGACAAGAAACATGACGGAGACATCAAATTAAAGGAAGAAACCATATTTTAATTAATAAACAATACTAGGAAGCCATATTTCAATAAATAAACAGATAACCAATTAAGTGCATAAGAACTAGTCATCAAGAAGAAATTTTTTTTTTAAGGTTGTCATCAAGAATAATTATGCAGTTCTAATGATAATAAATTATTTCATGATTTCTAAGTACAAAAGATAACTTACAAATTTGTCTTTGAGTAGACAATACCGACAAGTCTCGGATTTTGTTTGAAAGGTAAATGAGAGTTGCCCCTTATAAAGAGAGAATTCTGACAATTATAGCAACATCGGTTATTACCAAAATAGCTCTCTACTATTAATAATAGGCATCTAGCTACATGTTATTCTTTAGTGAGAAAAGGAAATAAATAAACAAATCTCAGAAAAGGAAAGAAATTAAAAAAAGGTTAAAATAAAAGAGGCGAAATTTTGGGAAATTTCTAAAACCATAAAAGATAGTTTTTTTTTTTATAATTATCTCTAATAAATTTCATATTATATTTTATATATTCCTATAATTAATTAAGAAAATTAAAAATTTACATTAATGAAACTTTTGAAAATAAGAAAAAAGAGAAGAAAAGAAAAACAAATTTTGAGCTACAACAACATTTTCACTTTAAATTAAATTAATTTCAACAACATTCCAACATTTGATGTCCTTTCCTCAAACTAATGATTTTAGAATAAAGCATAATTTCAATACCACAAGCTATTAGTGTCATGAAGTACTACGTACTCACATTTTATTTGTATTTTATAATTTAAAAATCCAAATTCATATCTAAGTTGTTGATCCTTTTTATTTTCACAAGAGAGATGTGTGCATAAAAAAATTATAAAATTTGAAGCTTATTTAATTGCTAGTTTATAAAAGATCCTTGGAAGTCAAGAACAAAGTTAAAATTGAGTTATTTTCTCAATTTAAATGGAATGCAATTGGATCTAGTACAGTACGAATTAGTCATGAAAAAATTATTTAAATAGAATTTCTAAAGGGTTCTCGTGAAATAAGTATTTTTGTTTTTTTTTGTTATTTGTTCTTTTTTAGGTTTACTAGAATTTTTAGTGGTTGGAACTTATTATATACGTATTTTTGTATCATAATTTTTTTTTAAACAAGGAATCATAATGTTTTTTTTCTGTGGGATCGCATATCTATTCATGATTTCCTATTTATGATGCACAATTTTTTAGAATATATGGAGGGGTTATAACCAATTTCATAGAAAAAAAAATAAATCGTGTGTATTTTTCATTGGGAATTTTATGAACTAATTAAATAATCGCATCTTTCTTTATTCCTTATGATTACTATCCAATTAAAAAATAAACTAATACTAAAGTAAGTGCTTTTTTTTACTTTCGCTTAAAATAATCATATATTGATAAAGAAAACAAAATAAAAATAGGAGATTTTTTTTTTGATATGGGTGGGACTAGTATCGTAAAAGGGTAGAAGTTTATGCGATTGGACCATATAAAAATTGGATTATTTAAGGTGACAATTTTTTTTATTTAAAACCGGATTATCTGATTAAAATTCCAATGAATATTACAGAGGTTTTGTGCATTTCACCTCAAGTCTAATTATCCGATTTTAATTGAACGGTCCAGATCAAAACATAATGAGTGAGGCTATGGTACTATGCATAGCACATATTGGTCTATGCTACGGCTCAATATTTGAGTTTTCAAAATCCTAATGGTCGATCTGAACTGTTCAACATGATTATAAAATGAATATGTACTTGCAAACCAAATTTTACATTTTTTCGAATTTTTTTACTATTTTTTTAGATAGGTAGAAAATCACTGTTTTTGGATGGTCCAGAATTTTCAGATCAAGTGATTTTCTACCTATCTAAAAAAAAATAGTAAAAAAATTCAAAAAAATGTAAAATTTGGTTTGCAAGTACATATTCATTTTATTATCATGTTGAACGGTTCGAATCGACCGTTCGGATTTTAAAAACTTAAATATTGAGCCGTAGTACGGACCAAACCGTGCTATGCATAGTGCCATAGCCTCACTCAAACATAATTATTCGTTTACCTCAAAGGATAAATACCCCTAAGGTCTACACCCACAATTTTGGGGAGTTGGTCCTGCAATTAGTGGATTTTTTTTTCTCCTTAAAAAAAAAACCCGGTTCATTTGATTGAACGAGGGATAATTGGTCAACCAATTTTTTTTTTTTTTGACAAAGAAAAAAGGGTCATGCCCTTATTTCATTAATCATTTTGAGGTTACAAAAGTTTTGTAACTAAATAAAAGAAAAATAATTCTGCTCAATACATTTGAGCATAAAATAAAAATAAAAATGAAAATAAGAACAAAATAAAGTAGGAATCAGAAAAACAGAAAGATTAAATTAAAAGTATTTTTTGTTATGATGATCTTCTTTTCTTTGTAAGCGTCTGTTAACGAACTGTATCTCCATTGTGCTTCTATCTGGTCAACCAAAATTTGGTTCACTAGAACAACCGCAGAGCTAGTGTTGTTGTTGCTATTTTTATTGGGGATGGTATAGCAATCCCAACTACTAATTCATAAAGAGATTTTTTTTATCTTTCCGGAACCTTTGGCAAGCTTTAGCTTATATTCTAAAAAATAGAGGGGCATATGGATCGCATGTAATTTACCAAAGTTGGTCGGCTTATAAATTTATCATAGATTTAGTGGGTTCCATTTTAAAATTGGATGGGTTAAAATAAACACCAATCCGATAGTAAATATCAATATATTATTCATCTACACCAATCCGATAGTAAATATCAATATATTATTCATCTACTACGTAAAATTGGATGGGTTAAACTCGTCTTATTAGACTTATTTAATTCGCTTCTACTCCGTATTTTTAATTATTTACACATTGTGTACTCAAATCGTGACACCATAGCAAAAAGTAATCCGATTGAACAAAGCTTAGAAGTATTGACTTTGAGGCTGCAATCATATCCATCGAACAAAAATCGGACACATATTAAAAGGTCAACTTCCCACTCTTCCAGGGAAGAATAGAATATAAACTGTTTACCAGTCGACCCACCGTGTTTCTTTGGAATGGGAAAAACAAACATTCTTCCTCTTTCATTTCCTTCTCCAAGTCCTCAACATTGTCAATATTTTATTCTGAGGTGATTCTTCCTTTCAGCACCAAAAAGAAAAGGGAAAAAGAATCCAACTTTCATGTTACAAGAATATATATACTATCATTCTTTTTCGTTTGACGGGGAAAATCCAACTTATTCCTACTTTTGAGTTTAGAAATGGTTTTTCTTTGGCTTCAATTCATTGCACAGAAGGTGGTGAGCAAACAATAAATAAATAAAAGACTTTTTGACTACTTATCTAATACTTCCCTTTCTGTGGTTGATAACTGTAACAGGGGAGAATGAACTTGTGGGAAAAATTAAAGCACTCGAATTTTTGGTGTCAACCATTTGTCAATCTGCTGTTGATTCTTGGCGTAAGAGCTCAGATGTCAATAGTGACCTCTTAAATCTTCGTGGGGCACTGCTTAAGGCACGGCTCCTAATCGAGAGATCCTAATGCTGGCGATTACCTAATTACACAACCCCATAGACGAGCTCCTTTCCCAGCTTAAAGATTCCGTCTACAATGCCGAAAGGATAAGAAACAGAATACATCAGTTTTATCTATTGTAGGCATGGGAGTACCAAATATTGAAGAATAATTTTTGGAGTACCAAATACTGAAGAATAAAGTCGAAAAGAGCTTGCCAGGTATTAATTTTTTGAGGAACTGGATGAGCGATTTCCCAAAAACAGTCAAAAAGGATCTTGATAAGCTTAATAAAGCCTATAATGAAATGAAAGAAATCTGTGACAGTCGTGGTATACCAGAAAATCCCAACCAATTTAGCCAAACTGCTAGACCAATTACAAGCACATTTCTTGATACACCAAATGTGTTTGAGCGTGATAAAGAGTTGAATGAAGTGATGATCCGTCTAATGGGAGGATTTGATCAAAGTAAGAGAGCAAAAAAGGTGAACGTGTCTAATTTAGATATTGGAGAGAGTAGCAGCGGAATGGATAAGAAACAGAATACATCAGTTTTATCTATTGTAAGCATGGGAGGCATCAGGAAAACTACCCTTGCTCAAATGGTTTGCAATGATCAAAGTTTAAAGTCCTATTTCGATCTAATTATGTGGGTTTGTATCTCGGATAAGTTTGATTTGGTAACGTTAACTAAAGAAATAATAGAGAGTGCCACTAAACAAAATTGTCATCTTACTAATTTGCATGCCCTGCAAGTGACTTTACAAGAGAAATTAAGGCCCAAGAGATTTTTGCTTGTCCTTGATGATGTTTGGAGCAAGGACTGGCAACGTCTATTGGCACCAATGGAAGGAGCATCTGAAGGAAGTGTAGTGCTGATAACAACTAGGTCTCTTGAATGTGTGGAAATTTCTGGCACGAGTATAGACTCCAGAGGTGTTATAAATTTGGAGGGTTTAGAAAAGCATATTTACTGGGAGTTTTTCAAGAACTGCGCATTTAATTTGGTTGCCGATTCAAATAATATTAATCCAGAATTGGAGGTTATTGGTAAGGAAATTTGTGATAAGTTAAAAGGATCTCCGCTGGCTGCCAAAACAATCGGAGGTCTTTTGGGAATAAACTTAGATGTTAGACACTGGACGAATATCAATGACAGCAAAATGTGGCAATTACAGAAGAAGGAACATGATATACTTCCGGTACTTCAATTGAGCTATCAATATTTGCCCGCTCATCTGAAAAAATGTTTCTCGTTTTGCTCACTCTATCCCAAAGATTTTGAATTTACCCAATCTGAGTTAACAAAGTTTTGGATCATGCAAGGTTTAACCGGACCTCTAGATAATTTCCACCAATTGACAACTCTGGCAGATTGTTACTTTCATGACCTTGTAAGGAGATGTTTTTTCCAAATATATAAACGTGGCACAGATGATGAAGAGGATAAATATGTGATCCATGACCTGATGCATGATGTGTGCCAATATATTACAAAAGATGAGTGCTTTTGCCTAGAAGATGGGCATTCTGAACAAAAAGTCTCTCTTGATATACGGCATGTATCAGTATTCCGAAAGAATATAAAGCTGAAGGAGCAAAATGAGTTGTGCAAATATAAGAAATTGCTCTCTCTGGAGATGGTCTTTGATAACAATTGTTGCATTACTGCAGTAAAAAACTGGTGCAATGAGCTCACAAATATTCGATCATTATATCTTGCAAGATGCAAAATTGAGAAACTACCCAAAAACATTGGAAATCTAAAGCATCTTAAGTTTTTGGATATTTCTGGCACAAAAATTGAAACATTGCCTGAGTCATTTTGTAGCCTTTACAACCTCCAGTATCTAAACATGCATGATTGCTCAAATATTAAATATTTTCCTGAAGGATTCAACAATTTGGTTAATTTACTACTTCTCAGGTTGCCTTTGGAAAAGGTCTCCTTGGTAGAGCATATTGAAAATATTTTCAAAGCAATCCAACTTTATGATCTGACGATTGTTGTGGTACGTCAGAAAATTGAGAATTTAAAGAACATTTGCAAACTCAGTGGATCTCTGAAAATATGTGATCTTGAAAATGTTCCCAGCAAAGAAGTTGCTGAAGAAGCACAACTGAAAAATAAAAGATTAATTAACCGTTTGGATTTGTCTTGGACTGAGGCGAGACATCATACCAATGAAGATCACGATGAGGAAGTACTTAATGGTTTATGTCCCCATCCTAATCTCAAAGAGTTGAGAATCACCTATTATGAAGGTAGAAATTTATCTCCTAGTTGGTTGAAGGAAGAGTTTTTGCCAAATTTAATGGAAGTTTTCTTTTTTCAATGTAAGAAGGCCTCAACTATCTCTCCCCTCCCTTGTTTCATCACTAAATTAACTCTTTGGTTTTGCACCCAACTAATAAGCCTTCAGAATTGTTTGGAGCCAAACCGCCTGCCAGCGCTGAAGTATATTAACATATGCTGGTGCAGCAAACTGGAATCACTGCCTGTGGAATCATTTGGAGGATTTGTATCGCTTGAGTGGCTGCAAATTCATTGTTGCCGCAAGCTTAGAAGCCCAAATGCTATGGTCTTACCATCCACTGTCAAGTACCTCAATCTAACATCGTGCGGTGAAGTCGAAAAGTCAATTCCCAGTTGCTTGCAAAACCTCACTTCCCTGGAAACATTAACTATAGCTGGATGTGAACATTTGGTATCTGTTCCAGCCGAGGTCACAAGCAATCTTAAATCTCTATCAGATATGAGGTTTCAGGACTGTACAAAGTTACAGTCGCTAGGGGGTCTCCAGGGTCTCCAGTTTTTTGCATCTCTGCGGAGCTTCTGTGTTTTTAACTGTCCTGAGCTTGATGAGACTAGAGGTGAAGATATATATGGCAAACTGCCATCAGGTAATTTACATATTATACAGGAGATGTGTACAGCTCTTTTTATTGCTGAAAGAAGAATCAAGCATATATTGATCTTTTGCAGTGATTTTATTTATTTACTTTGATTAATTTCAAAAGCAGAGAAGAATTCTTCAATCCAGAAAAAGTGATAGAAAAAGCGATAGAAAAAGCGATTAAAGCGATTTTTACAGCGATTTAGAAAAACAACAAAAAACAACAAAAAAAGCGAAAAAAAAGAGAAAATCAAAGAAAAAGAGTAGATCATGGCCACAGCCCAACAGCGCCGATTGGGCTTATTGCGTGAGACCTTTCTCACAAAGTATGGTGCAAAACCACTGCCATTAATGGCGGATCAACCAGGCCCACTTGGGCCGCCTCGTGCTCTTTATAGCCAAGTACTTGTAGCCCCGCATACTATCCAACGACCATTCATACAACCGAAGGAATCTCAATCAACCATTGTCCGACGAAGAATTGCTGAGATCCGTGCAAAATCTACTCTCCTCCATCCGATCTGTATGAAATGCGGTGATAAGGGCCATATCGCCAAAACATGTCGCAATAAACAAGTATGTTTCGCGTGTAATAGGCTAGGGCACCGAGCTTCCGACTGTCGCGAGGTGCCGCTCAATATCCCTAACCCCAAAGCCACATTCGATACCCTACCGATACCTCTCCGTCCTAGATCTATCTCGCAACCTCCAATGTCGATCAAACCTCCTCTAGTTGTCCTCGAAGCCACTCCTCGATCTCAGGCGATCGAGGCCAACCTGATGATGAGCTTCGTTCTTGACGATATTGCCGCGTGGGGCCCCGAAAAGGTTGAAAACGTTCTACGTAGTAAATTTGACAAGCACCGGTGGGTAGCATCGGTATTCGATGAGTACAAATACTTAATCAAAGCTCCCAATCCAACCTGGCTGGAGTCCGTCGCCTTCCGCGGCTACCTCCGTTTAGGGGATGTGCAGTTTCCGATCATCGCCTGGGATAGAGGCTTTAGTGAAGGCACGCCTCTACAATCAGTGTGGGTAAGAATCTACAACTTCTCTATTTTTCTGGATGAGTTTACTGAGTACGATCGGGTCTTAAACCCATTTGGTGCCTATGTTCAAGAAATTGACAGTGCTACCCAGAGTGGATACGATGTCCGTTTTGTCCGTCTGCGTCTGGCTGTTTGTGACATCAAACTACTTCCCTCCACACATCTTGTTCCATACCATGATCCTACTGGTACCATCTCTAAATTCGAGATAGACATTGAGGTCGAAAATGAGCAAACCGAACCTTTGAATGCTTGGGCTAGTAGAAAAAGGGGAAGACCCTATCCCAATGGCACCGAGTTTGGGGAAAGTGAAAGGCGCGATTTGGGCGGTTCTACAAACCCAGCACCTAGAGGGAGCAATAACCCAACCTCTCAACCACCCCCAATGCAAGGCGGGGGAAGCATCCGCATGGTGTCTATGGCGGATCATAGCCTTCCCTTACCACAATCCAGAATTGACAAAGGGAAATCCCACATAATAGAGACTTGTCCCAACCCTACCACTGATGAAGCCTCTGGGTCTAGCTTGCTGCGCCCTACTTCTAGTGATATTGCTGATTTGGTGTCAGCGGCAATTGCATCTGTAATAGAGCAGTTGGCTGGTCCATCTCAGCCACAGGCCGCTCCTGGTGGTTCTCCTTCTCCAGTGACAGTTCCACCTCCACCCCAGATAGTGCATACACCCACAAACTCAGATACACCTACAGAGCCAACTAACTCCAATGTAATACTGTTGCCAGATAAAGACTCTACCACTGACATTGATATGACTCCTACTCCACCTGACCCTATCTTAGTTTCTTCCCCCATTCAGACTCCACAACCTGATTCTTTTAGTGATGAAGATGAAGAACCCATTTTAGCTAGAGCCATTAGACTTGGTCTTGTGCATAAACCAGCCAGTGCCCCCCCAAAACAGACAGAAAAGTGGGTTTATGACCCCATCAACAATCCTGCACATCGATTTCGACCAAACCCAAAGAAGAAGTATACCTGGGGCAAGAAAAAGCCACTGGGGACTAAGAAAATAACCATTTCTGGAGTTAGTAAACCCTCTGGGATAGGCAAAAGGCTTCGTAGTTCAAAGAAAGGTCCTGGGTCCACTCCAGACAAGGCCATCTGCCTGTCAGACACTGAAGTGGCCACTCCAGAGACGACTGACATTCAGGTCAGAAGAGCAAACCCAGCTGCTCCTCGGCGCAGTCTTAGAGTCACTGTCCAGGGGGACCCTGCCTCCACCATGAGCAAAGCACAGAAGAGAAAAACACAGGAGGGCAGCAGCTCTTCAGGTATTAGTTTGATTAATCGCTTTCCTTACAATAGACTTAGTGTAGAACAAATAGTAGCATTGTTCCAGGTTTATCAAATTAGATTAGGACATTCGGATTCAGATAGTATACATATTATTGAATGTCTCAAAACTATGGATAGATGTACTTTCGAAACAGTAGTTAAACACATGATGAATAGGTCTAATGATACACAGATAGCTGTCTTCTCCCTAGATCAGATCCAGGAATTTAGTCAATTAGCTCACAATGCAAATGTAGAGAATATACCTTCAATTAGTACCAGTAGCTTACTTCCTTCGGTGGATACACTAGGACAACATAGTGAGATTCCAGTTCTTAAATGAATATTCTTAATTGGAACTGTAGAGGCTTAAACTCTAGTACTAAAAGACAAATAGTTAGAGACTTAATTGCTGATAATAAGGTAGATCTTTTAGCTATCCAAGAAACTAAGAAAGAATCATTTACCAATAGATGTCTCAAAAATTTATCTCATAGGCTAGATGTATGGGTATGGGTCCCTTCTGTGGGTAGATCAGGAGGCATATTAGTAGGTTGTGATAGTAATAAAGTTAAAATCATTCACCATACTGTCCATATTTTCTGCTTAGATATCATTTTAGAAAATAAATTAGATAATACTAAATGGCAATTTACAGTAGTATATGGACCAGTTCTTAGGAATCTGAAACAAGCCTTTTGGAATGAACTAACTCAGATAAAGAACCCACAGCTAGATCTCTGGTTCTTATGTGGAGATTTTAATGCCATTAGAAAAAGAAATGAAAAAACAGGACCTCACTTTGATGCACCCCTTAGTAGACATTTTAATTCCTTTGTGAACTCCCATCACCTGATTGAGCATAAGCTTCATACTAGGAAATTTACATGGTCTAATGGACATAGGTTTGCTTTATTAGATAGAGTGTTCACTTCTTTACAGTGGGAGCAACAATATCCTTTTAATTCTATTATAGATCTTAGTAGTCATGGATCTGACCATTGTCCCCTGTTAGTTCACACTTCCTCCAATACACACCTAGCATCTAAAATATTCAGATTTGACCCCATGTGGACAGAACAAGAGGAATTTGTCCAGTTAATGCACAAATGGTGGCAGGAATACCCTCTTACCTTACCTGATATAGCTTTAAGTTGGAACCAAAAATTAAAACATCTTAGGAAACGAATAAAAGGGTGGACAAAAAATTATTATGGTCAAAAAAAGAGAGAAAAAACTCAATTGAAGAACTTGCTACATGATTTAGAACTAATAAGGGATTCTAGAGAGCTTACCAATGAGGAGGGTGATCAATGGGTTAACATTACTCACAAATTAGATGATCTGTATAAAGAAGAAGAACTAAATTGGCAATTAAAAGCCAAACAAAAGTGGCTAGAGGATGGTGACTCTAATACTAAATATTTTCACTTATTAGCAACACATAGATCTAAGAAAAATAGGATTAATGCACTAGAAATAGATGGTCAGCTCACATCTAATCTTACAGATATCAAAGGTCATATAGTTAAGTATTATAAAAACCTATTAGGCACATCTGGATTCAGATTTGCTTCTCTAGAGTCTGAATTCTGGGATTCAGATGATAAACTCTTAACATTAGAACAATGGGAACTAGAAAGACCTTTTACTGAACTTGAACTCAAACAAGCTGTTTTTGCATCTGAACCAAATGGAGCTCCTGGTCCAGATGGGTTTTCCTTTAAATTTTACCAATTCTTTTGGGAGCTTGTCAAAGCTGATTTGATGATACTCACTCATTTCTTTTATGATCATTCACTAGACTTACATAAGATTAATAAATCTTGTATTTGTTTGATTCCTAAGGAAAAAGATGCTACTTTAATTAAGAAATTTAGACCCATTAGCTTAGTTAACTGTAGCTTTAAAATACTTTCCAAGTTACTTACTATTCGGTTAGAACCAGTTATGTCTAGATTAATAGATGTTAGCCAGGCAGCTTTCCTAAAAAATAGATATATCTTAGATAATATGATAGTTAGTCAGGAGATTATTCATTCTTGTCAATACTCTCAACAACCTGGTGTAATAGTTAAAGTTGACTTTGAGAAAGCTTATGATACTATACACTGGGATTATCTGTTGGAGGTTCTGAAAAGTAGAAATTTTGGTCACAAATGGATCAATTGGATCAAACTATGGCTGAACAGCTCCCAATCTTGTATTACTCTCAATGGAGAATTCACTAACTATTTTTACTGTAAAAGAGGAGTTAGACAAGGAGATCTTTTATCTCCTTTTCTCTACATTCTAGCTGCAGATACACTAAGTAAAATCTTTAATAAGGGTAGAAGGGCTCAAGTAATTAAGGGGTTAGGTCCAGAATGTCTAGATAACAAAGCAATTACCAATTGTCACTATGCAGATGACACTATCCTCTTCTTGGCTGCCCAAGAGGAGAATATTGAATCTGCATGGTGGGCCATGATGGCATTTGAGGCTCTCTCTGGTATTAGGATGAATTACGATAAAACAGAAATGTATCCTTTAAATATAGATACACCTAGTGTTAGATTCCACCAATTATTTAGATGCCAATGGGGAACATTCCCCATTAAATATCTTGGTCTTCCTCTTCATAATCAAAAATTAAGTATTAGTGATTGGCAATTCTTAATAGATAAAATAGAAAATAGATTACCTAGTTGGCAAAGTCAACTTTTGTCTATAGGAGGTAGAATCACTTTGCTAAATTCAGTTTTATCAGCAGTACCCTTGTATGCTATTTCAGTTTATAAACTTCCAAAGACAGTGATTAAAAAGATAGATAAGATTAGAAGAAGGTTCTTATGGCAAGGGAATGAAAAAAAGAAAAAATATGCACTTGTACCTTGGGAAAATGTATGCATTGCGAAACAATTTGGAGGAATGGGGATTTTAGATTTAGCTGAAATGAATATAGCCCTCCTATTAAAATGGTGGTGGAAGTTTAAGAATAACTCTTATTCTGGTATTTGGAAATCCATTATTCTTTATAAATACTTTGACCATGCTGTTCCTTATTCCCCCTTCTGGGGAGGAGTTTCCAAATTAAGATATATAGGTGATCTTAGTGTCCAGTATACTCCTGGACTCCAGTCACAGTGTAAGTTCTGGACTGATATTTGGGACAGTAATTGTAGCTTAGCAACCAGATATCCAGTAGTGTATCAACAGTGTAGTAATAAGACTATTGTTTTAAGAGAGGTAATAGAATCTCAAGGAAGGAGGGTTCAGTTTAGAAGACCTTTAGAAGGTTATGATCTTATGGAATGGGCTGAAATTCTACACATTGTTAGTACTATAACTTTCACATCTCAACAGGATCAGCTTCTCTGGAGATGGGACCACACAGGGAAGTTTACTACTAAATCTATGTACTCAATTTTAAATTTCAGGGGGATTTTACCTTTAGCCCCAGACCTGATTTGGTGGAGTTTGCCCGTACCTCCCAAAATTAGAGTGTTTATGTGGTTAACAGTACACAATAATATTCTAACCAAAGATAATTTAGTTATTAGAGGGTGGTCTGGAGATCCAACTTGCCAATTTTGCACCTATACGGAAAATGTTACTCACTTATTCCTTTCTTGTTCTTTGTCCCAGCAAGTGTGGTTTTGGCTTGGACAGAGTCAAAACTACATGCAGACATGGGTTCATTTTCATGATATTGTCACATTTGCACTACAATTAACGATCACCAAAAAAATAGGATTCTTAGTAGTTTTAAGTGCGGTCTGTTGGACACTGTGGAAACATAGAAATGCCAGTTGCTTTAATAACTGTCCAGTTAATTCTGCCCGTAATTTGATATTCCAAATTAAATCCTTACTTTGTTATTGGTCAGGGAATGTCACACCGGCTGTGAAGGAAGCCATTATGGATTGGATGCCGGTGATGGAAGATGCTATCCCCCTAGCACAGTATATGCCCCTGGATATGGTGGTCTATGAGCCACAAGAGCCCCCTCCTCAGCAGTGAAGATTGCTGTGTTACAATTTTTGTATCTAGAATATATCCTTAGCCCCTTGTTGTGTGGCTTAGTACTTGCTTCCTTATCATATTTTTGGAGATTAGACTTAGTTAAATCCTGGCTTAGTAATATGATGTTATGTCTACTTTTGAATTTCTCGGATGTACCGAGCTTGGTTAGAATACTTTCCCAGTTCATTGTGTGGTTATCAGTCTCTGTAATTATTATTTCATATCAATGAAATGGGCTTTGCCTTTTTTAAAAAAAAAAAAAAAATTTCAAAAGCAGAGGCGCCTACATGTGACCTTTCTAAGTTTGTGTAGACAGACCAAGTCATTTCCATTCAAAATATAGCTCGACTTAATATTTAGAGAAATTTAAATATATCCCCATACAAAATTCTTAAATTAGATATTTCCCCCCATCATTATATTTTTTTCTGAGTAAAGGTTGGAGGTCAAGCCATCCAACTATTTAATACCCCTGTTTATTATAACAAATGATTTCCTCCATCCGGATTTCGAATCCATGACCTCTCACATCCCCCATCATTATATTGAAATTTGATATTTACCTATCCCAAAATAATCTTTCTTATAGATGTCCCCAATTTTAAAATTTAATCAATCTAAAATGTGAATTCATATTAATTAGAAAAAATGAACTCTTTTGCCCTTTACTTTTAAATTCTGATTTTACAAATTATGTATCTCATCTTTCTACTTTATTTTCTTCCTCTCCTTCATTTCTTCCTGGATCTTCTTCTTCCTTACCAAACAGACGCCCACTATATCCCTCAAAACTAAATAGATCGCTTCCTACTTACTCAATATATATCCACAGTCTATTGTTTATTGTATTTTCTTTTCTTTTCTTTATGGTGTGTACTAATTAATTTGTGTTACCTAAATAATGACAGTTCTTTCCTAAGTTCTTAAGATTTTCTACCAACAGAATATTATGGGAAAACAAAATTTTCATGCATTAATGATGTAAATATATATCCACCTTAAAAATTATAGCTTCTTCTAACAACTAATCCAGCTTCTAACTTCATTATAATATTTTTTTAATATATAAAACATTTTTAATATTTTAATTTCTTAATAATGCAGAACTGCTGGAAGGTAAGCCTTACCGTAGGAAAAGATGGACTAAATTCTACAAGAAGGGCCACAAAAATAAGCCGCTAAAGACGGTACTGGGATAATTTAGCAAGCATTAATTTAGGAAGGTCGAGATTGGTACATAACATCTTTAATAATTGAGAAAATGAAATTTTGAAGCAAACTACTTCATTTATATATATCGTACAAAATGATCCCAACAAAAAGTACTAAATTCTACAGCATGATAGATAGCTCGTAATTTGTGCAACTCAGACATGTATTTAGTAATTAGTAAGCACACATTCGTCAGAAATGATACGACATGATGTGCAATGCTATATCAGAATATAGGAATCAGAGTAGGTCTGATGGGCATCGGACCTACCTTGGTTCGATGGGTGTGATGACCATTCGATCTGTATCAAGATTCGTGTGCTTTGTATCAAAATCTGTGTAAGTCTGTATCAATTTCCGTGTGCATAGATCTTGATGCTAATTGTACGGTCCTAGAGCTAATTGAACCTAAATGTAGGTCCGATGCCCATTGGACCTACTCCTATCTCCAGAATATATTGATATATATGATGTGCTAATAATGAAAACTGTTTTTATTGATTTCAGACGATGTCTTTACCTCTTTCATGGTGCATGGTTGTTGTACGCTGCAGATATATCGACTCTTGGTTCATCAAAATAAGTTGGTTAAAACATTACAAGTTTGTTAATGTGTTTTGTGTGTACGCGTGCGCACGTGCGCCCTTGCGCATTGACGCATTGTCACGCTCTTGCTTTAGGATTATTACTGATTATGTACTCTTGGACCTATTCTATTTGTTTTGGTACTGCGGTTTTCAGTTTCGTTATTTTTTAATTTTTTTGGTAATTTCCTAAGGTGCTCTGTTGGCAGTCAACAATTCTTATTATTACCACTTCGGATTGTTGTAAATTGTAATAAGTAAGACATTATGGTTTGGATTCGAGGACATCAACTTTAGTCTATGTAAATTTTATGAGAATTTATCTTGGATATTGATATTTATCTTTTTTACAATCTGAAATATGGGTATATATACTCTTTTTGAGGTTATTTTACCGTTAGTCATAACGGTAACATCCTATGCACCTATAACAATTTTATTTATAATTTTATTCTTATTCTATTTTACAATATTACCCTCTAATTGCTTCTATTCTTCAACATTTTCCTCAAGCTAGGATTATAAATGTCAATTAATCCTAGCTTGTTTGTTATTTCTTCAAACGCTTTCGGAATGAGACTCTTCGTGAAGATATCGGCTAATTGGTCTTGACTCTTCACATAAGGAGTTTTGATTTCCTCACTTGAACTTTTTATCTTATGAAGTGACAATCAACTTCGATATGTTTTGTTCTTTCATGAAACACCGCATTCGAAGCAATATGCCTTGCTGCATTGTTGTTGCAAAACATCTTCATTGGTTTGTCAATTTTGAAGTTCAATTCTTCGAGTAATTGTTTGATACACATGAGCTCACTTGCAGTGGATGCCATGGCACGATATTCCGCTTCCGCACTTGATCGCGCCACGACATTTTGTTTCTTGCTTTTTCATGTGACTAAGTTTCCGCCTACAAACGTGCAATAGCCGGTTGTTGATTTTCTATCGAAACTTCCGATCCAATCTGCATCGGAATAGCCACACACTTCGTTAGATTTATTGTTTTTCATCCATATACCTTTTTTCGAGTGATTTCTTTAAGTATCTCAAAATTCTATCAATTGCATCCAAATGAGGTTTTCTTGGTGAATGCATAAATTTGCTAATTTGGCTTACCGCAAATGATATATCCGGCCTAGTTACCGTTAGGTAAATCAATTTACTTACAAGCCTTTGGAATTAGTTGATATTTTCCAACGGTTCTCCAACTTTGAAATTTAATTCACAATTACTATCTATTGGTGTTGAGACCGATTTGGATCCTAATTTTCCTGTTTCTTTTAGAAGGTCAATAATGTATTTTCTTTGTGAAATAAATAGTCTTTTGATAGAGTGAGCTATTTCAATTCCTAAAAAATATTTAAGTCTACCAAGGTCTTTTATTTCAAATTTTTCTTTTAAGTGTCTTTTAACATTATTAATTTTTTCATATTTGTTTCCGGTTATAATTATGTCATCAATATAAACAAGAACAACGGTAAGATGTATCGGATTGGCTTACTTTAAAACCGAAAAAAATTAAATATTGAGATAGTTTGTCATACTATGCCCTTGGAGATTGTTTAAGTCCATAAATTGATTTTCTTAACCTACAAACAAGGTTAGCATTTTTTTCTTTTACATGACCCAGTGGGAGGGTCATATAAACCTCTTCCTCAAGTGTTCCTTGAAGAAATGCATTTTTAACATTCATTTGATATAAATTCCAACCATTATTTACCGCTATCGAAAGTAAAATTCTTATGGTATTCATCTTTGCTACCGGAGCAAAAGATTTCTTGGTAATCAATATCATATATTTGGGTATACCCTTTAGCAACTAGCCGGGTCTTGTACCTTTCTATGGTGTCATCACTTTGATATTTTATTTTATAAACTCATTTGCATCCTACGGGTTTTTTATTTTTTAGTAACAGTACAATGGTCCATGAGTTATTTTTCTAAGGCTTGAAGTTCCTCTTTCATAGCCTTGCACCACACTAGTTGGCTTATGGCTTCCTCAAAATTTCTTGGTTCTTTTATTTTGAAAATTGAACTAAGAAATGCATGGTGGTTTTTTGAAATATTTTTATATGAAATATAATCTTGAATAGGATATTGAACCTTATATGTTACGAAATCTCATAACCTTGTGGACAGTTGAGTAGGACGGGTTGACCTCCTTACCGGAACTTCTTCTTCCACCACTTTGGTCGAAGATGAGGATGAAGAAACCAACATCTCTCTCAATTAGGGCTGGGCAAAATTGCTCAAACTCGTAACTCGCTCATAACTCGCTCATTTACAACTCGAGTCAGTTCCAACTCGAGTTGGCTGACTCGTTTAATAAATGAGCTGAGTTTGAGCTTACCTCAACTCGCTCATTTATAACTCGAGTTACATATAATTGGTTACAATAAATCTCATAAATTGTTTTTGTTAAGCTGCTGTATGAAAAATTGCTAGTGCTTATGTACTAAGTTGCTGTATGAAAAATTGTTGGTGCTTATGTACTATTGTTGTATGAAAAATTGCTAGATACTGATAAATTATTTTACAAGTAGTATATAATTAACTGGTTAAACGAGTTATAAACGAGTTGTGAGCCAACTTGAGTTGATAACGAGCTGAGTTCGAGTTGGCTCTATAACTCGTTATTACCATCCCAACTCGAGTTAACTCGCTTATTTATTTAAAGAGCTGAGTTCAAGTTGGAGGTAACTCGCTCAAACTCGGCTCATTTACAGCCCTATGCTCGATTGTGTCCTGATTTTTTGCAATTAGTGCATCTCTCTTCACCACTAAGGTTAGGGTTCTGATTTTTTATGGCGAAAGCCAGGCATGAGTATTTTCTGGTATTTGGCTGGTATGTGTCGGATTTATTGCTTTTTTTTTTTTTTTCGGATTATTCTGTTTGATCGTGGATCAATCAGATATTGGTATGAATCTAATTTATTGGGCTATTGAGTTTCAGCTAAAGCACGGAAGGAGGAAAGGTTTGCTCTGATTTGAATAGGGGATTTTTTATTGGTATATGATGAGCAGAATTTTTTAGATGAATTTTTGAGATGGAATAGTACTGAAATCGGTTGATAAGAACAGATATAGGGATTATGCATATCTAATGCTCTGATACCACGTAAATTTCATGAGAATTTGATATTGGATATTGATATTTGTTATCTTTTTTACAATCTGAAATATGGGTATATATACTCTCTTTGAGGTTATTTTACCTATGCACCTATAACTATTTTATTTACAATTTTACCCTTATTCTATTTTACAATATTACCCCTCTAATTACTTCTATTCTTCAACAGTCTATTAATGAATTAGAAAACCGATCTGGCAACTTGTGCATAAACGAGATAGTACAGTATTCTATAGAGATCATAGATTTCTTGAATAAACATTGTAACGCAATCATTCCATTTGGTACCTGATTTAGATAGAAGATAAATATTTTCTTCTACGTAGATCCATCCAAACGGAACTGACCCCACTCGCTGCCAACAAATATAACACCAAAAAGAATCCAATGAATGTTACGATTTTACTGGTTGCATTAGGATTAGGATGTCGTACATAACCAGCTGAATTCTACTGGCGTGTGAGGCACCTTCAAAAGTAATAGGTTCTATCAAAAACTCATGTTGGAATAACAAATAGGAGATGGAGATTAAAAAAATTTAGATCAGTAATACAGTAGTAGCTGCAATACTGGTCTTGTACCAGAGAATTAAACTACAACAACAGACAGACAGTCCTGAAATGATCCCAGAGTTTAATTATAGGTATATTGTAAAGCAGCTGTAACAAATACTTAAATTGCAATAATACAATTGCTAACGGTGCCAACCACACCAAAGTCCCCTTACCACAATTTACTAGCACAAGAAAATACAAGTAACATATAAATATCCCATATCTAACTATTCTTCATAAAAATAAAAACAAATTGAAAATGACATTTCAGCACATATCTCACCTACTCCACTCATCTTGTTTCTCTCCTTAATAGACCTATTTAAACAATCAATTCAAGGCCAAGAACCCGCTCTTCCAACCATTACAATCCTAATCCAGAGAGAGAGAGAGAGAGAATGGAAACATTATTCCCCATAGAGGTTGGATCAAGAGGCACCATAGCATCTTTAGTCTCACAAGAGATTGAATATTTCAATTCTCTCAGGCTTGGCAAGAAGGAGAATAAACCAAAGAATAAGAAGAAGAATAAGGTAGATGTATCCCGTAAATTTCTTTCGAGCATATGTAAAGTTGTGAATATAGCTGAGAATATCCACGTCAAGAGAATAGTGAGAACTGGTTATAAGAATTTCAATTTGTCAGATAGCAAGGAACTGCTCCAAGTTTAGAATAGGAGCCCCAAAACTAGAACAAGTCCGGAATAGGCAACCCCAGGCAACAGATTGAACTGCTGTTTTTTAACATAAAGGTTGGACAGTGCTTTGTTTGTTCCATCCTGAATTCAACAAGGATTAATGATTTTTCATTACTATAGTTATACTGGAATAGCAGCTGTTTATTCCCATAATAAGTACAGAACCTAAGAGAAGGATTCTGACAACTTAGAGAAACCAAGTTTTCTCAACCGGCTACTCATTGGATTACCACCACATGTAAGATCTACCACCTGGACGAAATTACAATTCTGCCCCTTCTTTTTTGATTTGTCTATCATACTTGTACTCCTCTCTGTAATAATATCATTCGAATGTAAAATCGGGACTTGGCTACTTTTTCCCGGGTTAATTACTCTCGGCTTCTCTTTAATTGGCATAGTCTTATTCCTTTGCATCTTTCTATTAAGCATTCCCATCCCACCACATGGTACTGCAACTGGGCTTGTTTGACTCTTTCTTTGATCTGTGGAAGAAAAAGAAGAGGTTTTGGCTTGGGTCAAATTCTTTGTAGTGTTGCCTAGTTCTCTTGACATGAGGGCACCAACTGTACCAGTTGAACCAACCTTGATTGAAGCATCTCCTTTGGAGGTTTCTTGGTCAGCTTCACGAGGCATAATTGATTTCTTCTAGTTGTTGATAGTAGCATTCAAGTATTGATATGCAACTGCAGTACAACGCATAAGGAGATATGTTAATTAGCTAAAAATTCAAGGGATTTGCATAAACACTCATTAGATGAGGTGACTAACTCGATTAGGTAACTAACCAAGTCTAGGTTGTGTTAGGGTAAATGGGTGGGTGAAGATGTGTGTGCGCACATAGTAACAAGATTCACAAGTAATCTACAAATTATTTGTTTTTCCTTTTCGAATGAATAGATGATTAAACGGATTTTAGAAATTATTCCCAAATTATTTGCGAAGTATTTGCAAATTATTCTTGAATTTGACGAATTTTACAAATTATTTGCGAATTATTCTGAAATTTTATCGAATTTTGTTTTCTTTCTTAAAACATCAGCATTTTGGTACATTTATGTGCTTTATAAGAAAATGAACTATACACGAATTATACCCATATCACAAATTATACCTTACTGAACTATTCCCAAATTACGAATTTGTCACTGTAGTGTGCGTATGTGCAAATTAACAGCTAATTGCAAAGAGAAAACTGGCAATGTATGACCTTGATTTGATATACTAACAATTTACTAATATAAAAGGGAAATTCCGACCTCTTCATGTTAGCAAAACAAGAACAATATATAATTAGAGTAGAACTAAGGTGCTCTTAAGCTCACCAAGCCAAACCGTGAGCTTAACTCAAAAACCTATCGGCTTGACTTCAAACGACATTTCCAAACCGTTAGATGTTCAATCTATATTAAAATGTGCTTGGAGACCAAATTTTTCATTTTTTGGAATTTTTTTACTATTTATTAAGATGGTTTGAAAACCGCTGTTTTCCAATGGTGCAGAATTTTAATAAAAACAGCGGTTTTCAAACCAGCTTAATAAATAGTAAAAAAATTCCCAAAAATGAAAATTTTTGTCTCCAAGCACATTTTAATATAGATTGAACATCTAACGGTTTGGAAATGTCGTTTGAAGTCAATCCGATAGGTTTTTGAGTTAAGCTCACAAAGGGCTTGGTGAGCTTAAGAGCACCTTAGTTCTACTCATATAATGAGTTATATATACTTCACTTTTGTTTAAATAACAAGGTATTGTGAACACATAACCAACACCAAAGCACCAAAGGAAGAGGTGATTAGGTTAAAACATACACATTCTCACATAACTGAGCTCAGTTTAAAACCTAAAAACCAGCCTAGATCTGAATCCAACCTGATTGATAATCGTTTGAATAATCAAACAATTCAGAGCTGATGTGACCATACAAAATACAAGTCTGATCAACCAAAAGGGACTAACCTGGAACGATGTGAAGCAGAGAATCAAACATGAATAAACCAAAACCATATTGAACTAACGATAACATGAATACTCAAATCAAACATAAGTACATAACTAATCAAACTAAAGAAACATATTTTTTTTTAACTTTTGTTGAACTATTACGTGAAACAGCAGAAAAGCAACACTTAACCTGACATAAATCTGACCAATGCAGGATGAAAATTTTGTTTACTAGCTGAAAAACCAAAATAATACCAGACCCAAGCCATGCTGAAGAGACCCAAAAAGAAAACCCAGTATTATCCCCAAAACACTGCCCTTTACTACTCTAGGACTTAAGGAAATCATGAATTGGTCATGATCTCCATAAGAATGTTATACTTGAACTCCAAAATAGTAATGAAGAATTAACTGAGGAGAAAGATCAGGCGCGCACTGTCCATTAAAATGTTCATTTCTTTCTACACAAATAGAGGTGGTACATTTTACTTCAGATTAAAGAAAAGGAAGAAAAAACACCAATTTGACCATTTATGTACACAGGTACGGTTCATATAAAATACAAGAAAGTTAAAACACAAGTAATGAGGCATCAAACTAGGAGATTGAGCTTTTAGTTTACCTTTTCACATCAATCAAAGAAAAATGTTTTTTTCTAAATTGAAAAAAATAATAAATAAATAAAAAGCTGGAGATTTGGGGCATGGAAGACACTACCATCATAATGTTCCTTGTGCTTAGATCCAAAATAAAGATGCAAATTGGCTTTCATGGTGATTACATATGAAATCATTAATAAAGAAATGCCATCTTACGAGTGAACTAATAGTTGAAAATTATACAAAAGTAAAAAAGAAAAAAGAAAAAAAAGCGAAAATGGATTTAGATGTAGTACCAGCAAAATACTATTCGGCTCTCTTTCTTCGCCGCAGTTGCCAAGTTGTTCAAACGAACGGAAGAAAGAATAATACTTTGTTTTCTTTTTGATAGAGGAGAGGAGGAAGGAGCAATTGGTTGATCAAGAATCAACGAAGAAGAGCTTCCCTCATATGCGGGTATAGCCTCGCAAAAGTAATGACTGGTACTGTGATTTGTAGTTTTAGTAGGGGCAACAAAACAAATTGCGCTACAACGACAAAGAATAAAGAATAATAAAGCATCGGCTACAGCCTACACCTAGTAGCACGTTAGCCGCACTCCGCAGGCATCAAGTGCTATTTTATATGAGAGGGTGATCTCCATTTCTTAAAACAGGACATGTCCATTTTTATAGCATATCACTTTGGAAATATGCGATTAAAATGATGAAGCGGATTAATATTTATCACGTTGCACCTCATGAGAAGCCGAATTTTTTTTTCTTACCACCCTCAAAAATCGGAATTAAATCAATATCACCCGTTTATTCAGAATTCAGATTCCACCACGTACGCGTACTGGATCTGCGCACGGATTTCCAATCCGTACGCGTAGTGGATATGCGGACCGATCCGTTCGCACAGTGGATATGCGCACGGATATAGGTGTGATATGATGTGTCATTTATGTTGCACAGGAGGTGTGAGGAGATGTGATATGATGTGTCATTTATGTTGCACAGGAAAAGAGGTAAAAAGGTAAACCATAATTAAAATGTATATATCATCTAGAAAAATGTATATAGGTAAATCTTTTAAAGGTTGGGAATGTAAAAAGGTACACTGAGTGTACGCAGTATGTCAGATGGAAATGACCATTTGGTAATTAATTAATGTTTTTTGATGTTTCTTTCCCCATTTAATACCGCAAAACCAAGTTTCTATGGTCAAACGCACCCAACTTTGTAAATATCCACGCACGCATATTGGCTACGCGAACGGGTCGGTGCGCCGACCCACTATGCGCACGGATCCGTGCGCATATCCACTGTACGAGCGGATCGGTCCGCATATCTACTACGCGTACGGATTGGGAATCCATGCGCAGATTCAGTACGCGTACGTGGTGGAATTTGAATTCTGAATAAACAGGTGGTATTGATTTAATTTCGATTTTTGAGAGTGGTAAGAAAAAAAAATTCGGCATGAGAAGGGAACAAAAAGAAGCAAATTTTATGTCATGCATGTCAAATATAATCTGCAATTTGAAAACAAAAATGATAAGCAGTAAACCATACCTTGTATTTATTTCATTTATAAGAGATCGTTGGCTGATAGACAATTCACACCCAAATCCCACAATTTAAAATTGCGATGCAGCGCCTACTCATAGGCTCCCAGACAGAAGCTGCAATCCAACTAGGGGTGGGCAAAATAGCTCAAACTCGTAACTCGCTCGTAACTCGCTCATTTACAGCTCGCTTTAACTCGCTCATTTATAACTCGAGTTGGCTGGCTCATTTAATAAATGAGCTGAGTTTGAGCTCACCCCAACTCGCTCATTTATAACTCGAGTTACACAGTATTGATCACAATAAATTCCAAAAATCCAAACCCTGTAACTAAACCCAAATCCCTCAGACCTTCACGGAACCGATTATTTTTTGTTAAGCTGTTTTTTATGCATATGAAGTTGTTGGATACTACTCCCTTTGGCCACATGAAAAAGAATTCATATCACCTAAAGTAACTCAAATTTCGATTTTAGATCAGCACCTATTAAACTGGTTAAATGAGTTATAAACGAGTTGTGAGCCAACTCGAGTTGATAACGAGCTGAGTTCGAGTTGGCTCTATAGCTCGTGATTATCATCCCAACTCGAGTTGGCTCGCTCGTTTATTTAATGAGCTGAGTTCGAGTTGGGGGTAACTCGCTCAAACTCGGCTCATTTACCGCCCTAAATCCAATAATCTTCATATATTTTTTTTAAATATATATTGTAAAATACTAATTTACTATTATTAGATTGTGGTTTCGATTATAGTATATCATATATATATTTTCGGTTGTAATTAATCTTTGTTTCAATGAAACAGACTTCGGCTTTTTTTATCAAAAATATCATATATATATAGAGAGAGAGAGAGTGACTAAGGTCAAAGTGGTAGTTCCTAGCCCCCGGTGCTATCAAGTCGTTTTAGGATTTTTAAAGTCCAAACGGTCGATCCGAACCGTTCAAGTTGATCTCCATATTGAAATGTGCTTGGAGACCAAATTTTACATTTTTTGGAATTTTTTTACTATTTATTAAGCCACTTTGAAAATTTCTGATCCGGTGGTCCAGAATTTGGTTGCACTGTTTTTACTGTTCACCCGGATCAGCAATTTTCAAAGTGGCTTAATAAATAGTAAAAAAATTCCAAAAAATGTAAAATTTGGTCTCCAAGCACATTTCAATATGGAGATCAACTTGAACGGTTCGGATCGACTGTTTGGACTTTGAAATATTATTATCCACCAACGGTTTTGATTAAAAAATGAAATTTTGATTGAATATCAGCTCTCTGATGATTTTGGAATTAATTGATAATTGATTAGTCATGTCTTTATTTTTTTATATCATTTAATAATGTTATTTGTCATTTAATATGACATTTTGTTGAGATTTTTTTTTATAAAAAAGATCAAAAAGATGTGTAGATGTTATTTAATATGTAATTTAAAATATGTTATTTGTCATTTAGTCTATTTTTTTTTATGAAAATATGTCATTTTGTATGAGTTTTTTCTATTCTTATATAATATGTTTCAGTTGCAAGGCACATGTCATTTTGTATGAATTTTTTCTGTTATCTTATAATATGTTTCAGTTGCAACGCACGGGCACGATACTAGTTTTAAATATATATATATAGACACACACAATGAGCGGCTACTATTAAAACGTTTGTTTCTAGGTCATGAAAAAAAAAAAAATGGCGAGTCTGAACATTTAAAGCCTAATCGAATTTCCGTTATGATTGTTTGATCATGACTACGAACCAAACAACTATTTTTGTTTGGTTTGATCATGACTACGCACCAAACAATTATATAAATTCATCGATTTTCAAGTTTATTAATTTAATGGTTCTGTACGTTCAGTTATTATTATGATCATTATTTGATCCGTTCATCTAATTTGATTAATTCAATCAAGTTACGGTTACCCAACTTTATATTAAAATTGAATTATTAAAATTTTGTTAATTTGACTAATAAAATAATGGTTCCGTAGATTTTAATGATTGACACAACAAAATGAATTTAACTGATAATTTAAGTGTCATTTTGCTATAATTATTTCTAGAAGATATTTTTAAATAAAGATAGAGGTCAAGTTTTTCAACTTTAAATATCCGCAAAAAAAAAAGTTCAAGTCAGATTTCGAACATCGATCCAGCCTCTCACACATAAAATATTGTCTTAATTACTAAATTTAAAAAGATTTTTAATCTAAATCTTAATAGATAAATATTATGAGAAATTATGAATATTCCATATCACTCGAAAAAACAAAATTTTAAATGAGATACAAAGATGAGACTTAAGAATTCATTGATGTGATGTGCCTATGAAAGTGAAGTTTTTTCTTTGGCTAATGATGGACAACAAAATTCTCACACAACAAGTTCTAACGGGAAGAGGATGTGTGGTCACGGCGGGATGTGTACTCTGCAGCAGTGGTCATATCGAAACAAGAGACCACATGCTCAGCAACTGCACGTATTCTTCAAGAGTATGGCGAGGTTTAGGGGCACAATTAAACCTGCCGCCAATGACAGGCAACAACCCGATTGACACGTGGTGGTATGGACGCGATCAACTGTCTGGACAAAGTAGGATACGGTGGGACACGACATGGGCAGCTGGATCATGGGCCATTTGGAAAGAACGGAATAGGAGAACTTTTTCTCAAAAGAGGAAACCTGAGCATATTTTGATAAATGCAGCAGCAATCGATATACACAACTGGATGCTTTTTGTGTAATTTACAATCTGAGAGAAACGGCATCGATGCCATTAGTGCATTTTTAATTTATTTAGCGGAACTTTTTAGTATTTAATTTTGTAAAATCCTTGTGGGCACCTTACGGAAACCACTGGGTTGACGTAATGCCTTTGTAAATGTTTTTCTTATCAATATATTTCTTAGTGGAATTTCCACTAACTCTCAAAAAAAAAAAAAAAAAAAAGAATTCATTGATGTGCTGATGGAATTGGAAAGCATACCTTTTCGCGGGTCCATTAACGAGATTTCTATTTATATAGGAAGTTGAATGCTTAATTTGGACAAAAGTTGATAAAAATGGACGGGCCCGTTGATGTGCTGGAAAGCATATCTTTGTGTTTAGTTTTGAAAAGTAGTTGATTACTTGATTGTAAGTTTAGCATTTTTTTTCTTTTCTTTTTTACATGTGTTTTGTTTGGGCACTCCGTCCAATAATTTTTTTTTTTTTTGAAATATGAGATGGAGTCAAGTCATCCAACACATTTCAAACTCTTATGTATTAATATAGGAGAATGGCTAATATCAAAACGTTTGTTCCTGGGCTCAGGAACAAACGATTCTGTTTTCCAATTTCTGAAGTTCAAACAACAAATCCAAACCGTTAGATGTTCAATCTATATTAAAATGTGCTTGGAGACCAAATTTTACATTTTTTGAAATTTTTTTACTATTTATTAAGCTAGTTTGAAAACCGCTGTTTTTATGAAATTTCTGCAGCATTGAAAAACAGCGGTTTTCAAACTAGCTTAATAAATAGTAAAAAAATTCCAAAAAATGTAAAATTTGGTCTCCAAGCACATTTTAATATAGATTGAACATCTAACGGTTTGGATTTGTTGTTTGAACTTTGAAAATTGGAGAACGGAACCGTTTGTTCCTGAGTCTAGGAACAAACGTTTTGATATTAGCCATTCTCTTAATATAGATGATTTTTCTATTTTGTGGGTTTCGAATCATGACCTTTCACATAAAAGTCATGTGCCTTTGTCACTAGACCAAAGATAAATTCTCTACTCCGTCAAATAGTTGATAAACGTAGTACGCAAAGAGAGACAAATGAACTTGTCATGTTGTGCCATATTTATACGTGTTTGAAATCAGAGGCGGAGTTATTGTAGCATAGAGTAGGCAGTCATCTATCTTTGAAAAAAAAAATTGGACCAGGTTCTTTAAAGGATCTTGTTTGCTCCTGAATTTGATTCTGCCTACTCCTAGTTAGTCCAAACGTTTTTCTTTTGCAATCATATATGTTCTTTTGTATATGTTCGATGAGGAGGGTTCAAATGCCTCCACCATGCCTCCATTTTTAAAAACTTTAATAACTCAAAATTTAAAACTTAAAAGTCAAAATAAAACCGTTGGATATGATCTACATCATTTTATCTATGCACGTGTAAAAAATAATGACATTTCAATTTTGTTTTGGTTGTCATCGAGAGCTTGTAAAAAACGTACTAATGTGGATAATTTCTAGACGTTGATTTTTCAACTTATTGATTCACATTAAAAACAAAATCAAAATGTGATAATTTTTTATGAGCACATAGATAAAATGATATAGATCACATCCAACGATTTTATTTTGACTTTTAAGTTTTAAATTTTGAGTTATTAAAGTTTTAAAAAATAGAGGCATGATGGAGGCACAAAAAATGAAGACATTTGAACCCTCCTCATGTTCGATTACCCTTGGCAAAATTTATAGCTACGCCACTGTCTGAAAACATGTTATACCGCACAATAGTAAAAATGAACACAACACGTTTATATACACAACACGGTTTGGTAAAGTGTATTTTGGAGTGTCGTGTCGGTATCTAGACGTGCCATGCCGGATTTTAAATTTCTTTTCTAAAATCTTACCAAGAAATGATTAAAAAATAGGTAATAATGTATACAAATATGAAGAAATGTCCAGAAAATAAATAATTAATTCAATTTATGTATTTTGCAAGTTTCAATTTTTTTATTACTTTTCCGGCCTGATTTTTTTTTCACAGTATCTTTTTTATGTTTTGATATACATAAAAGAACGTTTTTAGGTGTACCTAATATTTTTGAGTGCATGTTTTGTGCAAATTGGGTGAATCAATAAAAAAACTGAGCAGCGGATTTGCTTTTTTATACTTGGCGACTTTTTTTTGTAAAGAGTAGTGGTGTTAACATCCACCGATTTCATTAGAAATCATAAAGACTAAATTCAAGTATCTAAAGCAGGTACTTAAAACTAAGCCAAACTGTCTGTTATAAAATATCAACAATACCAAAAACAACAACTATCATAAAACCTGCACAAAACAGCAGCAAGCACAAAAACAAACAAATTTAACAACCAACAACAACTATCAGTAATCTAATAAGTTCTAATCAACATCCCCATCTTCATTCACTATGTCTTCAGATGTTGGACTTAGAGGGATGCCAGACTCAAAATCCCCCTGATAATGTACATTCCGCAAAATATAAAATATGAAGTATATAATTGAATATGATGACAAAAAGTTTTGAGTGAAATTTTAAGAAAATTTATAATCATCATATCAAGTAGAAATTTTTTGAATCTTGAAAATAAGAAAAATATGCGTTACAAACATATATAAGATTGAAGTATTGAGAAATAAGAAATTTATATGAGATAATAAGTTAACTAATAGAGAATTAAGGAGTCCGGCTAGTATGACATCGGTGTCATATGACACCATCTACAAAATTAATTGGATAGATTTCAAACGACTAATTCAAACCGTTCAAACTGATTTACTTTATGAGTGATATATTTACATGCAAAAAATTTATATTTTATAGTTACTTTAGTACCAAATCAAGCGGTAAAAAATATTGAAAAATGAATTTATTAAAATTAACTTAAAAACTCACATATTTGACCGCTTGACTTGAAACTAAATAAATTCGAAAAATTATAAATTTTGTATGTAAACGTACAACTAATTAATGAAATAGATCAGTTTAAACGATTTGAATTTACCGTTTAAAATCAATTCGATAGATTTTTGAAGTTAGTGTTATATAGGATGAAATAATACTAATATCATACTATTCGGACTCAGAATTAAAATATCTTGAAATAAAACAAGCTGAACTTGGCCTGTTGGGCCGTGACATACAAACTCTCTATTTTTCTCCTCTCTTTAATGATCTCTCTCCTCTTCTGTCTCAGCACGTGGCAAAATCTCTCTGAGTCCAGCGTTGCCATGCAGCTGCTGAGAGAGCTGGTTGCTCTCTATTACTTGCACTTCTTCTCCTCTCTCACTGTTGGGTTGTTTCCACTCGTTCTTTCCTCTTTTCTCTTTCTACAGTCGCAAAGAAACTGAGGAAGTTTCCTCTCCCTTGTTGGTTAAATTATTGTGATGTAAAATATGATGCCGTGTGTGGTTCTCTTCCACGGCAGTTAGCCCAACTGCTTGGTATTCATCTCTCTCTGCCTTGTTTCTCTCTTAACTAATCTAAGGTTTTGAAAGATTGATTTAATATATTTAGAACACAAGTAAATCTCACGGTTATTGGAAACCTGCTTAATAGTTGGGTGATGGTATATTTTGTTGATGCCTTTCTTTCCCATCGTGTCTTTATGCATGTGGTTTGAGTCCGATAACCACAAGTACTCAATTCTTTTTGTCCTTGCTCAGATGGTAATTCTTGAACTTTGGAAAGGTTGTTGATATGAAATTGATCTGAGCCTTGAGGTTTAGAATCAAAACCTTAATTAACTTTATCACTCAGTAGCAGTGTATTTGGTTACTGGTATGAGTCTCAAGGACTATTTGTAAAGAAAAGAATATATAAGAGTTATATTTTGTAAGATTTCCATAAGCCAGTAATAAACCCATGACAGAGGGTCTAATATAAAAAAAAAAGTCATTTGAACTGATGGGTATACACTGTCTGAACTGTGAAAATATTGATAGAAGTTGAGCTGGACCTTTTTGCTATGAGACCAAAATAAAATAAAAAGGAAATTAAGTAGAATTGTACTTGTTTTATTTTTGTTGGGCCGATAACAAATGAATTAAGAAAAAGAGAATGACTTGATGTGAGAACTTGGACATTATATAGAGATTTGAAGTATTAAATTAATTGAAATGGAAGTTAAATAAAAATGAGGAATAAAGAAATTATAATATTAGTTGGTGCCATCAATTAATTGTGAATAATAAATCCATATGAATTAATTATTGGGACAAATTATTTTGTAGTGATAATTTTATATGTAATAACTAAGACAGTGTTATTCTGTCATTGGCATAGATTCTGTGGGGGTTCACTAATTTTATATGAAACAACTGATATGCAACGATTGATCGTTCTATCTGCCTACGTTATCTGGTGCGGGGTTCACTGGCTTTGTTTTGATATTCCTTTCTAAGAATTAAATTGTATTCGTTTTCCATGTTGAATATCTGATTGACTGCATTATTTTAGTATAAATATGCTATCAAAAAAAGTAATCTAACAAATATTAAAAAAAAACAATTCGATTTTTTAGTGTTAGATTTCAGCATTTTATCTATTTGTCTCTAAAAAATAAAAATAAAAAATAAAAAAAAAATTAAATGAGGGACCGGCCATTTAATGGCCGGTTTCCCTCTTTAATAAAAAAATAAAAAAAAGTTGCGGGACTGGTCATTTAATGGCCGGTTTAGGCATTTTTTTAATAAAAGTTGCGGTATGTGGGCATTGTTATTAATCTTTATTTAACTTAGGGTATTTTTAAAAATGTCGGAAAATAAAGTGTTAGTGTGCCGAATTTATTGGGCCTGTGCATTTATTAAGTTTTCCTTTTAAATGGTTAGTCGAAGGACAAAAAAAATCAAGTTAACATTATCGATTCAAGCTTTAAGTATTAAATTACGCCAAATGATTTTTTAATAGCCAAAGATAAAAAGGATTAAATTACGTCCAATGATACTAGCATAATTATTTGAAAAAATAATTTTTTTTACCAACTTTTTTCTATTTTTTAGTGCCCATAAAAGTCGAGTTTCCGATCCGATTCATTCGATTCCGATTCTATGCTCGAGTGACCGATTCCAATTTTGCGAACCATGGTATGTTCCCCACACCACCTATCCAACCAAAAGGCAGTACTCACTACTTACTAAGCAGCGACTTCTAAAACTGAACCATTTGAGGCGTGTCCAAAGCGTGTCAAAAAGTGTTGTGTCCTGAATGTGTTAATCCGTGTCTTGTTTAAGAGTGCTGATTTCACCAACTCAGACACAATACCCCTAAGGACACAGTAGGGAGTAGGGACACACCCTAACACTGGGTGTCCGACAAAATGAACAACATTACAAATACATCATGACCTTTTTTTTCCCTTCAAATTCTCCACAGAATTAATATGCAAGTAATTGCTGTTCTTTCCTACAATTAGACAACGCAGCAAACAAAACGAAAAGTTCAAACAATAAAATAAAACCACCTTATATGTGTAACGATAAAAAAATTATGCATGTTCGCAATCTACTAATATGAGCACGAGCATAGAATATCATACAGGCTCACTATATATTGATTTGAGCGCAATAACTTTTGGTTCTGCTTTTTTTTTTTTTTTCTGATTTTTCTTATCTACCTTTGTAAAAGAGTTTCAGTTGTAATAATTTAAGTATTGGTGCACAATATATGTACTGATACGAAATAATGTATAACTGGTTTGATCCTGATTAATATCGCCTACAGACTTTCCACCCAAAAAAAATATTGACACTCATGGTCATACTTATTCTAACCTTCTAAAGATAAGAAACCATACAATAAAACTCAACCTCAGTCCTTAAAGTAATTGGAGAGAAAAAAAAAATAGAAGACCAGAAAAATCAATACACAAAATAAATCATCATTTTTGTCTAGTGATATATTTTGCAAGCTAATGCAATAGAACCTTCTGAAAAAAAGGAGGAATCGAAAAATGTATGTAGGTTATAAAAATAGTTCTTATTCAATTAAGGTTTTTTTTACGAGGATCTGTCTTTTGATCGAGTAATTAAGATAATATTTTATGTGTAAAAATCAGGGTTCTAAATAGCGCGCTATAGCGTTTTCGGACCATAAAAGTTATGGCGCTATCGGCGCTATAGCGGTGCTATATGGGCATAGCATCGTTTTTTTAACTGTTCCGCTATGACGCGATAAACGCTATTTAAACTTTTGGTAAAAATTGATAAGTTCAAAATCCGACTGAAGAATTATTATGGAGATGTAAAATTGAAATGTTAAATTTTCATCTTATCTCATGTAAACAACTCATTGTAGGATTTTTCTCGTGCTTTTGTTCAAGAAGTTGCAATTATAATTGTAAATATAAATTAAGGGTTGGATTTTCAAGCTTCTTAGTCATGTTGATCATCTATATTTTTCTCAATATTTTCCTAATCAAAGGACACGTATTATTGCATACTTCTCTCCTCATTTAAAAAAAGAGAGTTTGATATATCTAAGTTATATAATATGTTATAAAAAAAATTATTGATTTTCAAAATTTTCTAAATGTAAGATTTATTTTATAAGTTGTCTTATTTTATAATCTTACTTGTTTTTAGATAAATATTTTTCTTTGGAAGTCTGAAAAAAAACAACTTTAGCTTTCAAAATTGTATGATACGCTCTTTTAATGTGATTAAGCAAATGCAAACGGAACACTACAACCAAATTAAGAGAATCATGTAGATGAAACCTAAACCTTTTCAGTACATGCTATTTGAATGAACTTCTCAAGAAATAAAATTCAAAATTCTATTATTTAAACCACATTGCATCTGAGAGACTGAGACATAAAGCATCTTAGAAATATAATTACATGCATCTCCAAAAAAAAATATTGTTGCATAACTAAATGATGATGTTAATTATTTTAAGACTCACCAATATGTTCATAATCAAGATATTAGAGGAAGCTAAAATTGACCCGCGCTAGCTGTCTAGCTGTGATTTGTAGCTCGATTATTCAAGCATAGAAATCTAAATGTACAATATGTATCAATTCTACCATCCAAATTAATTAACTTAGGTTTTACTTGGGCATGCATGGAGGATAGTAATTAGCTTTTTTTTTAATTAGTTGTGAATGGAGGAAGAATTTCTTATTTTATCTTTAATTTTCTATGTAATTTTTAACTTTTTTATTTTTAGTGAATTATGCCTACCAGTTTGTTAAAAAAAAAACAAAGATTTAAATGCAAGTTCCTGTTTTAGACTTTTAGTTTCTAAATTCACAGTCTGTCCTGATAACCATCTCCAATTTTCTTCCCCAAATCTACCATCCAGCCGACATAACGACAGCTGGCTCAACTCAATGCTACTAGATAAATGCGGAATAATTCATCAAGCCTAATCTGACATAAAAGCTTAAATTTAAATAACTTCCAAGTTCCAATTGTCATGTCGTATTATCTATATTATCAACCGCTCAGTCATATTTCTTAATAATTTCTTGATTGTATAACTTATATTTTACATACTTCTCTCCTCATTTAAAAAGAAAAAGTTTGATGTATCTAAAATGCAACAAAATATTTAATTTAATACAAAATTTCCTTTTTACGTTCTTCTCTAGGATTACTTGTGCGTGTTAATTTTTGTCATATATATATTTTATTATTTAAAAAAAAGATGTTTATTTGTTTCAAAAAAATTAATGTAAGATTTATTATTTAAGTTGTCTTATTTAAAAAGAAATGTAAATAGTTTTCATTGAAAGTCTGAAAATAATTTTAGCTTGCAAAATTGTATGATAGGCTCTTTTAATGTGATTAAGCAAATGCAAAATGTGCATTGCAACCAAATTAAGAGAATCACATAGATGGAACATTTTCAGTACACACCATTTGAATGAACTTCTGCACTTCTCTATGAGAGCCTGTTCGGTGAAACACTGAGTGGATTTTTTTTTCTCACACGCATAGTATTTCGGCCATTCAAAAATCTTCATTTCCGTTCCCATTCTCATTCCCTTTAGACGGCCAAACACGCCCCGAATGAAATTCAAAATTATATTATTTAAACCACATTGCATCTGAGACATAAAGCATCTTAGAAAATAACATGGGTCCCAAAGAATGGTAATTAATGATATTGTTGTATAACTAAATGATGATATTAATTCTTTTAAGATTTACTAATATCTTCATAATTAAGTTATTGGAGAATGCTAAAATTAATTTGTGCTCGCCGTCATATGCTGATCACCCGTTGAAGTATATATATATAAACGAAAACTATGCACCATTTGTACCATCGAAGCTAATTAACATGGGTTTTTCACACACGTTCCAGCTTATTGGCAAAACTTCAATTCAGTATTTGAGATTAATAATTTTCAGCTATTACTTCGCAAATTTTGATTCATTGAATAATATATTATTAGTTTTTACTAATCATTAATACAGAAGAGAAAGTAGCTGTAATAGTAGAATTGTAATATATATTTTTTTTTGAGAGGTGAGGGATGGTCCCGTTAGGGATCCGACTCTGCTGCTTTTCTGATCCGAACTATTCAAAATTTTTCATTCACGTATTTCAATAAAGTAACTTTTTCATGCACAAATCTCAACAAATTTGAATGGCTCGGATCGGAAAAGCAGGAAGGTGTTTTTCTTTAAGAAAAACACCTGAGTTGGTTCCCCCCGTTAGACGTCCCTCTGCATAATATTTGTGCATATTATCTTGTTATTTTTAATCATATATAATTTATTATTTAAAAAAAAAATTGTTTTCAAAATTCTCTGAATATAAGATTTATTGTGTAAGTTATCTTATTTAAAATTTAATTTATTTAGATAAATAATTTTCTTTGGAAGACTGAAAAGCAATTTGAGTATGCAAAATTGTATGATACAATTAAGGAAATGCAATCGGTGCACTGCAAAATAAGAACTTATAAAACATAAACTATTTATAGCATAAGAACTTATAAAATTCATTATGCGAGGCTGGACTTTGATATATAAATTTTATAGATAAAGTTATTTATTCTTTCTTTCAAGTTACTTTTTAATTTATATTTAGTTCATGTCCGGTTTTTCGTTTGCACATTTTTAAACTTCATCCAAATTTTGTTACAAATAGTTTTTAAACTCCATTTTTTTTTAAATAAATCTTACATCTTACATTTAGAAAATTTTGTTATATCGTGCATCATCGTTGTTTTTGCACGAAAGCATTGTTGTTTTTTAAAAAACTTCAAACGGCCATAACTTTGGCTAAGAAACTCGGATTTGCGCACGACCCCAATTCAGAAAGCTTGGGACGAGACGGGGTGAATGGCGCATTAGAGATCATCCTAGGAGGCCGACGGAGTCAGAATTGCAAAAAAGGTCGTTTAGTATCTCAAAAATTGAGTCAAAGATTTTTATCATTGGTAGACACACAACGACCCGTTTGTGGCTCGTGACAGTGTCGTATGCAGCATGGTAAAAGTCAGAACTTGTATCAAATCTAGTTCCTTTCTAGATATGCTAATTAGCGTAATTTAACATAATTTCAAGTAATTTAGCATATTTTAGTATAAAAATGCTAATTTATACATCAAAAGAAGTAATCTAACAAATATTAAAAACAAAATTCGAATTTTTATTATTAAATTTCATTCATATTGTCTCTCAAATCTAAAAAAAAAAAAATGAACCGCCCTCCTGTGAGGCGGTTTGGTTGGCAAACCGCCCCCCATGGAGCGATTATGGCAGATTTAACAAAAAAAAAAAACCGATGATAGATATGTTATTTTTTTTTTTATGAGGGTATTAATAAAGAAATCGGTCCAAATTTTGTTACAAATAGTAAAAAATGTTCATCTGAAAAATGCAACTTTATCTATGAGACTGTCGTTATTTCATGTCCCTCGCTCTCTTATAAATTAGCAAAACTCCTGTTTTCGCACCTCTTTGTCGCACATATTCTACAACTCACGCCGCCGCCGCCATATCTCTTCCAAACCTCTTTGTCGCACCACTTCTACAACTCACGCCGCCGTCATGGGTCGCATGCACAGTCGAGGTAAAGGTATCTCGGCATCAGCTCTGCCGTACAAGAGGACACCGCCTACCTGGTTCAAGATCTCCTCCCAGGATGTATATTTTCTCTTCCTTTTCTTCCTCTCAGATCGATTTATTTGCTTCTCCGTTTCTTAATTAGCTGTCGTTGTTTGGGTTGACTTTCTCTGATTAGAAATGCGGAGGATTTTGGAATTGTCAGTTTTTAAATCAAGGCATAATTTTTCAACTGGTGACCCATGACTATTTTTCTGAGGATAGAACAATAAATTATGGCGATTTAAGACTCTAATTGGTACTTAGTGAGATTCTATGCTGTGTTTAGGAAACCAATCGTTAATCCGTGCTCTAACTGAACATTGAGTTAATTAAAATGTGAAGCATTCGGATTTAATTGAAAATTTTAAAACAAGATAATCAAGGGCAATAAGGCTAATATTATTCATCCCTATTGTTCAAAAATTTAGGTGGAAGAGAGCATTCAAAAGTTTGCCAAGAAGGGCATGACTCCGTCTCAGATTGGTGTGATTCTTCGTGATTCACATGGTATTGCTCAAGTAAAGAGCGTAACTGGAAGCAAGATCCTAAGGATCCTTAAGGCTCAAGGTTTGTTTCTCTTCCTTATTTTCCTAGTATCTTGGTGCTTAAGCTGTTTTAACTTTGGTATTGTAAGTACAAGAGTTGGCATATATATGTAGTTTTAAGTGAAGCTGCTTTGGTGTACTAAGTAGTAACAATGCAATGTGAAAAATATAATTTCTCATGTTTTGCTGGTATTAACAGTTAGCGTAATGTTAAGTTGATAAAAAGAACCTTTTTCCATAAAACATTTTCTCCATGCTGATTTATGTTTTGGTTTTTCAGTGTTAAATTGAAATTGTCAGAACATGCTGCTATTATTCTTACTCCATTGCTCTGTATGATAGTCCATTAGTCTTTTAAAGAAAACTACTTGAGAGTTATAGTATTATAACTGTTGGGATTTTTTAGGCCCAAAACGGCCTTGGCCCATCTCTCTTTTTCTATATTTCTCTTGGTGACCTAAATCTTAGATTTAGTGGTGGCTGCTCCTTGTGCAAGACAGAAAGAGAAAGAGAGAGAGGAAGAGAGAGAGGGTGAGTGATTGTTTTTGTGCTAACAATTGGAACACTCTTGTAATCTCTTGTTTAATAGTGAAGCTTGTTGGTCGTTTGTCTCCCGGTGGAGTATGCCTGACCGAACCACCTAATCTTTGTGTTTTTCTTTCTCTTGTGTGTTTTTTGGACTCGATCTATCTCGCGGTAACATATTTTCTCTATTTTGGTGTTTTTGGTTGTATGCAAGGATGCATTTGTCTCTAACTTCTCGGTTCTTGTTGGTGTATGGATTATTGGGTTCTTTGCGGGTTTCTTGTAGTTGGTACGGGCTGTACCGGTATTCCACATTTCTAAATTAACTCCAACAAGTGGTATCAGAGCTCCGGGTTATTTGGTACGGTTCCAACATGAACAAGAATATGACAAACCCTAATATTGCATCTGTATTTGGGATTGAGAAATTTGACGGGAGACAAAATATGACAAACCTTAATATTGCATTCGTATTGCATCCGTATTTGGGCTATGACGGTTGGCGACGGAATGAGTTGCCGATTTGAACCTACGGTGGAGATTTGTTGGGATTTTTTAGGTCCAATACGACCATGGCCCATCTCCCCTTTCCTATATCTCTCTTGGTGATCTAAATCTTAGATTTAGTGGTGGCTGCTCCTTCTTGTGCAAGATAGAAAGAGGAAGAGAGAGAGGGTGAGTGATTGTTTGTGCTAACAATTGGAACATTTTTCTAATAATGAAATTTGTTGGTCGTTTGCCTTCCGATGGAGTAGGCCCGACCGAACCACCTAATCTCTGTGTTTTGCTTTCTTTTGTGTGCTTTTTGGGCTCGATCTATCTCGTGGTAACATCTTTCCTCTATTTCGGTGTTTTTAGTTGTATGCAATGTTGCATTTGTCTCTAACTTCTCGGTTCTTGTTGGCGTACGGATTATTGGGTTCCTTGCGGGTTTCTTGTAGTTGGTACAGGGTGTACCGGTATTCCGCATTTCTAAATTAACCCCAACAATAACATCATTCTTGTTGCTGTAATAAGTAATAACCTGAATTGCAAAATGCTTGCTATATCCATAATCAGGGTTGGCGCCAGAGATTCCAGAGGACCTTTACCACCTGATAAAGAAGGCAGTGGCGATCAGGAAGCATCTTGAGAGGAACCGCAAGGACAAAGACTCCAAGTTCAGGCTAATTCTTGTTGAGAGCAGGATCCACCGCCTTGCTCGCTACTACAAGCGCACCAAGAAGCTCCCTCCTGTCTGGAAATAGTTAGTGCCTTTCCACTTCCCTTTTCATTTATATCATTTCTATATTAGTTCTCTGATGATGATTTGCTTCATTTGAAGTTGTTATCAAGGTTTACTGATAATGATTAGAAAAATGGTTGGAGAACATATTTGCATATTTAAATTAGGTCTGCTTTAGGGTGTAAGACAACAATTTGACATTGTCAAACTAATTTTTTTCCTTAAAATGGCCCCTTCTAAAGGTGTTCAATTGTCGTTGTAATTACATTATCCTTTGAAATTGTTTGCATGTTGCACTTTTTCCTTCAATGTGAATTTTCTTTTAATTATTCATTCCACTAGGTCACAAAATGGATTACCATGTTTAACTTTGTTCTGATCTAATTCATAGATCTTTATCAAAATTTGTACTCAAGTCCTTTATAAGGCTACCAGCTTATACTGTTTTTCCACACTAATAGTCAGCTTAACAAAACTAATATAAATATCTATTTAGTTGTGATTATGTTTTCTTTTCAGAAAATGATTTACTCCTGCTTTGATCTGCTTTCATCTAAGACTAACTTGTTTTACTGTTTTTTTCACAGTGAGTCTACCACTGCCAGCACCCTTGTGGCTTAAGTTAATCTGGACATATGATGTCGCTTTGTAGGATTTTCTTCGTGGTTTTGTGCAAGAAGTTGCAATTATAGTTGTTAATATAGTGAATTGGATTTTTATATTTCTTTCTTATGCCGCATCAGTATTTGATTGGGAAACTGGTCTTCAACTTTTTCAGTATTTGAGATTTGGCAATTTTCAGCTATCAGTTTGCAAATTTTTGGTTCATTGAATAATATGTTATTAATTTTTAGAGTGAGGCTATGGTACTATGCATAGTGTGGATTAGTCCGCACTACGGATTAATATTTTTGTTTTCAAAATTCTAACGGTCAACCATTCAACATGATCTCCATATGAATATGTAAAGATCTCCATATGAATATTTACATGTTTGAAATTTTTTTATTATTTTTTTAGATGAGTAGGAAATCACTGTTTTTTAGATCAAAGTGATTTGCTACCCATCTAAGAAATAGTAATTTTTAAAATATGTGAAATTTAATTTATAAGTATATATTGATGTGGAGATCATGTTGAATGGTTCGGATTGATTGTTAGAACTCTTAAGCCGAAGATTTGAGTCTATAGCACGTGTCAATATGTGCTATACACAGTGCCATAACCTCATTCTAATTTTTAATAAACACTGGTACTACTGAAGATTAGTTAGAATAGTAGAATTGTTATAACTAAATTTATATTTTTACAACTATTGAATTTGTAAATATAAATTTTCACTGAATTGTCAACTAAAGATGGGCCAAATTGTTAAGTACACAAAATATACATGATTTTTTTTTTTTGAGAGGTGAGGGATGGTCACTGTTAGCTAGGGCTGCACAAAAAATTCGTAGTTCGTAATTCGATTCGAGTTTGATTTGAAAAAGTTCGGAAAAAGTTCGATTCGAAATTGAGTTCGTTCGAAATTATTTCAAACCAAACTTAGTTCGAAATTAATTCAAACCAAACTCAAACTGGACCTAGTTCGTTCGAAATAGGTTCGCAAACCAAATTTAGTTCGAAATTAACTCAAACGTGAACCGTTAATTTCTGCTGATAACTTATGTTCACTGATGAAAATATAAGCCGTCTAGTCCATAATTGCTTTGAATTATGACTTCTGAAACAGAAAGTCCGGTCCAATTACAAGCTGAGTAGAGCTAAGGTGCTCTTAAGCTCACCAAGCTTTCCGTGAGCTTAACTCAAAAACCTATCAATCCGACTTCAAACGATATTTCCAAACCGTTAGATGTTCAATCTATATTAAAATGTGCTTGGAGAACAAATTTTACATTTTTTGTAATTTTTTTACTATTTATTAAGCCGGTTTGAAAACCGTTGTTTTCTAATAGTGCAGATTTTTAATAAAAACAGCGGTTTTCAAACCGGCTTAATAAATAGTAAAAAAATTCCAAAAAATGTAAAATTTGTTCTCCAAGCACATTTTAATATAGATTGAACATCTAACGGTTTGGAAATATCGTTTGAAGTCGGATTGATAGGTTTTTGAGTTAAGCTCACGGAAAGCTTGGTGAGCTTAAGAGCACCTTAGCTCTACTCATTACAAGCTCAAATAAAAAAATTCAACAACAAAGCTCAAATAAAAATATTCACATGTTTATACCATAAATTTTGCTTTTCATGGTAGGATTCTGAGTTTTTCGGGTAATCCAGGCTAATGATGCAAAAATAGTGTGGAATGTTGAAAACCTTGCTACTGCATCTATAAAGTCATTTGTAGATGTTCAGTAGCTAGTTTAATGAAGCGAAATATATGGCTGAAGCTTTGGATACCTGTGAGGTTTTTTAGAAGGGTTTTTTAGTAGCTAGTGCCTAGTTGTAATGAACTTTAATGTTTTATTTAGGGTAATATTTGGGTTTGTAATAATTATAAGACTTTGGTGATTGTTCTGTCTTCTATTGATATTTAAATTGTACTTTGAATACTTTGGAGTGCTGGAGTTTTTATTTAAATTGTACTTCTATTGATATTTGGGTTTTATTTAAATTGTATTTTGAATACTTGAGTTTTTATTGAAGTGCTGTAATTTTGTACTATGGTCCAGTCATAAGTCATAAATCGTAAGTCGTAACAAAGTTCGTAGAGGTTCGAAATTGAGTTCGTAAAAAATTCGATTTGAAATTGTGTTCGTTCGAAATTAAATCAAACCAAACCTAGTTCGAAATTAATTCAAACCAAACTCAAACTAAGAGTAAGTTCGATTCGGTTCGGTTCGTTTGCAGCCCTACTGTTAGCCCCTCTCCCTCCGTAAATTATATCACTAACTTAATTTTAGAGTTTGAATCTGGTCCGTTGGTCATACACTAGCATTAATTTTAAATTGGACTCATACATTACAAGTTTGAACCGAAATAGTTTGAATTCTAATTAGACGGTCCATATTAAAACTCAAAAATTAAGTTACCTCATACCGTCATACGATGCCAAATCGTCCCTCCGTCTCAGTAAAAATCACAACTTTATTTCCAACAACATTTTTCTTTATTCATTCTTCAAAAAAGAATGAGTCAAACATTCTAACTCTAAATATCCAAAAGAAATGCTCCGGTTAAATTTCAAATTTGCCACCTCCAATATAAAAGGCAACAATATTGCATAATCTTTTTTTAGATAAAAATCAATTAAAGTCTTCCAATTTTTAAATATCTACAAGTAAAATTCTGACCGGATTTTGAACATGCAAAATTAACCTTTCAAATGTAATACACAAACTACTACATAATAAAATATATCTAAAATTTTAACATTATAACTATAATTATCATAAGAGCTAATTGTATTTTGAGATGTATGTTAGAATATTTTTTTTTTCTTTATATTCTAATTTCGCAGGGTTGAAGGCCTATGATTAGTTTGGATTGAGATCGTCGGTACCGCCAGATGTATAAAGTTTGCATAGTATTAATTTTTGCAAAATAACAGATGAAGAAAAATGAAATTAGAAATATAAAGATTTGTCGGCTTAGTGAAGTTGGATTTTATTATTAGTGTCCGTTCCTCTATCTCACAAAACTATCAGAAATTTTGATATCCATCTCCAATTTTCTTCCCCACATCTACCTTCCAACCGACACAATGACAACTGGCTCAATGATACTGGATAAAATGTTTCATTTATCTATCTACAATCTTTTGAGCCTATATAAAATCACTAGGCCTAAAATGCATGATTACCTGTCTAGAACAAAAAATGCATCAGCAACAATTGCTCCGTTGTTGGGCCTCATGGAAAACATCTAATGTACTAGAATCAAAACAAAACGAATGGACGTAGCCTACTCTAGGGATCTAAATACATGACGTGTCGTGTCGTGATTAGTTATTGTTAAAAATAATGAAGAAGTTAAGGATCGATCTCAATCATCTATCATTGATCGAATGACTTAGATTAAATCAAGAATAGGTGTCAACAATACCTAGGCACAGTACCAACGGTACAAAAAACTAGCTGTTAGACTTTGTAATATAAATAGGACTTAAAGCTTGTAAAGAGATACACATCAATACATAAATGCATTTTCCCCATAAGCCATTCTCTTTATCTCTTATCTATTTTTCTCTAAAAATCAATAGTTATGTTGTAGTTTGAATCACATGTTGTGTCGTGATCAAATCAAATTTATACATGTTGTGTCGTGATTAAATTTGAAAAGATGGTCACGACACGTTAGTCACGTTGTGACTGATCACGTTTAACTACTTATTTTTTTTCATAATTTAGGTTAGTTTATTCAAGATTCACCATTTGATCAAAATCTAACGATCATAATTACACATGACCATGTATTGTGACCAAATTTTTCGCGTGACCTTTTGTGCCATTACAAATTTTAAAAAGATGACCACATTACGTGACTGGTCACGTCACGGGACACGTGAGTAACAGTAAGTGACCGACACATATACTGTGTTGTATCCAGTCATGCCGTGACTATTTTAGATCTCTAAATCTAGATATAGCTCTTATTTATTAAGACTTTTTATAGACTTTAATTTATTAAGATAATATTTTTATTGTTTGAAAGGTTAACGCTCAAAATGCGGCTAGAAAATCTCTATAAGTATTTAAAATAGAAAGATTTATTTTTCATCTTTTAAGAAAAATCTTTACCGGATTTCGTTGTACTTTTGGACAAGAAGTTGCGATTATCATTATAAATTCATAATAGGTTTGGATGTCCAAAGTTCTTAGCCATAAATGCCACATCATTCATATTCTCAATTGTCCGATCATGCTTCTCTTAATATTCATTTTCATCGGACGGCTCATAGTTTTACTTCTCTTTTCATTTAAAGGAAAAATGTGTTTGATGTGACTAAGATGTAACAATACACTCAAGTAATACAATTCTTTTTGTGTTTCTATATAAGCATCAAGTCTCGCCTGAATTAGTGTTATTTTTCATTATACATAATTTTTTAAAAAGGATAATTATTTATTTTTAAAATTTGTTGAATGCAAATTTATTGTAAAAGTTGTCTTATTTTAATATTATTTTTTAAAATAAAAATTTTAAAATAGAAACTTTTTCCGGAGCAAAATCATGAAAATAAATTTATTAGCTTTCAAAATTGTTAATACGCTCCTTTTATGTGATTAAGCAAATGCAAATTATGCCTGCAACAAAATTGAGAGAATCACGTAGATGAAACCTTTTTAATACATTCCATTTGAATGAAACTTCTGCACTTCTCAAGAAATAAAATTCAAAATTCCACTATTTAAACCGCATTGCATCTGAGACATAAAATCATCTGAGGAAAATAATATAGGTCCATAAAACTGGTAATTACATGATGATGTTAATTGTTTTAGGACTAACTAATATGTTTATAATTAAGTTATTGGAGGATGCCAAAATTGATCTGCGCCCGCTGTGATTTGGTACTCAGCTGTTCAAGTATAAATATGTGAATGTGAAACTAATCAACATATGTTTCACACAAGTTACTTTGATCTTGCCACCTTACTATGAGATTCACTCAATCTTCAACTTCTTCAGTATTTGAGATTGGCAATTCTCAACTGTGATTTCACAAATTTTTGTTCATTGAAAAATTATGTTATTAATTTTAATACACACTAGTTAAGAGAAAGTTGCTAGAATTGTTGAATTGTACGTAATAGTTAATATTATAGTTTTAACAACTATTGAATTCATAAAGATTAGCTTTAAATCTAAATTAATAAAATATTATTTTTCACCCAATTTTGAACTAAAAATGGATCAAATTGATAAGTAAATAAAATATACATTATTTTTTGAAGAGTTAAATTGATAAGATCATAACTATATTTCAAGCATCATTTTTCGTTGTTTATTCTTGAAGTAAAAATGAGAGAGTTAAATATTCTAACTCTAAATATGTAGAAGAAATCCTCCGGTTAGATTTCAAATTTGCATCTTTCAATATAAAAAGCAACAGTATTGTATAATCTTTTTTTTTTAAGATAAAATGTAACTCAAGTCTTCCAATATTAAATATTCATAAAAAACTTTCCAACCAGATTTTGAACATGTAACTTCACAAATTTAATACATAAACTATCTAAATAATAGAATATATCTCTAATTTTAACTTTTTAACTATATGCATCATAAAAGTTAAAAGTATTTTTACTTTTTTTTTTCCTTTTATTTTTCTTTTGATATTCTAATTTCGGATGGTTGAAGGCCTATGGTTGCTTTGGATTGAGATCCTCAGTAGCGCCAGACAACCAGAGACATTCCTGCACATAACAGATGTATAAAGTTTGCATAGTAATTTTTGAAAAATTACAATAAAAACCCTCCTAAAAATATCCAACAGCGAACTATGCGTCGAAAATTTTACCACGCTCTTGAGGATTAACACAGTAATTGCTTGTCAGAATTGTAGAAAACAATGTTGCATCGAGGTAATTACAGTTCCAAGAAGACAAAGTGAGGCTATGGTAATATACATATTACGAATTGAACTGTGCTATAGACTTATATTTCTATTTTTAAAATTAAAACAATCGATCCGAATTGTTAAACATAAACTTGATATGAAAATGTACTTCAAAATCAATAATTACATTTTTTTTAAATGACTATTTTTTAGATAGATAGAAAACCACTGCTTTGAACGGTCCTGAAGTTTCAAATCAAGTGATTCTCTATCTAAAAAATAGAAACAAAATTCTAAAAAAATGTAAAATTTTGGTCACTAAATATATTTTCATATAAAAATAATGTTGAACAATTTAGGTGGACTGTTTGAATTTTAAAAACAAAAATATAAATTCATAGCACGGAACATTGTGTAATATGCATATTACCATAGCCTTACTCGACAAAGAAACAATTTCGATATATGTAACACAGCTTCGTTTCCTCTCTATTTTTCTCCAGACTTCATCCTCTTTTTCTGATTTTGGTCGTCTGATCTAAACCAAACATATCAGATGGATCTGTTCAAGTACCTGTACCTTAAACATAATATACGTAATTGAACTTTTTAAGTATAGACATGAAAACAAGAACATGATATGAAAAAAATGAAATTAGAAATAGAAAGATCTCTCGGCTTAGTATAGTTGAATTTTATTATTATTCGAGTATCAAGCTATCAAATTTGAAACATGACCATTCAATTGCAATTAAGCATCTAAGCATTTGTTTCTCTATCTCACCAAACTATCAGAAATTAAACAGCGCTCCATCCCATTGTTTTGAAATTTCATTTTCATTTTCCTACCAAAAGTTTCAGAAGTAACTAATTAAAAAGGAGGTCATAACCATTACTTAAAGAAATAGAGCATAAAATATGAAATACAATAGCTACAACTTAAGCTCAACAAAATTGTCCAAAATTAACAAGACATTTTAATCACACAAAAATCAAAACAATTAACTGAGCTTTACCTACAAAAATTTAATAAAATATTGGAGCTGAGAAATCTCAAATCTGCATAATCCCCCTTTTGTATGGGAAGTCAAAACTGAACTATTGCAAACCGCCCACCCCATCCCACCCCTAAAAAAAGAAAAGAAAATATGAAACTATTGTGAAACAAATGATCAGCCTTTTGTACAATGTGCATCAGTACCATGTTTGGTACAACTATTGTACCCGACACTACCAAGAAAACCCCTGATTTCATCGGTACTGGTATTACTTGCTTGTAGCAACCTCTCATCTTCTTCATAAATCAAGTATGGTGCTTCACCTTTTCTCCTGGAGAGAATCTTCAAGGCCCCTTTCAGCACATGATATTCCCAACCTTGCACATCAATTTTTATCAATAAAACCCTCTGATTATCTGAAATTACTTCGTCCAGAGGTATTGTGGGGACAGTCACAGCTACCTCTTGGTTAGATTTGAATGCCAGCTTTGCACCTGTTTGAGATATCGCACTGTTATCAAGCCGGCCAATCACCTGCATAAGTTTTTTCTGATGTTTATATAATTCTGTTGTTTGGATTAGAATGGATAAGTTGCACATACTCTCCAAGTGTAACAGATGTGGCACATTGAGTTTTAAACAAAGGTTTATGTTGTACTGAGATTAAATTGTACCTACTGGTACAGAAATGAAACTGATAAGAAGTATACTGTTTATTTACTACCTATTTTTTTTTTTTTTGGCTTGATCGGTATCTAGTTGGACATGTACCTATGTTGAGCATACTCGTGTTTATTTCAGATATTCAGAAAATTAAGCTTTACCCAAATGAGCATTAATTGAGGTTAGAGACAGAGTAATTTTTACTGTTTTAACCCCAAATACCCAACAACATCCAACTGGAACAAGCTTCAAATTAACTTAGCACTTAACCAAAATAATTGAGATATAACCATGTAAATTGTAACATAGACTTCTTTCAGTAAAAATGTAGAAATAACCTTGTGAATTGTAACATTCCCAATTCTGTCTGAAGCTGCTGCAGCAAACAATGTAACTCTATCCGCAACCCGGTTGAGATACACCCCATCACAAATCCTTTGCAAATTTTCGAAAACGGGTTCAAATGCAACCACCTCAAAGCCCATTACTGCCGCTGCAAATGAAGCCATGCCCACATTGGACCCGATATCCACAAACAACCCGTTTTGTCTCTGCTTTCCTTCTAGCAGATCCTGTACTGTACCTGATATATCTGGTTTTCTAAACAGCTTTCCCTTTAGCAAACGCTGAATGTTCTTATGGGGCTTATCAGGTAAAGATCCGAAATCCGATAATGAGAACAAAAATGGGTATTTGACGCCTTCGACTAGGCTAGCAAACACTGGGGAGGCTTGTGGTGAGGCGTAACAGTCGAAAGGTTGGATCTTAGCGGCTTTCAGATTTAAATTTAGGGTTTTGTGTGTTTGGCTAGGGTTTGAGGTGGGGTAGAAAAAGGAGAACACGAGGAGGAGGAGAGAGAGGGCGAGAAGAACAATTAGGGTTTTCTGAGAAGGAATATATGATCCTTTGTCTCTCTTCCATGAATTTCGCATTTCTATGTTCTCTCCTTTTCTTGGATTGATAATGGTAGACAGTGAAAGTAAGCTGGTATTGGCGAGAAAAGGTTGATCTGTAGTTCGAGGAAGAAGGGAAGCTAATTAGCCAACAACTGTCTCCATTTTAATTTTCAAATGGAGAAGATCGGAAGTTAGTAAATAACTTTTGGGCCTAATTAGACAGATTCTATTTGGGCCTCAGAAGTCAAAACTAATATGAGCGATATAAATAGCACTTTAATTCTTTTTTAGTTTTCCATGTTTCTCTTTTTATTGTTGTTATGTATCTATAGGAACAAAATAATAAATATTATTAGCATTCCCGAAACTAGACATTTAGATGCTAATTAAATTAGGGCAGAGCTATTTATATTTTTTTCTATTTGAAGACTTATCTCAGCAATAAATTGCAAAAGTTAAAAACAGAAATATGCAAGCTTGTAGTTTGTTTCAAAGAAGAAAGGCCACAGAGAAATTTTCAGATAATTTAGAGGATGTTTGCTTTGGTAAGAAAGTTTTTCTCTCAAATTACTAGAAATAATTTCATGCAGGTAAATCATTTCACCTTGTACACCTTCGTCCATATGTATATATTTTTGTATATTCTTTTGTTTTATGAACTTTCACAACTATTAAAGTACTTGTATTCATCTTGAAGCTATTAGATTACACAAATTAAAATAAATTTTGCTTATCTTCAAAGTTTTTTTTTTTAATTCTTCCAAATCAATTGAACACAATTTCTAAAAAGCAGATGAAATTATGTTACTATAGTAATTTTCCTTGTCCTATAGCACATAAAATTACATGAAAAATGTGTCATTTAGAGCTATCAAATCGAACAACTTATAGTAAATATTCTTTTTAGATAATATTTCTTACATATAACTCACGAAGATGTATAAGAAATTAAATATGTTATGTTTATATTGAAGCTATTGAATCTCACAACTTACTTTCTTTTTATGTTGCAATTTTGGTTGGATATGAATACATGATATTGTCGGAAACCAGATCGGAGGTTGGTCACCCTGCGTCGGACAAACAGAAGCTGAAATGGAGGTTATTATTTTATTTAGTCCCAAGTCTTAAATAAAACGAATGATCAAATTCGAATTATCTACTGCGATAGAATGAAGTATATTCTATTGCAGTAGAGAGTTTTTTCTATTGGTTATAGATTATCTTGTTAAAGAGAGACAAGCTATTATTGAATAAAGCTTCATAAGATGATTGATGCAAAAAAAAAATCAGATTAATCCACGTAAAATTTGTCGCTTAGATTCTTTTATAAAATCAACTTCTGTTATTGGTTTCTTTTCTTATAAAAAAATAATTGAAGGAAACATGTGTGTATTGATTTGTCTTCAGGAAGCTTGCACTGTAATTGCGGAGCTGGCTGCCTATTATCCGGTTCAATATTTATATACGATCTTCAGTAAAGCTGGAAGGTTAGCATTATCCATTTTTTTTTTTTGAGAGAGAAAAATGGAACTAAGTTCACCACTTTCTAATAAAACTAAGAGGAGGGTTCAAATGCTTCTATTTTTTGTGTCTTTACTGTGTTTCTATTTTTAAAAATTTTAATAACTCAAAATTTAAAACTTAAAAATAAAAATAAAACCGTTAGATATGATCTACATCATTTTATCTATGTGCTCATAAAAAATTATCACATTTTGATTTTGTTTTTATGTGAATCAATAAGTTGAAAAATCAACTTCTAGAAATTATCCACATTATAATTAGTACGTTTTTTACAAGCTCTTGATGACAACCAAAACAAAATTAGAATATCATAAATTTTTACACGTGCATAGATAAAATGATGTAGATTATACTCAATGGTTTTATTTTGACTTTTAAGTTTTAAATTTAGTTATTAAAGTTTTTAAAAATAGAAGCATAGTGGAGGCATGAAAAATGAAGACATTTGAACTCTCCTCTAAAACTAATAGAGTTCATTACAAATATTGGTACCGGCCACCTAATATGAAGAATTCGTATCCTCTGCATTAACTCAAAAGAGAATCTTTTGAGTTAATGCGTATCGACTATCCGATATATTTTAAGATTCGTGCAGACTAATTCTACACTAATATTAAAGGGCTCTCTATGTTATAGGTAGGAGCCAGATTGACTCCGTTTAAAATCAGACGGTTGAGATTCATTAACTCAAAAGACTCTCTTTTGAATTAATGCAGAGGATACGCATTCTGGTATTAAAGCGTTCTGGTATTAAAGCATTACCTAATCTAAGCTAGAACAAAACATCACCTAAAGTTTCAGATACAAATATCCTAATAACAACAAAAGGAAACTACAAACTTGGACTAAGCTATTACAAAAATGAGAGAAGAACTTTCAATAATACTCAATTTCCTCCAGGTCTTATCCAAACCCAAGTAGTTGTACTGGTATTGCCTTTGCATCCATGTCTAAAACCTTTAAGGAAAGGTCCTCAACATCACAAGCAATATTACAAAAGTTAAAAAAATAAAAAGAATTATCACCCCTACTCTTACAGTACAGTAAGAAGTTAATAAAATAACTTGTGCACCTATTGATTTCAAAAAAATTACATTGACATCCCTAAAACCAACATTATTTCTTTCCAGCCATATAACCCAAATTACTGCACCTCTAATTAATTCAACAAGCAGTCTCTCTTATGTGAATTTGAGCATCAATATACCACAAGTCATATATTGTATTGCCATCAGGATTCAAATCTCACCACTAAAAGAGAGACTGAAAACCGGCCACTAAAAGCTGCAATCTCACCATATTGTATGAACAACATGGCAAGTTACAAAAAGTGATTAACAGATTCTAAATAATCACAGAAATTAAGAACAGTGGGCATCACCAATTTAACCTCTTTTTGTAAGATTATTGTTAGTCAGAATTTTTTTTTTTTTACTGGCCACAAACAATACTAATCTTGAAAGGAATTTTTTATTTTGGTTAGCATTAATTATCCTACATTATTTTGTATTTACCATTGTAATGTAGAATATTTTTTAATTCAAACTTCATTAATTTACAGCGTAAAGCATATTAGGGTGGCAGATCCATATGATCCAAATCTTGCTGGTTGTTCCACTGGTGTATTGATAAGTAAAGAGGTAACAATTGCTAGAGCCCTTTCATAAATGAGGAGGGATCCGATTACATCTTTTTTGGTGACACACTTTGATATTTATCATTTTCAAAGTCCAAAACGTCGATTCAAACCGTTCAACATGATGGATATATTAAAATGTGCTTGGAGATCAAATTTTACATTTTTTTGAATTTTTTTGCTATTTATTAAGATGGTTACAAAAATCGTTGTTTTCAGACCATTGAAAAACAACGATTTTGTAACCATCTTAATAAATAGTAAAAAAATTTAAAAAAATGTAAAATTTGATCTCCAAGTACATTTTAATATGGTGATCATGTTGAACGGTTCGGATCGACTGTTTAGATTTTGAAATCGCAAAATTAACCTATATAAAAAACGGTGTCATGATATGTCACAAAAAAAGATGTAATTGGATCCCTCCTCTTCGTAAATTTGTAAATACCATGGTACGTAGCAAGCTATATATATTTCTTCCATTATAGAAACATTTATACTACTATTATTTATTTCTAAAACAGTTTGTGCAGCCCGAACAGTACTCCGAGAGAGAGGTTTTAGGTCTTCATGTCGTTGTACAATATGATACAGCAGAGGAAGCAAGAAAATCCGTAAGTAGGCCTTCCTAAACTCTAACAAAGAAAGGGATCAAACTTTAACTATCTCTGATTCCACATGCTTTATGTTTGTCTCATATCAGATCTATTTGTTGAACTGTAAAGTGCTTCGTGTTCGTCCTAGAAGTGACTACTGTATCGCATCAGAATGCCATCTCGATCAAGCTGTAAGTTTCCAATCTGACTTTACTGCTCTGTCACTGTCAAGTCTTGCACTGGCAAGCATTACACTGTACTGAGGCCTGATAAATTGTTTGTGATCCTTCTCATATTCCTGTATTTTTTAAATTTTTGAAAGGACCCTTGATAGTTCAACATATAGAACCATGGATTAGAAAATCGGCCGAGTTTCGTCCGAGTTTCACGCCCATGCAATTTTTTCATCAAAACTCGGTTGAATCGGGTTCACTCGGCCAAGTTATCCGATTTTTGGTCCGAGTCAGGCCGAGTTCGGACCAATTCTCTTCCAGATAAGCCGATTCTTCATTTTTTTTTCCATGGCTAGTCGAAGGAAACTTGGGATTAAGCATCGAGATAGGTGCGACTCACGACAAGAAGAAGGTTAAGCATTATAAATATAAATAGACATGGTGTATATATGGTGTATAGTTTTGTGTTGAGAATATGGGTTGATTCACAGTGAACCATGTCCGGCCGAAATTTCTTTTGAAAGTTACCGGGTGGACCTCACCAATTTTTATTCACTATTTCCAACAACAAACTTTTGAAATAGACAGAGATCCGATTCCAATATTTTTTAGTACTACAAAGTGAGTACAATTATTTTTACATTTTTAAAGTTCAAATAGTCGATCCAAACTGTTCAACATGATCTCCGCAATAAAATGTGCTTGCAGATCAAATTTTAATTTTTTTGAATTTTTTTACTATTTATTAATGATGGGTACAAAATTCAATGGTCTGAATTTGACTAGTTTTTGTAAAATACTTAATAAATAGTAAAAAAATTCAAAAAAATGTAAAATTTGATCTGCAAGCACATTTTATTGTGGAGATCATGTTGTACGGTTTGGATCAACGATTTGAACTTTGAAAATATAGAAAATTATTGTTGTAAATTTGTGGTAACTCAAAAGTATTGTAAGCGGATCCCTCGTCTTTGAAATAAATTCTACTGTCCCATGAAATAAACCGTGGCCATTAGTGTTTTTTTGTTTCTAGTAGTGGAGCAATTCTCTTATTAATTAATCAAATGTTTTATTAATATTGATGCATATCCATATTCCTAAAAAAAAATCATATATGTAAAAAAAAAACTAACACACATATAACAATTAACATTTGGAAATAACTTATCAGAAAAGAGGAGGGATCCGATTACATCATTTTTGGTGACATCGAATTACATTGTCCATTTTTAATGTTTTCAAAATCCAAACAATCAATCCAAACCGTTCAATATGATGTATATATTAAAATGTGCTTGCAGATCAAATTTTACATTTTTTTGAATTTTTTTACTATTTATTAAGTACTTTACAAAATCGTTGTTTTCATACCATTGAATTTTTGTACCCATCTTAATAAATAGAAAAAAATTCAAAAAAATGTAAAATTTGATCTGCAAGCACATTATAATATATCCATCATATTGAACGGTTTGGATCGACTGTTTGGACTTTGAAAATGGACGATGTCATTCGATGTCATCAAAAAACGGTGTAATCCGATCCCTCCTCATCAAAAAATTAACTATATATAGTTTATGTAAATGAATTACATCGAGTTGTTTAATTGCAAAATAATAATAATAATAATAATAATAATAATAATAATAATAATAATAATAATAAAAAATATGGAAGCTATTGCATCACTTTTTTAAATCGGACGATTTTCAAAGTTTATATTTATTATATCAGTAGATTATTTTTTTGTAAGATGTGGTCTTACCATTATTTTTGGACTAATTACCTTTGTACAATAATTTTTATACTAAGGATTATATGAGTGTAATTTTTTTATCTTAACATTATTGTTTGACAATTTAATTTTTTACCAATTTTTTTCTTATTTTTTAGTACAAAACAAGCTTCTGCCACCGAGTTTCCGATCCAATTCTTCCGATTTTGGCCGATTCATCTGATTTCGATTCCACGATCAAGTATCCGATTTCGATTCCACAGTTAAGACACACAATGTCAGTTTAAAAAACAAAATGAAAAGAGAAAAATAATAATTTTGGAATTGCAGAAACAAACATTTTGATATAAAACATTTGTCGTCCAGTAAATAAAAAAAAATACACTTCATAAAGAAATCTTTAACATCCAGAAGCACACCATATATACAAATGCATGTTATGAAATGTACATGTCTTTGTTGAACAGGAGAATGATGTGAAGTACACAAATAAGATGGGAAATGCACATGTCATGATGAGGGAAGGATTCTTCAATCTGGTCATGAAATTGTTTGAAGAAAACAAGCATCTCCGCTCCACCGAGGATCCTGAAAACACCCTACAAGGAGAATAATATAAACTGGTGCCTTTGATAGCACAATACAAATATAAACTCTTATGATAGCTTCTTTTAATATCTAGCAAAATGAATCAAAAAAAAAAAAATGAGGAGATGTTATTTGGGAACTTTTATGATATCAGATAATGACATCAACTGATGCACACTGATTCATATATTTCATTTACATCTATCATAATCCGTAGTCTCCTATATATAATTTTAAAATTCTAGAAAAAAAATATTTTGTGTGACGATTGTGTTGCTTCATGATTTCATATTGGCTCAGTTTTTTTTATCCGCTATGCAAACGTCCATAACGTATGAAAAAAAAAAATATATTGGTGAATTATCAAGTTACACTTTTCAAACCCATTCAGTATATATATCGTTATTCGTTAAAGTTAAATATTATTCACATACGTCAAATCACTAATGTTTAATGTTTTCATTCATTCAATTTTATTATTTCTTCTAGCATATGTCAAGTATCACATGCTCATGTTCTTCTGCCTCATTTAATCTGTAAGAATATTCATTCGTCTTGTTTTTAATATATAAGATAAGTTTTTGAGGCTGTAGCACGAAAGACCTTATGATATTCATAACACCTAATCCTTACTCTGTTATTATTATTATTATTGATTTTTTTTCTTATATAGGTTTATAGAGTTTTGAGAAAAATATTGATTTTATGTCAAAATTCTCGAGCAATTATAGTTGTTATATTTAGGTGTACTAAAATTACATTGAAATTTTTATTTATAACATTAAAAAATAAATTACATAACATATCATCACTTTTTGAAAAATTACAAATATATCATTTCAGCTGGATTATCCAGCGAAATACATGGCCAATTCCACTATATTATCTAGCGGAAACCGACAACCTGATTCCGCTGGATAATCTAGTGGACGTAGGCTCAACTCCGCTGAATAATCCAGCGGATTTGTTTGCTATATAAATCTAGTTCCGCTAAATTCTGAAGCACACTCTCTACTCTCCCCTCTCTCGTCCAATTTCGAATAGTTGTCTTGCTCAGCGGCCTGTTCATGTTTGTTTTTTCCTCTTGGAGTTTAATATTTTATGTTTTTAGTTTTTTTTTTTTTTGGATTATGGTAGAAATAAAAATTTCGGTGCCTTTCTATTTGGATTATTTGTTAAGAAGTAAAGAAATTCGTTTAAGATAAAAGTTACGATTTGAAGGCAAAAAATGTAAGGTAAACTTTATCATTTCTTAAATGAATAATATTTCTCTCAAATTAGATGTATGCGCATGCCCTTGAAGTGATCTTACAAGTTTTGCAACTCTGAATGAAAATGTAGTTGAAAAAGATCTCGTCAAATAAATCCCACTCATATATGAAGCTGAGAGAAGCTTAATGAAAAGAACAAAATGTATTGGTGCCTTGGTGAAAGATATTATGGGGAATTTCATGTATAGAGTAGAACTAGGGTGTTCCTAAGCTCACCAAGTCCTCTTGTGAATTCAACTCTAAAACCTATCAAATTGACTTCAAACGACATTTTCAAACCGTTAGATGTTCAATCTATATTAAAATGTGCTTGGAGACCAAATTTTACATTTTTTGAAACTTTTTTACTATTTATTAAGCTGGTTTGAAAACCGCTGTTTTTCAATACTCCAGAAATTTAATAAAAACAGCGGTTTTCAAACCAGCTTAATAAATAGTAAAAAAATTCCAAAAAATGTAAAATTTGGTCTCCAAGCACATTTTAATATAGATTGAACATCTAACGGTTTGAAAATATCGTTTGAAGTCAATTCGATAGGTTTTAGAGTTGAGTTCACAAGAGACTTGGTGAGCTTAGGAACACCCTAGTTCTACTCTTCATGTATATCCCTAAAAATCTTGAAATTACGTATTTTTCCTTTAAAAATCATAAAATTACGTAGTTTTACTCTAAATCAGAATTAAATATTTTATTATTTAATCAATTGCTTGCAACCGGTGCTCAGCAATTCTCTCTTTCTCCATTTTTTTTTTTTTTTAAATCTTGGTAGGCAGATCGATAGATCCAACAGAAAGAGAGTGAGCGAGTGAGACACACTGAATTTTCCAAAGCAAGAGGTGCCGGAGAGAGAGAGAGGAGAGAGCACGAAGGACTAGCTCTCTATCGATAAACGGTGTAAATATTACAACAAAGTAGTTTTGACTTCATGCAGCGTACGAACTATAGGATCAAAAGAGCACTACATATGATATGTGCGCTGCATGAAGCTAAACCTACTCTGTTAAAATATTTACCAGATAAATCTTTGCGTCGTTGATGGAGTAATAAAGTCGTCTTTTCATATTTCCGCTCCCTTACTCCATCAAGCGGCCACATCTGGCACGAATATTGACAGAGATCCGACGGTATAGAAAATGTTTAGTCTTATCAAATTATAGACAATGGATTCACATTTGAAAAAATTGTGCACACAATTTAACTATAAGGCTCGAAGCAAATGCGAATTTTATTGCCCACAATAATCACAATATTTTCAATAAATGATATAAAATTTAAATCATTAACGATTAATATCTTATATTATTTATATTTATTTTTTGAGAGAGGGCTTGAACCTGATATGCAAATCCTCTAAGGTAACATAATATTTCTGATTAGATCCAGACTGTCCGATCAGAATCTAGACCAATCTAATCCTAGGTGGAGTGCACGCAGATTTTGATTGAACGGTCCGGATCTAGACAGAAATATTTTGTTAAGTTAGGTGACATGAATTCTTGAACCTGAACTCTCTGTTTTAAAAAAAATTCATCCAATACCTAAGCTAACAATAGCTGATTATTTAGTAATGTGTGTTACCAACAACTTCCTTTCTAATTAAATCAAATATAATGCTTGCTGAATAAAACAAAGCATTATAAATTTATAATGCTTTCATATATATACACATTTGCTATTTAGGCGCTCCAGTCCGTAACCAATCTTAAAATTAACATAAAAATGATAAGGACAAAATATAATATTAGACTTTTAATATTTTTAAATTTGCACAACGAAAATAGCTCGTAATTTTTAATTACAGTACTGCCCCTAACCTCTTACTCCTGAACTTTTGCTTGTGATTAGTAGTTTCCATATTTCACTTTATATTTTTATGATTTTTTCATAGAAAGATTATAACTGATGAGAACAAACATAAAATTAATATTATGTTATAATTAATATGAAATATATAAACAAGTATGTGTTCTTAATTTGAAATCAATATTGAACTAAATATAGAGATAAAATTCATAAAAAAAAAATCAAATAAGAACAAATTATGGGGGTGTTTAGCGTCACTTAATATTGAAAATAATAATGTTAATTAAAATTAAGACTTATGGAGATAATTATCATAAATAGTTGATGCTCATTTATAGGACAAGCAACTAAATACAAAAATAGAATATTTCAACAGCGCACAAGGAAAAAGAAAAAAAAAAAGAATATTATAAACACAACCTATTTTTGCATTTTTACATAATATATGGGAGACTTATATTTGCTAAATGAAAAATGAGAATATATACGACTATATATTAATACTCTTATGTCCCAATAGAAAGCCTAGAGCGAAAAAAATGTTAACTCTGTCAAAAAGAAACCCTGATATTTCAGAAAGCCCATTATTTCATGGAAAAGATGTTAATAATCTCATGACTGTAAGTTTATCTTTTCAATGTTCTCTTTTATGAATGGCGTTTGAAATAGTTTTCAACTTTCATTATCACTTCATTGTTTTTATTGCTGATACTTCTGACTTGTGAGTAACTAGTTATGTATATTGCAGCTACTGAACCTAACAATCTAAAATATATTTTATCAAGGCAATTAGTTGATATAATTTGGCTAAAATATAGATGAGAAAGCAGCTAGCCATTGACGACCGACCTACTGAAGAGGAACTTCAGGTTATCACTTATGGTGATTATTTTTTGTCATATAATTTATGAAATCAAAATATGAAATATTTTTAATATTCTGACAGGCTCGTACCGTCATTGCTGAGAACATTCCGGCAAACTATCTGTTGGAAAACCTCGAAAAACTATTTCGTTATCTTGGAAGGTTAAGACTTAAGACATCTCCTTTTCCTAAAAAAAGGCCAATGACGAAAATAACCCTAACGGTCTGAGGCCTAATTAGTCCCTTAATAATCGTGTTTTGTATGCAGTGTAAAGAGTTTTAGAGTGAGAAATCCGCAGGACCCTAATCTTGCTGGTTGCTCAAGAGATGTCTTAACAATAAGAGAGGTACCAATTTTGATCTATTTAATGCCATTGAAATAGTTAGGCAATGAAATTTATATTATTGCTTCATAAAACATAAATTTTCTTTCCCTTTTAGGGCTGGTGGAATTCTAAGAGAACACTGTCAGGTCTTCATGCAATTGTCGAATATGGAACAGAAAGAGCAGCCAACAGAACAGTAAGTTACCTTTCTAATTCTAGCAATGGAACTCAGGTTTAGTTATGAGTTATGATTAACATGCTCTTGAATTCTATACAAGAAAATTTAAGGTAGAAATTTTGCTTGTTGGTTTTATTAGATCAGATATTTTGATCAATACCCGCATCAGAAAGGTGGATTCCGTGTTCGTTCTAGGAGAGACTACTCTATTGCATCAGAAAAGAACCGATGCACAGGGAGTGACATGGATTCTGATCTGGTTCGATCCTTGCTTGACTTTTTAATTTTTGATTGACCCTTTTACTCAATTGTTAGTAATTAGTTCAATAAAAGAAATCATTTGCAAATTACACCCAAAACAAATTCAGGGTCAGAGAAATCAAAATCTGTTTCAGGGCGTTTTGATCATATATTCAATCAAATCCATATTTACTGTACAAAACTAAACAAAACAAATTGATAAGAAAGGCAAACAAAAGTCAAGAGTTATTCAAATTGAGAAATTATTGTATTGATCTAGATAATTTCTCCATAACTGGTAGACAGTATTACAGATTTACAGTAAGCACCTTTCCTAGAGGAAATTGTGTGGTAAGTCACCACATATTAGCTAATTTGCAGAATATACTTTTGTCGAACAGAGGGACGAGATGAGGAATCCGAAGAAGAGAAGAGGAAGACTCACTGAAAAACCACCACTCAAGAAAAAATGTGGAGGTATGATACAAATTAGGAAACAATAATCTCTAATATACTGAGGCTCAAGAAAACATCTTAATCAAATGTTGTAACCAGGTTTCTGGAATGGCACCGGAACCAAAGGGTACTGGTGGTTTCACTATGAGAAATGAGAGCAGGAGTCCCCAGAAGAGGATCCAAACAACAGCTATTTGTCATTTATTTCTTAGTTTTGATACTGTCAGCTGTCTGTCATTTTTCATTTCTCAGGCATCCATAGAAATTTCTTCTTCTTCTTTTTCGGGGTTCTTATATTAGTCTCAAGGCTCGCTATTGCCAATAATTTATGGCGTAATTCAATATACAAGTGTAAAAAATGGTAATTATGATGACTTTTGTCTATCAATCATATCCCTGGAACTTTGATCGATGTTCATCATGTGTTCATGCTTATCTATGGTATAATATTATTTTTTTGCTTTCAAATTTAAAAAATTTACATCACAAGGAGAAACTTTTTGCGTTTTTCAATTGGTCAATGAATAGAAGGAATTTACTCCAAATCAACAGTATTGGACTAAATATAAATGGCTTGAATTGAGAAAAGGTTTTAATTGAAAATTAGATACTTGGTAAGAGTTTAATTAGATACATGCTACAAATTCCATACTCGGAGTCAACTTGATTCCAAAGTTTAATCTAGTTGAATACATGGATTACTGTAACATCCAAGCTACAACGCGCTAAATGGGTTGATTGTTTCGAATAAACACTGTGTCCCCTTTGCACTATCTCAAGACCTATTAAATAAAAAAATAAAAATCACCCCAATTTTATAAAACATGTTGCATGCGTCTCAGCTTGGTCCTAAACCGTACCAGCGTGCCAGGGATCCGTATCCTCCCAGGTACCTCAATGAACCTGACCGGAATGGACAGCCCAGATTTACTCTCAGCCGGTGATTACTCGGATGACTTAGGGGCAGTATTATTTGTGCTTTGAGATTCGTGTCAATTTAAAAATTTGAGCTGAGAGTAAATCTGGACCGTCCGTTCTGGTCAGGTTCAGTGAGGTACCTGGGAGGATGTGAATTCGCATGCCAGTGCCAGGCTAAACCATCCCTTTCTTGGATGTGCTTCAGGTTTTCTCAAAAGGAAAAACACAAAAAGAAAAATCGTTAATATTTGCTGCACAAATTCATTGACAGATGATTCTAACATGTAACAACGATAGAATATGAACAAGTCTAAATTGGGACAAGTTTGTCCTTTCTAATATTAAAAGACACATCAGATACATGATTAACTCCCTAATAATACTACACCACACCAATGTATTCTACAAATACCTTCACTAACACAAGGATCACCTACAACAAACCACACCAATTTCATCTACAAATGACACACTAAGCATAGGACACAAGAAAAATAATAACGTAAAAAGTTGCTGACATTTTACCCTAAAAACAACAACACTACAATTAACAACCCCCTCTTTCCCTCAACCCCTTCAACTGCCAAAAAGGTGAAAAATGCGAGTTACACTAGCACACGTTTAATATTAAATACCGTCTCTCTACACCCAGAGTAAGTTATTACAGAAGATTAGCGACTATGACTGGCCTTTGGGACCCTCCAAACCACCAACTAAGACATACTAGGACCTCCCTCCAACATCATGATACTTTGCTTCATATCCTTAATTTCCTGTTTCAATTTTTTAATCTCAGCTAATTCCTTTGCCTCTTTATTGGCCCTTTGTGTGCGCAGTTCTGCTGCATACCGGTCCATGCTACTTACCCCCATGCTAACACGGCCATGCACTGTAGGCGTACTGCTCCTATCTCTAGAAACCCCTCCCTGGGGTGACAGCACAGCAGTATCAGCTGGTGCAAGGGGTGGCTCTCTGCTTGAGAGTCTCTCTCTAGACACTTGCACCGGCACAGTAGGGGGAGGGAGCAGTTTTCTTTCATTGTGAGGTATTGCACTAGGGTTTCTCTCTCTAGAATCTTCCTCTGGCACTCTAGAAGGATACATTGGTACAGCAGGTTCAACGGGTCCCTCTCTCTCTTCATTCATTGACACATCAGTATTTCTCACTGTGGAAGTTTCAGTTGGGACCACTGGCACAAGTGATCCGTCAGTTTGTACAACCCTCTCAGGATTGTTGCTGTTTTTCTCTTCAGAAGCTTCAGTTGGTACCACTGGTACCAGACCTTGCATAAGCACTTCATTTTCTCCAACCTTTCTTTGTTCGTCTTCTTCCTTCCGTGTTGACTCAGCATTTGAAGACTCCCTGACAGTTGTTTCTTTCTCTACATTATGATGTGAACCCTGCTCTTGCTCTCTCCCATCCAGTTGTATCTTCTCTCCTCCCTCAGATTCCTTTCCTGCTTCGACCTGTGTTTCAACAGTTGTCCTGGATTGACTGGACAACCCCTCAATTCCGACTTGAATCAACCCACCACTGACCATCTTCACTGGTTCTTCGCTATTTTTCTCTTCAATAGTAGTCAGCTTCGCACTTGCCTCTCCTTTGGGGCCTGGGCCATGCAATTTAAAATCCAGATTTCTTGCCCCGAGATTATCACCCCTTGTTGTCAAATTCAGATCCCCTACCACTCCCTCATCAACTGTGATATTTGCACCCTTATTGGGTTGCAGGTTTGAATCAGACAAACTGGGCATCATTTTTGGTCCTGCATACGTGACTGTGCTAACAGGCTGGGTTGTCACTGTCCCCTGTTGTGAGGGATGCAATCCTTCACTCCTGTCAGAAACAGCTTGCTCTTGGTGTCTTTCACCAACCACGACAGTTACCTTAAGGGGAGAGAGGAAGACAGAGAGAGAGGTTAAAGCAAAATGTTGTAAATATCTCCAAAAACTTTTTAAATACCTTTCTTCATCCATATTCAAATTTGTGCACGCGATGAATAACAAGTTTAGTTAATTCAATCAGTATATAAAGTTGTCAAAAAAACGAGCCTTATTTCTTAGTATAAAACTCTTGTAATAGTCTAGAGAACCATTTTCCCTCCAAATAATAGGTCAAATTGAATTGCATCCATCTTCATGTAATTGAAGTACTAGATATAATACTTGCAATAATCAAACCATCAAACTTAACCTAATATGATTCAAGGGGCATGTGCAGCTGATAATTTTGCATTACAAAACTCTGGGTGTTTTCTATTTCCTACAGTTACAAACAGTACGGCATTATGTAGGGGTAGAAAAACACTAATGATTCAGTATATTTTCTGTCCTATAGAAAAAAGTGTATGAAGGACTGTACATGAGATTTTACCTGAAACAGCTTCTCACACAATCAATTAAATGACGAGGATTGTATTCCTCGTTTGTAATTTTCTTCACATGTCAAGTAATTATTAACATGCAGTTGACATGAGAGTAATTGCATCCACCCATGCCTAACCTAACCACATGTACTTTACTACAACATACAAGTTTTAGATGGTAAAAATAAATATAATTAATTTTAGAGGGTAAATTATTTTGTTTAGAATATCAACAGGGAATTGGGCCTTGCGAAATAAGCAGTAGCTTGTAATTTTGCATATATAGCAAGAAATTTATTAATTAATAAATTTTAGAAGAGAAAAAAGATGACCAAGTAAAGATAATTATCAAATTCCCGCTTGGTGCTTCTATTCTTATACATACATTATATTTCTTTTCAAATATGGTACAAATGAGACCAGCGGCAGATAATATTGGAGGAATCAGTCAGTCTGGTACCAGTAAAAGAAACCAAGTCACTTTACCATACTAGTGACACCTGGCCGGAAACTAACCAGTTAGTATAATACAACCTGACACAGGACAAAGTAATAATTTATAAAATACCTTCTCTTGCTTAATAGCAGTATCTTCTTTGATCATTTTTTTCAAAATATCTCCCGTGATACTTTTCATCTCCAGAAAACCAACACCTCTTCCATCTCCAACGGAACCAGACACTTGACTCGGCAGATCACCACCTCTTTCCATGATTACATCTGCTGGGGTTAACAGGTCTGGAGCCGATCCACTACCATCCAAAACCATATTATTCATCTCCTCAAATGAAAGATGGTTATTAAGACTCTTAGCTCCTTTTGTGCCTTTCACACCTTTAGCCCCAATTTCACGAATATCACGTACTTTACTTCCTACCCAATCTGACACTGTTGAGTCATAACAATCCTGAATCTTCCTCTTCTTATCACCGGGTGATGAAACCCTAGCCTTTTTACTCCCACTCTTACTCTTTCCTCTACTATTCTCCCTTGTTACCATCACCTGAGGCATACCAGCTCCCATATCGACAATACCGGCATTACAACATGCCAGCATATACTCTCTCCACCAGCTAAAATAATTTACAGTAACTCCAGGTTCAAATGGCTGAGGTGGCACATAAAGACCGATGTTATCTGCAGTAATTTCATAAGTTCTCCAAGCAGCCTCCCAGCCCAAACTACAGACCCTAGAAAATGGGTCAGGTAAATCCTGGTCAAACCCGAATTGCATTGCAACCCGATTCGGTAAATACAGCTCAATTGTATCAACTCCAACCAATTCGCATGTACACAAACACTGGGCAAAAGATCTCAGCTCGTCATCTCTAATCAGCTCATCACACCCCTCCTTGTACCAGTTTGAGGAGCTTATTGCATAAGGTCGGTATTTAAATGAGTTTGGACTGATAAAGACTGACTGTACCAGTCCAAGGTCGAGCTTTTTACCAACATCATGCCACCTGGCAGCACGAGGCTCACCGTCCTTTACCAGATTTTGGGTCTCGGGTCTCAGGCCAGGGAACCGCTCCCAGATCCAGACTTGCAATATGTGAAATGGGGCCCAAACAACCAGAGGCCCATCCTTCATACCACCAGTTCTGTTAACCAAACACCTTTTCATCTCTCTTAAATCACGATAAATGCTCGCTAAGACCGAAGGAGCAAGTGCTATTCTCTGACCGTAGCTCAAACGAATGGCAATGGGGAATACATGCGGCCTGATCGTCATCTCAGGATGGCAAGGAAACACAAACCGAGAAAGCCACAGAGAGAGAAATGCCGCATGCTCCAATTCATCACTATCTCTCTCCATGAAAACCTTCATCCAGGCCGAATGGTGTGCTTTCTTGCTCGTACTTCGGTTAAATTTTAGCCTTTCTTCATTTAATCTCGAGTCGACCTCCTTCATCTCTTCAGCCATTGGGGATTTAACAGGTTCTCCCAGGACAGATAACCCACTAAGAATTATGATGTCCTCTAGGGTTATAGTTACCTCACCCCAGGGAAAGAGAAAGGTGTTGGTTTCTTCGCACCAGTGGGAAACTAGGGCAAAGATTGAAGATGGGTCCCGCCTAATTCGGTAAGTAGAGATCAGAATTGCGTCAAAGATCCCAACTTTTTTCCAGATTTGCCCGAATTTAGGCAGGAGCTTAGCGACCCACTGCTCCCACTGGCGCGGCGAGCTGCACCAGCCTTTGAATTGAAATTTGGGGTCTTCAATGGCGACAATGGAGGGGTTACTGTAATTGGAGGGGACGAGAGGCGTGGTTTTCGAGACATTACCAGTTGACACGAGAAACCAAGCTTTCCTCTTCGTAACTTTGTCTGGATTGAGAAATGAAACCATCTCAGCCTCTCGCTCCTCTACTAGCAGCTCTTCTTCGTCATCACTATCGTCATCTTCTTCTTCTTCGACTCTGTCTCTTAGTACGGGTCCCTCGCCCGGATCTCTTTCCATGGTGCTCCTCGTGTTCTTTTTCGGAAGAAAGACGAGACTTGAGGGGCCAATTTGGAGCGATGGGAGAGAGAGAGGTAGGGTTTCAAGTATATTGCTATAATTTGTTCATATCACGAAGAAAGCGAGTAGACAAGCAGGGGTTTGATGCTTTAATCAGTGCTTTGAGGCATGGAGGGTTTTGTGGGGGAAGAAAGAGGGAGAGAGGCAGGCAGAGCAAGAGCACCCTTGCATAAACCCAAAATGTACCCCATGTGTTCTCCCATGTCTGTAATGCCGCTATTTTTATTAATATCCAAAGTTAATTAGAAATTAATAAATATGTCCAGATTCACTAGAAATTAATAAAAATGTCTATACCAGTCATTTTTCAGCCGATACTAATTTATTTCAGTACCGGTTAGAAAATAGCCGGTACTAATTTTTTTTTTAGAGACACTATGAATCAATAGCAATATGCTGAAATCTAAAACTAAAAGTTTGAATTTTTTTAAATATTTGTTAGATTACTTTTTTTGATATATAATTAGCATATTTATACTAAAATACGCTAAATTACTTGAAATTATGTTAAATTACGCTGAATTACACTAAATTACGCTAAATTACAATAATTATGTTAAATTATGCTAAAATACGGTAAATTACAATAATTATGTTAAATTATGCTAAAATATGATAAATTACGCTAAATTACATATGAATAGGGCCGATTTTGTGCTATCTTTCATAAATCATAAAAAATAGTAAAAAAATTCCAAAAATAATAAAAATTGGTATTCTACAAGTTCATTACATAACTAATTTACTGAGCTACGTAGATTGAACAATAGAAATGAAAATCTTAATCGGAAACTTCAACTGAAGTTTTGAGACTCTTCCATTTATGTTTTGGCAATTATGAATTTCAAAATCTAACATAGTAGGCACTAACACATACATATTTTCGCAAGCTTTCCGAAAAGTGGTTATTTGCTGAAATCGGACACTCGAGCGCCGTTTTATGGCCATTTGAAGTTTCGTCGTCGTTTTTTGCCTTTTAAGTGAAGATATCATCCCTATTCATATGTAATTTAGCGTAATTTACCGTATTTTAGCATAATTTAGCGTAATTTAGCGTAATTTAACGTAATTTTGTGTAATTCAGCGTAATTTAACGTAATTTTGTGTAATTTAGCGTAATTTAACATAATGTCAAGTAATTTAGCGTATTTTAGTATAAATATGCTAATTATATATCAAAAAAAAGTAATCTAACAAATATTTAAAAAACAAATTCGAACTTTTAGTGTTATATGTCATCATATTGCTATTGATTCATAGTGTCTCTAAAAAAAGAAAAATTAGTACCGGCCATTTTCTAGCCGGTACCAAAATAAATTAGTACCGGTCAGAAAATGGCCAGTATGAATATTTTTATTAATTCCCAACGAATCTGGGCATATTTATTAATTTCTAATTAACTTTGGATATTAATAAAAGAGTGAGGCTATGGTGCTATGCATAGCACGGATGACTAGTGTACTACGGCTCAATATGGTACTTTTTAAAATTCTAACAGTTCCGACCGTTCAATGTGATAACCATATGAATATGTACTTGCAAACTAAATTTTATATTTTTTCAAATTTTTTTACTATTTTTTCAGATAGGTAGAATTTTGATGGTCTAGAATTTTCAAAAAACACTTATTTTTCTACCTATCTAAAAAATTAGTAAAAAAATTCGAAAAAATATAAAATTTAGTTTGCAAGTACATATTCATATGGATATCACATTGAACGGTCGGATCGACCGTTAGGATTTTAAAAAGTACCATATTGAGCCGTAGTACACTAGCCATTGGTGCTATGCATAGCACCATAGCCTCACTCTTAATAAAAATAGCGGTCTGTAATGCTACGTTTTACATCTCAATATTTTAGTTTGAAAACTGACAAGAAAGTAGTGGGCTAACTTAGTACTTCAGAAATCTAAATGATCTTTTAAGTTTGGGAGAATTTCTTAATGATAAATCATTAGGCTTTCTCTTAATCTTTTTTTTTGCGAGGATTTGGGTGTTTGCTCATCTCTCATCACCGTTGTACTTGCTATTGCTCACAAAGAATATTTTCAAATTCTATATTATATATTCTAAATTGTTTATTAGCATATCTCGAATTTAAAAAAAAAATGACACTACTATTTTCGATTTTAAAGTTTGATTAACACTATACTTAATTTTTGAATAGATCTATTATCGAGTTCTCACTGAACGCATGTGTTATATCAAAAACAAATTACAAGTACAAGTCGATAGAGTAAACTCGTATACGCATGCGTCTAGAATTATTTCAGTACATGTGTTCAAGATAAAACAATGAATACATTATACATGAGTTGCGCATTTAGTACATGTTCGGCAACCAAGATTAAGGCATTGCGACTTAAGAATTTAAAATTTACTAAGGAATTTTTGTTCGGCTGATAAAAGATTAAAAATGAAAGCTTTACTAAGGAATTTCCTTTTGTATCTCGAACTTTGTGCTGGGAGATGAATAGAATATTATAAAGTATAAAAGCTTTCTTAAAAAAGCAATCCAATTGAGGGCAGAAGTGTCAAGAAAAGACTGAAAATGACCCTTAAGGAGGCTCATTTCTTAAGGAGGGGGTGAGACAGGCTTAGCCTCATATCACTAAGGAGATCATTTAATCCCAGCTAAGGAACGTCTGTTCGGACAGCTTAACTAAGATTAGAGGACAAAGGAGTCTAAAGGAGCTCTGCCGAATATGCTCTTAGAGATTTAAACAGTTATAAATACATGCATTCAAATAGTCATTTTCTCATTGTTGCATGCATGGTTCTAAATAACGCGCTATAGCGGTGCTATAGTTTTTTTGGACTATAAAAGCTATAACGCTATCAGCGCTATAGCGGTGTTATTTTAGCTGTGCTGCTATGACACAATAAACACTATTTAAACATTTGGTTGAATGCAATCACTTTAAGAAACATTATGATGTTGTCAAAATTTTAAAAATTAAAACCTTAGATATTAGTTTTATTTTCCAAAAAAATGAGGGAATAGACAACAAAAATTCAAATATTCATGATTAACTTGAACGACGAAATAAATTTACATGAATATTAATATGGTATAATAAAGGACGGTAGAATTTCATTGTTTATGTGTGACTGAGTCTTATCCAGTGTTCTAAATAGCGCGCTATAGCGTTTTTGGACCCCAAACGCTACGCTACGACATCAAAATGCGCTATTTGCGCTACGGCCGCTATAGCGGCCGCTACAGCGCTATAGCGGTCCGCTACGGCGCTATTTGCGTTATACAATATGGGTTTTTTTTTATTTTTTATTTTTAAGCAATTTATATGGGTTTTAAATAAAGATAAAAAAAATCTCAAACCGAAATTGAATTTGTTGCTACTTGCTACAAATAAATCAATTTGAAATTGGGAATAGAAATTGAAATTTGAATAGAAAAAAAGTCCAAACCGGAATTAAAATTTGAATAGAAAAAAAAATAGATTATGTCATGAATCATGATACTTAAGATATTTTTAATAGGAAAAATCGATAGTTTATGATATTACTATGGATATTTTGAACCGCAATTTGGACTTTGTACGGGTTCAATATGAATATTATAATTTCTTAATTACTTTGGTGTTATTTATTATTCTATGAGACCTTAGATAATGTTGATATTTAGTACAAATATTGAATATACGAAATGTAAAAAAAAAACGCTATTTGGAATAGCTTCCGCTATAGCGACGCTATTCGCTATAGCTTTTTTTTTTAGCCTTCCCGCTACGACGCTATAAACGCTATTTAGAACCTTGGTCTTATCTATTGAAAATATGTATAATTTTAACAATTTTTTAAGATAAAATTAAAAATATTAAACTTAATTTTCTCAAAAAATGCGGAAAATTAAACTCATATCATTAACATCATATGTTGTTGCGACAGGATGGAATTGGGACCACATCACTTCATATGGCGTCTCCTCTTATTGCTTGAAATTGAAGAAAATAATTCATAAGCGAAGGGTTAAATTGCAAAAGTTCACACTTCGTTATTATTATTTTCTCCCGAAAAATAAAGGGGGTTTCTTGTATACCCCCAAAACCTTGAAATTACGTATTTGTCCTCTAAAATTTATAATATCATATTGACCCTTCTAAATTTCAAAAAGTCACAAATTTACTCAATTTGATGACTTTTTTGTTAAAACTAATTTTAAATATATAAAGTATCAATTTTACCCTTTATTAAAAAATAAAAATATGTTGTATTTGTAAGAAAATTATGATGTCTTCCAACTCATCGATTTCCCAGGACATATGGTTCATTTCTCTATTTATAACGCACACATAGTGACATTTAAATACGCTTGTATGTGTGTGTCACAAGTAAGAAAATAAGTTATTTGCTCTCACAACCGATCAATTAGAAGCTATGTTGCATGGATACGGGTATGGGTATCGTATTGGATACGATATGGATACGGCGATACGGCAATTTTCAAAAATCTAGGATACGATACGTCTATTATATAAATTATTTTTTATTATTTTATATTTTAGATTTAGATAATCATAACTTAAATCAAATTTGTATAAAAAATTAAAGACTTAACATACAAATATATTAAATACTATAGTTACTAAAATATATCACAAACGTAACTTTGGTGTAGTGGATAAAGATTTTGACGCTCAACTGGGAAGTCCCAGGTTCGATTCACGCGCGAGGCAGAAAAAAAATTTCATTTGCACTGGTGTATGCGCAGCTCACGAGTGCAGGGTGGTTCATGGGCGCGACTCATGGGTGCGGGCGCGGTTCACGGGCGCAGCTCACGGGTTCGGGCACGGCTCACAGGTGCGGGCGTGGTTCACGGGCGCAGACACGGTTCTTGGATTCGATCCAGCCGTATCCAGTCATTTCAACAGAGTATCGGCGACCGTATCGGCCAAGTAAGGATACGCCAGTTGGCGTATCAGATACGTACTGGTGCCGTATCGGGCGCGTATCGGTACGGGTACGAAGCCTATATTGGAGTATCCGAGTAACATAGATTAGAAGACTGGATATTTCTCCTTAAAAAGTTATTTTTTATTTTTTAATAAAGAGTAAAATAGATACTTTATAATTAAAATGAGTTTTAATACAAAAGTCAAATAATTTGAATAAATTGTTGTGAGCTTTTATAATTTACAAGGATAAATATGATATTATGAATTTTAGAGAAGAAAATATGTAATTTTGATATTTTTAAGGATATACATCAAATTCCCCAAAAATAAAAACTGCCATGATTTTCTGCTGAAAACAGAGAATTAACAAATTGTTTCATGACAAGGTTCGTGAATAATACAAACTTCGCCTTTTTATTCGTGAATATTCTGGTTTTAGCAGCAGATGAACAAAACGGCGATTATTTGTTTAGTACACGTATTAATCACTGATAAGACAAAATTTACGTATAAAACACTTGCGGATTTCTCTAATTAATTTGTTTATTTGCTTTCACGCGATGAGCTCCTATCCTCTGCATTAACTCAAAAGAGAATCTTTTAAGTTAATGCATCTGAACCGCTAGATCTGCTTTAAGATCCGTGTGGAATAAATCTGCACTAATATTAAAGAGTTCCAGCGTTATATAGGCGGAAGCCGAATTGACTCCGTTAACGCAAAAGATACTCTTTTCAATTAATGCCGACGATGCGGAATCCTCGAGGAGAACATCTGTACTACATGTAATGCGCTACTTTCCAAAGGCAGTGTTGCTTACATGCGCTACTTTCCAAAGGCAGTGTTGCTTTTTTGTCCCTCCTTTCTCCTTTTGAATAATTTATCAAATCAATCAATCATTTTTCTTGCAATGTGCTGCGGAAAAGAACCGTGATTTTTATTAATATCCAAAGTTAATTACAAATTAATAAATATACCCAACAACTTTGGCAATTTATAAAACTATCTATACCGGCCATTTTTTGGCCGGTATCGAAAACAAATAGCAAAAATGCTGAAATCTAACACTAAAAATTCGAATTTGTTTTTTAAATATTTGTTAGATTACTTTTTTCTGATATATAATTAAAATATTTATACTAAAATACGCTAAATTACTTGAAATTATATTAAATTACGATGAATTACACTAAATTACGCTAAATTACAATAATTATGTTAAATTATGCTAAAATACGGTAAATTACGGTAAATTACACTAAATTAGGCCGATTTGTGTCATCTTTCATAAATCATAAAAAATAGTAAAAAAATTTCAAAAATAATAAAAATTGGTATTATACAAGTTTATTATATAACTAATTTATTGAGTTACGTAGATTGAACAATAGAAATGAAAATCTTAATCGAAAACTTCAACTCAAGTTTTGAGGCTCTTCTCTTTGTTTTTTGGCAATTCTGATTTTCAAAATCTGACAAAGCAAACACTGAGATATGCGTATTTTCGCAAACTTTCTGAAAAGTAGTCATTTGCTGAAATTGGACACTCGATCGTCGTTTTATGGCCATTTTTAATATAGCGTGATTTTGTGTAATTCAGTGTAATTTAACATAATTTCAAGTAATTTATATAAAAAAAGTAATCTAACAATTATTTAAAAACAAATTCGAATTTTTAGTGAAACAACATTTTTGCTATTTGTCTCTAAAAAAAAAAAAAATTAGTACCGGCTATTTTCTGGCCGTACCAAAAATAATTAAAACCGGCCAAAAAATAGCCGGTATGGAATGTTTTATAAATTCCAAAGTTGTTGGGTATATTTATTAATTTGTAATTAACTTTGGATATTGATAAAAATGTCGGGGAAAAGAACGTTGAAGATGTTTTTTTTTTGAAGTATAACAATATTAAGTGAACGCTTTACTTTTACATATATGTACTTGTACTCTTTACTTTGACAAGTTTATATATGTACTTGTACTTTTTACATTTTTAAAATTTAGTGTTTTTTTTGTAAGTACATCTGCATATTATAAAAAAATGTTTTCCTAGTTAAATTTGAATTATACCGGATCAAGAATTTCAGACCTCATCGAATGATCCCAAAATCTCAAACTTGTCACTATATCATGTTAGTCTCGACAAAACTTCTGTTCATTTGTTTCTATTTAATTGTTCATTCGAGTTTCGAATCCACAATCTTTCACACAGAAAATGTTACCTTTTGTAACTAGAATAAAGACTGGTTCCAAAAAATATTTCTGAAAACATATGTTGGTGTTAGATTGTCTATTAAATATGAGTGAGGCTATGGTGCTATGCATAGCACGGATGGCTAGTGTACTACGGCTCAATATGGTACTTTTTAAAATCCCAACGGTCGATCTGACCGTTCAATGTGATAATTATATGAATATGTACTTGCAAACTAAATTTTACATTTTTTCGAATTTTTTTACTATTTTTTTAGATAGGTAGAAAAATTAGTGTTTTTTGAAAATTTTGGACCATTAAAATTCTACCTATCTAAAAATATAGTAAAAAAATTCGAAAAAATGTAAAATTTAGTTTGCAAGTACATATTCATATAATTATCACATTGAACGGTCGGATCGACCGTTAGGATTTTAAAAAGTACCATATTGAGCCGTAGTACACTAACCATCCGTGCTATGCATAGCACCATAGCCTCACTCATTAAATATTTCAATTTTTGTTTTAAGTGTTGACTGATAACTTTCTGAACACATCTAAAAAAATAATTCCAAGAACAAGTCATAAAATTTAGAATTTTTGTTCAAGGCACTCGACCGTGTCCGTGTAAAATACTTGTAGCCGGTCAACATTAATACGGTTTCTATTTAGACTATAAGGAGAATTTTATGAAGGGACGGAGCTAGACTTCAAGCTATGAAAGTCAAACTTACATTGGAGGTCATTCATATAAAATTTTGATACTGAGTATCGTAGCATTTTATTCTAAACTATATTGTAAAATCATGTATAAAGACAGGAATTTTGAAAATAAATGAAGGCCAATTGACCCCCATTCACTCTATATAGATCCTCCTCTGATTTTATGTATACTCTTCAAGAACTTTCGATAGTACATATTTTCCTCTCAAAAATTAATAATATCATATTTACCTTTCTAAATTGTAAAAACTCACAAATTTATTCAATTTTTTTTCTTTTTTTTATTAAAACTCATTTTAGATTTATAAAGTACCTATTTTACTATTTATTAAAAAAAATAAAAAAATATGTAGCATGCCTAAGTAAAATGTCGAGTCTTCTAAATTACTAATTATGAGAAAATATGATTTTTTTTTTCACACTTGTGAAGCACATAGAAACATATGTCTATATGCCACATGTATATGCATTACAAATAGAGAAACAAAATATTTCCTTTCGAAAACTGACCAATGAAAAGACTAAATATTTTTCTTATATAAACTAGATATTTTTATTTTTTAATAGAGGGTTAAATGTGTATTTTATAAATTTAAAATGAGTTTTAATAGAAAAATAATAATTTAGGTAAATTGTGAGTTTTTGAAATTTGAAAGGATAAATACAATATTATGAATTTTAGAGAGAGACGTGTAATTTTGATATTTTTGAAGGGAAAATATAAGAAGATCTGCTTTGAGATTTGTGTCAAATTAAAACGGGTGACTCAAATTACATTCTACACGGTCAGTTAATGCGCTGAATCTGAATTCCGAAAAGTGGAATCGGGATCCGGTGCTCTTCAAAAATCCTGCTCTTCCCTGCTCTTCTCTCTCTCTCTCTCCTTTTCTCTCTCCCCCACGTGATTCTGTTTCTCTCTCTTCTCCTCCTTGAAGAGAGGTGTAGACACAAAAGGAGATAGCAGGAACCTGCTTTTCCTCTAGGAAAAGTAGCAGAGGCGGACTCCGAAAAGTGAGCGCGGACTCCTTTTTTTAAGTACGCACGAATGTGTCTAGGGGTGTCAATGGGTACGATACGGGTAGGGTGGAACCATTTTCATACCCATACCCACTAAGAATTGATCTACCCATACCCTACCCATACCCGTTAAGAATTTGTCTTACCCTACCCTACCCATATCCGTTATGATTAACGGGTAACAAAACAGTAGTGGGCGAATAATGAAAATACTAATATAATGGTTTTACTATTTTTACAAATAAACCATCTAAATTCATCATGTTATACATACGCCATCACAATTACTAATATAAAAATGAAAATACAAATATGCAATCAATTCTAACTAATAGTTTTTTATAAAGCAAAAATAAAATAAAAATCACAAATATCTCTTCTAACAAATTCAATTCATTAACTAAATAACAAAACATTCAGCAATATGGAAAACAGGGAAATAAATAAATTGAATATATCTATATATAATTTATTTCATATAATTACCCGTTACCCAATGAGTACGAAATAATCTTTATCCGTACTCATACCCGTTTATTTAATGAAAAAAAATCTTTGCCCATACCCATACCCATACCCATACCCATACCCAATAAGCTAACGAAAAAAAAATCTTACCCATACCTGTCTTATCGAATACGATACGGGTAGGGTAAACGGGTAAACGGGTAAACGGGTGTCATTGACACCCCTAAATGTGTCCAAATATTTATACTTTGCTAGCTCCCCTCTAAGCTTTTATTTAAGCTTAGATAGAAGGTCAACTTTTTGTAAATCAAAATTCTGATTCGATACACATCCAAGCTTCGTTATTGAACGAGACAAAGTTCATAAAATCATAATTGTCGTTGAAAAAAAAGTAACCCTGTTAATTAATCCTTTTTTGTGCGAACAGCGGATCTGATACCATTCATTATTTCATTTAGAAAACCTTTTAGGGTAGGTTTATTCGCGACAAATGGCATCTAATAAAACGTGGAGGTGGAGCGGTGGTCACTAGAATCACCGCTCTAATAGGAAGTTCGTAACTTCACCATTCATGATTAAAATGAACTAAAAGAGGATTAAACTAGTGGAAGCATATAAAAGAAAATTCCGGTAAAAGGAGAAAATAATGAAGAAAAATAACGACGAACATATTTCGATTCATTTAAAATAATAAATGAAGAAGGAAGCTATATATGGGCATTTGTATAACGGGTTTTGATTTTGGAAACAATTTGGAAATAAAATTGATGTCTATCGTACTCAGAGTCCGAATTTGCTGCGATTCCGAGAGGGATCGCAGGATCCTGAAATTTTTAAATCAACGGTTCAAATTTTTCCGTGCGCGGATCTTGGAAAAGTTCTCGGAAAAGTAAATTTTCATGCAAGCGTTTTGAAAAAAACCAACAGTTGAGATCGGAATCGCAGGGTCCTGTGATTCCCGAGAATCACAGTAGATTTATTTTCATCGTACTCAACGCGTTCGTCCAATCCATTTAGAATCTGTGCGCGTTAGATTTGAACAAATATTAAGGTGGATACACATTAATATTGAAGCGCACCAGACAAGTGCATAACTCATCAGACTTAAAAGTTTTGAATTCGATAAACATCAAACCCAAATTGTTTCCTTTGATTTTATATATAGTCACTTCAATGCAGGCTACTAGTGTCTTGCTAAAAAAAGTTAATTGTGGCAAGTTTCTCAAGGACAGTCTTTTTGGAGCAGCAGTTTTGTCGCAAATTTGAGAAGTTTGTTAAAACAGTCTTTCGCCTGCTAGAAATTTCACAGCTTGAAATTTTTAGGTTTGCATTGGAATATAAAAATAAAAAAATATCTCCCGCTAGAAATGAAAGGTATGGAGTTGATTTTCGAAAATTAGATATTGGTGCGGTATAAACATGAGGTGTTGTCTTACACCGCACCAATAGTGTGGTGCGACTATTTTTCGATCTACCCTCTAGCATGCTAAAGAAATTCCAAAACCCTCTCACACTGTACCAATGATATGCAATGTAAGTCTTTTTTTTTCAGTATTTTCCGATCCGTGACTCTCCTTCCCCTTCCTCCTCTTACTTTCTTTCTTCTTCCCTCTTTAGCCGAGCTCTCTATCCTCTATGCAGAGATGCCTTGAAGCGATGCTACTATTTTTCGACTATGCCACAAAGAACACATCCAAACCACACTAAAAGGAGATTAATTGTCACACCCTATCATTTTTGAAGTACCAATAAGTGTTAAGTATTATAATTGTATAAATAGTTCAGCGTGACTATTATTATGTGAAATAGGGTTATATATAACAAACTCCATTTTCAGACAATTGTTTTCATCATTCTCTCTCTTCAAACCCGGTTGACAGAGTTACTATATCAACATATCGATCGGCATTGTCATTTGTGTTCAGCATCTTTGTTTGATTATTATATATTGTAGACTTTTTAACTCGTACGTTTATATTTAGTGTTGTAAAATTGAAAAATTATGTAGACTTAAGATAGTATTCATTTCTATTTAAAAAACATGCACGTGAATTACAGTGGTAACATCCAATACACTCAAACAGGTGTTGGTTATGACATAGGAGTTGTATATACCTTTGTGTTTTCGACAATACTAGTTTTGTTGTCGTAAGACAACAAATATATATATTAGACTTGAAATTCAACTTTATTTTTTTTTAAACATTTGAATTTTTATTTTGTCAAAATTACATATTTGTAGAGTTTACAACTTTCTGGGAACGAGCCACTGACTATGGTACAATCTATATTAAAATGTGCTTGTAGATCAAATTTTTCATTTTTTGGAATTTTTTTTACTATTTATTAAGCTGGTTTGAAAACTGCTATTTTTCAATGCTCCAGAAATTTAATAAAAACAGCGGTTTTCAAACCAGCTTAATAAATAGTAAAAAAGTTTCAAAAAAATGAAAAATTTGATCTCCAAGCACATTTTAATATAGATTGGACATCTAACAGTTTGAAAATGTCGTTGAAGTCAATCCGAAATTTATGAGTTAAGCTCACAAAGGCTTGGTGAGCTTAAGAGCACCTTAGTTCTACTCATTATTTAAATTCACCCTGCACGTGTCAATTGTCATGCTGCTTTGGAATGTATCGGTGATGTACTCTAAACTTAGGCCTGAGAGCTACATAATTCCGAAATTTTTATTAATATCCAAAAAAAAATGTAATTTCTAAATCTACACTCAATTTACAAAAAATTCAGAATTTGTCCAATCCGCAAAATAATCACTTCGAACCAGGGCCAGTTTCTGCAAAATAATCTCCCGGATTAGAGTTTCTCTTTCTGATAGATTATTTTCCAGTAAATAATTTTTCTGAAGCACCATTTTCAGTAAAAAATTATGTGAAAATAGGGCAGACTTTTATAAATAGGTGTTGTTTCTCTCTCTTCTCTCTCACAATCCATTATGAAAAGAAAAAGAGAAAAAATTGGTTATTTCTGGTTTTGTAAGTTTTAATTTTTTTAATTTTTAATTATTAAATTTTTCAATTTATATTGTTATTATTTTTAAAATTGTAGTTTGTTATCCAAACCAACCAAAATAAAAAATGATCTGTGTGAAATTATTTGTTGGTGAGGAAATCCAATACAATGACGACAGTGCCTTTTACAGTATGTGCCCTAGATACTTATTTCCGGTAACCGTGAACCATACCTTTGACTATCACCATAATGAGATTCATAAATGAGTTGGGCATACCATTAGTCAAGCCAATCTGAAAATTCAAGCCCGGTTCAATATGTCTCAAGATTGCCAACGGGACTACCACTTGGTCTCGATAACAGACCAGACATCATTCAAAATGATTTTAGATATTGTGATGTCCTTCCAACAAAGGTTACCGGTTCTAGAGTTATATGTAGAATTGGAACCGAATCATGCCGGTTTTATTTCCCAATTGGATCTGAATAGTCAGGCCCATGTACTCAATCAAATCCCTAAATCTCGAACCCGACCCGTACCCAGTCAGATTCGGTTTTTATTTTTGCCTTTATGTTGTTTTTCAATTTAAATTTATGACATCTACTATTAGTGGTTTAATTAATATATTGTTTGACATATGAAAAAAAATTTGATTTTTAATATTGTATGTCTTACTTCTCATTTGACAAACATATTTGTATATTCAAACAATCATCTAATAAAACTTCACATAACTAATCAAACAATTAAAACATCTAAAAAAATCATTTAAAACATCTTAAAAAACAATTAAATCATCTAAAAAACAAACAATTAAAACATCTATAAAAAAACAATTAAAACATCTAACAAAAATTCCACAGAAAAACCCTAGATCTGCAGAATAATCTGTCGGAAAGAGAAACCCTGGATCTGATAAATTAGTTTGCAGTTTGAACAGATTCTGAATTTTTTTCAAATCGGATGTAGATTTGAAAATTTTGTATTTTTTTTTATATTGATAAAAATTTCGGTACATATTTCGTTGTATTAAGGCCCTGTTCAGCGGACACATGAGCAGTGGAATGGGCACACGAATTGAAAAAGTTTGAACTGATTTTTACTGTTCACGTGGAAAAAAAAAAATCGGAGTGCAGCCGAATAGGCCCTATGGGTCTTCCAGTTCCTACTGGTTTCTACTAAAAAAAATAAAATATTCCAGTTCTTTGGGAAGTTGGAATTAATTAAGAACCTATTTTGTGGGATCAGATACGTACGAACCGGATACCAACTCATTCCCTAACTTTTGTTATAAACTCAATTTATCCATGATGAAAATTTAAAGAGATCGAATCAGATACGAATTGGATCTCTGTCGGATCGTGCCATTTATCACAACTCACATTTCTTTGACATAAGAAATCTTAATAAATGCATCACTTCAAAAAAAGTTGAACTAGTCATTCTCGAGGAAAGCATCTCTCAACAATAATTGAATGCGGACAAAGGTGCAATGCTCTTTAATTTTTGTAGGGAAACTAATTAAACTTAGACATTTGAGGTTAATATTATGTACATTGTACCTCACAAAATTTATTTGTACTAATCAATGATTCATATCTATATGTATATCATATTATATTCCAAAGAACTTTATCGAATGCACTCTGCCTGTCTGCCATTTGGTCTCACTTTCTGTTTTTCTTCCCGCTGTTCATCACAGTGTTGTAAATAACGGTATGCGGTCGTCGGACGGACAGGGTACCGCCAAGCGATTAATCGGAAATAATCGGAAATAATCGGCCATAATTGGAAATAATCGGCCAATTAGTCAGAAAAATTCATGACGGTTTGGTCACCGCCAAAGACTAATCGGCCGATTAATCAACCTAAACGGACGTTTTTTACAACACTGGTTCATCATATTTATGTTTACTCTTAAAATTGATTTTCGTTCTAAGATGTATATATATATTATTTTGTTTGTTTATATAATCACTTTACACACCGAAAGTCTTTAATGGTCACAAATTATATAATGTAACAAAAACTCAATTTTGTAGGTTTTGCATTCATTTTTTATTTGTATGAATGCAGAAGTCTTCAATCACAATCTTTAGGCTGTGCTCCTCAAATCAGCGTGAAATGATTATTAATGGAAGGAGAAGGGAAAGAGACGGGGTTTCATTAACCTTCAAACAGTGATCTTACACTCCAATTTGGAAGTGAACGTTTTTGTCAAAACTCAACATGGTGCTCACTTCGTCCCACCTCCGAACAGTTCTCCTTCGCTTCCTCTTTGTTTCCTCCCTTATGGAGCAAGTGAAGTCGGCCTGACCATGTGGTCTAAGGTGAAGATCACTTGTGCACAGTGAATCTCACTTTCCCACCCTCCGCGTACCCTCAATTGGAGCAAAGCCTTAGGGCACTAAATTATTGAAATACATTTGATTGCAAATTGAAAACTAAAGATAAAATAGCCATGTATGATTTTTAAGTGAACAAAAAGATTTGAACGTTAAAAAAATGTTAATAAAAGATGTTTTAATGTAAAATATGAACTCTGTACATTATTTACGTTATGGTTGTACTCAATCTTATAGATGTCTCCTTTTTTTGGGTAGGTATTGTGGGGGGTGTTATCTAATCTTTGGGGGTTCAATGAGGTATGATCCAGTCGCCTTCAATTTTTTGATAGACGGCTGAGATTGGTTTTGGTCAATCCACTCAATTAGAGTGGGAAAAATGGCACGCCGGAGCCGGATCCGTCACGGAACGGCACGGTAACGGCACGGAACGGCACGGAACGGCACGGCACGTGTGTCGGTCACGTGCCGTGACTCGCGTGTCGCGTGCCGTGACCATTCGCGTGCCGTGACCAATTATTGGCAAAGAAGACACGGCACGACACGGCACGGAAATTGTCTTGGTCACGGCACGGCACGGCACGGAAACACGGAACGGCACGGCACGGGACACGCGAGTCACGGAACGGAAGACACGCCAGTCACGGCAGTAGCGAAGCAATACACTAACATACCTTCCTATAAGGTATAATTTTATTTTAATTAAAATATTTACATTTAAATTTCAATTAAAACATTTGAATTTTAAAGAATCGTTTCATATTTTTTTTTAAACGTTAAATGCGATCAAATTTGACTAACGCGCGTTTGGTCACGGCACGTTTGGTCACGGCACGAATTAGTCACGGCACGACTTAGTCACGGCACGCGAGTCACGGCGTGACTCGCGTGCCGTGACCATTCGCGTGCCGTGACCACCCCTCGTAATTTTTGTCACGGCACGGCACGGCACGTGAAAAATTTACTTGGTCACAGCACGGCACGGCACGTGACCAAAGTCACGGCGTGTTAGTCACGGCACGGCACGGCACGGCACGTTTTTCCCTCTCTACACTCAATTATATAAGTTCATGTGGTTCTGAATTATGGATGGATCAATTAATTATTCGTCCTCATGAAAGCTTGTTAAGCCATATGATTGTGAGCCAAGGTGTAATTTAAGCATTTGATTTTAGTTTGTAGTTGCTTAACCTTTTGTATTAAATTGTGTTATTTTAATATTTTATATAAAAGATTTCAAAATTCGTTGTTATATATTTACTTGAGATGTTGTAACTTCTGGATGCGATAACCTAGCACACAACCTTCATCAATATAAAATTTTTGACCTCAAATCTTACTTGCCACAACAGATGATTAGACAGAAAAAGGCATGCAACATAGGAAAAACAAGGTATCTAGAACAAATTCAGAATGAAAAAAATAGGAGATGGCTCTCATATTGTGAACGAACAATGTTCTCCCGGCAATTTACTTTGTCATCACCAATAAAACATTTACCTTTTTTCGTCACTTCCCTTGAAAATTGTCTCATCCAGTAGCAAATTTATATTCCCAAATCGCCGAATTTCGAAGTGCACATCACCATTGAATGCCTTATTTGAGGATCTCAAATTTCTGAACTGTTTTTTTTATCAGTTCTGAGATTCTAACAATTCGGCATTCCACGGGACTTCTTTCAGATCTGTTCTGATATTCAATTAGATTGTCTGATATCCTGAAATCAAATCGTGCAGAGGTCTCTGCCATCTGTTTCAAATGTTCAACACAAATTAACGAATTTGCATAAAACTTAGATGACTTCACTGAATGCTACTAAATTAATGCTACTGAAAGTGCATACAAAGCACAGAGTACAACAAGCATGTTCAGACATTAATTTCAATAGTAAAGTTCAGCGCCAAGTTATAATTTATGAAAGCACCATTACATGTCCACATGTCCGGAATAAACATAACACAAGCTAAATCAAATAAAAAATATTTGTATAACAAATTAAAACTTTCAAGACAAAAGTCTTTTTTTGAATAAAAGTTGGAGGTCAAGCCACCCAACTATTTAATATCCACAGAGGAATCCCCATCCGAATTTCGAACTTACAACCTCCTGTGTGAAGTATCATTGCCTTTGCCATTCAAGACAAGAGTCTTAGAAAGAAAAAAGAGCTAATGAAGAAGACAACACCACAGCTAAAGGTATAATAAATAAGACTAATTGAGTTCAAATCTGCTAGTCACTGGACATGATGATCTGAACATTTTCATGATGATCCGAACATTTTTTAATTGAGCGACAGCCTCATGCATGCAGATACTTAACCACCCAATGGAAACCGACATCACCTCTAGAGTATCTGACCTTGACCACTTGAAGATCATAGCACCAACATCCCCTCCAGGTGCAAATCTCCAGGAGGCAATGTGCCATGGTGAATTGAAAATCTTAATTGTCTAACAGCTGGAAGGTGTATAATCCTGGGAACAGGATCAAAGGTGCCATGGTGAATCGAAATATTCTCTAGGGATGAACAAGCCAAAAGGTGAGCAGGGAAAGAAATATAGTGAGGCAAGATGCTTTGAACAGGAGAATCAATGGAGATTTGGAGGACTCATGGATTGCGTTCCAGAACACAGCAAACCCATGACTCAATGCGTGCACAAAAGAGTTGGTTTTGTAAAAATGAACATGAAAGCCGAAACGTGTGCAGATTGGGGACATGGGAATGTCGGAACAATGTTTCGGTCACAAAATTCTTCAACTTGTCAATTTCATATTCTTGTGACACCTGACAAAAGAACTCCGATTGGTCGAAGTTTAGAAAGGGCAATGTGATCCAGATTCCATCGCTTTGAGAGTATGCTAAGACGGGCCTCCCTTGCCCCGAGAAACGACAACATGTGATGGAGTAATGGATCAAGCAAATTGCTTAATATGTCCATCTCTCTACAGCTTACAGCTCTCTTCTGTACACAATTGTCAGGGCAATTTACTTAAAGGGTCTGCTTGCACTGTTCCTGCAGTAAATGAAACACAAAATTATGTCTATCATGTCATTTTATAAAAAAAAATCTACCAATGTCATCGAAATTTTCACTGGCATTTAATTGGAATCTTATTGGATGCATATAATTGGGCTTTCGTGAATTGGATGGTTAAGGGGCTTTTTTTGAAAGCCACACCATCATCACACCGAGTCTGTTTCACAGGCCCTTCCAGAAGTGCCGGGTCCCCCTAATAGTCCATTGTCAACACAGCATCACTGGGCCACAGACTTACTTTCATGGTTCTGATTTCTGAAAATCAAAATCGGAAATGAAATCGACAAGTTAGACTATGAAAACAGAATCCGATTAAAAATCGGCCGAATTTAATGGAAAACTGAATTTCTTTCGAAGAAGAAGTTGCTTTGTATACAAACAATAGGAAAATATTTATACAAAAATTAGCTCGTTGAAAAATTATATTAAAACAAATAAGAGGGGATCCGATTACACCACTTTTGAGTTACCACAAAGTTACCCTTCTCATTTTCTACATTTTCAAAGTCCAAATCATCGATCCAAACCGTTCAACATGATTATCTAAATAAAATGTGCTTGCAGATCAAATTTTACATTTTTTTGAGATTTTTTTTACTATTTATTAAGATGGGTACAAAATTCAATGGTCTAAATTTGACTAGTTTTTGTAAAATACTTAATAAATAGTAAAATAATTCCAAAAAAAATGTAAAATTTGATCTATAAGCACATTTTATTTAGATAATCAAGTTGAACAGTTTAGATCAACGATTTGGACTTTGAAAATATAAAAAATGAGGAGGGTAATTTTGTGGTAACTCAAAACTAGTGTAATCGAATCCCTCGTCAACAAATAATTACATTCAAATGAATCACTGATATATTATACAAACATTCAAAACTAAATATAGGGAGCATAATGGATTCTCACACAGAGCAGAAAAGTAAACGAAAACAAAATATTACATATTTAATTGATAACAACTGAAATGCATATCAATAAATTTTCTTGAAACTCGATTGTAGAGAACTACAGCTGGTATACACTCGTTTATTGTCAGAAATTGCGTCAAGATAGTTGGATTATCTCATTGTCTTTTGCATTAAAATACAAAGAAAGATATTGTTATACAGAGTAAAAAAATAAGATATTATAGAGCCAAATGAAGAATTATTGAAATTAATAATTTGTTGAAATATGCTAAGATAAAAAATATCACTTATATAATTATATAATTTACTAGACAGTAAATATTACACAACTAATAAGAAACTAATATAAAATGCATAGACAGTAAAATATTACCTAACTGATAAGAAACTAATATATAGAATGTACACAACATTTTTCATTGAAGTTAGATTGCTAAAGCATAGATTTTTGCGGCCGAAACGTTGAAAAAAGTTCCTAATTTTTACTTAACCATCTAAACGAACGATGATCCCACTTGGTCAGAGTAACCTTTTACTTTCTGAATCAAAAAAAAAAAAAATCCTTTTACCGAGTAGGGGTGTCAATGATGCCCTTTATCTGTTTATCCGACCCGTATCGTATTCAATAAGACGGATATAAGTGTACGAATAAATTTATTTTTTGTTAGCTTATCAAATAAGGATATGAATCAGAGCTATTTCATACTATTTATCCGATAGAGTACTTAATTAATATAAATTATATATGCTAATTTTTTATTTGTACATATAACTATTTAATTTTGTAATTATTAGATTGATTTATATTATATTTTTTTATGCTAAAATTAATTTATTTAACAATCGATATAGTTTGTAATTAATAATATATGAAAAAATTGATTTATATAACATTTTATATCATTTAATTTAATTAATAATTTGTATATTTTAAAATAATGGAATACAAAAGTATAAATGGATAATTTTTTATATATTTAGTGATATTTGTTTATGATGTATTTAATATATATACTTATAATATACTTATTATTTATATTTTTAGATTAAATTTTAAATGCTATCAATTTATTATATAATTATTCATTATCAAATGTGTAAAGATAAAATATGGGTAAACTAATATATAATGTATATGAATAAGATAGGAGTAAGATAAATTTTATGTTAATATCCACCCAACTTCTTGTACCATATTGTAGTATTGTAAATAACAGTATGCGCTCGTCGAACGGACAGGGTACCGTCAAACGATTAATCAGAAATAATTAGCTATAATTAAAAATAATCGACTAATTAGTTGAAAAAATCCGTAACAGTTTAGTCACCGCCAACGACTAATCAGCCTAACCGGCCCTTTTTTATAACACTGCCATATCCAATGATACCCTTGCTACCGAGTTTCTGTACAAATAATGTACTTGTCGATGCAAATTTTAGAATTCTCGCGATCAAAAGAATGGTCCTTTCCTCTTTGGTCATGCTTGTGAGATCGAATTCGTATCCTCTGCGGAGTTAACCCCTGCGGAGTCATGCGGAGCTTTTAATCTGATCCGTTTGTTTTGATCAGACGGATTAGATTCTATTAAAATCCGAATTGAAAACAAAAAAACAAAATTTCCCTTTCCGATAAAATCTGATCTGATCCGTCCGATCAAAACAAACGGATCAGATTAAAAGCTCCGCACAACTCCGCAGAGGATACTGGTCCTGTGAGATCAAGGAATAATTTCGCTGGAACTGCCAACGTGGCATCAGTTCGCAAAACAGCGAACGGGAAGTTGGTAGCCGATAGGATCGTGATAGTGACTCAATTCAACAACTTTTAAATGTCAACTACTTCTATTTGTTTTTATATTAAAGTGAGTAAAGGTTCACCCAGTGTAGTAAAATTTGATTTTATTCGGTGAATATTCGGTCGTATATTCTTATTCAGTGTCTGGCTGAATATAAATTAGCTATTCGGATCGAATATTGAATCCATACTTTAAAAAAATTAAAAAACATTCAAAATCCATTAAAAGAGTTCCGAACCCGAATCCATAACCTATTGAATGAGTTCCAGACCCACCAGATAGGTGTTCTCTTCAAGCGTCCCACTCAGAAGTCTTTTATAACCTCTCTACATCTACTCAGAAGTCTTTTATAACCTCTCTACATGCTGCCTTATTGTATTTAAGTACTGTGGGATTAAATATTTAATAAAAAATCCGCATATATAAATCCGAATAAGAATCCGTATATTCGGCCGCATACCGTATATGCGGTATGCAGCGGCCTTCCGAATACCGCATGAGAACCGAATATTAATACACTGGGTTCACCAGTTTCAATCAGCTCATAGAAGTATGAATGTCTTACAACTAAAACTAAACATATTTCATGATTACATTCTTAAACAAAAAGAAGGGTAAATTTTACCGGAGGTTATTAAATTTTATTTTGTCTCTCTACAGTAATTGAATTTTTTATTTGTTTTAATCAAGTCACTCTATAACTTTTTTCATTCAAAAAACAAACAAAATATGTTTATTATGTCTAAAATATTAATGGAAAATTAATGTTCATCCATGCTAAGTCATTTTATATTTTATTAGTTTTTGGACGGAAAAAATAACATATAATATGAATATTTCGTTAGTATTTTGAATGAGGAAATTAAAGAGTAACTTGATTGAATCAAATAAAAAGTTGAATGACTATAGATAAACAAATTAACTTCAAATGAATAATTTGTGATAAAGAACAAATTTAATGATCTCCAATAAAATTTATCCTAAAAAGAATGTGAAACGAGCGGGTTTTATGTGTTAGATTAATGTTAAATTTTAACTCATAGCTAAGCTGGCGCCGGTTGAGCGTATATGAAATAATAAACAATTCAAGCGTGACACACAGATTGTGACTAAATACGTGCGTGTTAAAGATCAAGTTAGATTTATACGTGCAGTATTGTGATTAAATTTGGAAGCACGTTAGTCACGCCGTGATCACACGTGACATGTCCAAATATAAATAGTCACGTTTAACTATTGATTTTATAAGTTAAGTTAGTTTATTCAAGATTCACAATTCGATCTAAATCTAGATCTAACGTTTCTAATTACACGTGACTAGCATGATCACGTGCCGTGCCGTGACCTAATTTTTCGCATGTCGTGCCGTACTGAATTTTCAAAAAATAATCATCACACGAATGATCACGACACGAAACACACAAATCACAGTACATAACTAGCACATGTGTCGTGACACATCTGGTCAGGCTGTGACATTTTTAGATCCCTACCCACAAACTTAACTTTTTTTTTTTGACAGCGGGCTATCACTAGAGAGGGAAAAACGTGCCGTGCCGTGCCGTGCCGTGACTAACACGCCGTGACTTTGGTCACGTGTCGTGCCGTGACCAAGTAAATTTTTCACGTGCCGTGCCGTGCCGTGACAAAAATTACTAGAGGTGGTCACGGCACGCGAGTCACGGCGTGTCGCGTGCCGTGACTAAGTCGTGTCGTGACTAATTCGTGCCGTGACCAAACGTGCCGTGACCAAATGCACGTTAGTCAAATTTGATCGCATTTAACGTTTAAAAAAAATATATGAAACGATTCTTTAAAATTCAAATGTTTTAATTGAAATTTAAATGTAAATATTTTAATTAAAATAAAATTATACCTTATAGGAAGGTATGTTAGTGTATTGCTTCGCTACTGCCGTGATTGGCGTGTCTTCCGTTCCGTGACTCGCGTGTCCCGTGCCGTGCCGTGCCGTGTCGTGCCGTGCCGTGACCAAGACAATTTCCGTGCCGTGCCGTGCCGTGTCTTCTTTGCCAACAATTGGTCACGGCACGTGAATGGTCACAGCACGGGACACGCGAGTCATGGCACGTGACCGACACACGTGCCGTGCCGTTCCGTGACGGATCCGGCTCCGGCGTGCCATTTTTCCCACTCTAGCTATCACCTTCAGAATTACGCGAAGTTCTTTTAATATTTTTTGAAATGTTCATTTTTTATATTCGTTGTTTTTTTTATTTTTTAACTTTAAGAACAAAAATTTTAAAATTTATAAAATAAAATAGTCAGATGTAATACATACTTTTTATATGTATATAATTTATCTTTATATGAATTAACATAAATTATTTATATGAACGTAGTTTTGTAAATTTTTAATATTAATTAAAACAAAGTTAAAATGTCATATTCTACGATTTTATTTTACATATTTAAGTTTTAAAATGCTATATTATTAAGGTTTTAAAAATAAAGACACAATGAAGTTGCAAAGTAAAGATATTTGAAACTCGTTTATATTTTGTAAACTCTAAAATAATTAATTTTTGAAACCTAAAGACTTTGTGAGTGTTACTACATAAGCAGAGTTTCATATGTATTATTTAAAAGTTTTTAAGATGATTATATTATTTAAATATGAGTCTGACTGGTGTGATATCGGTGATAGTTGTCATCAAATTTAAAATTTATTAGATAGACTTTAAATGACGAATTCAAACCGTTCAAACTGATTTATTTTATGAGTGATGCATTTACATCAAAATTTTATAAATTATTTTAATATCAAGTCAAGCTTTTAAAATGATAAAAAAAAATTAATGCATTAAAATTGGCATAAAAAACTCACTACTTCACTTCATACTAAATGATTTGAAAAATTATAAGTTTTGTATGTAAATGTATTGTAGATTGATTTAAATAATTTGAATTCAACATTTGAAACCAATTCAATAAATTTTAAAAGATTTCTTATGATGCGAATATATGACCTCTAGTGGGTGATAAATAAACCATCTGTCCTTCTCTTCACATGTACGCAGTACGTAATTTATAAAACGGACTTTTCATTGATCCCAAACGACAAATTTGGGAAAGAATTTTCTGCTGCCATTCTATAATATATATTCATCTCTAGCTAGTTGGTGATAAATAAATCATCTGTCCTTTTTCCTCGTATATTTTAATAAGTCTAACATTAATACTTAATTCGGTTATATCAATTGAACAAATAGATCCCTAGAATTCAAAAGAGCCCATGAGCTACTTGTGCTAATGGTTTTGTTTGATCGCAAGTAAATACTTGCATCATGTGATACCCGGTTACATATGCTTGAGCACATGCTTTGGGTTATGTTTCTGTTATGTCTGTTTTGTCATGATTTCGGTTTCTCAATTTTGTAATCGTTTGAACTTTAGCTTTTGATACTCTGTAGTAGTTTTAAAATTAGGTTTATATTCTGTAATGCAATATACTACTACAGAAATGGTCATTGTACACGGACATAAACAGGGGAGCTACACGGATTTCCTGCCGTGTGGAGTGCGAGAGTGTATAATCCCTGAATAAATTTATACACGGATATTTACCCGTGTGCAATTCCTGAGAGCTACACGGATCATTACATAAAAAACCGTATTCAATTCCTTGCCAAGTGGCGCTCTCCAAAGCCGAGCTACACGGATTGTAACATAAACAGCCGTGTAGATTTACTCTGTCTACACGGCCTTTTTAGGTTAATGATATCTCGCATTCATATCTATATTTTGACCTTAAATTCGTACCAAAACATGTGTTTAAATCTATAAATTCGGTTATAATTCATTGAATATATATATAGAATGTGGTACTGCTGCAAGTTTATTCTTATTCTGCAGGAATCGGGCGAAATCGAGAAGGAATCTGGAATTTAGAAGTCTCTACACGGTCCGTGTAGCATTCCACACGGGCCGTGTCAACCTCGACTCGACCGATGACACGACCACAGAGAACCATTGACTCTACCGCTGAAGGAACACAGGCACACGGTCCGTGTAGAATTCCACACGGGCCGTGTCAAGCAATTCTGGAAACAAATCCAGAATTTGAAAACAAGGCTAATTAATGGAAGGTCGGCCAGAAGGGCATACGCGAGATTTCTTGCACCAGAGAGGACATTCTGGAGCAGAGAAGCAATTCCTAGGGTTTGGACTTGACGGCTAAGCTTGGAGACGAAGTTGAGAAGCGAAAGACGCAAGTTTTCGACGGATCTTCCTTGTTCTTCGGGTTTTGTCATGGCTAATCTTTTTATTACTTCTTTATTTTGTTTTAGAACTATGTCTGAGTAGATTTCTTAGTTTCTAGGGTTGTGATGTAATCGAATGTTTTGTTTTGCATGTTAGTTATTGGATTCTTTCGTTGAAATTTGTGTTTGCTTGATTGTGTTGATTTTAATTGCTTAGTCTAAGTTGTTTGATCTTATTGGTTTACCACTAGATGAATGATCACATCTAGAAGGTACTTTGGCCCTTATAATCTCTCAACTAAACTAAGTACATGAGGTAGGATTAGTGATCCGAAAGGTGAAACCAAGTAGTAACCGACAGGTGAACATTTCCTCATATCGACGGAATGAGGTTACCTTTAGTATACCAAACAAGCAACTAGGTAATTCAGACCAACATACGACAGTTGAGGTCTAGAACCCGACGAGGGCACATATTGCAATTCCATACCAAGTTAATGAACCAACAGACGACAGTTGAGGTTTAGAAACATTAGGTCTGGTCAGTAGAACCCTACACAAAGGAACAACACAAAGAAACAGTAACTGCTGCATTCACTCGAGGGCCACACGGACCGTGTACGACAGTACCCGGCCCGTGTACACTGGACACGGCCCGTGTAGGACACTACACGGACCGGGCACCTCGAGGCAAAACTGAGATGAAGTCATAACCCTGGAAACGCTTTTTTACATCTGATTTAAAGCAAGTTTATTTACTTCCTTGCATTTAATTACTGTCATTGAACTGTACGAACTATAAAACCAAAACCAACCTTTTCCAACTTCTAGTATTTATTTAATTTAGGTAGAATTCTAGATAAAATCTGAACCGTCCCTGTGATCGATACCCGATAATATACAACTCGATAGGATTGTATACTTGCAGTCTGAACCGAAAAGTGTATTTAAGGTTAAAAAGTACAGTTCACTGTACTGAAACTTTGTACTATACCTTTTGGTGTAACAGTTAATATCCGTGCAGAAATAGTTATTCTGCACGGCTTATTACTTGAACAACCGTGTCCAATTCCTTGCCAAGTGGCGCTCTCTGAAGCCGAGCTACACGGATTGGAACATAAACAGCCGTGTAGGATTACTCTATCTACACGGACTTTCTAGGTTAATATCCGTGTAGAAATAGTTATTCTGCACGGCTTATTACATAAACAACCGTGTCCAATTCCTTGCCAGTGGCGCTCGCCGAGCTGATTATTATATAAACATCCGTGTACGATTACTCTATCTACACGGACTTTTAGGTTAATATCCGTGTAGAAATAGTTAGTCTATACGGCTTATTACATAAACAACCGTGTACAATTACTGGAGATTTATACACGGATATTTAACTAAACGGCCGTGTACGATCATGTTTCTGCACGGACGTCTATCTAAATATCCGTGTAGAATAACTATTTCTACACGGATCATTACATAAGCAGCCGTGTAGCTATCTTATATTTTTATTTGCTCTTTATTTGGCTTTCTACACGGACTTTTGTGAAATATCCGTGTAGAATGGTAATATTTTTTTTTTCAATTTTTATTTTGTGTTTTGGCTAGCCTCCATTTTGCTAGCCATTAAAAATCAATTCCAAAACAAAGAATTTCCAATATATCAGAATACAACCCCCTAAACAAAATTCATGTTACACTAAATTATATAAAAAATTATACAAAAATTCATGTACACTAAATTATATCAAAAATTATACAAAAATTCATGTACACTAAATTATATCAAAAATTCATGCACACTAAATTATACAAATCCATACTCTGGTTTACAAAATTCCTGTTGAAACCACCTTGCCCACATACATCTAAAATAATCTATCTGGTCCTTGGTGTAATGCCCTGCCTGTTTCTTCGATTTATGCTACCAAAAATTCAAAATATGTAGGTTATTAGAAAAATACAATATAACAACTACATCTCTGTTTTGCTTTATAAAAATAAATATGTAATTATAACAATGCAACTAATAAAACAAATTTAGTAGAATAAAATATTAGAGGAAATCAATATTAATTATATGGACAAGTCAAGGCAAACATATGAATTACATTTAATATGAATTACATACCGGATATTGTGGCCAATTGAATTGCATGGATTCGACAAAGTGAAACATATAAATCATCGTGTAATAACCGCATTCCCAACCCGCCAACTGTTGCGGGCACTAAAATTTTCATTTAGCAGCCTATGTTAGAATGACAATAATTTTTTGAACAAAAATATGAAATTATAAAATTATAGTGTGCTCACCGGCTGCCACCTCCAACTCAACTTATTTTTCTGCTTCGGATTCGTGCTTTGCATTCCTCCATCTTTAATATATTGCAGAAAAGCCCTTACAAAATTGAGTGAATGTAATTAGCAATTCCACAATTTGTTATATATATAATTGAGAAAAAATCAAACCAAGTGAATTACTATTGCTTACTCTCTTATTGGAGTGCAGATCATTTTGGACTGCTGAGGAGTGATGCCTGCTGTGGGCTGTGAAGAATCCATGACGAAAACCAAATTTTCAAGTGGCACAATCACAATCAAACACCAGTGGCCCCTCTGGTGGTATGGCAGAAGAATAAATCTCTTCTTCCCCGAATGAGCCTTATGCATCGCTGAACACAAGTACTCGACAGTATCTTCCGGATGATATTGCACCATCGTACCATTAGTTTTGCCGGGGTCCAAGAATGCACAGGAGTTCACCTTATCTTTCCCACAATCCACAGAATGTCTTCGTTGTAACATCCTGAAAAATCATCATTTCACATTAGAATATATATTTGAGTGCTATACACATGATATATATGATTTTTGGTCACTAACATGAGGAAAACGGTGAGGACTCCCACATCGAGCCATTTATCGCTTGACGAGGCATGTAGAAAGTCCTTGAATTCTTTGAAAGGCAGCAGGACCGTCCTGCCTTCGTGTAGGAGAATCTCGGGGGGGGGACAGCGAATATTACGTCCTGCATAGAATCTGGTGCCTTAACCAGGCAGGCGTGGAGATTCCGCAAATCCTCGGGCAAACGGCTAACCTCTTCTTCAGAGAGCCCCGTACGGTCTACCCCCGCAGCGGCTGGCGCAGCAGGAGATTCTTGCGCATCAGCCCCGACGACTACTTCCAAGCCTTGCCGTACCGGTGACAAAGCTTCGTCCGCAGCGTTGGAAACGCCTCTTCGAATCTGTATCAAATTTTGAACCTTTTTTCAAGTATTTCAAAATAATGATTTGAATGTAACATAAGATATTCGTGTTTTATTTAGAGATTACCTGATCCAAAATAATCTGACACTTGGGCCATTGGACAATATGTCCACGGGCTTCATCAAGCACTAGCATGTCGTCGGTAGTGACAGGAAGAGGTATGCGGGGAGCCCATTCGGTCATGAACATGTCAACCGTTACGGGGAGATGGTTGGGCCTTAGTTGATAACCGACTGGGGGATGTACAATGCCCTTAGCAAGGGTCAGAGGAGTTTTATCGTGCCACATGACGAGGTCGCATGCTGTGGCCTCCTGCAATAATTATCAGCAATTAGTTAATGAACAAGTCAAAATTACGGGTAGATTATGAACAAGTAGTGATTACTTGTAGATTATCCAACACGCCTAGCACTTCGGTCCCGGATGCTTGACTGCTTCGCCGAAATCCCGGCGAAACGGGAGGTTGTTGCTCGGATTGCTGCGTAAGAGATGTAATTTGGTTCATCCACCTTGATTCAAAGTCAGCCATCCTTCCATCGTACTCCATTCTGATCTCCTCGCGTACCTCCTGGCGTACCTGCGCCAACCTTGATTCCATCTCGTCCGTGCTAACTTTGGCACGCGGTCTTCTTTTTGGTTTTGGTCCGTCGTATACATCCTTCCAGCCACTGTAGACCGAGACACCCCTAACTCGACCCGTGTGTTCTTTACTCCTGAGCGCTGCGGACAAGGAATCATCCACTCTTTCGACAGTCATGGAGCCCGAATTTACCTCCTCCTCCACATCCAACTGTTAAAAAAAATTAGTTATAACAAAAGACAAAGTAATGTACACAAAGTTACTGATGTCTCATTATTTGATTGATTGTTTCGACCTATTTCCAGACCAAATATCATGTTTTGAATAACTAAAATGCATTGTTTATGATTGAATATCAATAGAATATGGTACTGCTGCGTTTTGGTTATCACTTTGCAGGAAATAGGCGAAAACAGACAAAAAGCAGAGTTCAGACATCTTCCATGCGGGCCGCGTCCCACCTGACGCGGGTCGCATCACAGCCCAGCGCGACCTCAGACGCGACCCTCACAGCGCGCATCAGACCCAACCCGACGCGGGTCGCATCCGAGCCATGCGGGTCGCGTCGAATCAACTGCGCAGGCCCAATTGAAGCCCAGTAAGCTGTCTATATATAGATCTGGGCCTGCGCGATTCAGGGGATCCAATTTTCAATTTTAAAACAGAGAGAGAGATCGGGACAGAGGAGAGCTTGGCGCGCAGGAGCCAGGAGGCGATCTGAAGGCTGGAGCAAGGAAGATTTCGGCCAAGATCTCTATTCTAGCTCGATCTTCCTCGATTCTTCTCCTCTTCATCATGATTTGCATCTTCTTTCTCTCTTTTCTTCTTTCTTTGATCATGTTAGAGTAGATTTTCAGTTTTGAGGGATTTAGATGTAATCCAAAGCTTTGTTTGATAATGAATATTGATTGAATCTGAATTGTTATTCGTGTTTCTTGATTTTTGTATTGATTGAAATTGCTTGACCTAATTGCTTGATTGATTCTTGATTGTCTACTATTGATTGCTTATGGCATTTCTTTTTGTAATTTGGCCTTGATGTATCTTGTGGATTAGGTTTAGTATTTGAGGTAGGTCTAAGATCCGAGAGGTGAGATCAATAGTAGCCGAAAGGTGAAATTTCCATTAATCGAAAGAATAGTGGATGCCTTTAGTAAACGAGATCAAGAACCTAGGTTTGAATTGAATCTAGGAAGGTGAAATTGCAATTCCATACCAGGTCTATTAAGCCAATACACGAGAGTTGAGGTTCAGTGACATTAGGTACGGTCAATCGAGCCTTACACGAATTAAACAACCAGAATCAGTAATGTTCAGTGTCAGCTCCAGGACCACGCGGGTCGCATGAGAAACCATGCGGGTCGCGTCACAGGGTCGCATGTGAAAGCATGCGGGTCGAGTGAGAGGTCCAGAGTGCTTGAGGGCTACGCGGGTCGCGTGTGAGAGCACGCGGGTCGCGTCACAAGGGTCGCATACGAGAGTATGCGGGTCGCGTGACAAGTCCAGAGCAGCAAAGTTGAGGATGAAGTCTGAAACCCTCGAAACGCTTTTATTTTACAGATAGTCTAAAATCAAACGTTCAATTGTTTTCATTGTTTGTTATTACTATTGTTGATTGAAATTAGGAACCTTAAACAAATTCAAACACCCTTCTCACTTCTAGTACCTAATTAGGTTAAGTCGAAATTCAGAATTTGAGTCGTCCCTGTGGATCGACACCCGATTATACTACTCGATAGGGGTTGTGCACTTGCAATCCTTACTCGTGAAGTGTAAGCGCGGTTTTAAAAGGTACGCCCTCAAGCGTACCGAAACTTGCGTTGCGCTTTCGTGCGAACAGTTACCACAAAGACTCTTACCATTTTCTGAGCCACGGGTTGCACGTCATTTGGGAGTACTATCCTCCCGTCAGCGGTTACCTCGGATCTTCCCATGAGCCAGTGTTGGGCCCTAGGATTTTGGATCCTAACCACAGGTGAGTCAGAATCTTTGTTTTTGTCCAGTACTGCCGCCCATTCGGCCGACTTACCCTCGTAACCACCTGACCCTAATTTGTGCGGGTACTTGTTCAATTTCGCGATCCTCCTGCCCTCGTCACTTATTATCTTCACACATCAAGATATATCAATTAGCTAGTTTAAGGAAGATAAGTACATATCGAGAAAGAACAAAGACAAAGTTGGCTAAATTTATATACCTTGAACTCTGCTGTGGACTTCAAAGCTTGAAACTCCTCCCAGTCCTCTTGTTTCAGCCATTTATAGTAGCCTACCGGATTTCTCCCTTTCTCCATGAAATCCGTCTTCAACGTGCTCTTGAATTGCTTCCAAGCTTCATTCATTTTCCTCAGAGTCTTTTTCTTTTTCGCGGACTTTGGGTCGTCATCCTGGATGTTCCAATGAGCCTGCATGATTGACAACAAAATTACTGCATGTAAGTTCATTCAAGTTTTCAGGTCAGGTATAGACATATTACAACTTGCAGGAAGACAACTACATGATGCATAGCAATTTGAAAAAAATATTATTTACTTATAAAAGAAAATTCCAACTATGGTAAGGTTAAGACATGCTAGAAAACTTGTATCCAACAAAAAAAGAATAACAAACAGAGAGAGAACAGGAAAAATGAATATATAATGCATGTATAGTTTTATAGATTTTTTCAATTACTAAATGGTCCTGAAAAATATAACTCAAGAGATTAAAGAAAGAACTACAATGAAGGTTGGTGGGTGTTCCAGTCAAGGATAACGCAGCCATCGTTCCAGTCAAACGAATTAACCAATTACCGATCATGAACAATAATCAAAATAAGGTTTATAATTGTTAGGTACTTTACCTTCACAATGTTCCACCATTCGTTCTTATCTTTGTCATCGAATTTGTCCCACCTCTCAACCAAGATAGATGCCTTCTGCTTCACCAATTTGTGTACTCTGCCCTATGTGGACCCTTCGGACATCCGATTTTGTTGAACTCGATTTGCAAATCCTTCGCCTCTGAGGTCTTCGTGCACATTGTCGGACCTCTTTTCCTCTTTTCTGTCTGAGCCTGCGGGTCCTCTTCTTCCACTATCATATCTGCCTGCGGTTCCACTGTTTCCAAAATCATATCTGCATTCTCACCTGACTGTGACATGGTTCTTTCTACAAAAAAGAAACATTATTACAAATGCTATGAAATGTAAAATTTAGGTCTAACTTATGTGTTGTTGGGTCCTTTGTTCAATCATAGTGTTGGTTTTGCAATTTAGTCCCTGTAACATTAGGTGTCCATGTCACCAGAATAGGTCAATTGAGGTAACTTTTCACTTAACTAAAATACAATCAGAGATAAGGGTTTTGATTTAACCAAGATACAGGGAGCATTGCAACTTAGAGAGAGAGAGAGAGAGAGAGAACCTTTCAAAGAGAGAACAGCAACCGCGCGAGAGGAGCTTAGAGATTCAATTGGCGAGTTCAGAGGAGACCGAGCTAGCACCGAGAGAGAGAACGATGGCAGCACCATAGAAAGAGATAGGAGACTAGGGGGTTTAGGTTTTAGGGGAGACGAAGGGATTTTGAAAAGATCGAGTGACAGAGACGAGGCGCGCATTTTATTTCGCGTAAACTAAATCTACACGGACATTTAACTAAACAACCGTGTAGAAACGTAAGAGAGCTACACGTTTAATTAAACACCCGTGTATAATTAGTTTACGCGAAATTATGAAATAGGCATATATGGTTTTTTCTAGATTAATTTTTTCAAATTCCAAATTTCATATTTTTCAAATTCCATATTTTTCAAAATGGAAAACTTAAAAATAAAAAGGAACCTGATTTCAGTTTTATTTAGCTTGAAAACTATTTTATCCATGTATCTTCGAGTATCTAGCAGAACTTAATAATGCAAATAAATATTTCAATTTCTACACGGGCGTTTAAATAAATATCCGTGTAGAAAACCTTTTGTACATATTTTTTTCATTAAACGCCCGTGTACGTTTCTTAGAAGGCGAAACAACTCTTGAAAATTAAACGGCCGTGTACAAAGCCTTTTGTACATGGATTTTTAATTAAACGACCGTGTATGATTCTTATAAGACGAAACGACTTTTCAAAAGTAAACGACCGTGTAGAAAACTTTTCTTACACGGATTTTTAATTAAACGTCCGTGTCCAATTTTAAATTAAAACGTTTAATTTGAATAGGTTATTCAGAATTCGAGAAGTTGCCTTATCTTTTTAATTCTGAGAAGACGAAACGACTCTTCAAAATTCAATATAATCTGAGAAACTCCCTCTTTTTCGACTACTTTTCTCTGAGATTTGGAAGAAGAAGTTTTGGAAGAAGAAATGGCCGCTTCGGTGCCACCGAAAGACGCAAATGTGCCATGGCCATGGCCCCCCGGCTATGTCCCTCCCGAAGATGCTCCCGTGTTGGAAGTCCCTCCCGGCTATGAAATGCCTCCTCCCAACTACAGGAGGACATGGCCATGGACGCCATCAAATGTGCCACGGCGAAGCCCAAGGGAGCACCTACCACCAAAGCCCTACAAAAGGAGGGGCAATCCCTGGATCAGGCCAAAGAGACCCTGGATTAGAAGGAGGGGGTCAGGCCAAGGAGCAATCCAGCCAGGCCAGTGAAGGAGTGTTTAATTAAGTTAGCTTTTTTTTTTCGTTTTGTTTTGATGTAATATATTTTTGTTATTAATTTAATCAGCATTTTGTTTTCTATCCGTTTAACTATTTTGTTAAATACTTCATGCTATCTAAATAAATACTGTTATAGATATAAATTAGCAGTACAAAACAACCAACAAATAATTCATTATGGATAATCACTACAAAGTAAATTATTTAAAAAAAATTTATTTAAAATTAACTTAAATAATCTGTCTAAATAATATCATAGAATAATTAATGCTTAATGCTCTCTAAATAATCCGATTTGAAAACATAAATGAACACTTTACTTGATATGACCTTATCTGGGTTTACAAATTATAAAACAACCATAGAATAATTTTTCGGAAAAAAAATACCTTCTGTTCAAGTAAATATTTCAAAAGTATATTATTTTAAAAAAAATATTTCAAAATAACAGGGACGCTGTTGTAACATGCAATTTAGTCCCTGTTGTTCAAGTAAAGTATTTTCAAAAATAATGATTATGTAATTTGAATATTTCAATTTCTACACGGGCGTTTAATTAAATATCCGTGTAGAAAACCTTTTGTACACGGATTTTTCATTAAACGCCTGTGTACGTTTCTTAGAAGGCGAAACAACTCTTGAAAATTAAACGACCGTGTAGAAAACTTTTCTTACACGGATTTTTAGTTAAACGTCCGTGTCCAATTTTAAGTTAAAACGTTTAATTCGAACAGGTTATACGGAATTCGAGAAGTTGCCTTATCTTTTTAATTCTGAGAAGACGAAACGACTTCAAAATTCAATATAATCTGAGAAACTCCCCCGTTTCGATTACTTTTCTCTGAGAATAATTTTAGGGGAAAAAAATACCTTTCTACACGGATGTTAATTAAACATATGTGTAGAAATGTATTTGTACACGGATGTGTAATGAAATATCCGTGTAGCTCCCTTTGAATTTCTACACGGACATTTAATGAAACGTGTATAAATGTATTTGTACACGGATGTTTAATTAAATGTCCGTGTAGCTCCCTTTGAATTTCTAATGAAACATCCGTGATTAAAAGATTTTTCTTAGAAAGATGGATTTTTTTATTTAAACAAATAAAATATAAAATTCACGTACACTAAATTATATCAGAAATTATACAAAAATTCATGTACACTAGATTATATCAAAAATTAATACAAAAAATCCTACACTAAATTATACAAATCCATATTTCTGGTTTACAAAATTACTGTTGAAACCACTCTGCCCACATATCTAAAATAATCTATCTGGTTCTTGCTCATGATGCAAAAAAGAAATATTAGAAACGAAATAAAAATATTACAATGAGACAGAAATATCCAGAGATTGTAAACCGGCCTTGAGTCTTTAGTCTGACTCTTCATTGGGCTCTCTGAAATATTATAAAAGAAATAAATATTATACATTGAATTTTTTTTTCCAAATAAGAAATATTAAAATTTTCAAGTTTAAAAGAGTAAATATTATACATTGGATTTTTTTTTCCTTTTTCTCTTTTTTTTTTCCACTGTTTGAACATCTTCCCATAATCCTTCATTGTGGTCAGATCTCATGTAATTTGCTTCGTCTTGTTATGCAATTGTTGCCATCTTAGCTTGCACATCAGTACAAAATTAAGGTATCTCTTCAAACTGGTCGTACTCTTCTTCGTCGGTGACGTTTTCTACCCCAACAATCCTTCTTTTTTCGGATAGGACGACACTCCACCTATCATCACTCGGGTCAGTGACATAAAAGACTTGGGTGGCTTGCTTGGCAAGTATGAACGGATCATCAACATACCCGACTTTGTCAAAATCAACGAGGGTGAACCCGTCGTTATCAACTTTAACACCCCGGTCTTCGACCCATTGGCACCGAAACAAGGGAATGCTAAGGTGAGGATTGTAAACGAGCTCCCAAATTTCTTCAATAACGTCGTAATAAGACTTTGATGCTATTACAGGCCGGGCATCCCCCGATCTACTGAATTCTTGAGACGTCGCCACCAACGTCACCCCATTATTTTGCATCGTGCTCTTATCACACTGTAATTTAGTGTAAAATGTATATCCGTTAATCTCGTATCCTTGGAATGTTCTAACAACCATTTGGGGTCCTTCGCCCAGCAATCTAACAGTTTCATTTACGGGGGACCTTTCGGGGTGTGATTTCACTGTCTTTCATCCATCCTATAAAAGAACGATTATGCTCGTCAATAAGCCACTTCTTACTTCTCGTGTAGTTCTGTTGTTGAAGGATTGTCATGTGCTCATCTATATATGGAGCAACATCTGCCATGTGCTGTAGTACAATAAAATGTGCCTTTCGCAGGTCATCGTTATTAGCAACTATGGCTTTCAACCCTATTGTCCCTACTCCTTGGAGCCTTCCCTCGTATCGAGATTTTGGAACGCCAATAGGACCCACACCGGTCATGTAGTTGGTGCAAAACTCAATTACCTCTTCTGTGGAATATCCTTCCACAATGCTACCTTCGGGACGATGTCGGTTCCTTACGTAACTTTTCAAAATACCCATGAATCTCTCGAATGGATACATATACCGCAGGAACGCGGGACCACAGATCTTAATTTCCCTCACGAGATGAACAACAAGGTGAACCATAACATCGAAAAAAGATGGCGGAAAATACATCTCAAGATGGCAAAGGGTAACGATGACCTTCTTTTGCAAAGCGTCCAATTTGAGCGGGTCTATCACTTTGGAATTAATTGCATTGAAGAAAAAACAAAGCTTCGTAATGGTTTGCCGCACGGGCTTCGGTAAAATTCTCCGAATTGCAACAGGAATCATATGTGTCATTAAAACATGACAGTCGTGGGATTTCAGACCAATCAATTTCAGGTCCTTCATCGACACCAGCTTCTTAATATTCGAAGAATACCCTGATGGGACTTTAATACTATGAAGGCATTTACAAAAGCTCGTTTTCTCGATCTTCGACATTGTGCACATTGCGGGGGTAGGTATGCCTTTTGCTTCCCTTTATCCTGCGGTGCAAGCTCGGGTCGTATTCCCATTAATTTCATGTCTTCTCGAACTTTAAGACCGTCTTTAGTCTTCCCCAAAATGTTCAATAATGTGCCAATCAAACTGTTATAGACATTTTTTTCAACATGCATGACATCTAGGCAATGTCTCACTTCTAAATATTCCCAATATGGTAGCTCCCAAAATATGGACTTCTTTTTCCAAATATCTTTCGGTGGTGGTTTGGCACATTTTCCAAAAACAACACCAAGGTTTTTAACTCTCATGAAGACATTCTTCCCATCTAACAGACGACATGCCACTCCAAGCTCAATTTTCCCGTTGAATACCTTCTTCTTACGGTATGGGTGATTAACAGGAAGAAACCTACGGTGCCCCATAAAAACATTCTTTTTACAATTTTTCAACCTCAGCACCTGCGTGTCATCTTCACAGATAGGGCACGCTTTTGCTCCTTTACAAGTGTAACCCGATAAATTCCCGTACGCGGGGAAATCATTTATGGTGCAGAATACCATGGCCCGCAAATTAAATTGCTCTTTGCCGTACGCATCCTAGACCGGGACGCCATCACGCCACAATTTCTGGAGGTCCTCAATTAATGGTGCGAGATACACATCTATGTCATTTCCGGGTTGTCTGGATCCTTGGATTAGTAATGACATCATTATATACCTGCGTTTCATGCACAACCAAGGAGGAAGATTGTAGATGCATATAAGAACTGGCCAAGTGCTGTGCTGATTGCTCATGCTTCCAAACGGACTCATTCCGTCTGTGCTCACCCCTAACTTAAGGTTTCGTGATTCGCCACCAAATCCTTTGAAATGTCTATCAATGTTTCTCCATTGAATTGAATCAGCCGGGTGTCTTAGTTTACCATCTCTTTTGCGCTCTTCTTCATGCCAACGTAACAATTTTGCATCTTTGGGATTTGTAAATAATCGTCTGAATCTCAGTATTATCGAGAAATACCACACCGCCTTAGCCGGGGGCCTTGTCTTTTTTCCTTCATCACAATCGTCGGTGTCCTGGTCCTTACGTTTATACCGTGAAACACCGCATTTAGGACAAATATGCAGGCCTCGTACTCTCCACGGTACAATACACAGTCATTCGGACATGCATGTATTTTTTTAATCTTCAAACCCATTGGACAGTCAACTTCTTCGCCTGATATATTGTACAGGGTAACTCGTTATCTGGGAGCATCTCTCGTAAAAGCTTTAATAAGGACGTGAAACTCTTATCGCTCCAACCGTTGTCTGCTTTTAAGTTCAATAATTTCAACACAGCTGATAGTTTTGTAAATTTGGTACACCCAGGATATAACAGCTTTTTAGATTCATTAGACAGATACTGAAATTTTTTATAATTTTTATCACTAATTTCATCTTCCACATCACGTAACATGTCCTCTAGATTCTCAGTAAAATTGTATTCTGCATTTTCATCAATATTCATCTCCACCTCATCATCCTCGTTGCAATCAAGCCCAGCATTATCGAAATTTTCGACATTCTCAAAATCATCGTTGCATTCAAATTCAAAATTATCAACAGTTTCTACATTATCATCATTCTCGTCCAAAACATAATTTCTATTGGTTCCACTACATTCTCCAATTTTCTCACCATGCATAAACCAACATGTATATCTTTTCTTAAATCCCCGACAAATCAAATGAGCTCTAATTTCTTCCGAATCCCCAAATCTTATAAAATTTTTACAATCTCTACAAGGACACAAGATGTCGTTATCTTTTGTGTCCACTCTATAACTCTCAGCAAATTTTATGAACTCATCAACGCGAGCCAAATATTCTGCACTATCACGTCGCAATTCGTACATCCAACTTCGATCCATCTGTAAATTAAAGTAAAAAAAAATTCCAATTAAACATATATGGTGGTCAGCATATATATTGTTCCAAATTCTTGGCTTATAAAGGGCCGGTTTACAATCCTAACCCACTCTTTGAATATTATGCCTCATATGTGAACACATATTAGCGGGATTTAATTAGTATTTGAGAAAAATTCGGCAGCATTTCTCCTTAACTCCCCAAGTATGCGTAAAAACCACATACTCGTAGGAGCAATAAGGAGAAATACTGTCGAACTTTTCTCAAATACTAATTAAATCCCGCTAATATGTGATCACATCCTAAATGAGACACAATATTCAAAGAGCAGTCCCAAACGGGGGACTATCCAAAATTAATTCCTATTGGATTAATTTTGAACGGGCATGGACCTAAAAGCATCAGTAGGTCGGTTATTGGACAACAATACACTAATTATTTACATTATCTTAACAAATCAAGCACGCATGCATTAAATAATAATTGACAGAAATAATTAAGCAATATTAATCAGTAACAGAAAATTAGATAAAGAAAAGAGAAATATATATATGTATGACTAACCTTGGCAATAGAGAGGAGAATGCGAATTAACTTCCAAGCTAGATCTCAGATCCGGCCTTGTTCCTTGTGCGCAGAAATCAGACCAATTCAATACAGAGAGAGAGAGAGAGTATTAATTGATCAAAACGGCACCGGAAGAAGGCCTTTTATATAGTTCCAATCCTAAAATAACCTTTCTACACGGATAATAATCTATAAATCCGTGTAAAAAGCATTAAGAGAGCTACACGGACTTTTATATAGGTAGCCGTTTAGATTAACCTTTCTACACGGACATTTATATAAACAGCCGTTTAGAATTCTTTTTTTCAGTTAATAACCTTTTGTACACGGATATTTAGCTATAAATCCGTGTAGAAAGACACCACAGACTTTTATATAAACAGCCGTGTAGAATTATTTTTCTACACTGTTAATTAAACAAAAATCCGGATTTTTTTTAAATAGAATTACTCTAAATTGATTTAACCAAACCAGCCTTCATTGATTCGATTTTAGGAAAATAGCCTCCACCGATCCCTAGGACCGGTGGAGCAAAAAAAACACAGACCACACCGGTCCTTGGGACCGGTGGAGCCTTTTTGCGCCAGCCACAGCGTGTAACACGGAAGACCACACGGAAAAAGCCTTGCACCGATCCTGTGGATCGGTGTAGCTGCAAAAATCCGAAAAAAGCCCTGTACCGATCCTGTGGATCGGTGTAGCTGCAAAAATCTGAAAAAAGACCTCCACTGGTTCTGTGGATTGGTGTAGGTTTAGGGTTTTTCTTCCTGAGCCGCACCATTCTTCTTCTCTCTTCTTCTTCCCAGCCTCCTTTTTTCTTCTTTCTTCTTTCTTTTCTTATTTCGTTTTTTTCAAGTTCAATAGAGGAGTTGCTGTATGAACAGATCGCCACCACCATTGTACTCAGCATCGTCTTCTGATTATTATTGTGAGTTTTTTTTTTAAAAAAATGTTTATATTTAGTGTTGTAAAATTGAAAAATATTTGGAGTTAATTGTGTTTGATTTTTGTTCAGCAAAATGTCACTGCTATTGATCAATGTGTATTATGGTGGTAACCTCCAAAGCACTTCAACAGGTGTTGGTTATGACATAGGGGCTGCATTTACCTTTACCGTATCTGATTCTACCAGTTTTGCTATTATAAGACGGCAAAAATATACGTTGGACTTGAATTGCTTCCGAGTCGAGTTAAATTGACAATTAGGGTACGTATGAACACAGCACAACCCGGATCGTACCATTTCTCATTATTTCAGATAGAAAATGAGGAAACTTGGGATGTCATTAAACAAACAGCAGCTCAAGTGGCTGAATTTAAGGTTATAGAATTGGTAGCTGAGGCGCACTAGGGTAGAAACCAAAGCAGTTATGATCCGTGTCCAGATAGTTTGCCTGGAGGTAGTAACACACCGTCGGTTCAGACCGGCTTTCATCCTGACTCGGGCAGTGTACCTGTACACACCTACACACATCCGGTTCAGGCCGGTGATGACCCTTGTGAGCAATCAAAAAAAGACACAGAATCTGATACAAGTTCTTTTGATGATGACGATTCGGCTGAAGCATGTGACGCAGATATGGACGAGGCGGAGGCTGAAATGAACGCCCGAGAAATATTGAAGGATTGGCACAAGTCGATCCCATTCCTCAATCGAGGACTTAAGCATCCATGTTCATCATTCCACGATGAATTGCCAATGCCATACGCGGATCGTGCATTTTTTGCGAACCCCCCAGGTTAGATGAAAAATTTGCTGAAGGTCAAATGTTTGAATCCAAAGCCAAACTAATAGCAGAACTTGCTAATTTTAACCTACCAAAAAATACAGAGTTAGTCATGCTAAACAGCAGCAAAACTAAGTATAGAGTTAAATGTAAATCTTCCAAATGCCAATGGAAATTGTATGCAATTGTAGTACCAACAGGTGCATGGACAATTTCCACCAACCCGTTTATCCACACATGTTTTGGAAGTGCTGAAAGGTTGGATAGTCATCAAATGACTGCCATAGTAATTGCTGATGTTATTAAACCGGCTTTGAAAGATGATCTGGAGTTAAGCATGAAAATGATCAAGCATCTGGTTAAAGTTAAATTTGACACAGTAGTGCTCTCGTATAACAAGTTGTGGAGAGGTAGGGAACTTGCAATTGCAGACTTGTTTGGGAGCTGGGAGAAGTCTTACGAGTTGCTGCCATCGCTTTTGGGTGCCATCAAAGCATCTAATCCAGGTACACAGTACCTAATAGAACATGAACCATCAACCGAGTTTAATATCGATATTTTCAACCGGGTTGCATGGGCATTTGGGCCATGCATTGCAGCATGGCCTCATCTTCGACCCGTTATCAGTGTTAATGCCGGGTTCTTATCCGAAAGATACAAGGGTAAACTTTTTATGGCTTGTGCTTACGATGCAGAGCAACAACTCTTGTCACTTGCATTTGCAATTTGTGAGAAAGAGTCTATAGAAAATTGGGGTTGGTTTATGAATTGGTTGCGTATCAATGTTGTCGGGCCAGGAAAAATATGCGTTGTTTCAGACCAGCACCTTGGTATACGTGTTTGAGGCTCCTAATCTGGGATGGTGTGAGGAAAATGGTGAAGCTGTCCACCGACTGTGTTCACAGCATATTTGTGAAAATATTTGGAAAAAATACCCTGAAAAGTGGATCAAAAAGGTATTCAAGAAATATGTTGAGAAGAAAAAAATCTGGAGATTTGAAGAGGGGATGGAGATGATTAGGCAAAGAGATGCAGCCGTACATGACTACATTATGAAATTTGGTAAACGGCTCCGCAACTCTGATGCAGAGCCTTTGGCTCTGCATAAGTGGGCACAAGTGCATGATGGATTCCTCAATCGATGGGGTATAATGACAAGTAATGGATCTGAGGTACTAAACAGTGTATTTAGGATTGCCAGGCAACTACTCGTGTGTGCAATTGTTGATAAGACCTTTTATAAGTGCGTCGACTGGTTTGTAAATAGGCGGGAGGCCGCGATTGGATGGGAGGCAACGGGATTGGATTTTTTGTTGAACATTACACTGCTTTTACATCGTCGTAATGAGAAAGCAAGGAAACATAATGTAAGACCGATGTATTATGGCCATAACAACTATGAGGTTATTGATACAAATGGAATTCTCGAGACAGTAAGTCAATACTTCGATAAATCTAATTTTTTACTTTCACGTAATACATTTGATGTAAATATTATTTTTTAATTGAAGGGTGTTCGGGGCGAAGTGAAGTACGATGTTACCTTCCCTCCAGAAGGGATGCCTATATGTGTGTGTCGGAGACCTCAATTAACAGGAATCCCTTGTAACCATGTTCTTGCAGTTTGCTTCATGAGGAGGCTAAATCCTAACGACTATGTAAGTCCATATTACAGCTTACAAAATTATATAAACACTTGGTCTGGTCATTTCAATGGATTTGAAAATAAACGTGATTGGCCATTGTATAATGGGCCCATTATAAGGCCAGATCCGAATAAAGTAAATAAGGGTAGGAGAAAACACAAGCGAAGAATAATGACTATGGACAAAATGGAGGCCACTACCACGAGGCGAAATGCTCGACAACATAATTAAGAGTCAACTACAGCAAGACATTCAGGTATAACAATTTAAAAATTCAAAAGACAATTCGTTTGCATAATTACCATTTTATTTGAACTAAGTTGTACTCATTTTGTAACAGGTGCATCGACTCGATAATTTGCTGGATGGAGGGATTTCTAAGTTTACAAATTATATTTTATCATGTTATGACATGCATTAATGTATCTTATTTAGACATTTTTATTGTATTCTAAGAATTTATGTTGACATTTTATTGTATTTTTAGGGATGTATCTTGTTTAGACATTTTTATTGTATCATGTTATGACGTTGGCGTTGGCAGACTTGATTATCTTTGAACATTTTTATTGTATCATTTTTATCATATTTATCTTTGGCGTTGGCAGACTTGCTTCAGTAGTACATACATGAATTTCAAATATGATTCAAATAAGTATAATTTATACAACACATTTAGCCATGCTACAAAAATTGAAATAAGCATAATTTAAAGGATAATTAAAGTTACAATAGTCCACTTAACATTACAGATAGCATACATATAATAATGGATCCAATCTAACATTAACCTTCAGATACCTCTGCAAAAAAAAAAATAATGCATCATGCATTAATCAATAAATAATGGATACAATGAAAAACTAAAAGGCATCATGCAAAAAAATTAAAAGGTATCATGCTTAACAGAGGCACTTACTCAGTCGAAACATGTTAACGCCTTCGTCGGCGACGCGGTGGTCCAAGGGCGTCAGTCCCGGGAGTGTACGGATCTGTTGGAATCCTTATACGGCCTTGAGGTGGTGCATCTGAAGTGGATGGAGCATAATTTGCTGTAAGCTGTCCCGGATCTGCAGTGGATGGTCCCATCATACTAATGCCTCCCGCTAGTTCATCGATCATGAACTGAGATATAGATCCATGCTCTGTGCCGCTCATGAAGTTGTCCCATGTCGGGGGAGGCTCTGAAGTTGTAGGGCGACGATAATGCTGATCAGGGAAATCATCATCCAAATTGATCATGTCCAAGTTTATAGGGATCCCAGCACTATCGAGCATGCCTCGGAAGATATGGATCTGATCAATATCCTCCATCATGTCACGAGCATGCTCGAGCATCATCTTGCCGTATGCCACTTGTCCCGGGGTTTTCACCATGTCTATTGCCTGCATAGTTAATTGTATCACTCGAGAAATCTGCATAACACATTTCGAACTGTTACATATTGTACATTAATATTGAAACAAATAGTTTGATTGAAAAAAATATAATGTACGAACCACACAAGAATGCCTATGACCATGAGGAACGTATGCCAGTGTAGCAACATCTCCTGTCCGCGGGGGAGCCTGACGTTGTAGAGCTTGCGGATTGTTATCTGATAGATACAAATATCTCATACCACGCGCGTTGAACCAATGCATGTACATGTGATGCCTCCTCATATCATATGGTCTCCGCTCTCCAATTAATACTGGAGGCTTCTCGATGAACTCACTAAGAGTAATCGCCCAACAACCATCCCTTGTTGAATTACCATCGTGAAACCACGTCTGACGTAAATAACTAATCTCATCCCATGGTAGAGGAGAAGGAGGCGAGATCTCTTGGTACTTACCAAACTGGCGCATGACCCTATCCGCATGCTGAAACTCCACCATCCAAAAATAAATCACGTAACCGCAGCTCATCCAATACCTCTTTTGTCGTCGGACATGTCGAGGTAACTGATCATAGTAATCAACGTATGGTCGCCAGTTAACTGTCTCATCAGCTAGTCTATCGAAGCTATCTCTATACGTGGCTGTACCACCTGTCAAAAAAAATATAAATTTTAAAAAACAATTATAAATCTATCGAAGTTATCTCGAATTATAAATCTTTTTACCTAAGTGAGGGTTTTCTGGCCACAAATGAAAGGTGGTCCACTTCACACCGAAAGCATTCCTCGTATCCTCATCGGCACCACCGAAGGGAGGTGGCTCTGATCGGGGTATAGGCCGACCAACAGCAAATCGAGTCCATGACCAAATCTGTAACAACAACATCGGACCCGCTATCGTGTTTGCCCCCGCGTGGCAAGCACGTGACAACTCTCGATAGAGATGTGCAAGTACAACACCTCCCCAATTGTATTCTCGTGTAGTATCTAGATCAGTGATGAATTGCAAGTACATCGCAGGGACTCCATCCGCACTTGAATCTGGAAACATAACCGACCCGAATAAATCCATACAAAAACCTCGGGTGTACCGTGCAACTGTCTCATCATTGTGCCAAGCTTCTAAGGGTAAACTAAATTGCGCCCGCAACCATTTCAGTCTAAGCGCATAAGCAGAGACGGACAATCGTTCTTTCTCAGTGTTAGGATTATAAATCCTATATTTGTATGGCATTGTCTGATGGAGGTGATTGTAAAAAATAGCCGGATCAGCCCCTAGATCAAACTCTAAGTATGGGTCCCAATCAGTATCGCTGGTGCCAGTAATCGCGTCACCTGCAAATTAAAACAATTATACAATTAACAATTTATTTTTTATAAATAGTTAATTAAATTAACCGATAAACAACTTCTGATTATTAATTACCCTTAATCGATAAGCCCCATAGACATGCAACATCTTCCAACGTCACTGTCACCTCACCGACAGGTAGATGAAATGTATTGGTCTCCGGCCTCCACCTCTCAACCAGAGCAGTAATCAAATGCGGATCAATCTTGCAATCATTAAGGCGAGCAATTTGATACAACCCTAACCTCTTCAAAGCATCGTCCATCCGACTGTTGTAAGCAATACTAGTCTGATGTGAATTTACCTGCAATGAAGAGGTAGGCTGCCAAAAAGAATTAAAACATTATAAACCCTTCAAATACTTCATATAATATTTATTTTCAACATATAATTAATAAATATAATCAAAATTACCATATCAAGAACTTCCCATGCCCTGTGGTTCTGTGGTGCTAATTTTAACAACTCCGGATAATCCAGATTATTCATTGACTCTGTTAGAAAATTTGAATAACAGATATTTTTGCAACTGATGAGAGTCATCACACATAATTATATAAACAAATATTTTTTCAAGCATATGGCTACAATAATCAAAATTTAACTACATGTAAATAACATATCATCTAATTTTGATTTTAATAATAAACTTCATGAACACTTAATTACACAAATTTATACTACATATTACTAATTTTACACATTTATAATTTTATCTAATTTTAAACTTCATGACACATTTATCTAATTTTACAAAAATTATAATACAAATTACTAAAAAGTTACATTATACTACATGAACACTTAATTACACAAATTTATACTACATATATACTAAATTACACTAAATTAACATCAAATAAATTCTAAATTAACACTACATTACACTAAATTAACATCAAATGAACTCCAAATTACACTACATTACCATTAAATTACTAAATATACTCCAAATCAACACTAAATTACACCAAATACTAATTTAACACTATATTTCACAAAAACAATCTAAATATGTTAAACAAACTAAATTAAATTAATTATTCAATTTAATTCGGCTAAAATAAAAAATTATAAAAAGAGGGATATTTACCTTGTCAAAATTGTAGATCTGAAGAGTTTCTAACTCTCTTAGACGATCCAGAAATTTTAAAACAATTGGATGGAGAAATGATTGAGTAAATTGAGAGGATAAAAGAAAAAAAAATTGAGTTCGGGTAAGAGGAGTAATGGTGAAGGAGAGGAAAGGGAGAGACAGAGAAGGGGAGCCGCGTCGGGTGTAAAATGCGAAATCAAGCCTCCACCGGTCCTAGGGATCGGTGGAGCATTGTGCTGGGATTTTCTGTGGCGACGCTTGTGCCTGGCGCAAAACAGACTCCACCGGTCCCTAGGACCGGTGTGGTTTGTGTTTTTTTTGCTCCACCGGTCCTAGGGATCGGTGGAGGCTATTTTCCTAAAATCGAATCAATGAAGGCTGGTTTGGTTAAATCAATTTAGAGTAATTCTATTTAAAAAAAAATCAAAAATCCGTGTACTATTTCTCCTTTCTACACGGCTCTTTATTAAACGTCCGTGTAGCATTGTTTTTTTTTTTTTTGGCTGTCAACTAGTTTTTTTTTTCTATGTTTTTCAGATAGCAAAACAAACAATTTCCAAAACAGAGGAAGACATTTAAAATCCAGAATTCCAAAACATAGCAATTTAAACTAAAAATTCATGTACACTAAATTATACAAAATTAAAGCATTACAAAAGTTGGAATAAGAATTCATATGTAAGGACTAGAATAGGGTGGTTCTTTCCTTTTGGTGCCAGTAGGGTTTACGGGTAATATGAAGATACATGTTTTACTAAAGAAAGAGTTGAGTAAAAAGTTGGATGAAGGACCATAAAAAAAAGAGAAGAGGTCGATGAAGGACCGTCAGAGCCGGATGAAGAGTCGAATGAAGAGTCGGATGATCTCCGACTCTTCATTCGACTCTTCATCCGGCTCTGAAGGTCCTTCACCCAACTCTTACCCAACTCTTCGTCCAGTAAAATTGATCAGAAGAGAGATAATTTCTCCTCTGGATCTTGCTTGCCCGAATTAGTTTAGGACATGCAAGGAACTAACCAAAAGACTACTTAGGTTAATGTAACCAAAGTAAGGACTACTTTAGTTACATTAACCTAAGTAGCCTTTTGGTTATATGTCCTAAACTAAACACCTTAGCAAGATCTAGAGGAGAAATACAAATTAACTTCCAAGATCTCAGATCCGGCCTCCAGTTATAACATCTTTACCCTCGAAAAACACTTTAGCGCAGAAATCAGACCAATTAATTAGGGAAATGAAGCACTTCGCATGGGAATTCGAGATGTAGGTTATCAATTATATCGGATCGCTCATCTGTGAGCTCCCAAAACAGTAGCTCATATCGATATAATTTGCGATCCAATACAATTGATAAACCTACATCTCAACCCAATTGTTAACTGTGAGAGGGGAGAGTATAAATTGATCAAAACGGCGCTGGGGAGAAGGCCTTTTATATAACCAAAAACCTAAAATATCATTTCTACACAGCTCTTTATTAAACGTCCGTGTAGCTCTCTCAAGGCTTTCTACTCTGTCATTTAAACAAAAAACCGTGTACAATTTCGACCTTTCTACACGGCTCTTTATTAAACATCCGTGTAGCTCCCACAGGTTATCTACACTGTCATTTAAACATTTATCCGTGTACAATTCTTGCCTTTCTTCACGGTTCTTTAATTAAGAATCTGTGTAGCTCTCTCAAGGCTTTCTCCACTGTTATTTAAATAATAAGCCGTGTACATTTCCTGGTAAACGTCCGTGTAGCTCTCTCACGTCTTTCTACACTGTTTCTTTAATAAATATCCGTGTAGAGACAATACAGATATTTCAGGCATCAAAAAAATTACAACTTCTACACGGTTTTTATATAAAATTGCCAAATCCGTGTACAATGTACCGTGTACAATGACCATTTCTGTAGCAGTGAATATGCAAGTACCAACAACTTGTTGGTAGCTAGTGATGTAAACTCTGATTAATTTATTAAATGAAATTGATGGTTTCTTTGACTTTTATAGAAAAGAAAAAAAAAATCTTAAACGTCATTGTGCACCGCCTCATTTATCATAGATAAAATATTTTTATCCTTGCACACTTGTTCTTAACAGTTGAACAAAGATGTCTCTCTATAAATAATATATAAAATCCCAAAATATACTCATGAATTCTTCATAATCCACTCCATCCAGACAAAAAAATTAATGCCCGCCAGCTAAACCTTGGGCTTATTCAAACATTACCAATGTATTCATAGAAGTCAATTCCTTATTCAATAGTTTAGTAATGTCAATGCTCTTATTTAAAAATCCAATTTGAAAGGGCATTTATACTAGGTTGTTAATTTTATCTTGTTTTCTTATATATATATATGGGATGGGCTTAGCTAAGCCATGGAGTAAAATAAGTTTGTACTCCACGTCTCATTATTTCTATTTTGAAAATCCAAACTACCGATCCGAACCGCTCAACATGATCTCCATATTGAAATGTGCTTGGAGACCAAATTTTACATTTTTTGGAATTTTTTTACTATTTATTAAGCCACTTTGAAAATCGCTGATCCATTGGTCCAGAATTTTTTACTGTTTTGCTACTGTTCACTCGGATCAGTGATTTTCAAAGTGGCTTAATAAATAGTAAAAAAATTTCAAAAAATGTAAAATTTGGTCTCCAAGCACATTTCAATATGGAGATCATGTTGAGCGGTTCGGATCGGTAGTTTGGATTTTCAAAATGAAAATATGGCGTGGAGTACAAACTTGTTTTACTCCATGGCTTAGCTAAGCCCAGCCCTATATATATATATATATATAGAGTGAGGCTACGGTACTATGCATAGCACGGATTGGTCCGTGCTACGGCTCAATATTTGAGTTTTCAAAATCCTAACGGTCGATCCGAACCATTCAACATGATTTCCAAATGAATATGTACTTGCAAACCAAATTTTACATTTTTTCGAATTTTTTTACTATTTTTTTAGATAGGTAGAAAATCAATGTTTTTGGATGGTCCAGAATTTTCAGATCAAGTGATTTTCTACCTATCTAAAAAAATAGTAAAAAAGTTCGAAAAAATATAAAATTTGGTTTGCAAGTACATATTCATTTGGAGATCATTTTGAACGGTTCGGATCGACCGTTAGGATTTTGAAAACTCAAATATTGAGCCGTAGCACGGACCAATCCGTGCTATGCATAGTACCGTAGCCTCACTCATATATATATATGCAAGTACATTGCATCAATTCTCTTTCCATTATGTTTCTTTATCAACTCAAGCAACAACTTAATCAATCATATATTGACTACAATGATATATAGGGACGGAACCGAAAAATTAAAATTGAGAACTGAACAAATAATTGTTGTATACGTAATTTTATTTTATAAAGGGAGCAAATAGAATTAATTATTGCAAAATAATATAAAAATTCAATTATATAGAGACCCTTCCCCTTCCCTCCTCCCATTTCATATGGAGTTCCAATTAGCCCAACTAGCAAAAACGGTGTACAAACAAGTATACAAATAACTTGTGCCAATAAAATAACAAGGTTACAATTCAGTTTCATCCGACCACAAACAGTATGCATCTGGCATTGGGTGTTCTCTTTCTTTGTCCTTTCCTAATACTAACAGAATTCAACTGCTACGCCAATGCTAAACAACTCTCCCCAAATTGCTCAAAGACTGAATATGCGATCGGAAGCACCTTCGAATCCAACCTCTTCAAACTCCTCTCCTCCCTCCACACAGATGCACTAATCAACAGTGCCTTTTCCAACGAATCGTTCGGCAATAGCCCCAACAAAGTTTATGGTATAGTAATGTGTTTTGCTGATTCCACTCTGGCCAACTGCGTCAATTGCCTTCAAGACGCAACCTCCAACACGACACAACCATGCTCCATGAGTGCGACTGCCACTGTGCTATATGACTCGTGCTTGTTGAGCTACTCCAGCAAGAACATTCTTTCTGTTGCAGATCCCTATGAGCCCTTCTGCTTATATAGTGGAAATTCACTCGATCAGACGACACTGAAATCTCTTATGAATGTGTTCACTAATTTAAGTGCAACGACACCATATACACCGGAAATGTTTTCAACTCAAGTGGTCAACGGCACGAATATGTCAGCACTTGTGCAGTGTACAAAAGACCTGTCCCCACAGGAATGTAAAAGATGCATTTCGAATGCAATGTCTTACTTCTCCTGGTGCTCAATTAATGGGACTGCACTGGGGATGAGGATAATGACAAGGAATTGCTACATACGGTACGAACAACATATTATGAATGTTAGCTCGTTTCCAGAGTCATTGGTCCCGCCACCGCCTCCCCCACCATCGCTACCGCCTCCACCGCCACCGATATCATTAGCAGGTAAATAAAAAGAGTATTCTGATAATAATTTCAGCAAATAATTTTGGCTGTTTCCATAAATAAAAAAAGTAGAAACATTCCATTAAATTAATTAATAATCCTAGAAAATGTTTGTCAAGTACTCTTGTCTTAACTGAACAGAGTTTGAAATACTATAAGCTTTACTAGCATTTTCTGAACAATTCAAATAATTGACATACAGGATCAAAACCTAATTCAACTGTGACAATTGCGGTCACCATAGTTGTTGTTTTGGTTGTTGCGGGTCTAGCTGTGTTTGGATTCTGCTTCTGGAGGAGAAAGCGCTTATTAGACAAACATCCAAGTAAATTTCCCATTCTATTAAGTTTTTTACATGCCTATAAGACTACCAAGTTTTACTAAATATGTTTTCTATCAGTATATATAATACAACATGAGTGTCTCGTTTCTGAACAGATGATGATGATGACACGATGGGTATACATGAAAATGTAGAAACAGAACTGGTATATATCCTAAATCCAAATGCAGAATATCAAGTGTTTAAATTTACTGCACTAAAAGCTGCCACAGATAATTTCTCCGACAGGAATAAACTAGGCAAAGGAGGCTTTGGTCCGGTTTACAAGGTACAACAACACTTATACCTAGTAATTTTCCTTATCTTATCTCTTGACTGATAAAAAACAAAATTACTTATATCACTGACATATTATTATATAAAGGGTACTCTTCCTGATGGATGAGAAATAGCTGTGAAAAGACTTTCGGGAAGTTCGGTCCAAGGCATAACAGAGTTTAAGAATGAAGTGGATTTTCTCGCAAAACTCAAGCACAAGAACCTGGTTCAGTTGCTTGGATGTTGCATAACAAAGCAAGAGAAATTGCTTTGCTATGAATATTTACCTAATGGAAGTCTTGACAAGATTCTTTTTGGTACATAGTCCTTTGTTAAAATATATAGTATATACCAATTCAAAGTAAAATTTCTCATAAATAAGCATTACTGATAAGACTATTGATATTTCCCTGATGCAGCAAAGGATACTTCCCAACGAGTCAACCTTGACTGGAAAATGCGACACAAAATAATTGAAGGAATTACTCGTGGTTTAAATTACCTCCATGAGGAATCTCGGTTAAAAATTATACACAGAGATCTAAAAGTTAGTAACATATTGCTTGACAAGGATATGAACCCGAAAATTTCTGATTTTGGGCTTGCAAGGTTTTTCGAGGAAGATCAAACCCATAAAGATACAAATATCATTGCCGGAACATTGTAAGATTGATTATACAACAACTCTTTACTTACCATGATCTAATACTTCTCAGATATATTATTGCGCAATTCAAGTCCAGTATAACAACAATGGGTATAATACTGTTTCACATCAAGCATGTAGTTGCATGTAGCAGCACAATTTCTTTTTTTTTTTGAAGGTTAGCGGAGACCGCCAACAATTTTATAAAAAGATTAAAAGAGTTCACGAGGTTACAATAGTGAAATGGTAAACCAGCAAAACTAACTCTGAAAAATAAAAATAAAATACAAATTGAATGGTCTAAACCGCTAGACCATTTATAATTTGTCCCCGTTTTTGCTGGTTCCTCAAAATGGATTACCCGTCATTTATCCAGTGCATTGCTTCCATTACCGCGCCTTCTATAATGTGTTGCACAGGTCTGCAATTGTTTGTGAAGAGCCTTCGATTTCGCTCTTTCCATAGGGCCCAGACACCGGCCGCCCACATTGCATCCCAGAGAATTCTACCCCGTGATGATCGATGTCTCCTGCCGAGATGCCACATTCCGGGGACAGTGTTTACCCGGTTTCCCAAAAAAGTGAAATTGAAGTGCGCACACAAGCCTGTCCAGAAACTAATAGCATGCGTGCAATTCCAAAACATGTGATCCCTTGTCTCGATCGTTGCTGCCTGGCACAAGTGGCAACCCTGGTCGACCTGGCAACCCCTTGATAGTAAAACTTGCTGTGTTAGGATTTTGTTATCCATCATCAACCATGTAAAAATCCTTATTTTCATAGGGATTTTCATTTTCCACAAAGGTCCATGGTACGGTGAGATGACCCCCGAGTTGTGCCTGACTCGGTAGGCTGATGCTGTAGTGAAAGCCCCAGATGGAGTCCATCGCCATTTAAAACCATTTTCTCATTCCGTTGAAACGCCAAAAAATGGCAATAGGCCTGCCAAATCCTTCATAAAAAACGAATGATCTTGATTTTGGTCCATTTGTCCGGCCACGGAAATGTCGTAAAGTCTCGCGATGGTTGTTGACCAAAGCCTATTGGGGTTGCTGGCGATGGCCCAAAGCCACTTAGTGAGAAGGGCTTCGTTTTGGGTCCGCAGATCTATAACTCCCAAGCCTCCGTTTTCCTTTAGGGCACAAACTCTTTCCCAGTTAACGAGGCAATGGATGCCCTTACAATTGTCATTTCCCTTCCACAGGAAGTGTCGGCACATTTTGTCGATATGCCGGATAACCCCTATTGGTACCTTCAGGGCCTGCATGAAATGTAAAGGCATCGCGTACTGCTTTTACCAGAGTGACCCTTCCCCCATATGAGAGAAAGTTGGAAGTCTACCCTTCAATCTTCCGTTGAACTGCCGCGAGCATTGTGTGGAAGTGTGTTTTCCTAGGCTTTTTGATAGTGAGAGGCAGCCCTAGGTATTTGAGCGGTAGTTGAGATGGTGGTTAATTTAGAATGGCTTGGATAGAGGGGATTAGAATTAAGGGAATGGCTATGGGAACAAAGGTGCTCTTGGTTCGATTTATCTTTAGACTTGTAAGCTCGAAGAAAGAAAGAAGAACTGAGTTTATGATCCGGAGGGTTCGGGGGTGTGCCTCTGCTATGATGAGTGTGTCGTCAGCAAACTGAATAGCTTTCGGTTTGAAAAAAATTGGAGTCGGCATTGCAACCTCGGCATTTTGTAGGAACCTTTGAAGAGCGTCCGCCACTAAGATAAATAGCATAGGCGAAAGCGGATCGCCCTGACGCAACCCGCGTTTGTGGGTGAAATAAGAGGTTAGCGAGCCATTCACTCGGACCGCCGATGCCGAGGTGCGGAGGGTTTGAAGTACCATTCCTAACCATTTTGGCGGGAATCCCCTTTCGATGAGGAGGTTCATTAAGAAGGTCCAGTCCACAGTGTCAAAGGCCTTCTCAAAGTTCACTTTGTACATGATTGCCGGTAGGTTACGCCTGGTGTAGCAGCACAATTTCAGTTGAGAGCTGTTTGACCCCCTTGCATTTAACGTTCTTTCAAATTTCATTCAATATGCTTATGGTCCTTTAGGTACTAAAATTGGGTTTAATTTATGCCTATTAACTCAGATTCCTTTCCCTTTAGGCACTGAAATTGGGTTAAATTTATGCTTATTGACTCAAATTCCTTTCCCTTCTTCATTTTTTTTCTGTAGTTGTTCAATTTGGGCGTAACTTGCCCATTGATATCAGTTGAGGAACTAGCTCAGGTTTAATAAATTGAACAACATGTATACTTAAACCTATTATGGAAAAACTATCAAAATGTGATATCACATCATACAAGCACCAATTTGGAATGGGAATGTATATGCATAAATATGACACCAATTAAGCTTTACAGATTAATTTGACTTCGTTTAATTTGTAGTGGATATATGGCACCTGAGTACATTTTGTACGGGAATTTCTCTACTAAATCAGATGTGTATGGCTTTGGAGTTCTTCTTCTTGAGATTCTGACAGGCCAGAAGAATAGCGCCTTTGTTGGCTCGAATCGCGCTTCAAATCTCATTAATCATGTAAGTAACATGAACTTCTTGAGATTTAGGTCCAGAAGCTTTTTGTTGTCAGAATTTCCGTTCAGAAATTTTTGTCTATGCTGCGGTTTCTGCCATCACTGTTCCTTTCAATTGATGATCTTAACTATTACCATGAACAACAATTATGCCATTATAAGAAAGTTTAATTGAAAGTCCAACAAAATAAAAATTTCTTTTAAGCACTGTTTGAATGTATCTGTCGTGAATAGCCTTGACTAGAATTACATAAGCATATACTATTTGTCTATTTAAATCATGGCAAGCCTTTTTAATAAAAAGAAGGGTACATTTTTAGTTGAGTAACACTTTGAACATAATTAAGTTAGAAGGAGAATTGTTTATTTCTATTATTTGACGTACTTACATTGATCACTAGTTTGTGATTTGCTCAATCCTTAATTATGCTAATTAATCTGATATGCAATTAAATTTTACAATTTTCTTCTATGATTTCTTTACAAAATGTTATTCTTAAGTAAATAGTAGGTAACATATTATTTAACACCTTGTTTGGATGGAGAGTAGAGAAAGGGAGGGAATGGAAAGAAAAGAAAATTTTCTGTTGAATTATGTTTGATTGATAAAATTATGTTGGAGGTGAAGAGTATAGGAGGTGAAAGGTATAATCTTGTATCATTGTAATCAATAGAATCGGTTTCCCTCCCGATTTGGGGTGTAACGAATGAAAATAAATTTTGTTACAAATATTTTTAGAAAAATAGCACAAATGCTCAACTCTATATCTTACTTATATATTTCTCATACAAGTTTTTTATCACAAACCTATAACAACCACTGAATTTTAATTACCCAAACAAGAAATAAGATGGAAAGGAAAGTTAAATTTTTTTTTATTATTAATCATCCAAACACGAAAAGGTTAAATATATTAATTTTCCTTTCTATTCCATTTCATTCCCTTCTATTCTTCACCTCCCCTTCTTTCCTCTACTCTCCATCCAAACAAGGTGTAAGTTGAGACCTATATCACAAAACTAACTAAAAAAACCCTTGCCATAGGCATTGCTACATTGGAACGATGGTATGATATTTGAATTAATGGATCCAATCCTAGAGGAAGAATTCCAAGAAGAGATCAAAAGATGTGTTCATATAGCATTACTGTGCGTGCAAGAAAATCCGATTGACAGGCCTACCATGGAGACTGTAAAAAATATGCTTGCAAGCCCATCTATGATTATTCCAAATTTGCCTTCAATCTGGTCACTGACTCGGTCGATAGATCACCGAATCAAGGTTGACAGTTTAATGACTGACACATCTACACTCAGAAGTGAAACTGAGAGTTTTACAACAAACACACAGTCATGTGAAGCTGAGAGTTCTGGAACAAGAAGTAGAAGTAACATTTTGATGAGTTGATTTGGATCATTTTTTTAATCTGCTTGCTACTATTGTGGTTTTATTTCTGTACGGGAAATTAATATTTTTTTCTAATTATGCACACTAACCATTAACCAATTGAAATAAGACTGCATTGTGTTTGAAGTCCAATGCGAAGAATAAGACGCATTGTGTACTTTACCAGAGTTGAAGGCAGGGGCGGACCTATGAAGGTCCAGGGGTAGGCAAGTGCCTACCCCTGGATTTAAAAAAAAATTTAGACCCAGTGTATTTTTATTCCTGTGCCTACCCCTGGTCCAATACTGTGTCTACTCCTAGCTCAGAATAATAGATTTGTTGCTCTAATTTATTCATTGGCCAAGTCCGCTGCTTCGATTAATTCATTGTGCCTACCCCTGATCAAATTCCTGGATCCGCCCCTGGTTGAAGGAGCAGCAACTCAGGCATCTCAGTTCTCATGGAGGAAATGTGGCACAGAATAACTCGAGAATTTGTTGGGTTGAGAGAAATGAGGATTTAAAGGAAAAAAAGCAAAACATTTAACTTGCCACCCTTTTTTACGCAGTAGTTCTAAAAATGCAAAAAACAAGGGTAAAGTAGCGAACTAAGAAATTATACGAACCACCCCGTACGGCAACATTTAACTTGCCACATGCCACAGAAAGAAGTGAATACGAGTGCGGTTGGCGGACAAAAATCTGCGGGAGACAAGGGGGTAGAGTGGGAAAAATGGCACGGCAGAGCCGGCTCCGTCACGGAACGGCACAACACGGGTGTCAGTTACGTATCGTGACTCGCGTGTCTCGTTCCGTGACCATTCGCGTGCTGTGTTCATCTTTTGAAACTTTGATACGGCACGACACGACACGTGAAAAATTTAGTTACGGCACGGCATGTAGTTACGTGAGTCATGTGTAATTAGGATCATTAGATGTTGATTTAATGATGAATCTTGAATAAACTAACCTAAATTATGATTAAACGGTAACGCGAGTCATGTATGGTCACGACACGTTTAGGCACGGCGTGACTCACGTGGCGTGACCATTCGCGTGCCGTGACCACCCCTTGACATTTTGGTCATGGTACGGCACGTGAAAAATTAACTTGGTCACGGCATGGCATGGCACGAGATCAAAGTTACGGCGTATTAGTCACGTCACAGCACGGCACGATATGTTTTTTCCACTCTAAAAGGGGTCCGTTATCTGGTCTGGGTCGTTCGATTTGCGTTAAGATTCGCAAAGGCGTTTAGAATCACATGACGAAAACCCAAATATTAAGTTACTTTGGGGATCCGGACCCCATCGGATAGGCCATATGCTGTAGTTGGCTTAGAAAGATTGCGGACCAGGGTCCAGCCCTCTCTCTCTCTCTCTCTCTCTCTCTATTCTCTTGCTGGAGGGAGAGAGCTTTAGAGAGAGATGATACAGTCATATTCTTTCACCTCCTCAAACTTCTTCCGAACAAATTCCCTTTCTCTCTCTAAAACCTCTCGCTTGTGCTACACCCGCAAGGTCTGGTGTGCACTTGGAAAAGAGGGAGTGAAAACAACCAAAACCGCATGGCCTTCCGTCACAGTTTCCCTTTTTGGGTCTGGCTTCATCTTGGGTCCCCTTCTTGACGGACTTCACTCCAGGGTTAATTTGGTAGTTTATCAGATGGGTGCCATTGACATTGGGCCCCTCCACACCAATCTCTGGGTAATTTTTTTTCATTTATTGTTGTTTTTTCTCAAAAGCTTAGTTATTTTGAGGAATTGATGCTTGTTAGATGAAGAAAATTCTACATGGTTCTCTGATGAACTGAACTCTAGGATTAATTTGCTAAGTTTCTAAACTGTAGTTACTGTTTCTGGTCAATTATTTATTTCTTCTAATTGTCAAAATTATAGCTTTTTTGTTTGCAATTATGCATTCTGGACCTGTGTTGCGGTTTTTTGTTTCATTTATATATAAAAAAAAATATGTTCCAGTAATTCATGACTCTGCTCTGTGTGTGCTTGTGTGTCGAAAACTTAAAAAAGAGGCAAAACTTCCTTCTCTGCCTAACTGTGTACTATACGTGTATTTGGTAGGTACCACCTCTGCTTGGGGCTTTTTATTGCACCTTTGGTCTGATACAACTCTTTCTAGATGAAAAATTGCCATCCAAAACTAAACCTATGGGAAGTCTTGAGAAAGCAGCCCTCTCCTTAATGTTAGTGGTTTAGTGTTTAAATAATGATACCGTACCAGTGAAATTTGATACCAGTAAGCCACAGACATGGATAGAAATCTGGAAATAGTAAGATCCCATCCTTATATTGAACCAAAATTTACCAGCTGGAATCAAATTTATTTCAGTTTGACATCTATATGAGCAGAATTACTTTTTTCTTCACTACTTTTTATTATTTGAGGTCACATTTTGGTATGATTGAGGCTTAATTGGACCATAAACACGTAAAATGACTCAAGAAATTTTGAAATTAGGAATTGGTTTCAGCTTCAGTCAGAACTTCTAATGATAACATTTTGACAAATGATTTTGATTGGTTGACCAGAAGCCTTGCTCTATTTATTGAAGTGAGTGCTGAGATGTTTAAAGCAGGGGTTCCAAGCAACATAGAAGCCTATGCCTTGTTCGCTTTGGCAGAGTTTGTATGGTTCTATCTTGATAGCACTTGGCATGGCTTTGCTTTAGCTTCTCTTGTTGGTATCTTATGCCCTCTTGCTGAGATCCCATTGATCAAGTACTCTCTTTCTCTCTCTCCCTCATTACCTCTTATGGAGTTTTGAGGTTTAATAGCGTTCTGAAGAACTTTTTTCCTTTGCTGTTATATTTGTCCTTTCATCGTAGTAAAGATAAAGTTCCTTTGTTGTCACTTTCTTTGTTCTCTTTTGCTTGGATTATAGTAATAACTTTGTTTTGTGTTGACATATTATGTTGGGTTATCTTGCAAAATTACAGGATCTTTCACCTTTGGAGCTACCCAAATGCTGATATTCAACTTTTTGGAGAGGTACATTTGTAAAGTGTAATATGGATTGTACTTGAAGCAATATTGTCATTTTCTGCATCACCTTGTAGTGGTACTAAAATTGACTAAAGTTGGAACAAATTGGTAATCATACCAATACAAATAAACTTGTTTCATTTTTTAATTGAATCTTAATTATTTAAATTGAGAAGAAGAGAAACCAAAAATAAATGGAGTTCCAGAATTGCATTTATCACCTGCACTTTGCATTTCTTGATTGACCCCTCAAACTTTTGCAATTTGGAATAAATCTAGCATTTGAAAATGTCTGATCTTGTTGAATACTCCTTGATGTTAACTGTGATGTAAATATGAATGTCACACTTGGCTTTGGCAAAAATTATTTTACTATTTGGTAATTTGAGGAATATAATTACAACTGTTTTTTTTTTTCAGGGTTTAGTTAGCTGGACAACGACATGTTACTTTGTTTACACGCCATTTATCACAAATTTGTCCCGCTGGATGAAGACCTTATTTGAAGTAGATGTTGGCCAAAAGGAAGAGGCGTAGCGAGTAATGGAAAAGGTGGAGTTATAATTTTTGTGAGGCTCCCCCTCTTTTTGAAAAAGTGCAAAACTGCTCTATTGGATATGCAAGTAAAATGACTAATGCTCATTATAATTTCTTGACTAAGTGCAAAAATGCTCATTATAATAGGAATTGTACTTGGAAGAATGGAACATAGACAGATACAACTATTAGGGAACAATAAGGTGCTACCCGCTAGAAGTTCAATTTAGACATGAATCATGTCATAAGTGATACTTCTAGGTAGTTCAGTTGATCCTGATAATTGAACTCTAAATAGTGAATGATTTGCAATATTATGTATGAGTTAATCATATTTAGAAGTATCCAAATCGTTGAGCAATCATTGAGCAATTTGAATAATATAAAGAATGTCCACTTTTTATTTTCATTTACTTGTGACCTGATGCTAATTAACATTGTTTTCATGCTGTTTTAGATTGGTTTTCAAAACTTGTACTGTGTAGACTAACTCGGAAAGAATGTACACATTCCCTTGTTGATCGATGCTCATACTTTTGACGAAAACAAAAACAGCAGAACTGTCATAATATCTAAACCTTTTTTATGGGTTTTGAATTTGTTCCAGATGTTTGCAGCCTGTAGCGACAAAAATCCAATTCCAGTTGACAGAATGTATAGGTAATGCAGTGAACTGCCATAATATCTAAACCTTTTTTTATGGGTTTTGAATTTGTTCCAGATGTTTGCAGCCTGAAGCAACAAAAATCCGATTCCAGTTGACAGAATGTATAGTCAGATGTGCATTGTTAAAGATTATTCAATTGTGTAATGGTAAATCCAAGTTATATTTTACTGAAGGAATAAAGGTAATGCAGTGAATATGAGAAGTTGGCAATGGTAAATGGATTGTGCTCTTTTACTCTTTGGTATAAGATTTATTAATGATTTTATAATATTCTTGACAATTATCAAAACAAAATAGAATAGAAGATCAATATTGTAGACATGATCTATTTGGTACACATTAACACATATCAATGTCCATAAAGTAGTGAGTTATAATGTATCTTTTAGCATTCGTCAAACGAGACAATTTTTGACGGTCTAAATTTAACAACCTTTGCTGCATTATTAAACGACAATAAAAATATGATAAAATTTAAAAAGCGAGAATGAATTTATCTTACGACCGCAGGAGATTTATGACAAAAATATAAAATCATAATTAAATCAAACCATCCTGATTGATGCTAAAATGCAAAAGTTTTAGACATTTAGGACATAGAAAACTTAAATTATTTAATTATTAATCAAATCGATATTACAAAGGATTTGTTTTCAGGAAGCTTATGTAAAATTGGCTTTTCAAAGAACCAGTTTTTAGATTATAAAATTATTTGATAGATGATTAAGCAAAGAATAGAAATGGAGGGATTTGGAGAAGACAAAATTTTGCAAGAGAAAAGTGTTATAAATTGAAGAAAAAGAAAAGTAAACAAGATATTGAGAATGTATAAAGATAACTATTTTTTATTCATATGCTTTTATTGTGTATTTCATACAAGCTTACAAGGCCACTATTTATAGGCTAGATAATATAAATTACAAGCTATCTAAATTAATTCCATTGATAAATGTGGAGAGGTGAAACATACTTCTTTAAGAGAAATTTTGAAGCAATTAGTGAAAAGTTACAAATGAACATCCAAAATTTAAATTTATTTATAAGACTTCTCCTTAGATGTTCATCATTCATTATACATTGTTGATTTTTATAGAAATTGAGATAGTTGCGGATATAACAGTGATGAATTATGAAATAATGATTCTGATTTTCATGTTGATACAGTGGGGGCTTTTATAGCCAAGAGATACAACGGTATCCTATTCTATTCTAACGGTTGCCTATTTGCCTATTTACAGCTGTACTATCTATTTTTAGAAAAAGATTGAGATACTTTAATTTCTATTTTAGTAACTCTCTTTTCCTAATTGTGGCCAATGACGATAAAATCCCTAAACGGATCTGAGGCCCATTTAGCCTCTAATCACTCTTATTTTCAACACTCCCCCTCAAGTTAGGGTTGTAGATATCGATCAACCCTAACTTGATAACATTTTCTTCGAATGGCCTCGGTTCTAGACCCTTTGTAAAAATATCCGCAAGTTGATCTTCGCTTCTTACATAGGGTGTTTCAATTTCCTTGGATTGAATTTTTTCTCGAATAAAATGACAATCCACTTCAATATGTTTCGTTCGTTCATGGAACACGGGATTAGACGCTATGTGTCGTGCCGCTTGGTTGTCGCAAAACATTTTTATTGGATCTTGCTTTTTTATTCCAATATCCGAGAGAAGTTGCTTGATCCAAGTCAACTCACTTGCGGTTGATGCCATGGCACGATATTCCGCCTCGGCGCTTGATCGTGCCACGACATTTTGCTTCTTGCTTTTCCATGTGACTAAATTTCTGCCTACATATGTGCAAAAGCCGGTAGTTGATTTTCTATCGAAACTTCCTGCCCAATCTGCATCGGAATAGCCACATATATCATTAGAATTATTGTTTCTCATTACTACTCCCTTTCTGGGAGTTCCTTTTAAATATCTTAAAATTCTATTTATTGCATCTAAGTGTGGTGTTCTTGGTGCATGCATGAATTTACTAATTTGGCTTACTCCAAAAGAAATATCCGGTCTGGTTACTGTGAGATAAATTAATTTCCCTACTAACCGTTGAAATTTGTTAATATCTTCTAAGGGTATTCCTTCTTCGGAATTTAATTTATGCTTACCATCTATTGGTGTGGAAATTGGCTTACATCCTAATTTTCCGGTTTCTTTTAATAAATCTAAAGTATATTTTCTTTGTGATATAAAAAGGCCGGTTTTGGAATGTGCTACCTGTATGCCTAAGAAATATTTTAACAATCCTAGGTCTTTAATGTCGAATTTTTCTTTTAATTGGGACTTAATTTTTTTAATTTCTTCTTGATTGTTTCCGGTGATTATAATATCGTCTACATATACCAAGACTATGGTAGTTGTTCTTCCCTCAATTTTGACAAATAAGGAGTGGTCGGAACTACTTACTTTGAAATTGCAAGAATTTAAATGAGAGCTTAATTTACCGTACCATGCTCGTGGAGATTGCTTTAGTCCGTAAATCGATTTATTTAGCCTACAAACTAAATTAGAATTTGTTTCCATTTTATGGCCGGGTGGTAGTGTCATATATACCTCTTCTTCAAGTGTTCCTTGAAGAAAGGCATTTTTAACATCCATTTGGTAAAGATTCCAACCATTATTTACTGCAAGAGAAAATAAAATTCTAACGGTATTCATTTTTGCCACCGGTGCAAAAGTCTCTTGGTAGTCTATGCCATATGTTTGGGTGTATCCTTTGGCAACTAGTCTTGCCTTATACCGTTCTATGGTACCGTCACTATTGTATTTGATTTTATATACCCATTTGCATCCAACCGGTTTTTTATTTTTTGGTAATGGAACAATTACCCAAGTTTCATTTTTTCCTAGAGCTTTTAGCTCTTCTTTCATGGCTTTACACCAATTTGGAATTTTTACGGCCTCATGGTAATTGTTTGGTTCTACTTCTTTTTGGAGAGAAGTTATAAAGGCTTTATGATTAGATGAGATATTTTTATAAGAAATAAAATTTTGTATTGGATATTGTACCTTATAAGTGATAAAGTCCCTTAACCTTGTTGACGGTTGTATTGTTCTTGTTGACCTTCGTAGAGGTGTCCCCTCAATATTTTCTTCCTCTTGTTCGGTTTGAAGGGTTTCCTCCATCTCATTTACATCATTTGTTGATGTCTCATTTTCTTCCATGGTATTAATTTGTGGCCATGTAAATATGTTTGTTTTTTCTTGAGTGGTAGGGTTTTCTTCAACCTTTTTATAATAAGGCTCATTTTCTAAAAAAGATACATCTCTAGAAATGTAAAATTTATGGTTAATTGGATCATAGCATTTGTATCCTTTCTTTTGTAGAGAATATCCTAGAAAAATGGCCTTAATTGATGTATAATCCAACTTGTCTTGTTTGTTTTTATGCACATAGCATGTACATCCAAAAATTTTGAGATGATCAATTTTAATTTTTCTTTGGTAAAGGATTTCTAATGGACTCTTATAATTTAACTTGGCACTAGGCAATCTATTAATTAGGTATGTTGCGGTGAGCACGGCATCCGACCAAAAAATTTTTGGAACATTATTTTGAAATAAAAGTACTCGTGTCATCTCAAGGAGATGACGATTTTTTCTTTCCGAAACCCCGTTTTGTTCGGGTGTGTAAACACATGTAGTTTGATGTAAAATCCCCTTTTGTTTGAAGAAATTTGAAAAATTGTAATTTATAAACTCCGTTCCATTGTCACTTCTAAAGGTTTTAATTTTTGCATTAAATTGATTTTCTACAAAATTATAGAAGTCTTGAAATTGAGAGAAGACTTCACTTTTATTTTTTAGTAAATATAGCCAAGTTGATCGAGAAAGATCATCTATAAAAATAACAAAATATTTGTAACCATTAAAAGATTCAATAGGGGCGGGTCCCCATACATCCGAGTGAATTAACTCAAACGGTTTCTTACTTTTACAATTTGACAAATAAAAGGGTAATCTAGTGTGTTTTCCTAGTTTACACACTTCACAACTACTACAATCTAATTTTGGAAAATCAAAAATACATTTTAAAATTTTGTCAGACGGATGCCCAATTCTTCGATGCCATAGAGTGCCCAAATCTTCTTGTTTGGTAGTATTAAAATTGACTTTTCCACAATTTAAATAAAAGAGTCCATTATCCAAAACACCTTCACCAATAATCCTCTTGGTTAACCATTCCTGAAAAATCACATTTTTTGATGAGAAAATAATCTCGCATTTCAATTCCCTTGTGATTTTACTAATGGATAACAAGTTTGATGAGCAATTTTGAACATACAAGACATTTGGAATATTTTCCGAGAAAACCTTAATTGTACCACTCCCTATAATTTTCATTCGTTCACCATTGGCAACGGTCACATATTGATTGGTTTCATAATTTTTATAATCCTCTAATAAATTTTTATTTCCTGTCATATGATCCGTTGCCCCGGAATCAATAATCCATGCTGTATTTTTTAAATTGTAACTTAAATTGGCCATACCAGAATTCTTTTGAGAATTAGGAAGAAGCAGCACAGAGAGTTGCTGTAGAAGTTGTTGCACCTGATCCGAATTTGGATCCCCTGTGGCCACTTCCTTTTTTTTCCGCTGGGTTGGATTCGGATCCAATTGAGAGAGCAGCAGACCCAGAGCACTCTCCCCCAGCCACGAACCCTTTCTTCTCCCTTCTTTCTTCTTTCGCCTCCCCCTTTCTGTCGCCACCATACCCTCTTGTTCCTCGGACTGGGCGAAGATGAGGGTGGAGGAACCAACAGCCGTCTCGGTTGTGGCCTGCGCGCCTACAGTGATCACACCGATCGGTGGTTGAAGCTCCCCTCCCTTTGCCGCCATCTCTAGGGTTTGTGTGAAAATGGGTCTGGAAGGCTTTATTTTCAGAATTTTGAGATTGCTGTGGGTTCATGAGGAGTCTTCTTGACTCCTCCCTATCAATTGTTGCCACTACTTCATCAAAGGTTGGCATTTCGGTTGAGAGAAGGATTTGGGAGCGAACGGCTTCATAGCTCGAATCAAGGGCGCCCAGATAAGTGAATATTAGATCTTGTTCGGCTCTTTTTTGAATTTGATTTGGGTCGGTTGTTGGTGGGAGATAAACTTTGAGCTCTTCCCATTTTGTTGTGACTTCGGTCACTAGTTGAGAATTGGTTTGATTTCCTTGCTTGATTTGTGCAAGTTCTTGTTTGAGATTGAAGATATGGGCAAAATTTTGCTGCTGGCCGTATCATTTTTTTGCAGTATCCCACACCTCTTTTGATGAGTTGAGATACATGAACACATGAGCAATTTGAGGCTCCATGGTATTCACTAACCATGACATGATCATGTGATCAGTTGATTGCCATTCTTCTATTTTTGCATTCTCTTCATCTGTTGCTGCCACTGTGGTATTTGTTGCTGCCCCTGTGGCTTGTGGTTCAGGTTTCTTTTTTGTTCCAGAGACAAAACCCATCTTTCCCCTGCCACTGAGTGCTAGTATAACTGATCGAGCCCATGGGATATAATTTCTGTTACCGGAGAGTATTATGCTTGTGAGTTTGGAATTGTCGGTTTGCGACATTTTGCCCTTCTTGTTGGTACTGATATTGCTTACCAGTTTTTTTGGTTTGTATTGAGGATAGGTTCTTTGTTGGCTCTATGGCTCTTAACCTTCTCTCTTTGTTTACTGGTACAGAATCGGTACCAGCTCTGATACCATGTTGATTTTTATAGAAATTGAGATAGTTGCGGAAATAACAGTGATGAATTATGAAAGAATGATTCTAATGTTCATGTTGATACAATGGGGGCTTTTATAGCCAAGAGATACAACGGTATCCTATTCTATTCTAACGGTTGCCTATTTGCCTATTTACAGCTGTACTATCTATTTTTAGAAAAAGATTGAGATACTTTAATTTCTATTTTAGTAACTCTCTTTTCCTAATTGTGGCCAATGACGATAAAATCCCTAAACGGATCTGAGGCCCATTTAGCCTCTAATCACTCTTATTTTCAACATACATTATTAATATGATAAGGATCAATATTAATAGGGTACTTCTAGACCAATTATACTGCCTCATTAAAAATCTTAATGAGATGATTGGCTTAATGAGGGGTTTATGTGAAAACTGTCAAGCGGGTCCTGCCGTCAGATTATTGGCTGAGATGCGAAGGTGCGGTTGTGTACCAAATACGCGTACCTATAATATTTTGCGTGATGGTCTTTTCAAGGAAGGAGAGCATAGAGAAGCCTTCGAATTATTCAATGAGATGCTAACTGCCAAAATTGAGATTGATACTGTGACTTACAACACTGTTCTACATGGCCTCAAGTGCCCCTGAGCCATCTGAATAAATACATTTATATTATAAAAATGTAAATTGAGGCATGCAATTAGTGCAACTAGCTCCTTATCGTGCAGTAAGATCTGGTACCTCTTTGCGCAGAGGTCATGTCATCACCCTGTTACAATTTGAGATAAAACTAGTGTTAGCCATTAGATACACTACTGAGCTAAAGTTAGATTGTTATTACTTATTAGAATGCTTCATGCCTTACACATACAACAACATGTGAAATCCTTTTCTGGTTATGTGTTTGGCTTAAAACTTTAATCTTTAACAAGCCATCTCCTTTTATGGGTTCAGTTTTCATATTTCTAGAAATTGTTACAAAAGTTATGTTTTCAGAAAAGATCTGAGACACTTACTAAACTAACTGCCTACTTGATTGCTAATGCCGGGTTCTAAGAAAGGCACTTCTCCTATTTTTTTTATTAAAGGGTCCCGGTAAACTCCAATATTTTCTAGATGTTATTCTCGAAAATTGAACTTGCGACCTCTCTATAGTGAGATGGGACTCCTGTTAATGCACTAAGTCTGCGGCTCTTTGGTGTTCATATTAAAAAAAATACAATACAGTTTTTAAAGTAATATAATATATATATAAATTGGCTTCCAAAAAATCATTGTAAATGTTACCACATCCTTTCAAAATTGCCTAAATCAGCCATCCATGCTTTTGAGGAAAATAGAGAAGGGACGATTTCAGTTTTGTCCTTCTAAAAGTTAGAAAATAAGAGGGTCTATTTGCAAAAGTACCAAACTAAGAAGTTTGTATTCAAAATACGAACCACCTCGTTAATAGCGAACCCACACGCAAATTAAACTCGCTCAGGGGTTTGGATCCAGTAAAATACCGTATCCGCAGACTGAAATTCGAACCGTCCGTTATAATCTTTTAATTTGACTCGAATCTTAAAGCCCGTTGGCAGCTACAAATATAAGAGGACGAGTCAGATATCTCAACTTTTGTGTGACCGACGTATATGGTGCCTATTTGGGATAGCGGAGGGAGCCAGCATTATTTGTGCTTTGAATTCGTGCATAACGTATTTTAACAGTTGAGATTTTGCATGAAAAAAAGAAAGAAAAAAAAACTAATTTCATCCTTCTACACGAAATCCACACACTGGGTCCAGACGCGTGGGTGCGTGGCCTACAGTGATTCAGCTATAGACACAACTGTGAATCATCCTGTTCACACAAAATCATACAAGAATTTCTTTCTGTGTCAATTCTAGTGTGCAAATTACTAGTATCAAAGTATCAAAATATCAAAATGACTAGTATCTGAATTGTTAAACATAATTTTTATATAAAAATATCTTTAGAAACCGAAATTTATATTTTTTATAATTTTTTTAAAATTTAATAAATCACTAAACATCAGATCGAAATATACGAGAGAAATATGGCATAAATCAATCCGAAGGGAAAAAGAGAGAATTGCCAAACGAAATAAAATGAATAGGTAACAAAGAGTCTAATTAATATTTGATTTATTAAAGAGATGAAAGGTTGTGATAAATTTTAATAGAGAATTACAAAATCAACATGTCACAAACTAACACAATTCATAGAGAATAAAAGAACGTACATAACACTTTGAAATTCAAAAGTTCAAAACCGCATAACACAAGTCATAAAAAAAAATCCAAACTATATAATACAATTAAATATTTTGTTGATACAACATACAAGACATTACTGGAGCTTTTTAAGCACCTCGAGCATGCCTTCGTACCCCACAAGGGAGTAACCTAGTACTCCTACCAGGTCCTGTGGCATGTCTTCGAGTATTACTGTCAGATCCTGTGGCATGTTTTCGAGTACTCCTACCAGGTCCCGTGGCATGTCTTCGAGTACTCCTACCAGGTCCTGTGGCATGTCTTCGAGTATTCCTGCCAGATTCCTCTACATTTAATAACAATCAGATTATTTATTTAAAATTAGCTGCATAAATTTCTCACCAAATTTTTTTTGTTATGAAACAAGCTTGGTTTATAAATTGAATAGTTATTTATTCAAATATTGTAAGTCTGTAATCTATTGGCTGTAATTTGCAAAAAGGATAAGAAAAAAAAAATGAGAATATATACCTTGGAATGAGGCCTTTTGATATCAAGAGTCTTGATCATATTATCTAGTGATAATAAATTGATTTTATTTCTTTCAAACTTAATAGGGTCTCCTTCCTTCACAAAGAAATCAAATAAAAAAAAATACAATTAAAGATGCCAAAAGTAAAATAAAAGTATATATTCAATGTCTTTACAAAAATATTTTCCCTTAGTATGTGGATTTTACCATCATGAAAATTAAATTAAAACAGGATTTGAATTCATAAATATATTAGAATAAAATTATAATGCTGGCCTTACCAGCTTGAAGTAACTCTGTAGTTCATTGTTAAAATCTACCAGGATTTTATTGAAATTTACGATCTCCAAAATAAGCTTGTGGATGTGATTTTCCGAGTCAACCTAAATAATGAGCACAAAAGTTGATCATACAAGAAAAACTAAGTGAACATCTACCATGAAACAATAATATAATAGTTTTTTATGAGAGGTGCCAAGGATGCCAAGGAAGCAGAATGAGTAAAAAATAATGTGATTTGAGTAACTAAAGAAAGTTGAAATGATTTTTGCATAATAACTAATAGTTTTTGTATATTATTTTGCTGTTAAATATAGCCCAATGCTCTCATAGTCAATAACCTTACCGCAGAAGCATACTACAAGGTATAAATTGATATACTACAAGAATCTGTTTTAAAGATGAGGGTAAAAGAATTGAATGACTAATGTTGGGTAAGACCACAAAAGAATGACTCTAGTTATTCCGACAGGAGTATTATATCCATGCACCATGCACCGAATTTTTTATTTATATCCAAAAAATAAATCAAATTACAAAAAATACCCATGTTGTCTTGAAAATTTGAAAAATACCCAAACCGGAAATTTTTTTTCCGGATTTGGCCTCTAAACCCGGAAAAAAATTTTCCGGAAATTGAACTCCAAAACCGGAAAAAAATTTTCCGGTTTTAACATTTTTTTTTTTTTTTTTTTTTTTTTTTTTTTTTTTTTTTTTCCAAAACCGGAAAATTTTTTTCCGGTTTTAACATTTTTTTTTTTTTTTTTTTTTTTTTTTCCAAAACCGGAAATTTTTTTCCGGATTTAACTTTTTTTTTTTTTTTATTTTTTTTTATTTTTAGAGATTCCGGATAAAAAAATTTAACTTAACAAATTTTTTTTTTTTTTTTTTTTTTTTAGAGATTCCGGAAATTTTTTTCCGAACTAAATAATTTTTTTTTTTTAAGAGAAAAATAGCTAAAATACTGAAATCTAACGCTAAAAAATCGAATTGTTTTTTTAAATATTTGTTTCATTAATTTAAAAAATTTCAAAATGGTGTAGAATAATTTAGAAATTATCAAAATAGCTAAAATACTGAAATCTAACACTAAAAAATCGAATTGTTTTTTACTACGAATAGGGCCGATTTTGTGCTAAAATACGGTAAATTTACTAAAATACGATAAATTACGCTAAATTACGTATAAATGGGGCTTATTTTGTGGCATCTTTCATAAATCATAAAAAATAGTAAAAAAATTCCAAAAATAATAAAATTTGGTGTTCTAAAAGTTTATTACATAACTAATTTACTGAGCTACGTAGATTGAATAATAGAAATGAAAATCTTAATCGGAAACTTCAACTGAAGTTTTGAGGCTCTTCTATTTGTTTTTTGGCGATTCTGAATTTGGAAAATTGGCAAAGCGAGTCCGGACGCATGCGCATTTTCGCAAGCTTTCCGAAAAGTGGTCATTTGCTGAAATCGGACACTCGAGCGCCGTTTTATGGCCGTTTGAAGTTTCGTCGTCGTTTTTTCGCCTTCTCAGTGAAGATATTATCCCTATTCGTACGTAATTTAGCGTACTTTACCGTATTCTAGCATAATTTTACATAATTATTGTAATTTAGTGTAATTCAGCATAAATCAAGTAAATTAATGAAATTTTTGATAATTTCTAAATTAGTTATTTTGATATTAGCTATTTTGATAATTTCTAAATTATTCTACACCATTTTGAAATTTTTTAAATTAATGAAACAAATATTTAAAAAAACAATTCGATTTTTTAGCGTTAGATTTCAGTATTTTAGCTATTTTTCTCTTAAAAAAAAAAAAATTTATGTAGTTCGGAAAAAAATTTCCGGAATTTCTAAAAAAAAAAAAAAAAAAAAAAATTTGTTAAGTTAAATTTTTTTATCCGGAATCTCTAAAAAAAAAAAAAAAAAAAAAAAAAAAAAAAGTTAAATCCGGAAAAAAATTTTCCGGTTTTGGAAAAAAAAAAAAAAAAAAAAAAATGTTAAAACCGGAAAATTTTTTTCCGGTTTTGGAAAAAAAAAAAAAAATGTTAAAACCGGAAATTTTTTTTCCGGTTTTGGAGTTCAATTTCCGGAAAAAAATTTTCCGGGTTTAGAGGCCAAATCCGGAAAAAAAATTTCCGGTTTGGGTATTTTTCAAATTTTCAAGACAACATGGGTATTTTTTGTAATTTGATTTATTTTTTGGATATAAATAAAAAATTCGGCACCATGCACGTTGTTAAAAATATTCTAGTACTCAAGCATTTTTATCAAGCTAGTTCACAAGTCTTCAGGGAATTTTTATTTTTCTATATATATCCTCAATTTACTTTGACTACAACTTTCTGACGTCAACCATAATTAAGAACACTGTGTTAAATTGAAAATGTATTTTGTAACACGTACTCCAAAAGAAAAGAAAGAGAAAGTTTTATTAGAAATTAAAAAGATAAATTAAGGAGAGTAAAAGAAACTGTACGTAGTCTTACATTTGAGTGGAATTCTAAACCCAAAGAAGTAACGAATTCCTTATCAATACGACGCCAATCTATCTCAGCATATCTATCGCCATTGTAATTTTCACCTCCACTCCTAAACTGTCCCAAAATAAGAATTTCGCTCACGCGCTTAGCCTGCTCGCTTAGTTTGTCCGCAACCAAAAACAACTCTTGTCCCAATGTAAGTGTATAAGGAGGTGCCGGCTATAGTAAATAAGTGAATATTAACTTTTATTTTAACTTGCAAGTATAATCGAACTAAATTGCTATGCCATTTCCTTTTCTTTATTTCTTTTTGCTTCTGCGTGTTTAAACTATAATTAAATGATTTGAAGTGGGCACTCAGTTAAAAATTGAAACTGATACCAAATTTTATATTAGAACATAATAATTTAGGGGAATAAAAAGACCAGAGTAGAACTAGGGTGTGATATGCTCACCTAACTTTTTGGTGAGCACAACTCTATAATCTATCAGATTCACTTCAAACAAGATGAATCCAAACCGTTGAAACTGATGTACTTCACGAATGATGTGTGTACATGCAAAATTTTGAATTTTTTTAATTCATTTAGTCTCAAGTCAAGTGGTCAAAATTGAGAGTTTTTTTAATGCATTAAAACAATTTCATTTTGGATCATTCATTTTTCATCAATTTTGACCACTTGACTTGAGACTAAATGAATTCAAAAAATTCAAAAAATTCAAAATTTTGCATGTACGCGCATCACTCGTGATGTACAGTGGTTTCAACGGTTTGAATTCATCTCGTTTGAAGTGAATCCGATAGATTATAGAGTTGTACTCACCAAAGAATTTGATGAGCACATCACACCCTAGTTCTACTCAAAAGACAAAAAGTACTTGGCCATATAAACTCACCAATACATGATTATCATCCGCCATGGAGAACAAGGCCTTGCATATGTCAGTCATGCGTGGAACAAGTACACTATTTATCGCTTTTTTTAGCATCATGGCAAATGCTAATTCAATCACCTCCGGATTGCACGTATTTTGATAATTTTGAAGCACCTATCAGAAATTTTAAGTGAATACAAGAACTCATAGAATTGAGATATAATTTACTAATTTTGATACCCACATTTAGTGTACCAGTGAGTTCATAGTTCTACTCTTTTGGGAGCTGGTTTATGGACTTGAGATTTGAGAACTAAGATCAAATCAAATTTGAATGGGTCATTTTTTGTATTTCAGATCGGTTTCGACGTTGTCTGAAATAACTTGTGGCAAACAACTAATATTTGGGTTTAGATCGGATATGTTAGGTTCCAAGCTAGGCATCAAATAATATTGAACCAACCTTTGAGATCTCATGATCATACTTGCTTCTCTTCTTGAGATAATTTATGACGGCGCTTTGATTGCCGTGCTCTACTTTCTCCACATCATGCATATTGCCTTCATGGAAATCATGAATTATGTCTTTGAGAAAAGAGCAGGCACCTTGACTGAACTTGGGGACCTCATTTAATTCTGGAATATCGGACTTCTTCAATAACCATTTAACCTCCAACATACAATAGAGAGAAAAAAATGATTTCTTAAGCTTTTTTTTTCGTTTGTTTTTATTAGTCCATTAACATATTTGAAACTCAGTACATATTATGCGTGACTGGTATATATGGTATGCAATCAATTTAAGATCTGGCATTATACAAATAGTTTGGTGCAGTAACACCCCATTATATACTCATAGATTACTATGATCAAAATTTAGAACTAATACCTGAACAATCGTTCGGTAACGAAATAAGCCGTACTCACTGAAGATAGGAACTAGCTTTTTAAGCTCTTCTGGATACTCTTCATTCAAGGGGGACAAGCTCACCAATTTAAGGACCTCCTCCATGTACTAATTAAGAACATGAAATAAGCTGATTTAAAAGTCTTAAACTAAAGATAAACTAAGTTTTTAAGTATATGCAAAAAAATAAAACAAAATTTGGTCAAAATATATACCGCATGTGACCTATTTGGTGAAACAGCCCAATACATGAAAACGAGACAGTGGAAAACAGAGCACATGTAATAAAGGACAAGTTACGTAAACTAGCATACCTCATTCCTTGGTTTCCCTGGGGATCCTTGATTGGATATGAAACAACTTTCGTGAACTGTAGAAGAAGATCTGAGAGCAACATAATTATGGTGTCTCAACAGTGAGTAGCTCGTGACAGAAGGGCGAAGGTTTGAGGAGCGGTGGTGCACATAACCGCCTCTTAGGGTAAGAAAATTGGTAGCTTGCATTACAATTCTATTCAGATGATAACTGAAATGATCTCAGTACAAGAGACAGAAACAGAAAGTAATATTGTCAAAAAGTACAAAACATGTAACATAACCATGAGCAAGAAACAAGCAGTGCGAAGAGATGCATGATAAAGAACATTTCAAAAGAAGAAAAAAAGAGTTATAAAAGCCCTCCACATGCCACGCTATTTGCTGGATGGAGTTATAAAAGACCTGTATATTGTAAACTAATTAATTCGAGGTGTTACTACGTAAACGCTACCTACATTCTCAATCATAATTCAATATACATTACCTATACATTTTGCACACCCATATATATGATCACTATTCACTATACTTAAGCCTTAAGTTGATTGATTGATTAAAACAAAAGGTGAGAGAGCAATCTTGTACCGAACTACAACGTGGGCAATACAGAGTATGCTCGCAAGCACCCGTGTATCCTCTGGTTTTTTTTTTCTCTTTTGATATGGCGGTTGTATTTAACAGGAAAGAAAGTCATATATATAAAGGATGCCTGAAGAGGAAATGTGACAACTTGAATTGGTTTGAAGGGAAACCTCTCTGACTTTACATGGCGGTTGTACAAAAGTACGTATTCTACATTTATTTATTTTCTTTTGCCAAATTGCTGCGAGTCAAGTCTTCTACATTTAATTTTTCCACGTACTTTGTGCTATTTTTTATTTTATTTTTACCAAACTGATCCATCATCCATACAAAGTCAATCTCTTGCTTTTCTGTCACAAGACCCCCCCCCCCCCCTCAACAAATGCCTTCAGATCTTTAATTAGTTGACTTTCTACATTCTCTTTGGATATGTAGAGTTGCCCAAGAATAAATGGCTCTCAATGAAATTAGCAATTACCCTTTTTTTTTTTACAAGACATTTATTTAATATAGTAAAACGAAGCTAAGAAATTAATTGTTACCATTTCCCTTGTGACTCTGACATGACTATATATGCTTACACTCTGGGACTTCAAGCAATTAAACTGGATAACACCGACATGAACAACTCTATTTTTTTTTTCTTCTTTTTTGGAGTTCTTTATATTTTGCTGTATTGACAAATTCTTTTGAGAGATTATCATTAGAAATAAATCAGAACTTAATAAACTTAGAAGCAACATCTTCCAACTATTCCGATGATTTATTCAGCATTGACTTTCGCAATTTTTTTGTGTATAAAAAAGAAAGGATCTAATTCTGTTGAGAGATCATCAATCACGTACTTGAAATAAACTACAAATTACTAAGAATTAGAAGCAACATCTCCAAATGATTATCAATCACTTGAAATAAACTACAAATTACTAAGAATTAGAAGCAACATCTCCAAATGATTGATAATCATTTGAAATAAACTACAAATAATTCGGCTGACACTGTATGTAACGGCCGATACACGCTTCTTGTTAAGGACTGCTGCTATGTAAATTGGGTCTAGCAGTGTTCTGTGGTTGCAAATAAAACAGCCTGCCAGAATTGTCACCACATTTAGCATCGGCATTATTGTTACATTGGTTAACCAAGGCCTCAAAGGAAACCCTAGTTTTCATTCCAAAAAATGTCCCAATGAAAATGGATATATTGTATGGCAAGTAGACAAAGACAAGGCTTCTAATGAGGCTTAGGAATATGCCAAGTGGGAGCCACATCTACATAGTGCAGCAAATGGGGTAGGCCTGATGGCCAATCTGCCATCATGGAAAACAAGGGGTTTTAGATACTCGTCTCTTTGCAATGCATGCCATTTCCTCTTCTCAGCATCATGCACAAAGTAAAAATCCTGAGAATTATATTAAAATGATATATGAGATAAAATTTTATACTTGTTAATTTTTTTTAAATATAACTTTTTGACAAACAAAAATTTAGTTAATTAACTTTTATCATTGATAATTGTCCTCTTAAATATGAAACTCATGAGCTATCTTTCATGATGCACAATTTTTAATTATATTGTCTTGCATTTTATCACTTCTTATTTTTCTTAACATTTCACTATTAGATTTTCAATATTAAAAAATTATGAACCCCATCAAAACAATTTTGTTGGAAATTTTGTTCTAAAAACTCAAAATATAATTGTTTAAAATCTCCATTTGCGATATTCAAATATTTGAGGATTATACTGAAAATGATATTTCCTTAATTATGGACAGTTTTGATGATTACTGTCATATTTATTCCTTAATAAAGATTCATTTCCGTTTGTGTATTTCCGTTTGTGTGTTGAATTCTCATTATAGTCATTAAATTCATAAATCATTACACCATTTCTTTTAGGATAAAGATTTTTTTCCCCCGGCTCCTATCCCCCATTCATCCCCCAATAATTAATTATGTAGGGGACCACAACTTCAAGTACAAAAAGACAAAAGAAAACGTGTATCAATCATTAATTACGTGAGGAACCGCTTATATTTGAAAAAATTTATAACTGACGCGCACAAGTATTCATATATAATACACTAAGTATTCATATCTAAGATATCAAGTATTAAAAAAAAAACTGGACACATCACTCACCCATCTTTTACACGTTTTTAGAGGTGATTTTTTTTCTCTCCGTTCACTCTAACTAATATTTCTTAAAATCAGTGAAGAATTTTGCGAATCTAAAATTACAAACGTCTTCTACGTAATTTTCTCTTTCAAATGAGATCCATGATGAAATACTTTTGAGTTATTCGTCGCGCAAGTATTCATATCTCGTAAAATTATTTATATCTCGTCATGCAAGTATTCATACCACGTCGAGCAAGTATTCATACCTAAGATAGAGTGTACTGGACACTTTCAGTAATTGAGTGGTAACGAAATTTCAATTGGTAAAAAATGAGTGAATTATGTGTCCAGTTTTTTATTTGTGAAATACTGATGAGGTATGAATAATTGTTCGATGATGTATGAATATTTGAATGACAAGTAATGAATACTTGTGCAACGGACAACTCGAAAGTATGTCATCATGGATCTCATTTGAAAGAGAAAATTGTGTAGAAAACGTTCGTAGTTTTATATTTGCAAAATTCCTACCAGATTGTCAGAAATATTGATTAGAGTGAACGGAGAAAAAAATCCACCTCTAAAAACATGTAAAAGATGGGTGAGTGATGTGTCCAGTTTTTTTTTTAAATAATTGATATCTTAGATATGAATACTTGATGTATTATATATGAATACTTGCACTCGCCGCGATAATGACACGTTTTGTTTTGTCTTTTAGCGCTGAAATTTGTGGTCCCCTCTTAATTAGCAGTCAACAAAGACAGTTATTGACTGGGGGATGAATGGGAGATGGGAGCTGGAGGATAGTTAGTCGGTCCCTTTCTTTTATTATATATTGCACCATCTTCTCTCTGTTTTTATTATTATAGTAGAAATAAAATAACCTCTTTCTTGATTTGCTCCCGCAAAAAATGAATCTATATGATTTAATTATTCTCCTTTTTTCATTTTATCTCAATTTTATCAAATTATGATCTATGTTGGATATTGCGGAGTTATTGTCAGTCGCTTTCATGGCGTGCCTAAGAAGTTGACATTTCCGGATTATCTTGGTTGTGGTTCCATCCTGCACGATGAGACAGAATACGCTTAAGGACTGTGCTTCGCACGATCCGGGTAACTCTATTTCAATTTGATTTATTTTAATTAATTTACAACTATCCGAATATTCTAAAAATTTATCCCAACAATCTTAAGCGTAATTCCGTGATTCGGATAGTTAAATAGTATAGATTAATTATATTATTTGTAGTTCTAATGAACTGAGTCTAATTTTGATTATATAGATTAAGTATTTGTTTACTTCATTAATATAGTAATGATGGGAATATATGAAGCGTGAAGTACCTGTACCAACGAAATTTAACCATGAAATAAATAACAGGCTACAATACCTTTAATAAATTTACAACAATTCATGTTGTATTATGAAATTTCTTAATAGATTCAAAAATCTGAAATTAAATTCGGTGGTTTTTAATTAAGTAGCATTTAGATTAGTTAAGTTTTATATTTGCACCGAATTTAATTATATGATCCCAATTATTCTGATAGGATTTCTAACAATTTGATTTTGTGGTATATTTAGTCATTAATTTGATTAAATTATAATTGGAAAAATTGAGAAATTTGATCATTACTATTATTAAGTGATTATTTAATTTCTAACTGAAAAAATTGAATTTATATCTAATGAGACTGCAAAAATTATGATGAGACGCATGTAAGATCTCTCTGTTTTGGGATGCAAATAGAAATAATAAAACAAGAGATTAAATCCAAAGGGCTCATCTGTTTAATAAAAAGCAAGGTTCTAAATAGCGTTTATAGCGTCGTAGCGGGAAGACTAAAAAAAAAACTATAGCGAATAGCGTCGCTATAGCGGAAGCTATTCCAAATAGCATTTTTTTTTTTACATTTCGTATATTCAATATTTGTACTAAATATCAACATTATCTAAGGTCTCATAGAACAATAAATAACTCCAAAGTAATTAAGAAATTATAATATTCATATTGAACCCGTACAAAGTCCAAATTGCGGTTCAAAATATCCATAGTAATATCATAAACTATTGATTTTTTCTATTAAAAATATCTTAAGTATCATGATTCATGACATAATTTATTTTTATTTTCTATTCAAATTTTAATTCCGGTTTGGACTTTTTTTCTATTCAAATTTCAATTTATATTCCCAATTTCAAATTGATTTATTTGTAGCAAGTAGCAACAAATTCAATTTCGGTTTGAGATTTTTTTTATCTTAATTTAAAACCCATATAAATTGCTTAAAAAAAAAAAAAAAAAAAAACTCATATTGTATAGCGCAAATAGCGCTGTAGCGGACCGCTATAGCGTTGTAGCGGCCGCTATAGCGGCCGTAGCGCAAATAGCGCATTTTGATGTCGTAGCGTAGCGTTTGGGGTCCAAAAACGCTATAGCGGCGCTATAGCGCCGCTATAGCGCCGCTATAGCGCGCTATTTAGAACACTGATAAAAAGCATTCATATCTGACTATTACTTGTGATTATTCAATTCATCCCTAACAGAAGTTAATTAGTAATACTCCCTCTTATTTTATTCAATTTTTCTCCATCAGAGAATAAATAAATAGAATCATATGTTATATTCTCAGTTTCATTAATTATCAATAACATTGGATTCTAATAAATAAATGGGAAATTAAATTTCGGATTTTAATTGATCCAGATCTTTATGTTTAGATCTCTATTAAATCTTGGTTAGGAGTAAGAATAAAAAACATATTAAACAAAATCCGTTGATAATTAAATTTGAGTTTCCTATCATCTGTTTATATGAAGTATTAATTTGCTAATTAAGTTAATATTCTGAATTTCAGCAATAAAATTCAGAATCTGATTTTCTGAAAAAATAAGGAATGAAATATACATATTGAGTACATACAAAGTATTGTCACTTTAACATATTTAGGAATTAGACTTATTTGAAATAAAAATAAATTTAAGGCTATCGGCAAATAAATATTCATCAGTGAAAAAATTACCACTAAATAAAATAACGTTAATTTTGACCCATACATGATCAATTACTCTTAATATATTATAACCGATTGATATAATCAATTATTACAACCAAGAAAACTGAAAATTAAATGCTCTTGTAATTGCCTTAGTAATTATAAATCATTTATAACTATCTTGACTATTTTCTTAATAATTCGGCCTAATTAAATGCTCTTATAACACTACTACAGAAATGGTAATTCTACACTGCACATTGTACACGGTTTTCCCAATTTTATATAAAAACCGTGTACCAAATATGAATTTTTGAAAGCCAAAAAATATGGGGAAATTATACACGGACATTTAGTTAAGAATCAGTGTATAATTGTTTGAGAGAGCTGCACGGTTTATTAGGGATCAAAAATCCGTGTGAAAAGAAGACCATGCGGAAAAAATTGAGAGAGCTACACGGATATTATACTAAAATCCGTGTATGAATAGCTACACGGATATTTGATAATATATCCGTGTAGAAATAGTAAAAGAGCTACACGGTTTTTTAGTTAAATGTCCGTGTAGAATGGTTTGAGAGCTATACGGTTTTTTTTATCAAATATCCATGTATAAAGGGTAATGCTACACGGATTGTTTAATAAATAACCGTGTATAACTTGTGAGAGAGCTACACGGATTGTTAAGTATAAATCCGTGTAGAAAAGACTTTGTAGGGTTTTGTGCAGTATAAAAGGGCCCCATTTCTTTGAGAGGCCTTCTTTTTCCAGCGCCGTTTTGATCAAGTAATTAATATTCTCTCTCTCTGTATTGAACTGATCTGATTTCTGCAAAGGCTAGCAGCTAGAATCTGACATCTTTGAAGTTTTTATTTTCTCCTCTCTATCTTTCTAAGGTTAGTATATTACATATTTTCCTTTTCTCTCTCTAATTTTATGTTCATTAATTATTATTGCTTATTTAATTAGGTGTGTAATATATGCATGCATGCTTGATTTCTTAATTAGATAATGTAAATAATTTGTGTATTGTGGTCCAATAACCGACCTATAGATGCTATAGCGCTGTAGTGGCCGTAGCGCAAATAACGCATTTTGATGTTATAGCGTAGCATTTGGAGTCCAAAAACGCTATAGCGCCGCTATAGCGCGATATTTAGAACACTGGTAAGTATTACAAATTTTCCACACTGACAGTTGATTGTTGAAATGGAGAGGATTGGCAGCAAGGGTTGAGTAGACTAGGCGGGCAGGGTTTTCATGATTAAAATCGTCTTCATTAACGCCGGTCTTTTCCAAGGACGAATGACCGAATTTTTTTTAAAAACCATAATTAGGAAAATCAAAGTTAGCAAAACAACATGATTACTTCCTTTTTTACAAAAACCATAAGAACCGAGATTTGAATTCGGTTCCAACCCCCATTTCACAATTTTTCGCAAGAGCTGTCACGGGAAATCCAAAATAGGACTTGACCCGAAATCTCGATTCGGGTTTTTCATTTTTTGCACTTGGAACCGAAATTAGAATTCAGTTTTTTTTTTTGCACATTGGACCCGAAATTAGCATTCGGTTTTTTTTTCACCTTGGACCCGGAATTAGCATTCGGTTTTCTGTTTTTGCCCCTTGGACCCGAAATTGGCATTTGGATTTTTTTTTTCCTTTTCACGCCGAGAGGCCCCGACTCCCCTCTTCTTTCTTCTTCCCCTCTCTGGCTCCTTCTCCTCTTCTTTCTTCTCTTCCAAACCAAATCAGTTTTTTTTTCCAACTCTCAAAATTTGGTTTTCTTTAATTCTAATTACATATTTAAGTATAATTTTGAGAGAAGAACAAGAAGAACTTCAGATCTACAAGTTTCGTGAGATATGTGGTTTAATTTTTTTTTGAATAAATAATCCGAATTTTAGTGTAATTTAGTGTATTGTTAGTGTAATTTTAGTGTAATTAGTGTAATTTTAGTAATTTTCAAGAAATTGGGGGTGCATGTAGATAAATTTTAGTTCATCAAATTTATTTTAATAAATGTAGAACAATTTAGTTTTTTTTAGTGTAATTTAGCGTTTTTTAGTGTTTAGGGTTTTTTTTTTTTGAATAAATAAAACGAATTTTAGTGTAATTTAGTGTAATTTTAGTGTAATTAGTGAAATTTTAGTGTAATTTTAGTAATTTTCAAGAAATTGGGAGTGCATGTAGATAAATTTTAGTTCATCAAATTTATTTTAATAAATGTAGAACAATTTAGTTTTTTTTTAGTGAAATTTAGCGTTTTTTAGTGTAATTTAACTAATTGTAGAATTTATTTTGGATGTAGAGTAATTTAGTTTTAGTAATTGTAGTAGGTTTAACACATGTAGAGTAATTTAATTCATTAAATTTGCATGTAGAATGGTAATTTAATACATGTAGAGTAATTTTGTTTTGTTAATTTTAACTAATTGTAGAATGGTAATTTAGTACATGTAGATTAAGTTAGTTTTAGTAATTGTAGTAAGTTTGCATGTAGATGAATTTCGTTCGTAAAATTTATTTTAATAAATGCAGAACAATTTTGTTTTTTTTAGTGTAATTTAGCATTTTTTAGTGTAATTTAACTCGGCCAAGTAAAAAAAATTAGAATTCGGCCAAGTAAAAAAAATAATCAATTCGGCCAAATCAGAGGAGCATATGTATTTTTTTTGGATGGATTTGTTTTAATTTGTAATTTTATTGATAATGTAGTGCAAAATGGATGACGAACAACCCTCCCAGGCCTTACTGCAATTGCCTCAATAACAACACAAGTTATACAAGGCGAATACAACGGTATTAGTTTAATTTCCATTTGGATTTAAAATTACGGATGAACTTGTAAGTTAGGTTTAATTTTTGTGGTTAAATTGTTTTTGCATGTCAATTATAGTTGCAGCATGACTATGCCTTGCGTCCTGGTCCTCGCCAAATGGGCGTCAATTACAAAAATCAGATAAAACAAAGTTTTGGTGAATTTAGGTTTAGAGAAATTTGGATATATACCCATCATAACTTCATCAATTAGATATTTCCCCATCAAAATTTTGAAATTAGTTATTTCCCCATCTAAATTCACTTATATTATTAATATACCCATTTGCTAATTTAATCACTTAAAAATAAAAAACAATGTTAAAAAGACAATTGAAAGGACATTTTTACCCCTAGTTCAAAATTCTGTTCCCAACCCTCCCTCTTCAATCATCGAGAATGGTGATCACTAGTTCGAAGTTGAAAATCACCAAGTCCACAAAATCCAAGAATGAGGCCATTGTAGGTATAGATATCCGGAGCAACTCCTCTCCCAACCAATTCATCAAACATTCTGAGAGCACTATGCATGTTACCCTGGCTGCACAGACCATGAATAAAAATGTTGTAGGTGATCACATTCGGAACAATACCTTTGGCAACCATTTCATCAAACATCCTCAAAGAACTATCAGTGTCACCCTGGCTGCATAAACCATGAATAAGACAGCTGTAGGTATGCAAATCAGGAACAAGTCTACAAGCAAGCATTTCTTCGAACACCTTCTGTGCTGTAACAACATCACCGTTTTTGCACAGGCCATCAATGAGAATGTTACAAGTGATCACATCGGGCCACACTTCTTGAGCAGCCATCTCTTTAAAGATCTCTACCGCCATGTCAATCTCACCCTCTTTGCAAAATCCATGGATAACGGTGCTGTAAATTATTAAATTAGGAGTGCATCCCATGAGAGGCATTTTAGCAAACACCTTCACTGCAAGCCCAATCTGTTTCAATACACAAAGTCCCTTGATCAGGGAGTCGAACATGATGATATTAACACCATATCCTTCTCTCAAGGACTGACCAAGCACACAGAATGCGAGATCTGCTCGCCTCATGCGACGGCAACAATCTATGACGATGATTGAAGAGGGAGGGTTGGGAACAGAATTTTGAACTAGGGATAAAAATGTCCTTTCAATTGTCTTTTTAACATTGTTTTTTATTTTTAAGTGATTAAATTAGCAAATGGATATATTAATAATATAAGTGAATTTAGATGGGGAAATAACTAATTTTCAAAATTTTGATGGGGAAATATCCAATTGATGAAGTTATGATGGGTATATATCCAAATTTCTCTTAGGTTTATATCAGATGACCAAGGTGACTAAATGTCATATTGACAAAGGATTGATCACTGCTCTCGTGGAGAGGTGGACGCCCGAGACGAATACTTTTCATCTTCCAGTGGGAGAGTGCACAGTGACATTGGAAGATGTCAGCTGTCTGTGGGGCTTACCTGTGACCGGTAAAATATTTTTTTTTATTAATTTATACTTATGTTATTAATTTATATTTAACGCAAATATATGTTTATCTAACATCTATGTTTACAAGACGGGTCGTTTTCGGACATACCGATGATAACTGGTCACAATTGATCTTGGAATGCCTAGGACATGAAGTATACGATGGTTACGAAGATAGTGATGATGAGTTTTTTTATACAAAGGTGCTGCACAAAGGCGAACCCAACGAGACAAAAAAACAATAAAAATACTATATGCGACTGAAATGGTTGAAGGACCACTTCGGTATGGAATTTCAGTTTACTGACCAGGAGACAGTCGACCGATACACCCGAGCCTATTGCATGGACTTGTTCAGGTCTGTAACATTGTGGCCATTTATGGAGCTACAAAGGCTCATCATCAAGGTTTTGCACCCTTTTACCACACCACATGATGTACTGATGAGTAGTGATACTCCTTCCTTCTATCAATTCCATACCTTCATTAAACCTCCACGGTTTCATCTTACCCACAAATTTTCTGAAAATATTTTTTATTCCTTGGTCCTTGCACAGCTTGTACACATTTGCCGAAATATGTTGAGAACATAATCGATGAACTGCTTCACCCCTTTCCTCACACCACCCTAGATCAGGTCGATCAAACACTGAACGGATTGCAGCATGCTAGTCTGATATAACACATATCCAACCAGGTCCGACAACCTCTTCGAGTACAAATTGCATAAACCAGCCCCAATTTGATGAAGTCTCCTCTTCCGCAATTCCGAATGTTATTGGTAGTAATTGTTGTTCTGCATCGTAAGCGCACGCCATAAATAGTTTTCCTTTGTACCTCCCGGATAGGTGTCCGGCATCTACACTGATAACTGGCCTGAGATATGGCCAGGACTGAATGGATGAACCGAAAGCCCATGCCGCACGTGTGAAATAATGGATGCCTAAGTCGTCAGATGGTTCATGCTCAATTCTGTACCTTGTGCCTGGGTTAGACCTCTGGATTGCACCGAGCAGAGAAGGTAGCATTTCATATGCTTTCTCCCAAGAACCAAATAAATCAGCAATAGCCAGCTCCCTTCCTCTCCAAATCTTGTTATAGGAAAGCTCTACCGTTTTGTGCGCAACCCTAACTGCAGCTCGACATGCTTTTATTGACATCTCCAGGTCCTTCGTAAGACCAGGTTTGATTATATCTGCAATCATCCTGGCATGTCCAAGCACTAACTCAAGAAGTTTAAAATTCAGTACCGGAGTGGCATGTCCAAGCACCATCTGCCATATCATTTCGTCGACTATGTTAAATAACTGGTACTTTTCTGTTGAGCCAGGTGGTGCCGTGTTCAAACGTGCCCTGATTGTCAGATCGAACTGGCCAGGAAGCAAACGAATGTCAACATATATTTGTCTTCTTAGCTCATCAAGACTGGTTGAGTTAGTTACAGGAAATGTGCAGGTCGGTGCGTCTGAAATTGCGCGTCTGTGGAACACATTTATTATTATTCCAGACATTTCTTGAACACAAAAATTCACAATCAACATTCGATATCATTTTTAATTTTACAATAAAAAACAATCGTAATTGAAAAAAAAAACATACTAAGTTCTTCAGACGAAAGCTAAAAACACAATGCCGGAGCCGATTGGTAGATAACAAAATTTTTAAATAATAAAACTCTGCTCTCTGCTCTCAGCTCAAAACTCTGCGTCTGGCGTCTGCGGAGGAGAGAAGAGAAGAAGAAAGATGTAGTGGGAATTGGAAAAAAGGGGGAAGGACCCGAAATCACCTTTCGGTTCCAAAGAAAATAAAGGTAAACCCGAGCTATGATTTTGGTTCCAAAAAAAAATTGATTCAACCCGAATTCTAGTTTCGGTTTCAACAAAAAAAATGAAAAAAATAAGCTAACCTGAATCCTACTTTCGGTTCCATCAAAAAAAAAAAACTCCAAAGCTATATTCGGTTCCAAATAAAAAAATATCAACCCGAAATAGGATCTCGGGTTTTGGTCTGCACACCAACGACAACACAGATTTTCGGAAAAATTGTGAAAACGAAGTTGAAACCGAAATTGCAATTCGGTTCCAGGAAAAAAAAAAATTGAAACCGAATTCAAATCTCGGCTCTTATAGTTTTTGTAAAAACAGAAGTAATAATGTTGTTTTGCTAACTTTGATTTTTCTAATTATGGTTTTTAAAAAAAATTCCGAATGACCGGGGAAAGGTCTTCGGTTGTCGGTAGATCCCGCTTCCCTCCAATTACTCAAAACTTAGTTTGTTAGAACCTGGCTCATCTGCACCGCTCATCTTAGACTGGACGCCGCTCAGTGAGTGTAGTCATTTTCCAGAAATATTGTTTATTAGGGACCGTGTGATAGTGAATTAGTGATGGAGGGAATAGATATCTGTGGGGACCCCATAAAATATTTCTCGTACAAGTTGGAGAGTGGCACAAGTCTTTTTCTTGGGGCGAGTTTAGAGGGACGTGGAATGGGGTCCACCTAGCATTACTAGTTAATTTTTTTTTTTATATATATACATGATTTAACAAGATATATGACAAACGTTTGACGTTATTTTAGTTATAAGAAAAAAAAATATTTTGTCCATAACTTTGTATATTTTGTTATTTATTCTAATGCCAAAACTATAACAAATTTTAAAAATGCAACCATGGCTGTTAAATAAAAAAAGCAAGCAATATTCTTTTATCATATTGTAGTATACCACTACCAGTAGGTCCAGTAGTCGCTTTAAGTTCAAATTAGTTTAACGACGAGGACAAACCACTCTTCAAAACAAAAAAAATATTGGATTTGTAATATTCATACAAAATATTCATTCTTAATTTTCCATCAAATTAATATACAAAACAGAAATTTGTTTACCTTCTTTTTTTTAGAAAAAAATATACTTTTAACAAAAACTCCTATATTTTCTTTTAACAAATCTACTTTTAAAAGTAGAAAAAAAAAATCTACTTTTAACAAATTAATATAGCTTCTGTTAGAGCTACACAATGACGCGATAATCGCTATTTAGAATCTTAGTTATGATAATTGCTATTTAATTAGAACATTTCCGCTTCTTTTTTTTAGCCTTTCCGCGATGGCGCAATAATCGCTATTTAGAACCTTTCCGCTTCTTCTTTTTTAACCTTTCCGCGATGACGCAATAATCGCTATTTAGAACCTTGGATATGATAGGATTATTTTCTCGGTAATAACTGAGAAAGTATTATGGGGCATTAATGCGATTTCTTTGATTTTTATTCTTGCATAGTAATCTTGGGCATTAGTATATGACAATATTTTACCGAAGACCTTGAAAATTAAAAAAATCAGATTTCGATTTAGTGAAATCATATTCATACTTTAGTAAGAAATCAAATTTTAATTTCGATTATGACTAGGATCATATATAGTTGGGGGAGCAAATTAAGAAAAAGTTTTTATTTTATTTATCGTAATAACAAACAGAGAGAAGATGACAAATAAGGCCTCTTCAATAATTTTCTTCGAAAGATGTTCAGTTTAGTCCTCAAGATTATAAAATATTACAAATGGGGATTTTTGAGTTTTTCAATCACAAGTTTCAACATGTATCATCTAACATCAAAGTACATTGATCAGAGTATGTATCATGTAAAACCAAAGTATACATAATATCAGAAAACAGAAGACCTATTGTTGCCTGTCGTTCATAGCGATTGCCATGTAAAGCTGTTCTCATGTAAGCATTCCCATGTAATATATTAATCCCACAGTTTGCATTCATGTCATCCAGAACAAACTCTATCATACTAGCAGATGCATTTGAAACCCATTTGTACATCCAAATCAACCCCTCCGTGACCAGCGGATGCATTTGCAAAAGAGATTGAAAATTGTACATCCAAATCAAACCCTCCCAGTATCTATGGGGTGATTTATATATATGTTAATTAAAGAGATTCAAAACTGTAAAATGTGCTTTACGGACCAAATCAAGGAGACAAGATTCAAAAATCAAACTAAGACTACTATTTGCTAAATAGGAATAAGCTAGGTTGTCTATTACACTAGAATACTATTCTTAAAATAAAGCAACATAATAGCAAAATATAGGAATAAGACTGTCCATTACACTAATCATAATCATAATTTGCTCCTGAAGTAAATAAGGAATAAAAAAGTAAACAGATATGTCAATGACTATGCAAGAACTAGTAAATTAATTTGCTCCCCCTATTTTGAAGGACCATAATCATAATTTACACTAATCTTGGTCATAAAAAAACTAAACAGATATGTCAATGAATTACCGGAGCTTCCTGAGCTCCTGAAGTATGACTTTGCACCTTACAAGGGAGTAACCCATAATAAGTGTCATGTCTTCCGGAAATGGATTTGTAAAGGTATATAGCATCAAAATACCTCGATAATCTGGTGGTGGTACATCCACAGGTGGTACATACACAAAATTGGCTTTAACCCTGTAAGTCCTCTTGTTTGCAGCCTTTAACATCTTTGATAGTGATAATTCTGACTCAATAGTTCTTCCTTTTATTACTATCTACACAAATCAGATAATCCAAAAAATACATTATAGATGTCAAAATAAAATAAAAGTTTATATATTCATGATCTTTCAACAATTCTTTCCTATTAGTATCTGGCTTCTTTACCATCTTTAATAAAATCAGAGTTTAAATAAAATAGAAGTTCTTAATGCTAGAAACTAAAAAACTAAAATTTTAAAGCTGGCCTTACTGGGTTGAAGTCATCCAGGATTTTATTCAAATCCAGCATGGAAATGAGAAGTTCAGTGTACTGCATGCGAATCTACAAAATGAGCACAAAAGTTAAACAACACTAAGTGAACTATTTTGTGCCGAGTAAAAAATTGAGTGACTAAAAGTAACTTTGCCTGTAAGTCGGGGCCGAACTTCAAGCCCAACGAAGTAACAAATTCTTCAGCCACATGAGACCAATCTATCTCAGGATATTTATTAGCGATGTAGTTTCCTTTTTCACCTGTAAATTCCGCCAAAACAGGAATTTCCATCATGAAATTAGCCACCTTGCTTAGTTGTTCCGCAAGGGATGCTAGCTCCTGCTTTATCAATTTGTCAAAAAAGAGTGCTAGCTCTTTCCCAATTGAAGGTTTAGAAGACCGCGCCTGCTACAACAGTAAATAAGAAATGAAAAATAACATAAATTTCTACATTGAAGTTTGGATGTATATTAACTCGAATCATTTGTTCTAAATTTTTTTTTTTTGTTATCGTTGTCATCAGTTAAAACTAAAATTTAGGGGGAACAAAATGACAGATAATACCTGGTCGTGAGTCTGTGAAAGCATCGACAAGAGTTTGCATAGGTCAGGCATGAGTGGAGACAGTGTTGCATCTTTGATAATTATCTCGTATGCCGTGAACAACATCTTTGTAGTGTATATAACTTGATAATCTGCATTATCCTCTGCTGCGAGGGTAGACAAGGTTTTGCATAGGTCGGTCATGAGTGGAAACATTACACCATGTACTGCATCTTTGATCATCATCTTGTATGCCATCATAAACATCTCTGGAGTGCATGTACCTTGATAATTTTGAAGAACCTATCAGAAAATTAAACTGAATACATGAACTTTCAGAGAACTGAGATATAATTTCAAGTACATGAATTTACTAATTTTCATACACATACTGTAAAAATTAAATATACCAGCAGATTCATGGCAGTTAAGGTATAATGAACTAACCTTGGAGATCTCACTTTGATCCTTGCACTTCTCCCTGAGGAAATTTAAGACTCCCCTTACATCAGGATTTGCTATATGCTCCATATTCTCCACTACTGCATTCATGTTGTTTTCCCGGAATTCAATAATTATTCTTTCGAGAAAAGTGCGGGCATCTAGACTGAACTTGGGGACCTCTTTCACTTCTGGAATGTCAGACAGCTTCAACAACCATCTAAGTATCTAACCTTCAATAGAGAGAAATAGAGACAAAAAAATTCAGAATTTTTAACCTGGAAATGTAAAGGCATGCTTTCTTCTTCTTGTTTCCTCTATTCTTAAGCACTTTGTTTTAGCTGGTTCATTTTAGTCCATTACCAGATTTTCTAAATCTCAGTACATAAACATGTCTGATTATAGTACGCAAATCCTCCAATAAACCACTAGAACTCTAGAAAATGATTAATTTAAGATCTGGCATTATACAAATCCTCGTATCAGACTAGTTATTATCGGCCGATTTCCGTCCGACTTGGTCGATTCGAATCTGAATTGTCGTCGGATGACCCTAGTATGTACTCTTAGATTACTATTATCAAATTTAGAACTACCTGAACAATCATCCTGTAAAGGAAGAAGCCGCACTTGCTGAAGATCGGAAAAAACTCTTTGACCTCTTCTGGATACTCGACGTCCAAAGGGGACAGTGTTACCAATTCAAGGCAAGACCTAATATACTAAAAACATGAAATAACTTAATTTAATCGTCTTAAATTGTTGCAAACCAAAGATCGTCAGATACTAGTTTGAAATATTTTCAGCGAACTAAAACAAAAAAATCCGTAAAAATGTATAGACAATCATACCCGCTCCCATCTTATGATCTCCAGATCGTCTTTGAAAACACTTGTGCGAACTGTACTCCCTCTAGTATACGATCTAAGAGCAACGGAACTTTGGCGCTTTAACAGTGAGTAGCCCGTGACAGAAGGGCGAAGGCTTGAGAAGCGGTTGTGCACGTAACCGCCTCGAGTAAGAAAATAGGTAGTTTCCATGCGATAGCTGAAATATATGATCTAAGAAGACGAGAGAGAAAAAAAAATATTATTAAGAAGCACATGTAACACAACGGTAAGCTAGAAACAAGCAGTGCTGTGCGAATAGATGGATACCTCGATTGGAGCTTGCGTTCAAATCGCAGCTAAAGAGAGAAACAGGAGGAAGAGAAAGAGACCGAAATCTTTATTCATAAAAAAAAAAAAATATATATATATATATATATAGATAAAAAATAAGAAAGGTTCACCGTAGAATTCTAAAAATAAGAAGACAACCTTATTTCTCTGCGGGACGTCAAATAATCACGCAAATCACGCCAAAATAAAAAAATATAAAATATAAGTGGGACTCCAAATGAAAACAAAATCCGAAAAATAAAATATCTAAAATATAATAAAAGTGGGACTTCAAACTAAAAAAATGTGGAAAAAAATTAATTACAATAAATTACCTACATTAATAATTATAACTCAACAATAACAATACCAAAAACAGACCTCTCCCAGATATTAACTAAAAAAATTATTTCATATAATATAATCAAATTAAAATAAATTAACCTAATTCTTAATCCAATAAATTAAAATCTATTTTACTTCTATAAATAAAACTAACTAATTAAATAACCTACTCTAACTTTTAATTTAGAAAATTAATTAAAAAGAACGTACGTAGAGAGGAAACACAATGACGTTGTTTTGGATTTGAAGTCTCACTTTAGGATTTTTTTTTTTTTTTTTTATCTTTTCCGATTGCTTGTCTTATTTGGAGTCCCATATTAGAAAATTTCTTTTCCGGATTTCTTTTTTTCTTTTTTGGCGTGAGCTGCGTGATCATTTGGCGTCCCGCACGGACTCCAAATTATAAGGTTGCCTTCTTATTTTTAAAATTCCACAGTGACTTTTCTTATTTTTAATATTTTTTTATTTCTTATGAATAAAAATTTTGGGAAAGAGGATATAGAGAGAGCTGGGATTTCAGGCCCTGAAATCTAGAACTGGAATTTTAGCGGATCTCAAATTCGGAAGAGAGAGGTATGTGAAAGACCTGCATTGGAGAAGAGAAAAAATATCAGAGTTGCTGGGTTTTTTCAAGTTACAACCACCACCTTTATTATAATATAGATTCACTGTTCATGTATATATTATAGGGCTGCACAAAAAATTCATAGTTCGTAATTCGATTCGAGTTTGATTCGAAAAAATTCGGAAAAAATTCGATTCAAAATTGAGTTAATTCGAAATTATTTCAAACCAAACTTAGATTGAAATTAATTCAAACCAAACTCAAACTGGACCTAGTTCGTTCGAAATAGGTTCGCAAACCAAATTTAGTTCGAAATTAACTCAAACGTGAACCGTTAATTTCTGCTGATAACTTATGTTCACTGATGAAAATATAAGCCGTCCAGTCCATAATTGCTTTGAATTCTGACTTCTGAAATAGAAAGTCCGATCCAATTACAAGCTCAAATAAAAAAATTCAACAACAAAACTCAAATAAAAAAAATTCACATGTTTATACCAGAAATTTTGCTTTTTATGGTAGGATTCTGAGTTTTTCGGATAATCCAGTCTCAACTCTCTCGTTTTTTTTCTTTGTTTTGATAAAGTTATTAGTAATTTGATAAATTTGTTCAATTAATTTCAGCTTTAAGAAACTATTAAATAATAAAAAATAAAATAAATATTGTACCTTTATCATTTTTTTGACAACAATACATTTTTTGGCATTTATTTTCGGACCGTTCGTTTTACCGCGGGAATTCAACGGTCGATCTACAACAAAATCATTCCAAATCTGATCTAGAATGATCAAGGTATAATATTGAACGTAACCAACATAAAAGTTCGGAAGTTTTATTATGTATGAGCTTTGATCCAACACGAAATGTTTATGGCCATACGATGCTTCAATTTTCGATCAACTAGATGGATGGGTAAATGAAAACAAAATTTTATCAAACTTTCATGGAAGACGATAAATGCAATGCTCTTTGATTTCAACGGCCCCGATTGGTCAACGGACGACATGTTTACGTGCGCCTTTATTAACTTAGAAAGCAAGAGTATATGTTTCATGAGACATAAACTCTTGTCTTGTGAGTTAATGAAGACGCACAAAAATATATCGTCTGTGGTTCGATCGGGACCGTTGAAATCAAAAAGCACTGCATTTATCATCTTTCATGAAAGTTTGATAACAGTTTGTTTGATTTACCCGTCCATCTAGTTGATCGAAAATTGAAGCATCGTATGGCCATAAATATTTCGTGTTAGATCAAAGCTCATACATAATAAAACTTCCGAACTTTTATGTTGGTTACGTTCAATATTGCACCTTAATCAATTTAGATTAGATTTGGAATGATTTTGTTGCAGATCAACCGTTGAATTCCTGCGGTAAAACGAACGGTCCGAAAGTAAATGCAAAAAATGCCAAAAAAATGCCAAAAAATGCAAAAAAAATGCATTGTTGTAAAAAAAAAATGAAAAAAAATGCTGTCAAAAAAATGATCAAGTACAATATTTTTTTTCTATGTCTAAAAAATGCAAAAAATAATGTTATTGATCAGCTATTCATTTAGAAAAAAAAATGTATTGCTGTAAAAAAAAATGCAAAAAATACAAAAAATACTTATTTATTTGATAAAAAAAAAAATAAATAAACATACCAAAAGTAAAAAAAATGTAAAAAGTTTGAAAATATATATTTTTTATTTTTTTTCCAAATTATTTGCTACCTAATTTTATTTTGTATCACTGCAATGCACTTTTAGACTCACTCAATAAAATATTAAATAAAATATTAACTAAGCGAGTGACCCACAAATCCTACAATCCGATCATCTCAATAATTTCACACCCTTAGATCTATCCTCTTACCAACGTCTAGATCTCTTCCATGTCATCAATCCGTTCCTTTTCCATTCAACCAATTAACCCGCTATTTTTTCCGCCACTACCTCCAATTTTTGTCCCTCTTCCCGCTAATTTATGCCAAAATCGCTCGCCCAAATTCCTCTCCTGCTAAGTACCAAAATAATCTCCCTCACGTCTTCTCTCTTTCTCTGGTGGCCTCTCACAACAAAGACTCATCTCTCGCCCAAATCCCCTGTTGCGTACATTCAAACTGAGTGTGGTATTTGGTTGTAATTAATTTTAGAGTGCTCGAGTTTTTATTTAAATTGTACTTCTATTTATATTTGGGTTTTATTTAAATTGTATTTTGAATACTTTGGAGTGCTTGAGTTTTTATTTAAATTGTACTTCTATTGATATTTGGATTTTATTTAAATTGTACTTTGAATACTTGAGTTTTTATTGAAGTGCTGTAATTTCGCACTATGGCCCAGTCAGAAGTCATAAATCGTAAGTCGTAACAAAGTTCGTAAATGTTCGAAATTGAGTTCGTTAAAAATTCGGTTCGAAATTGGGTTCGTTCGAAATTGAGTTCGTTCGAAATTAATTCAAACCAAACCTAGTTCGAAATTAATTCAAACCAATCTCAAACTGAAGGTACGTTCGATTCGGTTCGGTTTGTTAGCAGCCCTAATATATTACCTTTCCATAAATAGCGTGTGCGGGTTAGAATATTTGTCTCTTCAACTCATCGCTTTTTAAAAAAAAAAATACAGAGGAAAGAAGATTTTCTCGGGCATACCTTGCCGACCGAAATTTTATTAATGCCCTCAAAAAAAAAAGGCCATTTTTATGAGAAGATTTTCTCAGGTCGCCAATTGTCATTGCGGCCCCTGTGCTATATATAGTCCGTTGGGTTGAGAAATTCATTTTTCCAGTTCGCTTTCAAATCCCTTCGAGCTCATTGTTTTACAAATAAACGATAGAGTTAGGATTTTAATCCGACAAACAAATAATATTTTAAAAATAAACGACATATCCAATAAACAACGATTACAACAAAATAACAGTTAAACATAATAGCTAAACTATATATAAAAACAAATAAACAAACAAAATACAATTCTGTTAAAAAAAATATATAAAAAAGGGGACCGCAACAACACATGTCGGCTCCCAAAAATAGAGCCATCAATCGTCATTGCGACCTGGGTATTTATCAAATTTCTCAGAAAAAAAGGCTTTTTTTGTGAAAGGGTATTAATAAAAATTTCTGCCTTGCCGAAGAGATGGATTATTAGTTTTGAAACTGTGTAGTTTAAAATGTTCATATTATATAATATTAGTAAATTATTACGAGTGCAATTTATTTAGTTATTTTAACATAAATTTTTTAACAAATAATTTTTTATAAACAAATTTCTATTTTTAATACAAAACACGATCTTTATAAAATTTAAATTTTTCATCCGACTCAGCCAATTCATAAAAATTCGTCATATTTCGATTTCAACTTACTGATTTTGCTTCAGATTTTTAAAACCATGCTGGATGACAAAAAAAAAAAATTTCAAAAAAAGAAAATAAAATAGATATAAAATATATTATTAAAACGAGTGAGGCTATGACATGATACTATGCACATCGCACTTTCATCTGTATTACGGATGTAAATTTTTATTTTGAAAGTTCAAACAGTCAATTCGAATCGCTCAACATGATCTTAATTTGAAAATGTACTTGGAGACTAAATTTTGCATTTCTCAAGAACTTTATTACTATTTTTTTAAATAGATAGAAAATCACTACTTAAATTCTACGTGGTCCATAATCTTTAGATCAAGTGATTTCATACCTATTTAAAAAAAATATATATATAAAAAAAATATAAAATTTGATCCCTCAAGTACATTTTCACATGAAGATAGTAGTAAACGATTCAAATTGACTATTTAGACTTCGAGAATAAAGATATACCATTATACATTGATAGTACGGATCGAAATGTGCTATGTACAGTACCTAGCCTAACTTTATTTAAACATCTATCTTGTCCTTGTAAGATTGATTTGATAAGCGTGATCAAAGATCATACAATAATTTTATTTGCCTAACTATGAATCTGTTTTTGTGTTAAAATTCATTTCTAGACGTGCTGGCATGAGGTGTTAATTGCTGATGTTATATGGTATGTCAATCTCTCTCTAAGGAGCATAAATATTTTATTTTAGGCACAACCAATTATTTTCCTTTAGTTTCATTTTTTTTTTTTGCCAAATTGATCCTTCTGCTTCAAATAAACAGCAAAATTTAAATTTCCGATGAGGTAGGAATTTTGTTTTGAACTAAACTGTCTTTTCTTCTAAATGGAAACAATAGAGCTGTATTCCAAATATTTTAAATTAAGAACAAATTTTCAGTGTATCCCCATGAAAACTTTGAAAATAGTCAATTTTCTAATGAAAACATCTCAAAATCCAATATCTCCATAGAAATTTAATATTTTTTTATCATCTTTTATTTATTAGATTTTTAGACAAATATACTCATTCATTTTAAATAAAGATGTCACTTTCTAGTGTCCCATTAATTTAAGCTTTTTACTGGTATGAGTTCTCCACATATTTTACACAGGTTTATATCAAAAATCATTTATATGTCTTACATTATTCCAAAAATGCGTAAATCTCATTTGACCCAAATTTTTGAAACTTAATTACAAAACAAAGGTAAAAACAAAATCAACAAAAAAGAAAGCTTCAACACAATAAAAGTGCGCACACAAGTGAATTATATTCCTCGGCACATACCAAACAATTGTTCTGTTTTAGAGAAATAAATCGATGGATATTTATTTACATTTACAGATGATATTGATCTAGGGGACTAAATATTCATCATCTTTTACTTAAATTTCTCCTCTTTGTTTTAAGGTCCGTTGCTAAATATGACTAACTAATAATTTCATGCGTAACCCATGACCCCATTTTGATAACAATTTCATGTGCGCAACTTTTGATATATTAACCTGCAAGACAAAATTTGTGTGCTAGCATTGCTCCAGCACGCCCATTACGTGTATTATCAATGGAAAAATATATATATATATGAGATAGGCTATCATGCTTTGCAAATTAAAGCACCTCTTGTGCTTTGCGCTCGTTTTCGGATTTTCAAAATTCAAATATCGATCCGACCGTTCAAGTTGTTCTCCATATTGAAATGTGCTTGGGGACCAAATTTTACATTTTTTGGAATTTTTTTACTATTTATTAAGCCACTTTGAAAATCGCTGATCCAATGGTCACAGCTCCAAAACAGTGAAAAATTCTGGACCAATGGATCAGCGATTTTGAAAGTGGCTTAATAAATAGTAAAAAAATTTCAAAAAATGTAAAATTTGGTCCCCAAGCACATTTCAATATGGAGAACAACTTGAACGGTCGGATCGACATTTTGAATTTTGAAAATCTGAAAATGAGCGCAAAGCACAAGAGGTGCTTTAATTTGCAAAGCATGGTAGCCCATCTCTATATATATATATATCATATGTATCAGCTACTGAGATCTAATTGATATCGTAGATATATCTGGTGCGGCTACATTTTTTGAATTTTGTTTTAAATGTTGGAGCAAATTGATACTACCTTATTCGCCAGACTAACTAATTAGGGTCTAAATGAGATGGCAGTCATATGTAAGCTCTGCTTAATAACAAACATCTCAACCTTCCAACTACACTTCCAGACTAAACAAATCCACATAATAAAAACAAAAGCAAAAGAAAACTCAAATGATTCAGTTTCGAATCATGGTCCCCACCCCCTTATTCGTCAGTATCTCAAGCAAGAGAGAATGCGGGACCCGGCCGTCGATGATACTTGCTGTGCGCACACCTTGTGTCAGCGACTTAACACAACACTCCACCTTTGGTATCATGCCTCCGACCACCTTTCCTTCCTCCAACATATTTCTAATCCCATTAATATCAATTTCCTTGAGTAGACTACTGGAATCGTTTCGATCCTCCATTATTCCTGCCACATCAGTCATTAGGATCAACTTCTCGGCCCCCAGAGCAGCAGATATCTCTCCAGCTGCTGTGTCCGCGTTGATATTGTATGCCTAATGGCATGAGTCAAAGATTAGCTAGAGAAGTATATACACAGATGTAAGTTAATGTATTAATGTGAGGACTCTTAAAAGTATGATTAACTGAACCAATAGCAAAGGAAAAGAAAGAGAAAAGCAATGTAAAACAAGAGTAGCCTCTCTGCTTTCTCAATTCAACAAATTAAAGAAAGAAAAGAAAATATAAATTAATGAAAAGAAGGCCAATTTGATTTACTTAGAAGGCAAGAGAAAATAGAAGGCTGGAAAGGCATTATGCATTAATAATTTTTGCAAATTACCTGGCCAGCCTGATCAGCAGCAACAGAGGCAATCACTGGAATGTGGCCATCAGATAGGATTGTGTGCAAGATTGCTGGATTGACATTTGAAACTTCGCCAACAAAACCAAGAGCAGCTGCATTGGGAGCAGGACAAGCTGCAAGAAGGCAAGCATCATTTCCAGATAGGCCAACAGCTGTAGCATTCTTTTCTAGGTTGATGAGAGATACAAGGGACGTGTTCACCTGTAAAGTTAGTAAAGATTTGGTTTTAGTTGCTCTGACTAGTAGATGACAAGAAAATATAGTACATGACTAGATATAGTTGTTCTGCTGCCTGTTGAAACATTTTAGTGAAAAACTCAGAATGTCATCGACATTTGTATTTTTACAAATTTGAAGACTAAATTGAAAAGTTCAATTAATTAACCATTCCATTCTATCATTTATTTTTAGGGGAAATTTCACGTATACCCCTCAAAAACTTCAAAATTACGTATTTCCCTCTCCAAAGTTTGAAATTACGTAATTCCCCCTCTAAACTTCAAAAACTCACAACATTACCCATTTTATTGTCTTTTATATTAAAACTCATTCTAAATTTATAAAATACTCATTTTACCCTTTATTAAAAGCATAAAATGCCTATCATAATCAAATTTGAATCTGAAGGGTTCCTCTACTGTCCGAACCGCTTTAAGATCTGTTCACGCTAGATCAACACGAATCTTAAAGCAAACACACACGGATATTGAAGCGACGTGCTCATATCTTAATGCAATGCGTGTGGATCGAAATTGCTTTAAAATTCGTATGCACTAGATCAGAAAGAATATTAAAGCCAACACACACATATATTGAAGCTACACGCACAGATCTTAATGCGATGCGCGTGGATTGGATGGTAGAGGAACTCTTCATATTCAAATTTGAGTCTAATTGACCTTTTATGCTTTTAATAAAGGGTAAAATGGGTATTATATAAATTTAGAACGTTTTAATATAAAAAACAATAAAATGAATAAATTTGTGAGTTTTTGAAGTTTAGAGGGGAAAATATGTAATTTCAAAGTTTAGAGGGGGGAATATGTAATTTTGAAGTTTTTGAGGGGTATACGTGAAATTCCCCCTTATTTTTATGGATGGGTATGAGTGTATCTATTAGCAATTTATCATTTAATAATAATTATAAATAGTAATTATAAATCAATGGAAGGCGCTTTATTTGGAAACTAATTAATTTTGAATTCTTTTTTATTTACTAATTCTCTTAATCACTCTCTCCTCTGGCTTTGGTATCGGAAACTATGAAAAAGCTAACTCCAAATTCTTATTTTCTTCATTCTTTCCTTTTTTTTTATTTCATCTCGATTCTATTAAATTAATTTACCTCCTGGCTATTGTGGAGTTATGATCAATCGCTTCTATGATCGTGTTCTAAATTGCGACATTTATGAATTATCTTGATGGCAATTCAAAATTTTGCATAATAGAGACGGAATATGCTTAAGATTATTGGTATAAATTTTCAAAAAAATAGATAGTTAAATAAATTAATAAATAAAATAAATTTACAGTTATTTATCGACAAATAAACTTATAAAAATTTCGGTGAAATTTTCCATAAATAAAATAATAAAAAGTCTTGACCGTTGCCATTAAATAAAATAATAAATCCGATCCGTATTCGAAAATTAAATACGGATATCCAATATCTGAATATATTTTGGATACGGATATGGATATGGTTTTAAATTTTAATTATCCGTATCTGAAAAAGTAGATATATTTTATGTAGTTTAATATATATTATGAAATAATTTATGTTATTCCATTATAATTAGATAAATATTATTAACTTTGGTTATTTTTTAATAATACTTGTATATTTTTTAATAAATATCTGATCCGATCCGTATCAGTATCCATAAAATATCCGATCCTATTCATATCCGAAGAAAAAAAAACGAATATGAATATGGTTTAGTTACCCCTATCTGCTCCGTATCCGATCCGTTTTCACCCTTACTTTTATATTTTGTCATTGAATAATATAATTAATTATCATAGTCAACAAAACTGAATGCCTAACTGTATGCTCTTTTAGTTGTCTTTGTAATTGTAGATCATTTATTAACCCCTTGATTATTCCCTTAATGATCCGGAAAAAATGAACAGAGAGATTATAAACATTTCGTGAAGAATATGATTGCTACTAAGGATATTAAGTATGAAAATTGAAACATAAATTTGAAAACCTCAACATTTCCGATTCAATAAGTTTGATTGTAATCTTTACTTGATTGATTTATTATTATTAATTTATTTAACTATCTAAATTTTCTAAAAATTTGCCTCAACAGAAACTTCTTTTCTAACAAACATGGTTTGATATAAAAATGAAGAATACTCATTCACTGGAATATGTAGGCTTTCTATATATTGAAAGTAATTGTACTCCACAGATGGAGGAAAAAAATACTAATTTTAACACATTTGTGGTATTTAAATAAGGCAAAAAAGAGAGTTGTAAATTGTAATAAAGTTCAACATTAATTTGTAAATTTGTACTATAGTTGTAGGTTCGGAAAGTAATATTTGGCTAGAATACCGTCGTAGTTACAACTTACAACTCTTGCTTGCTTAGAAATTGTTGGGATACATTTAATTAAGCAAACTCTAAGTTCATCCCAAAAATTCATCAAAAATAAAAAATAACAAGCAAAGTCTAAAAAAAGAAAAAGAAGACTACGTACCTTTCCAACAAGCACCATCTCTACAACCTTCATTGTCATCTCATCTGTAACCCTCAATCCATTAATGAACTGAGGCTCAACTCCAAGTCTTGCCAACCATGAATCAATTTCAGGTCCCCCGCCATGGACGAGCACCATTCTCAGGCCAAGACGAGAGAGCCAAACCATATCCTTCATCACAGACTTACAGAGGTCGGGTGATTTCATGGCCGCCCCGCCATACTTCACCACTACCGTCTTCCCATGGAACCTCTCTATGTAAGGGAGAGCCTCTAAAATAACATCCACTCGGTTCAGTGCTGCTGCCTGTGCAGATAGCCGCGCCGCCGTGAGAGCTGATGTGATGGAGGAGGTAGGGAGGCTGAAGGATACAGAGCATGGGTTTTGGTTTGAAGAAGTAGGGTTTTGGCAGGGTTTACAACGGATGATGGATGAGAGCCGTGGTAGAGTCAGACGAATTTCCATTGATCTTGATTGAATTGTGGTAGGATTTTGATATATTTTAAATAGAGGATACTTTGAGAGAGAAGTTGCGGATCCTTAAATGGAGAATTTCCACTAAAAGGAAACAAAAATGTTTCATTTTCATATATGGTACGGAGCAATTTAAGAAAAGGATGGAATTGGCCAGGGAAGAAATTTCCTCCATTGATGCTCTATGTTGCTTACAAATTTCATTCCAAAATAAAACATAGAGAGGAAGATATCATTTCTTTTTTTCTTTCTATAACGGAGACGAGTTCATGTCTTTAGTATTAATTAAAAAAATTCATTATTTGCAACCTTCGTTTATGATGTATAGGGCGAGGGTTTGCCGGGGCGGAGTGAGGGCGCGAACGAAATAAAGTTGCGTCTGTGCTCCATCGAATTGGAGTCATTAATGAAGGGGAAATTTTATGTATACCCTTCCAAAATATTAAAATTTATATTATTCCTTTTAAAATTCATAATAGAGGAGGGATCGGATGACACTCTTTTTTTGTGACATCAGATGACACCGTGCATTTTCAAAGTTTTCAAAGTTCAAATAGTCGATCCAATTAAACCGTTCAATATGATGGACATATTAAAATATGCTTGCAGATCAAATTTTACATTTTTTTTGAATTTTTTTACTATTTATTAAGTATTTTACAAAATCGTTGTTTTCAGACCATTGAATTTTTGTACCCATCTTAATAAATAGTAAAAAAATTCAAACAAATTAAAATTTGATCTGCAAGAACATTTTAATATATTCATCATATTGAACGGTTTAGATCGACTGTTTGGACTTTGAAAATGTAAGGTGTCATCTGATGTCATCAAAAAAGAATGTCATCCGATCCCTCCTCTTCATAATATTATATTTATCCTTCTAACTTTCAAAAATGCAAAAATTACTCAATTATTGTATTTTCTTGTAATACTTATTTTAAATTTATAATGTTTTCATTTTATTCTTTATTAAAAAATAAAAAATATATAAAAAGGATGTTTACTGTTCCAAAATTGCCCAAAAATTGTTGTTATTGTTATTGTTATTATTATTGTTGTTATTGTAATTATTATTATTATTATTATTATTATTATTATTATTATTATTATTATTATGCAAATATTAGCCTAGCTTTTTGCAAATAATAAGTCTTAATAAAAGTGTCTTATTATTTAATGTGCCTAATTTAGAAATTAATGAAATGCAGATATGCAATTTTTAAAATCTTTTATAGTAGCGTATTTGTAAACAGAAATTGCATACATCACAAAAGAAACTCATTATAATACATAATTGCAAACAAAGTTTAATTGAACTTTTCAAATTCAACATGGTCCATAAAATGAATTTTTTACATATTCCATCTTTCATCTTTCAATTTTCCTTAGTTTTCTTTTTGTTGTGTAATCATTTTTATTATGTCTCTGGCAAAAGAAAAAGGAAATAACCTTGAAAAATCAAACTAATACAACTTTCAAATAAGAAAGCATCCTGGATCATTTTGCTCGTTGAATGGCCACATAGGAACCAGAATTGATAATATGAATACTAAAATTAAGACCATTAATCAGCAAAAAAAAATTAAAAGGACAAACGAATTCACGTAAAAAGTTGCTGAAAGTTATAAATAATTTGATTAAATGACGTTGATCTAATTAGACTTGGGAAATAAAATAATTTGATCTAAATAGAACTTGGCTTTCTTTAAAAAAAATCAAGAGAACCAAATTTAGCTTAACAAAATAAAAAAACGATGCAGAAAAAAGAAAAACAAACGATTCGATAGAGACAACTTTTTTTTTCCAAAATATGTTTCAATAGAAATTTAAAAAAAATTAAAGAAATTACACTCGGAAGTATAATTATTTATTTGCATAAATGAAATAGAGATGTAATTGTAGCAGCGCGTCCGAGGAAATGAGAAGAAAGGGGTGCGCGCCTAAATGTAAAATTCAATCATATAGGAAATAGTAGCACGCATATTAGATCTACGCCGTCCAGATCAAAGAAAAATCAATCGTAACCGTTGAACTATCAGGACAGCAGATGACAGAGTACATTAACGATGAAGAATAATATGGCACAATTAATACATCCAGCAATTTATTATCAACTAACAGCCATGTGTATAAAGGTCAGTTAACTCGAAGCCTTCTAAATTAACATAAAAAGTATTTCAACACGTTTGCGTAACTCCAACAAGGTTTCACATTATTAGATATTACAATCTGTTGTCAAATTTAACATATATTAGCCCTGCTCACAACAAAATTGCAGGTAGCAACAATTCAACAGCCAATAAGGTCTCATATAACAAAAGGTTTCACCAAAGCATAGAATTTAGTCTATTTTAAATCCCGAGAGCGCACTCAAAACCTCATCTATTGACTTGGCCAGGTTCTCTGCCTCTCCAACATACGAGTGCGGTGTTAGATTTGAAAGATTTGATTTTGGTTCTTCCGGCAAATCCAGATTTTGAACAAAGGATTTTATGCTTTCTTGGTCGACAGCTCTTCCTCTTGTCAGCTCCTTGAGCTTCTCATAGGCTTCAGGTACAGCGTATCTTCTCATGACCTAACAATATTTATAAGTATCAATTAAGTATCATGATATGACAGCCAGTTACATTTACTCATGACCTAAGAATATTTAAGTATCAATTAGTTATCATGATATGACAGACAGTTACATTTATTGCAATTAGTTTTCATGATAATATGATAAGCTCCCATAAATTTACCCTTATATCTAAACTAGAAACACAAAAGGAGTTGGACCAGCTACGATGTCAATTACTATATCTAATAATGTTTGTGTGAGCATGTGCTTGTCTGTCTGTGCACACATTCATGCACACTAACGTGTCTGTGGTGTGTGAGTGAAAGAGAGAGAGAGAGGTGGCTGCCAAGCTTTTCAAAAAAAAAAGTGAGAGAGAAAAATACAGTTTGGATTGGCTCTGCAAGAACCTCCCAAGTCTGTTCCAAGTCTTCAACAAGGCACAACTCATTCACCTGAAATTCAACAATGCATCGTGTTTAGCATGAACAGTTTTTCTTTGTAATTTAGAATTTTTCGAATAACATAAATGGTTCTCTTCAAATCTTGGTTTACTATACCTGAAGCTTCTTAATTCCTTGGAGGGCATTTTTGTAAGCCAACAGAGAATGTCCAAGTCCAACCCCCAAGTTTCTTAAAACTGTTGAATCTGTCAGGTCCCTCTGCATTATGATCATTTAAATTTAGCTTCTTTTGGGTGGTTAATGGTGAGACTTCCTCATCCAAAAAAAGGTGCTATAAAATTGTTCTCAGGGTATATGATTTATGCCCGATAACTTATAATATTTGCAAAAGACTCCCAACAGATAAAACCAAGGTTAAGCTAGCCAAATTTTCTTAACGGCTTTGTTTTCTCAATTACTCGTTTTCATTGCTTCCTGACTTGTCATACTAATATTATAACACATTAAGTTTGACTGCAAAAGAAGTAAAAAATAAAAATATAATAGTTCTAATATATAAGAAATCAGTGGAAGTTAAATTTTATTGCAAGGATCAAGTAAAATGAGAAATACCTGCATACGAGAAATGGGAAGCTTGATGCTAAGAGCAGATAAAACAGCATTTGCTAAAAATAGATTACCCTCGCTATTTTCAAAATCGATGGGATTTACTTTGTGAGGCATTGTGGAGGACCCAATTTCTCCTGCCTTCGTCGTCTACAAAGAATTCGGATAAACTAAAAAATAACAATAATATAATGCTAAAATATAAAATAAAAGTATACAATAGAAGATCTATATATTATCCCATACGTGTTTTTTTAACAATTTGGAATTTAGATACAAAAGGATTTCTTAAGACAATAAAATAAAAAATAAAATTACAATGCCAGAGTACCTGCTTGAAATAACCAAGAGAAATATAACTCCAGACATCCTTGTCAAAATCAGCCAGGATATTATTGAACTCTACCATGTTATGGAAAAGCTTGGCCATGTAATCATGCGGCTCAATCTACACAATATACCCAAATAATTCACAATACAAAGAAAAATATATGATCATCTACACAAGATAATAAAAAAGATACAGAAAATACTAAGTGCAAAAGAAAGGGATAATGCTATTAGCGTACATAAGACAAGATAAAGATGAGTAAAAAGGAAGTTTGCCTGAGTGACATAGGGGTTGAATTGGAGGCCCAAAGAAGTAACAAATTCTTGAGCAATGTGAGGCCAATCTATCTCAGGATATGCAATTTTATGAGCATTGTAATTTCCTACAGCACCCGCAAACTTTCCAAAAATACGAACTTCACTCAAACACTGAGCCTGGTAACTCAGTCTAAATGCAAAGTTTGCCATCTCTTTTCCCAGTGTAGTAGGCGATGCTGGCTATAGTTAAAGAACAAAAGTTAAAAATAAAAAGAACAAAAGACAAAGAAGTAAACATCAAAGATTACGTTGACGTTCATAAGGTATATGGGGTATTTAAATTATAATTAACTACCTTTTGTCTTTTTCTTTGTGTTTGTCAGGGGTCGTAATTATAGTTTTAACTCAATCGGGCTTGTTTTGGTTACAACAAGACAAGTTACCATTGTACTCCTTTTTTGGTTCTTGCTCTCAGAAAGGAGACCAATAATCAGTAGCCATATTGAGATAATCTAAGTCTAAATTAGTCCTATATGATGTTAAGTTGACGCATTGGAGGCTTAATTACAGTATAGTCGCACAATTAAAAAGTTAATATCAATTGAGATTTACAATGTAAATTCAGGATTTTCTTGGGTCTTAATGGACAATAATATCTTAAGTACGGTCAATTTCAACAAAGCTACCACTTGAGGACCCGGTACTGGTACATCGAAATTTTATAACAGGTGCCAGAATTCAGAAAAAACAGATGGTACCTGGCCATGAGTGCGTGAGAGCATCGGTACATGTGCATTATCTTTTGCCATGGTGCACAAGGCTTTGCATAGGTCGGTCATGAATGGAAACATTACACTATTCATGGCTTCTTTAAGCATTAGGCCATAAGCTAAGTTATTTATGTCCTCTGAAGTACACGCAAAATGGAAAAATTCAAGGACCTATACAAAAATTGAAGTAAATACATTAACTTATAGAGAATTTGAATATGATTTTAAGTACAATAATTTACTATTTTTCAAAAACACACTTTAATGTACAGCAAGATCTCAGCAATATGGTATTGCATGCAGTTTGAGTACTGGTCCAAGTAACGAGGTACTTATATTTTATTCAGAACTGGCTTAGTGATTTGTTCTACATTTACCGGTAAAATCAAGGCTTATTTGGATTAAACAATTACAAACTACTCTTAAAGTGTGTAATTGTTTAATCCAAATAAGCCTTGTGCATTTGGTAGAGTAGTTTGTAAGAGTAAGAATCAAGGCTTATTTGGATTTTACCAAGTAAGAACCAAATGCACCAAGGCAGTTTGGATTAAACAAATGCCTTGATTTAAACAAAATGCCTTACAGATGCACAGGGTACAACTGCCTTGTTTAAAACCAAATGCCTTGATTTTAAACAAAGAAGTTGTAAGAGTATTTTGATTCAAATAAGCCTTGTGCATTTGGTTAGAGTAGTTTGTAAGAGTAAGAATCAAGGCTTATTTGGATTTTACCAAGTAAGAACCAAATGCACCAAGGCAGTTTGGATTAAACAAATGCCTTGATTTAAACAAAATGCCTTACAGATGCACAGGGTACAACTGCCTTGTTTAAAACCAAATGCCTTGATTTTAAACAAGGAAGTTGTAAGAGTATTTTGATTTTACCAAGACATTTGTCAGGCTAAATTGAGGGTGGCTTAAAACAGACGAGTCAAGTTGGATTCTTGTTAGCTTAAACCAGGTTTGGTCATTTTTTTAATTTCAGATCAATTTTTTGGGTTGGCTATTTTGGCTTCGAATTACTTCAGATTTTGTAGATAGGTCGAATTAACATTGAACTTGATAATTAAGATCAAATCCAGTTTGGAGTTGGTTCAGATCTCTGGAGTTAGAGGGAAAGGTCGGGTAGTGTACCAGCTTCCAGATCAGTTCAAGTCATCATACGAAAATAATTTCATTTGGGAACAACTGTTATTTGGAGTTAGATTAGAGTATGTTAGGTTTAGGAAGGGTCTGTTTCAGGTTTCTCAAATAGAAAGAACTAACCTTTGAAATCTCAGAGTGGCTCGTGCATTTCTGCTTGAGAAAATATTCAACAGCCTTTACATCATGGTTTGTGACTTTCTCTATCTTCTTGACTTCCAGCGCGTCGCTTGCACTGAATTCCCGGATTATGTTTTCAAGGAAAGCACGAGTCTCCTGACTGAAGCTTGGGACCTCTTTTACTTCTGGGATGTCTGACAGCTTCAATAACCATTTAACCTGCAATATTATACAATACAATATTGTCATCATCCTTTTTGTTCATACATTAACATGTAATAGATAAAATGGATGTAATGTTCTCAGTTGCTTAAATTTTATTTGTTTTTTGCTCAGCTTTTTTTCAATGCTGCAAAAAGAATATTGTGAAAATTCCATGGGAACACCGGTAAAACTAGTACAGTAGCATGCATTATTGCTCTTGTCATTTCCTTAAACTTATGTTAAACCTATCATTAAGTGGATCTAAACAACCATGATACCAAGTTACCAACCAAACATACCATGCCTGTTTGGTATGTATACTTGCTTGGACAAAAGCTATCAAATAAAGCACCAAAAAAGATATCAACTTAGGACCTTTCAACACTCAATCGGTACAGTCTGGTACAAACTACCAGAACAGTATGTACCAGTACATCACCAGTATCGAAATCTAAATATACCTCAACAAGAACACGGTAGAAGATTAAACCATACTCGCTGAAGAAAGGCTGTAGTTCTTTGACCTTTTGCGCATACCTTCCATCCAACGGTGACAATGCCATCAAATTAAAAAATGCCTTCATGTACCCAAAAAAACATAAAAAAAACTAGCAAGATTATTCATAGTTTACTAATTAACAGAGCCCACCATGTGCTCCTGAAACCTTACTTTGGATATGTGAAGAAAAACAAATGAAGGAACTAAGTTGTGCAGCTTTGAAATTTTGAATTGGTGGTCTCCATTTAAGGTTGATACATGACCTTAGGTGTAATAAACTCTAAAAAAACGAAAAAAATAACCTACCATAGTCCATATATTACATAGCACACTACCTGTTTGTAAAAATGCCCAACAGAAAGTGGAATAAGAAAGTCGAACAAAAGCTAAAGATTCGGTAAAGTAAGCTAGGATACCTCATCAATTGGTTTCATTTGAGGACCAGAATTGCTTGTAAGACTACTTCCAGAAACTGTAGGTGCCGCTGTAGAAGCCGAGCTCAGAGCCGCACAATAATAACGTCTGGAGTGTGAGTAGCTCGCGATAGAAGGGTGAAGACCTGAGAAGCGGTGCGCGTAAGTGCCTCTAAGGGGAACAAAAGTGGTAGCCTCCATTGCTGAAAATTATTGTAGAGGATTCTAAGTTTGTTTATAAATTTTGAAGGACAAAATATCTAGAGTGCGCATAAGTGAGAAATAAGTGGAAGGAGGGATGCGGCGGGGGGCGGGATCGAGAAGGGAGAAAAGGAGCGGCAGCTCCTTTCTTAGGATCGGACGGTTAAGAGTGCTCAGCGAAAGAGCAACTTCTGTTGGGCCGTCGATTTAGAGGAGCAATTTTTTTTTCCTAAGATCTCTTTATTCTGTTTTGGTGTTTGATATTGTACAGATAAATTACTTTATATGAGTAATTCCCCTCATGTTATCTATTTTATAATTTATATGTATTTTGTACATAATGACAAAACTTAATTAGAACAATATTATATTAAACTGTAAAAAAATTGCGCTTTAAATTACTATATTTACATCTAGCTTTCGTTAAAAGTATATAGAAGTTCAATTAGATCTTTTATCGTGTATTTAGGCAGTATTTTATTTATATTTGTCTTTTAAAATCATAATTAATTCAAGTAGGTTTTTTGTTATTTTATTTTCATGCTTCCATACTAAACTATTGCTTTGTATGAATAAAATCTTGTGTCTAGGTATAATTTCAAGAAGCCTATTATTTTGTAACAAAATCTCCATCGTGAATTAATTTAAGAGATGTTATGTTCTAAATTTTCAATACAATCTGTATTAGTATTTGTATGAAGGCTAAGTCCTCAATATCAATACACATGTATAGTGATTATGTACAATTAAACAGTAAGCATATTTTTATATATATTATGGCGAGTAGAACTAGGGTGTTCTTACACTCACCAAGTCTCTTTGTGAGCTTAACTCAAAAATCTATTAAATTAGCTTCAAACAACACATCCAAACCGTTGCAACCTATCTACTTAACGAGTGATGCATTTACATATCAAATTTATAATTTTTCGAATTAGTTTAGTATAAAGTCAAGCGTTCAAAAAATGATAAAAAAAATGAACTCATTAAAATTAACTTGTAAATCATCTTTTTTTTTACCACTTGACTTCATAATAAACTAGTTCAAAATTTTAAAAATTTGACATGTAAACGCATCACTCATAAAGTAGATCGGTTTCAACGGTTTAGATGCGTCGTTTGAAGTCAATCCGATACGTTGTTGAGTTAAGCTCACAAAAGGACTTGGTGAGCTTAATAACACCTTAGTTCTACTCATATTATGGCAATAGAAATATTAAAATTATTGACTCTTCAACTTTTGGCCCCTTCAGTTCTAAATTATTAGTTGTCTTTCTATAGTGGGGGATAGATTGGAATGTCACTATTACATGTAATCAAATTGATGAAGATTTTAAAATTTAAGTAAATTAATCCGAAATTTTTTAGTTACCACAGTAAAAAATAGAAATTAAATGATTACCACCGGCTCAAGTTATTTTCAATCCCACCATCCATGCGGACTGGGTTGTGCGCACCAAAATTGGTGATTGGGCCTGGTGCGCGGACTGAGTTGGCGCACCAAAATTGGTGCTCAAACGGGGTGAAACGCACTGAAGAGCAGTAAAAATTTCGGAACAGTTGGTGCTCTAACCCAGTCTTCGCACCAGTTGGTGCGCCAACCCAGTCTGCGCACCAACCCATTTTGGTGCGCGAACTGGGTCCGCGTGGATGATAAGATTGGAAAAAAATTTGACTGAGTGGTAATCATTTAATATTGATATCTATAACACAATTTAGTATATATGTACTTGAAATTTTAATATGAAAAAACATTATGCATGCTTTCAATCAAATAAGAATCCATGTAAGTTATGCATGTATGAAGAGAAAGAATGAGAAGAGTTTTTTAGCATGATCTATCATGCAATTGTTACTCGAATACTTATTTAAAGTACCATATGGATTTCAAATTAGCTATATATAGGGAAATTATTAAAATAAACATTATCAAATAAGTCTACTATCAAATTAGTTACTTTTAGTTTCTAATTAAAAATTTTGACAAAAAAAAACATATATCTACTAACTATACTAATAAGTTTTAATAATATTAAATTTTGCAATAAGTTGTATTGAGATATCAGAAAAAATCAATAAATATGTTTGGCTTTTCAATTATAAGATTACATATAATAAGATTTTTAACTATTAGTGATAAAAAAATTGTAATGTTAATTTTTCTTTAAAATAATGGGTTTTTAGGTGATCTTGAGATGAACAAACCGGCAGGATTAAAGAAGAGGTAACTCACATATTTAGTGTTGTACATTAATGATTTTCCATCACTTTATATTATTTAGATTTTGCTAGACACTGATGGAATTCCTTCCTTTATTTTTGGCACAGTTTTTTTAATAGGGAAACATTTGATGTCTTCATCATTGCGTTACATTTATATTATTACTAACATTTTCCGATTGCATTAAATGCGCAATAGCAACCGCTTATTTGTTACAATAGATTATTGCTAAGTATTTCATGCAAATAAAATTTAGTTGCAAGACTTACACAAGTTGCAATCATAGATTTCGTTGGGATACACTATCATATTGCTACTATTTTTCGGTTGCATTAAATGCACAATAACAACCGTTTATTTGGTTATGAATATATTAATTGCAACAAAACCTTTTGCAACCACCGGCAACTAATTTTCTTTTTTGCACAATTATTTTGTTACAACTAATTGATGTCTATTCCAACCAATTACTTGTAACATATATAAAATGTTAGATTATCATCTTCGAATAAAAAATAGTTATTTTTTTATCTAAATGAAAATGAAATATTTTTTTATTTATTTCCAGAAGTAAATATTAGAGTAAAACATACAATATTTTTTGTTTATTTGAAGACAACAAATATTTGAGTTAAATTACATATATAAAAGGTTGGGTTTTCATTTTTAACTTACTGTGATATTTTTGCAAAATATCTATTTGCTCAATAAAATAAATAATATAATATTTTTCTTATAAAAAATAGCATATGCTCTCCATTTCATTAAACATGAAACAGAACTTGGACCAACATCTTAAACCTTCTAGTTGCAATATCCAGAAAACATAAAACAGGCACTTTTTGCTAGAGCAATCTTCAAAGTACGAAAATTGCAACAAGTCCCTAAGTCTTCAAAATTACGTCTTCACTGTTTTCTTGTGATCTTTGTTACGTAGCCTAGTTTTCAGAGACGAACTTCTTGGGAGGATTTTCGTTCCAGATCTAGATATCAGTGTGATCTTTTTCCAAGGGATGGTCAGGTCTAACTCTTGTGTGTTTTGTGATGAAGCTGATAATATTGAAACTCAATCACACCTTTTCTTGGAATGTTCATATGTATCCCAAATTTGGTTTTGGATGGGGTGAATGCCATAACCATTTTACACATTGGGATTCTTTTCAGGATTTGATCCAATTTGCATTAAGATTACCAGGCTACTAGCAACAAGCTTTCCTTAGTGTTACCAGTGCTATATGTTGGATTGTTTGGAAAAATAGAAATAGTTTGTGTTTTACTGATGCCAAAGTGAAATCTGTAAGAAATTCAGTTGTTCTAATTTGTTCTATGTTGGATTTGTGGGCATGAAAGATGAACTCATAATAAGTGATTTCCAATCTCAACAAATGAAAACTAAAGACTTGAATATGATACCAATCCAATGGTTGGGCCCCATGAATGCACTCTCCTTAGAAGACAGAGTTGAAGAAAGGGTACCACTGGTACCCGCTGGGCATGGAAGATATGTAATTTTGTGCATTTATATATTTGATGTTGAGAGTTGAGATTTTTGAAATAATTGGCTTATGTGATAGCCACAGTGTGATGCCCATGGGTGTCAAAGTTGATACTGGTACATTGTGGTACCGGAAGGTGTTTTGTTTCTGAGTAGGCATGTGTTAATTCTTTCAATGATAGAGTGGATTCTGGTACAGTATGGTACCAGAGTTTGTTATTTTTCTAATGAGGAGATTCATGAAAACTGCTGAAACTGGGATCTGCAGAATGCAATGGTACAGTTGCTGCTATTCAGATGTGAAATTAGGGATGCAAGGTGTGTTCTGATTTCTGAAGCAATAATGGAATTTCTCAGGGTCTTTTGAAGTTAAAAAGGGTTTATGTTTCTTTTTTATAGCTGTAGTGGTTAATTTTAGGACAATGTAAATCTTCTTACATAGCAATATCTACAGGGCTCAAGCCTTTTATTTTTTTCAAAAATCAGTGTGATCTTTTTACTGAGCTAATAAATTTATGTTTTGGGCTTGAATTATTTGGGATTGGCATCTTCAGCCCATAATTAAATGGGCCATAGTCTGTGCCAACCATCCAATAAAAACAAGCACTTCAGATCATGCTGTAGCTTTCAGTCAGAAACTTTAAGTATCTGTTCTACACTGTTCTATTATAATCATAAAAAGTACATGAACGGAACTATGGCACATCTGGACTGGTACCGAAGTTTTTTTTTTTTTTTTTTGAACATCTGGTACCGTAGTTTTTATGATAGAGAATGAGAGTCGATTATTGAAGGCTGAAATCAGAACCCTCAGCCTCTGATAGAAGCATTCAGGAACTTCACCTTCGAAATATATTTTTCCTTTCCTAGGTGAACAAACATTAGTAAAAATGTACATTTATTTGGGGGAAAAAAAAAGGTAACAATCGACTGTAAGCGCCACCATTTTCATCAAAAAGAAATTGCAGCTTAAAATATACCAGTAAAGAACAAAAGAAACAGTATTCTATACAAGCCCATCTCAACTTTGTACATGTGACACTAAGTATAAAGAATCCATTTAAAAAAAATAAAAAAATAAAAAACAACAGAAGGAAAAAATCTGTGTAAATTATTTATTCCCCTTGAATGCAACCAAGTTTTGCTAGTTAACCGCATGAGCAAAGGCTAAGGTGACAAATCAAGGGGTATATATGTCCAATATTTGTCAGATCCTTCTCAAATACTCTTGTCAAGAACGCCTTAGAATTTAACCCTTAACAATTCCTTCATTTCCAGCAAGCATCATGTACTTATCCTTTCTGGTCAACGTCGTCAACTCAAACCCTAAGGCCTTGCCGATCTCTCGCTGGACCCTATTTGCCACGTCAATGCTCTTCCCGTCGGTCGGTATTTTCTCCAAGAACTCAACCCGGTATTCCGGCGTAGGATTCATCAAGTAATAGAATGGATCCATGAACTTGAATATAGACGTCGATGTACCATAAAACATGTTAACACGTGTGCTCAATGCAACCGGCACAACCCCATCGGTCAACTCAGCAAACAATGGACTGAACCTCAAAAGAAATGGCTCCCGACAGGTGGTCCCCTCAGGACATACCACCAAATCGCCGCGAGCCAGTAAAGTACTCATCCTTCTCCTGTCTTCTTCCTTATCCCTTGTTAGCCTAGCCGTCTGTATCGGAGAAATTATCTCTGACAAGCAGCTCAGGCTGTATGTCACTGCAGTCACATGGCGGTTCAGCCCTATAGAAATGGCTATCGGATCAAGGAGGGTCCGGTGGTTGCAAATAAACAACTGGCCACCGGCTGGTTTTGTACCGGTGCTGTACCGTCTAAGTGGGGCCGCAAGACGGGATCTCGAGCCGGTCAAGGAGCCGAGTGGTATGGAAAGACGGTATGGTAGGAGACCAAACATGATGGAGCGGAGAACAGAGAGAAAGAGGCCAAGAGGGAGGTAGAGAAACATGGCAAGGGTAGCCATTGGTGTCGGTGTGAAAGCAAGTCGGCCGTCATGAAAGATAAGCGGTTTTGGGTACATGTCTGGCGGCAGCAGTTTCCAGCATTTTTTGTCTGTTTCGGTTGCTGTGTAGCATTCCTGCAACAAAGTAGAAATTGAAAGTTCCAAGTTTAGTTAATCTTTGTGAATAATCAATAGATCATATATGGTATACCTATTAACATCACTATGTGCAACATATCACAAAATGATTGATCAAATATGATAAATTACTAACCAAGAAAGGATGATTTTGTTGTTGGCTGTCCTTGCCAAAGCTTGATCCAAATGTCATAACATCACCACCAATAGTCTCTAATTTGTTTACCAACTTTTGCTCATCCCAATCCCTGGAAACCCCAGTAAAAAACCCAAATTTGATACCTATCTCTATTCCCACCACTTCTTTCACTCTCATGTAGTCTCTCAGGAAGCCATCCACCATGACACGTGGCATTCTCCTGCTAACACATACCACCCCTTTAGCCTCCTTTAAACCCTTTCTCAAAATCTCAAATCCTTCAAGAGCAACATTCTCTAGAAAATACTTAGGCAAAATAGCTCTGCCTAACCTAAATCCATCCACCTTCATACCACAGAAACAAACCATCACCATAACTCTTATCATTAAATCTTCATTCAAAAAATGAAGAAATGGATATATACACAGTAAGATCAGCCCCCTCAAAAAACCACCTCCTTCTAAAGCCACAAGCATGAAGTAATGGAAGGTTGTGTTGGATTTCAGGAGCCACTCTTCCATGTCTATAACTAAAGTTTTTTCGGAGATGTCTTCAAGAGAAGACAGCGACGGCGGTTGTGAACGGCATTTTCGTAATTTTGCGCAAAGAACTCGTTTATAATTCGCTAACATCCGGTGTAGGAAGCGATGGAAGAAAAGGAAAGACTTAGAGAAGAAACCTTTTGACGCCATGAATTGATGTAGTAGAAATTTAATTTGAATTCAAGTTAGTTTTTTGAAGAATTAATGGGAGAAGAGAGTAAGGCAATTTATAGAAGTACATAAGAGGAATTGGAAGGTAGACTAAGGCAACCGGTTTGACTTGTCCAAATTTTCTTTCTTTTCAAACGGTCAAAGGTGAAGTGCCAAAGCATTTAATTTCTTTTTGTGCTAAGTTTGGCATTATAGAGTCTCAGTCAGGTTGCTGAGCTACCTAAGAATTTGGCCACTGGATCTTGATTTGAATTCCCATTTTGCATCTGGGAATAACCTAACAAAACCCATGTTTTCTAGATGACTTGTTTATATATTAAAACGAATAGATAATTAATTAATTTCAATTTGTTTAAAGATTGGTTTCCCTTCCTTTTCTGCGAAGGATCAGTTCAAAGTTCAAAGTTCAAAACCATCCATGCATGAAATATTTTTATAGTGGATGTCATTAATATTACTACGTGTAACTTACAATGAAACATTTTTATAGTGGATGTCATTAATATTACTACGTGTAACTTACAATGAAATATTTTTATAGTGGATGTCATTAATATTACTACGTGTAACTTACAATGAAACATTTTTTTACTGCTGCTTAATTAAAAGAACTTTCAAGGAGCAAGCCCTATTATAAAGAACAAAATATTCAAGTATATATATAGAGAGAGAGATAGGCTAATATGCCTTTAGTAGCCGAAATGTTTTCAATTCAAAATTGGATTTTTAGAGTCCAAACAGTCGATCCAAACCGTTAGATGTGATCTCTATATTAAAATCTGCTTAGAGACCAAATTTTACATTTTTTGGAATTTTTTTACTATTTCTTAAGCCACTTTGAAAATTGCTGATCACATGGTCCAGAATTTGGTTGCACTGCTTTTACTGTTCACCCGGATCAGCAATTTTCAAAGTGGCTTAACAAATAGTAAAAAAATTCCAAAAAATGTAAAATTTGGTCTCCAAGCATATTTTAATATAAATTGAACATCTAACGGTTTGGATCAACTGTTTGGACTTTGAAAATCCGATTTTGAATTGGAAACATTTCGGCCAAAATGCTACTAAAAGCATATTAGCTTATCTATATATATAGAGAGAGAGATGGACTTAGCTAAGCCATGGTGTAAAACGACTTGGTACTCCACGCTATATTTCCATTTTAAAAATCTAAATACCGATCCGAACCGCTCAAGTTGTTCTCCATATTGAAATGTGCTTGGATACCAAATTTTACATTTTTTGGAATTTTTTTTACTATTTATTAAGCCACTTTGAAAATCGTTGATCCGGATGAACAGTAGCAAAACAGTAAAAAATTCTGGACCAATGGATCAGCGATTTTCAAAGTGGCTTAATAAATAGTAAAAAAATTCCAAAAAAATGTAAAATTTGGTCTCCAAGCACATTTCAATATGGAGAACAACTTGAGCGGTTCGGATCGGTAGTTTGGATTTTTAAAATGGAAATAATGAGGCGTGGAGCACCAAGTCTTTTTACACCATGGCTTAGCTAAGCCCAGCACTATATATATATAGAGAGAGAGAGAGAGAGAGTTGGGCTACGGAACAATGCAATGTATAGACCCTCTTATGTATTGGACTCTAAATTATTGGATTAAAAGTTCAAAAATTCAATCTGAAGCTCTCAATGTGTTCTCCATATTAAAATGTGTCTGGAGACAAAATTTTACATTTTTTGGAAATCTATTATATTTATTAAGATGTGTACAAAATCGTTATTTTTCATCTGGACTATAAAAAAACAGCGATTTTCAAAAATTCTAAACAAATAGTAAAAAATTTCTGAAAAACGTAAAATTTGGTCTACAAGCACATTTCAATATAGATGTCACGTTTAACAGTTTTGATCGATTATTTGGACTTTAAAATCCAACGATTTACCATCCAATGCACAAGATAGTTTATACATTGCAATGTACCGTAGTCCATCTATAGAGAGAGAGAGAGAGAGTAGCTAATATCAAAACGTTTGCACCAAGGCTCTCCAAGTCGTTTTCGGATTTTCAAAGTCCAAATAGTCGATCCAAACCGTTAGATGTGATCTCTATATTAAAATCTGCTTGGAGACCAAATTTTACATTTTTTGAATTTTTTTTTACTATTTATTAAGCCACTTTGAAAATTACTGATCACATGATCAAGAATTTAGTTACACTGTTTTTCCTATTCACCCGAATCAGCAATTTCCACAAAATTACGAAAATGCCGACCACATCTAAAAAATCAAATAATATGCTAGATGTGAGAACGGAAACCATATAAATGTGTATATAAATTTGAGTGAGGCTATGGTACTTCGGCTAGTGTACTACGACTCAATATGGTACTTTTTAAAATCCTAACGGTCGATCCGGACCGTTCAATGTGATATCCATATGAATATGTACTTGCAAACTAAATTTTATATTTTTTCAAATTTTTTTACTATTTTTTTAGATAGGTAGAATTTTCAGTATTTTATACAAATTCTGGACCATCAAAATTCTACCTATCTAAAAAAATAGTAAAAAAGTTCGAAAAAATATAAAATTTAGTTTGCAAGTACATATTCATATGGATATCACATTGAACGGTTCGGATCGACCATTAGGATTTTAAAATGTACCATATTGAGCCGTAGTACACTAGCCATAGTACACTAGCTGAAGTACCATAGCCTCACTCTATGAATTTTGTCTTATGCCCATAAAGTTGATAAGAGACGCCAAAATTTTTTGTACAAGATAATTGGACGATAAGAATTCTGGAGATGGATATCAATTAGCTGCCCATTTTTTTTTTTTTCACCTTGCATCAGTTCGGAAATCGCGTGTCATTTCTAACCGATTTTTATTCTTTTCTCTTATTGGACACTACATTTTAGGCTTTTGATGTGCTTTTTTTTTCTTCTATTTTTCATCTCTTTCTTTTTAGAATTTTTGAATAAAAGTTAATAATCAAGTCACTTAACTATTTAATATTCACAAAATATTTTTATTTTTATTTTTATTTTTATTTTGTTATTTGAATTTTAAATTTGTAACCTCTTATGTAGATATAAGAGAACATTGCGATCTTTTACTGAAAGAACATTATCATTAAGTAACAATATAAAAAACTATTAAGATTTTTTTTTAAATTGCCTTGTGGCTTTATAGCTAAATAATTTAGAGAAGTGATATGATATATATGATATTCTCTGATTGTTTTTATGTGCCTCCAGTTTTCGAGGATAAATGAGTATTTTATAAAGGATAAAGGGTATAATGTGTATCTTATTATAGCAAAATATTTCTTAAACAAGCTACAAACTTTTTATGCTTTTAATAACGAATAGAATGGGTATTTGATAAATTTAAAATGAGTTTTAATAAAAAAAAAATACAATAAAATGGATAAATTTGTGAGTTTTGAAAGTTAAGAGAGGAAATATGTAATTTAGAAGTTTTTGAGGGGTATACTTGAAATTCCCCCAAACATAAATCAAGCGCAATCTTCGAAGTACGAAATTGCAAACAAAAAAACACCCTCTCAGTGTCTTTAAAATTACGTCGTCACCGCTTCTTATGACATTTGTTGCTTAGCCTAGTTTTCAGGGACTGGCTTCTTTTATATTGGGCCGATAAATTTATGTTTTGGGCTTGAATTATCTGGGGTTGGCATCCGCAGCCCATTATAAATGTGCCATAGTCTGTGCCACACCATCCAATAAAAACAAGCACTTCAGATCATGCTGTAGTTTACAGTTAAAAACTTCTATTAATTATTATAATCATATGCAAGTACATGCATGCATGACAGTCTATTATTGAAGCCTGAAATACAGAGCCCTGATAGAAGCATTTAGGAACTTCTCCTTCGTAATATATTTCTATTTCCTTAAGTGAACAAACATTAGTAAAAATGTATATTAATTTGGAAAAAAAAAAAAAAGGTAACAATCGACTGTATGCACGCGCCACCATTTTTCATCAAAAAACAAATTGCAGATTAAACTACATCAGTAAAAGAACAAAAGAAACAGTATTCTATACAAGCCCTTCTCAACTTTGTACATGTACACTATATAAATGTATAACGAATCCATTTAAAAAAAATAAAAAAAAATAAAAAACAACAGAAGGAAAACTCTGTGTAAATTATTTATTCCCCTTGAATGCAACCAAGTTTTTTCTATTTTACCGCAAGAGCAAAGGCTAAGGTGGCAAATCAAGGGGTATATATGTCCAATATTTGTCAGATCCATGTCAAATACTCTTGTGAAGAACACCTTCTAACCCTTAACAATTCCTTCATTTCCAGCTAGCATCATGTATTTATCCTTCCTGGTCAATGTGGTCAACTCAAACCCTAACGCCTCGCCGATCTCTCTCTGGACCCTGTTTGCCACGTCAATGCTCTTCCCGTCGGTCGGTATTTTCTCCAAGAACTCAACCCGGTACTCCGGCGTAGGATTCATCAAGTAATAGAATGGATCCATGAACTTGAATATAGACGTCGATGTACCATAAAACATGTTAACACGTGTGCTCAATGCAACCGGCACAACCCCATCGGTCAACTCAGCAAACAATGGACTGAACCTCAAAAGAAACGGCTCCCGACAGGTGGTCCCCTCAGGACAGACCACCAAATCGCCGCGAGCCAGTAAAGTACTCATTCTTCTCCTGTCTTCTTCCTTATCCCTTGTTAGCCTAGCCGTCTGTATCGGAGAAATTATCTCAGACAGACGGCTCAGGCTGTATGTTACTGCTGTCACATGGCGGTTCAGCCCTATAGAAATGGCTATCGGATCAAGGAGGGTCCGGTGATTGCAAACGAACAGCTGGCCGCGGGCCGGGTTTGTGCCAGTGCCGTACTGTCTGAATGGGGCAGCAAGGCGAGATCTCGAGCCGGTCAAGGAACCGAGTGGTATGGAAAGGCAGTATGGTAGGAGACCAAACATGATGGAGCGTAGAACAGAGAGAAAGAGGCCGAGAGGGAGGTAGAGAAACATGGCAAGGGTAGCCATTGGTGTCGGTGTGAAAGCAAGTCGGCCGTCATGAAAGATAAGCGGTTTTGGATACATGTCTGGCGGCAGCAGTTTCCAGCATTTTTTATCTGTTTCGGTTGCTGTGTAGCATTCCTGCTTCAAAGTAGAAATTGAAAGTTCCAAGTTTAGTTAATCTTTGTGAATAATCAATAGATATAGCTTATATATATGGTATAACTATTAACATGACTGTGTGCAACAAATCACTAAAAGATCGATCAAATATGACATGCATGTTTTAAATAAATTACTAACCAAGAAAGGATGATTTTGTTGTTGGCTGTCCATGCCAAAGCTTGATCCAAATGCCATAACATCACCACCAATAGCCTCTAGTTTGTTTACCAACTTCTGCTCATCCCAATCCATAGAAACCCCAGTAAAAAATCCACATCTAATACCTATCTCTATTCCCACCACTTCTTTTACCCCCATGTAGTCTCTCAGGAAGCCATCCACCATGACACGTGCATTCTCCTGCTAACACATACCACCCCTTTAGCCTCCTTCAAACCTTTTCTCAAAACCTCAAATCTTTCAAGAGCAACATTCTCTAGAAAAATACTTAGGCAAAGTAGCTCTGCCTAACCTAAACCCATCCACCTTCGTACCACAGAAACAAACCATCACCATAACTCTTATCATTAAATCTTCATTCAAAAAATGAAGAAATGGATACATACATAGTAAGACCAGCCCCCTCAAAAAACCACCTCCTTCTAAAGCCACAAGCATGAAGTAATGGAAGGTTGTGTTGGATTTCAGGAGCCACTCTTCCATGTCTATAACTAAAGTTTTTTCAGAGATGTCTTCAAGAGAAGGCAGCGACGGCGGTTGTGAACGGCATTTTCGTAATTTTGCGCAAAGAACTCGTTTATAATTCGCTAACATCCGGTGTAGGAAGCGATGGAAGAAAAGGAAAGACTTAGAGAAGAAACCTTTTGACGCCATGAATTGTTGTAGTAGGAATTTAATTTGAATTCAAGTTAGTTTTTTGAAGAATGGGAGAAGAGAGTAAGGCAATTTATAGAAGTACACAAGTTGGAAGGTAGACTAAGGCAACCGGTTTGACTTGTCCAATTTTTCTTTCATTTCAAACGGTCAAAGGTGAAGTGCCAAAGCATTTAATTTCCTTTTGTGCTAAGTTTGGCATTATAGAGAGTCTCAGTCAGGTTGCTGAGCTACCTAAGAATTTGGCCACTGGATCTTCATTTGAATTCCCATTTTGCTTCTGGGAATAAGATATTGATCACATATGTTGTTTTCTTATTAGGACTTTGTGTACTGTGCAGACGACCTACCAAAACCCATGTTTTCATGATAACTTGTTTATTAAAACGAATAGATAATTAATTAATTTCATTTGGTTTAAAGATTGGTTTTCCTTCGTTTCTGCGAAGGATCCGCTCAAAACCATGCATGCATGTTTAATACCTGTTCAATCCATGCTAGCTATGCAATAGTTTATAGTGGATGTTAATTAAATACTTACAGTGAGAACTTTTTTTACTTTCTGAAAGAACTTTGAAGAAGCAAGCCCTTTTATAAAGATAACAAAATGTTCAAGTGTGTGTGTATATATATATATATTGAATAGTTCAAATTATGGGCACGCGCATTGTTACAATTAGGCATCATTTATCATGATATATGGTCTCTTGTATGAATATCAGATTTACATTTATTATTCTGCTGTAAGGACTAGAATTTCCCAACAGAAACCGTGCCTATGAATATGGGTTGTATATGGGTTGCAAATAGCACATGGGGCCCTTGATGTGTGCACTGCTAGTCTGCTAGTAAGGCCTGATAAATATTTCCCAGTTTGCTATCCCCAACATGTACACAGCAAAGAATTGTGTGCCCGTCAAGATAAATTAATAAGGCAGAGTGAGAAAACTTTTGAAGGGGGTCAAAGTACCATATCAAATTTTGATATCCCCCAATGATCACATCAAAAGCATAAATTACAAATACATATATTACATTGGAATATGATTTTTATAATGGAATTACTCAATTTTTATAATGATGGAATATGATTTTTTTAAGAAAATACATATATTATATAGGAATGGTACACTTACGTGTGTGTGTGTGTGTGTATATATATGATTAGAAAGAACAGGGAACGATCGATATCGGCCCCATTCGTTGTTACTAGATCCAGTCATGCATCAATGCAAATCAATTTACATAGACTTAAGAGTTCCCTCACATTGAAAGAACATGGAGTTCCATAAATAAAAGTAATGGTAAATCAATAATTGCATAAAGTGTTTGCATTTTTTGTTTTCAGTTAGTGGAGTCCATCAGTGAAATTGCCACTTTGAGAAAAAAACAATTGATCTACTTACGCCCTGTTCGGCTGCAGAGTGGATTCGGAAATGGGAACGGGAAAACAAAATTTTTGAATTGAAAATCACTGTTCACGTGAGAAAAAAAAAATTCACTCTGAGTGAATTTTTTTTTTCCCACATGAACAGTGATTTCCAGGTTACAGCCGAACAAGCACTTAATTTGTAAAAAATATATAGCCGACAATAATCAAGTAATAAAATTCTACATAGAGAATAGTTATCTAACTTCGTATGAAAGTTGTATACAATATGTATAGAAATAACTTGTTATATGTGTGAACATAAAACTGTATAAATGTGTATGTAAATAATTAAATATTGTCTTTTCCGTCTAGTTTATGCCCATAGAATCAATAAGTAACGCCAAAAACATTTACAGGACAATTAGAGGATAAGGATTCTGGAGATGGATATAAAATAATGCCTCTGCAAAAATCCTTGTTCTGGCAGATATCAATTACCAACCCGTTTTTTTTTTTTTTCCGTTTTCTGTTTTTTTTTTCACCTTCCATCAGAGAGTTCGGAAAGCGCGTGCAATTTCTGACCAATTTTCATTCCTTTTTTTTTCTTATTGGAGGCTACATTTTTTTTTTCTTTGAGTAAAGATTTTAACAGAGCAGTTTTGGCTTCAAGCAGCGCACGGACTATAGAGTCCAAACAGTGCTGCATATGGTTTGTCTGCTGCATGAAGCCAAAATTGCTGTGTTAAAATCTTTACCCTTTCTCTTTTGCTATGTTTCTTTTCCATCCATTTTCTCACCTCTTTATTTTTAGAATTATATCCTTAAAGTGAAGATTTCAAAATGAAAATGAGCTTAAGAAATTTCAAAATTACAAGATTAATTGACCCTGCATTGTCAATGTTTCCAACTTAAATGTTGGTACCTTTTTCAGTTGTAAATATGGTACAAAAATTTTCCATTAATGTTTGAATATGTTACTTGTTGGCGAGAAAGAGAAACTAAAATATATATATATATATAGAGCTGGGCTATGGTGAGTTGCGAAGTAAGATGTCATTTTTACTTCACGCTCATATTTTTATTTTGAAAATCCAAACGACCGATCCGAACAACTCAACATGTTCTCCATATTGGAATGTGCTTGGAGACCAAATTTTATATTTTTTGGAATTTTTTTACTATTTATTAAGCCACTTTGAAAATCGCTGATCGAATGGTCCAGAATTTTTTACTGTTTTTTACTGTTCACCCGGATCTGAGATTTTCAAAGTAGCTTAATAAATAGTAAAAAAATTCCAAAAAATATAAAATTTGGTCTCCAAGCACATTTCAATATGGAGAACATGTTGAGCGGTTCGGATCGGTCGTTTGGATTTTCAAAATAGAGTATGAGCGTGAAGTAAAACGACGTTTTACTTCGCAACTCATCATAGTCAATCTCTATATATATATATATATATATATATATATATATATACTAGTATCATACCAGTGCGTTGCAACGGGACATATTATAAGATTTAACATAGAGACAAATAATAAATAATAATAAAATACACAACAACAAATGACTGTTTTAATACAACAACATTCTTTGCATGTCAGTGCATACACAATTTTTGCGTTATAATTCAATTAAATTAAATGTGGAAAGTTGTTACAGAATAAATCAATAATATGTCTTTTTTGTTATCTTCTAAAAATGAATAAGAGGTAGGATATTCGAAAATAAGATATGCTATCTGTCTAAATTGGAAATTAATCTTTTTATGCACCAATTAAAGCTGGAGAGAGATATGGTAATAAATATTTAATGCTAATTTCATTTGCTCAATTCTTGGTATTACTTGTAACGTATTGTGTGGCAGTACGTGTGGTGAGTATGTTTTTAACTAAATTTAGACTTCTACACATAAAACATATGTATTTAATCGAAAGAAGACAGATTATGTGATTGAAGGGCTGAGATTAAATCCGAAATTTCATCTTTCAATCGTAGCCGTTGGCGGATCGGACACCCAACGTGCTTAATAATGGAATGGAGATAATTTAAATAATAAATAAAGCGCGTTAAGGATGGAGGAGTGAGGCAAGAGTTGGCTTGTCCCGCATGTGAGGGCATGTTCGTAAATAATAGGATTTTTTGCAGTACCGTGTGGATTAATTGTACAATTAAGTAACGGCATAGAGATCTTATGTTGTGGGACCTTGGCCACAAGCCTACAACTATAAGTTCCTTTTTTTATTGCTTTATAGATAAATAATTTAGAGAAGTGATATGATGTTCTTTGGTTGTTTTGATGTACCTCCGGTCTGATCATACATAGGGTTCTAAATACTGTTTTTTTAGATTAGTGATTGGAGTCAAGTTATTCAACATTCTTAACATTTATAAAGGATCTTTTGATCTAATTTTGAATCTGAAATCTTTCCCACAGAGTATTGTTTTTTGTTATCAAATTAAATAATAGTTTTCAAATTTTAGATATTGCTCAATTGACAATTAATAATTAGTTTGATAACAAATTATAATTTAATGTTAATTACGTGTTTGTTTTAAAAGCTTTTTAATAACTCAAATATCAAAATTGAATTTATATATGATTTATCTAATCGTCTATTAAAATAATATAAAATTTATTAATGTGGATAATTTTAACAAGTTGATGTTAAGTTTGATCAAAATCAAGTTTAAATATAATAACTTTAACGTACATTTTGGAGAAAATAATATAAATTTGATCTAGCAATCTCATTTTGCTATTTGAATTTCCGGACTTTTATTACTAAAATTCTAAAAGTTCATATGGTAAAATAAAATGTAAAATTAATCTAATATTCTAATTTTGTGTTTCATTATTTTTAATTATCTATACTTGCAATTTCTACTTGCTATATATGTTTTTTTAATAAATCAGTCACGTCTGAATAACAACTGTTAAAATGTGTGAATTCATTCGGACAAGACATATTTAGATGAAGTTGGAGGGCGGTTCGACGAGCAATTTGATCTGGTGTGCAAATTTTGAAAATATATGATCAAATCTTCATACAAATCAAACAATTTCAGGGTTCTAAATAGCACGCTAAAGCGGCGCTATAGTGCCGCTATAGCGTTTTCAGACCATAAAAGCTATGGCGCTATAGTGCGCTATTTAGCGCTATAGTGCGCTATTTAGCGCTATAGCGGCGCTATATGGACATAGCGCCGTTTTTTTTAACCGTTCCACTATGACGCGATAAACGTCATTTAAACCTTTGAATAATTCTGACCTAGTGTCATATCAAATTTGGTTTGATGCCCGATCAAACCACCCCTAATTCCTATTTAGATATATCATTGAAGAAACGGGATAGGTGAAAGTGTCTACAAATTAATTGGACACGGTGAGATGGTTCAGACATCTAGCGGCCAGTCAAATGAGTCGAGCTCTTAGTCTAAGTTTGTCATCAGTCTTCACTCTTCACAAAAACAAGTCAACTAGCTAATAAATACAATGTAGAGCCCTATAATGGATTTGATAGTCTCACACAGAATGAGTCGTATTTTTTTAGAAGAAGAAAAAATCTGCTGAGATAGAGAAAATAAATTATTACTTTCATACATAAAAGGACAATTTTAATTGAAAGTGCATATCGGAATCAGAAGCAAGAGTGTCTTTTATTTTATTTTATTTTTTTGAGTAAAGTTAGAATTTAAGCTATCTAACTATTTAATACCATTGTTATTATAATAAAAGATTTCTTTTGAATTTCGAACTCATTACCTCTCACATATAGATCATCTGCATTTGCCACTATACCAAAAACTAGTTCTTAAGAGTGTTTTTTATTTAAAGTCAATGTTTATCTCAGCTGAAGCAAGTTCTTGTATCAATTACAACAACTATGCATGTTAATTGATGATATTTTTTATTGACATGAGTGTGCATCATAGTTGATCGTTATTTAAAAGATTGAATAATTATGGTAATTAATATTTTTCTTTATTTTTTTACCCTTATATTAAGAGAATTTGACATTTATAAAATCTTCTCTGTTATATTGTCTTTAAAGAGCTACAAGAAAACGCTTTTCATTATACTATTTTTGTCCCTTAAATGCAGCACTAAATCCAAAGTTTTGTTACTACTGCATTCCAAGATATTATCGAGACAGATAAAATACGAATACACAGAAGCAGAGTTAGACTTTCAGTCTAGAATATATATTTTTTCTCATATTAGTTTAGAGTACAATTAGAAAATTCAGATCTTTTTTTAACTCTGGCACGAATATCAAAACAGACCTCTATATTTACAATAGGCCTGACTTCTTTTGGTCCGGTTGAGAATAAATCTAGACTTATCTTTCCTAATTGTACCCTCCGGTTCTTGAGGGGTTGTCAATTTTACACTCCTCATAATATTTTACTCTAAATTATATATAACATTATACATAAATACAAAAACAATTAGTGAATGGAATCAATTGACCTCCATTCCCTATACATGAATCTGCTTCTACACACACTATGTCAGAATCCTTAAGGGGGCGTTTGGTTCGCGCTACAGATTATTTCAGGGAATAGAATAATTCCAAGGAATGTAATACCAAGGAATGTCATTTCAGATAATGTATGATTACCATGTTTGGTTCGCACATGACTATCGCTTCAGTATTTCAGAGAATATGTCATTACCATGTTTGGTTCGCACATGACTATCGCTTCAGTATTCCAGAGAATGTGTCATTACCATGTTTGGTTCGCACATAGTCATTACAATGGCTATCGAGACATTTCTTTACTGCTTTTAAATCATTAAATAAATTTTGTTCAAAAAAACTTATTTAATTCTCATAAATATAAATCGAACTAATCAAATCATAATACCAATTAATATTTTCGTGGACTGGTACAATCGTACAAGGAATAGAAGCAATTTTTTTCTTCCAATTTTTTATTTTTAATTGTTTAGTCAAAGTTTCATATAGGCACAAAAAATATATATATCGTTACTCCTGCTTAAAAATTAAAGAGATAAAACAATTCTTAAGTGAACCAGAAAACAATTTGTTCATACGTGCGCTTACGCAAAACATTGACAATTTAATATAAGAGTATGCAAAACCAGAAACTATGAGTACTGTCTGAGAATTTCTCTCCAGAATAAGAGTTAGTTAATTCAAAATCTTAAGCACACAAGGAAAGAACATATAATAAGAGGAAAAAAATATAAGATATATTCTACCTCTATTCTTTGATACTTTTTCTCTCTCCCATTTTTATAATTCTTATCATTTTCGATGCAATTTGAGATCTAAAAAAGATTCTCTAAAAATATACAACGGCCACCTCTAACATATTTGGTTCATTATCTCTTAAAAATTGAAATAAATTGTTAATAATTTCTGCTACATATAAAATATCTATTTTGAAATAAAGTTTTCTTGACTTCAAAATCCAATCAATATTGTATTGTCAATTAATACAATAATAAATGAAGGAATGGAAGAAAAGGATTTTATACCAGATTTCTTTCTCCCATTTTTCCAAATATACAAACTTTCGTACATTGTATTTATGCATGTTTTTATAGCTTCCATACCCAATATACATAGTTCCTATTTGTATCTAGGAATATCTCCTAACCGGCATGGCCAGTATTAAATTACGAGAGATCTTTTGTGGCAATATCCCCATTAGTCAACTTATATCATACTGACAACTTAATTGTTCGGGAAAGGTTTTGGCGAGGTCAAAAATTTGTGATTCGAAAATAATTTGGATATAATTCGAGAATGATTCGGAATAATTCGGATTAGAGATCTCAGTTCTACAAGGAAACAAAAAAAAAATTGTTCTGGAAAAAATTTGTGAATAATTCGTAAAGTTTGGGAAAAGTTCGTAAAAATAGCGAATTATTCGGGTATAATTCTGTCAAAGTTCGGTCAACCGAATAATTCGGCATTCAGTTCGGCATCACAAAAAAAATGAATTATTCGGATATAAATCGGATATAATTCGCGAATCTTGTCACTATGCCTTGTATACTTCTACGGCCGTTTTTCTATAATCAGTTTAGAGTGAGGCTATGGTGCTATGCATAGCACGGATGACTAGTGTACTACGGCTCAATATAGTACTTTTTAAAATCCTAACGGTCGATCTGAACCATTTAATGTGATAACCATATGAATATGTACCTGCAAACTAAATTTTATATTTTTTTCAATTTTTTTACTATTTTTTTAGATAGGTAGAATTTTGATGGTCCAGAATTTTCAGAAAACATTGATTTTTCTACCTATCTAAAAAAATAGTAAAAAAATTCAAAAAATATAAAATTTAGTTTGCAAGTACATATTCATATGGATATCACATTGAACGGTTCGGATCGACCGTTAGGATTTTAAAAAGTACCATATTGAACCGTAGTACACTAGCCATTGGTGCTATGCATAGCACCATAGCCTCACTCATCAGTTTATGTAGACTTGAATTTTCTGTTACAGAAAATATAAATATAAACTTTGAAAGGAGAATTTGACATCTTAGAACGCCTGATTTTTTCTCCGTAAATAAAGAAAATGTTCAAAAAAAAAAAAATCCTTCTCTAACCTTCATATTATCCTATACATATTTCCTTTTGTTCTTCAACTCTTTTCAATTAATTGATCCATTTGTTATTCAATCATCCTTGTAAATTGGCCGAGTACTTAAAAGTGTGCAGTCGGTGAACTAATTAAAAAGTTTTATTTTTTTAATAAATTGACAGTGGCGGTCAAGTACAATGAAAAAGTTTTCATTACACATAATGATATTTCAAATTCTAGTTTGGGCGTTTAATATTGCAATTAATAATTTTAAAGCTTAACATGTAAGCAATTTTTTTTTCTTCCGTGACCAAACCGCGAATGTGCAGATCAGGATAAATTGAGAATAAAAAATAAATATAAATAATTTTAGTGTACATAAAAATTTTATGATACATTCAATTGATATTTTATAATTGCAATTAGAATATATATCATATATAGTTCAAATAAAAAGTCGTGCAATATTTTCTCACAATTTAAATTTTCTCATGGTTGAGTTTCAACAAGTTTTGATGAATAATTAAGTCAACTTAATACACTCTATTTGAAATGGAGAATACATATATAATTTTTTTAATTTAATTTAAATAATATAATTTTAGATATAAAATGAATGCATTAAAAAAAAGTAAAATATAGAGTGCCCTACAACGCAACACCGTATTGTCTAGTGACAGACCCACGTGTAGACGAATTCAGATCCAGTGAAGTAATCCAATTTTTGAGTTTTTGATCGGGACCGTCTAATTCGAATCCACGAAAATCCATTTCCGAAGTGAACGCACACATCCCGACGATGAATTCGAATCAGACGGTCTCGATCCAAAACCCAAAGATTGGGTTACTTTAGGGGATCCGGACTCGTGTAGACAGAGGAGGGCATCTTCTCCAAATAAAAAAAATGTGCTTAAATTTTGAAGTAATAGAGGATTTATGCTTTGTCTGCACAAAATAGTTTGTAAAATATGGCTTTAAAACTATTCTTATATAAATACAAAATTATAAAAATATACTTAATTTATAAATATTATATAATTAAGTCATATCCTCCATAAAATCACTCCTAAACTCTCCTAAACTTTTCATGCTCTTTGAAATGCACATCTTACCTATGATATTAAATGCATGGTTTCTTGTTTCAGTTAAGACATATCATAATTTTTTAAACTCCCGTTTTTCAAATCCCTTAAAACACACGCTGGATTATTCCTCAATGCACACTTAAATATTATATTAAAGTATATTGCGTCAAAGTACACTGACTTATTCAGTTGTTTTTAACCAATTAAAAATAAATAGAGGCTCTTATTATTTTGTGCCCTGTTTCACGCTCCACCTTGGCTTCTGGAGAATCACTTTTATGTGAATTTATATCACCTAAAGTAACTTAAATTTTGAGTTTAAATCCGAACCGTCATATCTGCGTTTGTCAAAAAAAAAAATACGGATAATCCGGTATAGTTGTATTCAGTTGGCAAAAAAAAAATGGTAGACACAGAAAACAGAGCACTGGTTGAGTCTGTTTTCTAAAGCACCAAAAAAGAGAAGCAATTGTTGATGCAATTCATTGGAATGATGCATGTGCCACAGAAACTGACTGGAATGGTCTCTTACGGATTCATTGGAGGATACTGACAAATGAAAACGAGGCTCGATATATATATATACTATCAGATTTAAAATGGACAGTTCAGATTCAACAGAGAAATGAGATCACCCGATCCTACTAGAATCGAAACGAACCCCAACTGTGGTGCACTCCTCTTACTACAATTTTGAGTTACTACAACTATTTCTACATTTTTAAAGTTTATTACACCGCTATATCCCCTGAGATATCTCATATTTTACATGACTTATTGGAAAATCTCAACTGTTCAAATACGTTCTACACGAATCTCAAAACTCAAATAATACTAGCCCCTGCACTATCCCGGAATAGGCACTGGACACGTCGGACGCGCAAAATATGAGATATCTCAGAGGATACGCACTCGAGGATCAAGTCAGGGACATAAGAAAGACATAGGAAAAAGGGTGCTAACTGCTAAACACCAATAACTTAAAATCTTATATTTTGTATCATCTAAATTTTAATCCCTCTTGTAAAATAAAATTACATGATACTTGTTCATCTACCTTTTTCAATATCAATTTTCTAGATCAAATCACTCATCTAATTTTTACAAAAAAATCTTCATTCAAATTTTAAACATGTGACTTCTCGCAGCAGACATAGTATTTGCCACTACCAAAGGCCAAATCTCTATTTATTGGTTATCATAAAAAAAAAAAATTCTTCACTCACCTCTCTCTCATGCTAAATCTCTTAGCTTTCATTAACGCGTTTCCAATAACTAAATACTGAAAAAAAAAAAATAGTAATTAGTGCAATTGCTGTTCATACATGTGCAAGTGAATGTATCATTACAAAGTTTGGTTCTATCATAAAAGGTATAAACTACATGTGCATGTGCAATGCACGGTTTTAAAGTCTTGCATTTTAAGCAAAACGGTATGTATGCTGAATGGGCCAGCAGGATGGGTCAACCAACCAAACATTACTCAGCTAAACAAACATTTTTTTTCAGATAACTTTACACTTTTTCAATATAGAGTTGGACTATATATATTTAGATATATATATGGTTCTTGCCTACACTAACAAGAAATTCAATATTTACTATTAGTCAACAAAGATAACATGTAGCGTCATCAAATTAAGTTTTACAAGTAAAACACCAAGTTATTGAGAATGGAATCACGGCTGTCCGATGGACATTGGATCAAATTCGATCGGGTGCTATGGCAAAACTATTCAATTTGTCTTAAAATCCGTCCGGATTAAGTTTGCACTAACTTCATGCAAATCGGACAGTTCTTATTAGACATCTTGAACCGCACAAATCTTAATATAGATCGGATGGCTCCTACCGAATATTGGACCGAATTTGATTTGATGTCCATTGGACTTCCATTGAGAATATCGGCGTCACCGGTGACTTTGTTCTCTTGTTCTTCGTACAAGAAAAGAAAAAAATAATATAACATAAATATTAACAAAAGGCACAAGGTCGCCTACGGTTAACCCAAAAAAAAAAAAGGCACAAGGCCATAGATCATTTGCTCGTTTTTATTTATTTATTATTTTTCTAGAGTAAGATCATTTGCTCTGTTGACATGAATCATGATATCGATGAACGGTTATAGTTCTGACGTAATAGAAAGAAAATTATGGGCTTAGTCAGAAAAAGATTTTATATGCTTCGTTGAACATGCATTTTTGTGAACTTGGATCCAGATACTTAAATAACAAATTATAACTTTTTCACTTAAAAAAAAAAAATAGAACTTCAAATTTTAAACAACTACAAAATTTAATAATATATTTCTTTATTGTGTCTCAAATAAAAAAATATATCAAAAATTTTCAACTTTAAATATCAATAAAGGACTGGAAAAGTTTAGTATTAAACAATCGGACATTTTTTACATTTTTTACATTTTTTCACAAGACATGGTTTGAAATGATTCTTGTTTGCAGATGTGCAATCTTTGATCAATTCAGAAGCAATAGTTCATGTAATCTTTTACCCAAATATGTAAATAAACTATAGGTCTTTCGTGCAAGCTGAAGCAGCCTGAGATAATTTTTTAATCGAAATTATATGTTTCTTTTTCCATTAAATTACATGCTTTTGAAAGGGATAAAATAAGAGCCAGAAAGAAGAAAAAAAAAATTGTGGGTTAAACTCCTTTTCTGGTATGGTTGGTGAACAAAGATGTGCCTTCTTTTCTTAGAAACCGGTATTAGAGTTGTTCTCAATTTCTAATCAAAAAGACTCTCCATTTGTTTATAGCACCATAATTGCATAGGGCGTCACTTTTTTCCTTGAAAAAAAATATATGTTCACCGTTAATAAATGAACTTAATTGAAGTTTGAGTTATGTTCTTGAAATAATTCATTCAAGTTATATATTAACCATTTTTTTTAAAAGAGTGGCAAATGGTCATTGAGTTCAATTCAAACCACTATATTGTCTGGTGATATCTAATATAAGAGGAGGGATCTGATTACACCTTTTTTGGTGACACACTTTGACACCTACCATTTTCAAAGTCCAAATAGTCGATTCAAACCGTTCAACATGATAGATATATTAAAATGTGCTTGGAGATCAAATTTACATTTTTTTGAATTTTTTTGTTATTTATTAAGATGGTTACAAAAATCGTTGTTTTCAGACCATTGAAAAACAGCGATTTTGTAACCATCTTAATAAATAGTAAAAAAATTCAAAAAAATGTAAAATTTGATCTCCAAGTACATTTTAATATGGTGATCATGTTGAACGGTTCGGATCGACTGTTTGAATTTTGAAATCGCAAAATTGACCTATATAAAAAACAGTGTCATGATGTGTCACCAAAAAAGGTGTAATTGGATCCCTCCTCCTAATATAAACAAATTTACAATTATTATAACTTGTTTTGTAGAATATAAGATAATTTTACACTACTAAAGATTATATAAGCTTTCTCCTTTAAAACATATAGTTTTTAAGGAAATAAAAGATTTTTTATTCTTCAAAAATGCTTCTAGCTGATATGTAAGTTGTGTATAGAATCTAAGAGGATGGATCGGTTGCAATGGTTATTTTAACAATCTTGACAATTGTTTTAAACAAAACTAAATACAATTGAAAATTGAAAATTAAATTAATAGGCATATTATTGGACATATAAATAGTCAAATATTCAAATTTCATGCAATTTAAATATTATTTGATGATGCATCAAGGACCGTAAGACCATTGAAATTTCAAGCCACTTGATTTACAATGAAACAGACGCCAACTCTCATCATTTTAAAAGACATGATATGTGTAAAATATAGATCATGCCTATAATGTTGGATTTAAAATTTAAGTTTAATTTTTGAAGATTGTCAAGATTTGTCAAAATAAAGAAGTGTCAATTGATATCCTCTCATAATTTAAAATAAAGAAAATTGTTCAAAAAATGATGCTAATCATGTAATGCAAATGTACATAATATTTTTTTTTCTTTTATTATTTTAATTACTCAATTGAATTCAAAAGGTACCAAAAACAGAATAACACACAACTCATCAGTTCCTTAATACAAGACTTTCCAACTTACATCTATGTGATGAATTCTTAAGTAGAATTCTGTTAAGGAATTTATTTGATATACTAGTGATTTCTACAAGATATGAATAGATTTTTCTCACTTATATATATAATTAAGCTTACATCAAAGTAGCTATATTGGTTCATTGATAGAAAGTTAGAAACAATAAGAAATCAAGTTAAAGAAGAAATGGAGATCACCAGTTCTATTTCAATGGACAGGAACGTAACTAATCCGTCGTTACAAGGTAACAAAGGTTAGTGTTATTATACAAAGTGGATTGCTTGTCAGCCTGAAAATTCTTTGGCCTAAGTTAAGTATATACAATCTTTCAGAAGCTTTGCTTGTGCAAGGATTTCAGCTAGGGATATATATTTTCAAGCGTATAGGAGATATTCAACTAATTGTGTATTAGAATACCATATTATATTATCATGGATCCAAAAATTTAAACCGTGATGTTAGTAAGAGAAACCCATAACAAGAAAAAAAAAATTGCTTCATTAGTGGTGCCTCCAAAGAAAATTTCTTTTTTGGTACTAAACGAAAGGCAAATTTGCTTTGTCTAAAAATATAATAGAAAGATAAAACTACTAAGAAGATGCTTATTAGGTATAAGCAACATAAATATCCTTAATGAGATAAGGTGCCTCTAAAAATCACTAGTGATAGTCAATTTTAATAAAATATTTTACATATCTAACCAACATGTAATGTCAATCCAAATCTCCTTTATTCAAATTGGCCTTTTAATTTCCCTGTGCACCACTGGGTCAAGAAAATAACAAAATTAGCTGAGCTATCTCACCATGTATCAAGTAAAATTGGATTTCTGAGTGTAAATTGGCGCACCAACCAGAGAAGTTTTTGAATTATTTATTCATTGTACAATGCATGATCATCTACTAACGACAATAAATTACCACATGTAGCAGTTCAAAACATACAATTACAAATATTTGAATGACGAATGTCACTTAACTTAACGCCTTATCGATGTCATGTTATGCATTTGTTATTTTAGCATGTATCTGAGTTGATCTAATTTTTGTTTGTTTAGAAGAAAGAGGTGCAAGTTGGAATTCTCTAATGTTTCTTTTGAAAGAGATATAGCTGGTTTTTCAAATTAAATTTCAAACTGTATCTGGCTGTATTATTATTATATCCTTTTTTTTATAAAGCTTCCTTGTATTGTTTGGTAGTAACTGTGAACAAATGTCACTTGGAAAAGATAAGCTTGGTCGCCGTTCAGCTTACCTAACTGATAACTGTCAGATGCGCTATGACTGTGTTTCTGTATTACTTTCTGTTTTAGTCAATCGTTAATTTATTAATGGCACGTGTTTGTCTTTGCCTAGAACATAAGAAGGTTGCACTTGTAACTTTACTTTTCTCATCAGGTTTGAATAATCACAAGTGGGATATCAAAAAAAGAAAAAATCGGACAAGTGTGTATTTTTGTATCAACTTTGGAATATTATATTTGCACCTCAAAATGAGAATATTCCATTATACCATTGCTATTCCGAAGTTGTGTATTTCGTCACAACTTTGGAATACATTCCTAAATAACCATCTGCTCCAATTTTCTCAAAATTTCATAAAGAGGAGATACATTGATTATTGATATTTTTTTTTACTATTTTGATATCTAACTTCAAATATATCAAATTCGAAACATAAATTCCTAGATATATATACCAATCGTTGCAATTTCTAACATTATACAGTTGCTGATCAAGTGCCAATAAATCTAAATTAATTCTTCAAACACTTCATAGAGGACTAAACAATTTTTAAATTAAATCAAATTTGACGCATAACTTATCTAAATATGAAAACAAATCGACACCTTCAAAAAATTCTTAACCAATATTATTGCTGAGGAAATAACTTTTAGCTTTGACTTCGAAAATAAAAATTGGTAAATAATTTAGAGTAGAACTAGGGTGCTCCTAAGCTCACCAAGCCCTTCCGTGAGCGCGACTCTAAAACCTATCGCATTTTTTGAAATTTTTTTACTATTTATTAAGATGGTTTGAAAATCACTGTTTTTATTAAAATTCTGCACCATTGGAAAACAGCGATTTTCAAACCATCTTAATAAATAGTAAAAAAATTTCAAAAAATGTAAAATTTGGTCTCCAAGCACATTTTAATATAGATTGAACATCTAACGGTTTGGAAATGTCGTTTGAAGTCAATTCGATAGGTTTTAGAGTCGTGCTCACGAAGGGCTTGGTGAGCTTAGGAGCACCCTAGTTCTACTCAATAATTTATATTTGTTTGAGTTTCAGTCGGGACATATTACTAGCAAACCAATGTTATGTAGCAGGAGTTATCTGCTCGTATCTTTGAATAAAGTAATGCAAGTGAACTAGAACTGAACCGCATACTCTTGCACAAGTCTGCAATCTTCACTTGCTTTTCAAATCTTTAACCCAAAAGAATTTCATCAATTCAAGACAATCAAGAGTAGTTGCATGCAGAAACAAGATGTCAAATTAGCAATAACAATATGATATTTCGATCTCTAAATTCTGAATAGCATAGTCTACATGAAATGCATATATGTCCATGCAGCAGCAAAAAAAAATTGAAACAAAGGAGACCAAGCTTCCACATCTACCTTAAAAAACTACACAAACCACAAGCCGTCCCAGAGTCGATTCACAATGTCACCACAAAGAGGTAGAGGTAGAAAGTAGAGAAGGTAACTAACCTACTACCAGTTCAAAGCTTTTAAAAACTACTTACCTCGAAAACTAAAATTACTGTAGAACCAAAGCTTTCTTTCCCTACTAAGTTCAACCCTGAAAATTTGGTGCAACTATTTCAGCTACAAAAAATAATTATTATTTACATATAAATTCTATCAAGTTATATACAATGTCAGCAAAAACAATGAGACCTTACCTGAACTTACCTCTCGCTAAACCACCTCTTTGCAAAGTCCTATGTTACAATAATATCTACAATACCTAAGTTTTCCCTATGTTAAGAGCTAAATTAGGGTTGATAGGAACTCACCGCCACTTTATATCTCTAGTACCGGCCATATGCATTGCCATACACATCATGGGGTCTTGGTGCAGCAGAGTAAGTGTTGGTACCATTCATACCATAAGGGTACATGCTCTGCGGGCCACCACCTCCCATTGGTGGTACACTGGAAGGTCCCATATACTGAGAGTTGTTTCTCGGATCTGTCAAATCTGTGTATGCATTTGAGGGTGGATAAGAGCCCTGTGGTGGTGGTGAGTGCAACGGTGGTTGTCTAGCAATGCTTTGTTGTAGAAAATTGTCCCATTGCCTTGAGTGTGCATTCCGTAATGAAGAAAGATTACTTGTGTAATTCTCTCTCATTTCTCTAATTTTCTGGATATAAAAAATAAATAATAATAGTTCAATGAGATGAGGAGATTCGTGACATTTGATATACTGCATATGATTAGAATTATGTTTTGACCAAAGAAGAGATGTTAGAGCCGCAATTGACACATTTCAGCTATTAGACCCGAATAAATACTCTAAAAGTAACTCTATACTACACAAGAAAAGAATCCTGAGTACAAGTTTGGAACACATAGCTTTGCGCCTGCACCTAAGTATCTTAACTCTTAAGTGAGTCAGGACCACAGTACTTACCAGTGACAGCTACTGGCACAAAGTTTGTACTACAAAAAAGCCTTAACTGACAAAAAAAAACACAACAAAATTAACAGCAGTTGAAAAAAAAAACCAAAAAAAAAAAAAAAGAAAGAAAGAAAAACAAATCACTGGCTGGTGCAGGCATGGTAGCCATTATAGGCAAAACCAGAGAGTACTTTTGAATATTGAATCATATTCTAAAGACCCTCAACGAAAGAAGTACCTCACGGTGCTTGTAAATTTCTTCATCTACCTCTTGGTCACGAGCTCTTGTCATTTCCATTGCCTCTCTATTGAACTCCTTCTCCAGTTCCTCCAGGTTTCTCGGGTACCCAGCCCTCAGATCCCACTCTGGACCTGTATCCACCCTCTGTTGACCCCCAACATCCCATCCACTAACCTTATGGGTTGGGTATGGGGCATCATAGTTACGGTTTTGCCCACCATATTGTCTGTTATATGCATCAGCAGGATACGGGGGACGCCTTGTTGGAGATCTTGATCGGCCTGGGGCTGAAGATCCGCCATACTTGGGGATATCTTCGTGAAATGAAGGGGGAGAACAATGTGAGGAGGCCTTAATAAATTTACAAGCATATCTTTTTCTAATGTCAAGGTTAAATAGGCGGTTCCCATTCTGACCACATAAAAGAGTCAAAATGCTTCAACTTACCTCTTGCTGAAAAGGAGAAGGGATTAGTGCCTGCAGTTCATTTATTTGAGATACTAAGCAAAAAGTAAAAAATAAAGGATGGAATTTCCAGAGTGCCTTGGAAAAAGGGAAATTTAATCGTTGACAATTTAAGTGCAACTAATTGCAGTCACTAACTTGACTAAGTGGGAACTTCTGATATTGATTTCATTGAAATGCTTCAAACTTTTGAGTTAAGGGAACATTCCAGGCACCTCCTTATTATGTCATACTCATCAGTTAAGGTATTGGTGTTCAGTGATTGTACCCACATCCACAGAGAGAGAGAGAGACATACCATGTGGGGACCCCCTTGAAACCCGGTATGAATCTTCGCGGGCACGGTCTCCAAAGGACCTCTCACCAAAAGATCTTGGGCGATCATTTCTCGGACTATGCACTCTCTGAGAGCCAGATCTCTCTCTTCTTGGGCTGTATGACCTCTTGGGACTCACACCCCTTCCCCTAGGGCTCCTATCTCTGCCCCTAGGGCTTGACCCCCTTCCTCTCGGGCTTGATCCCCTCCCCACAGGGCTCCTATCTCTACCCCTTGGGCTCAGCCCCCTTCGCTTGGGGCTTGAAACCCTAGTGCCATTAGTGGATTTTTCTTTGGCTGCTTGAACCATGTCATGGACACGGTCAATGCCTTTGGAGAGGAGTGGAGGCTCCTTGGCACTGATGAAGAGGAATTTTTCATTCATGGTGATCTTGCAGCCGGTTTCATTTTCAACCTCAGAAATGACATTCTGGGGGAACAGGGCGCGCACCAGTGGGTCCCGTGCCGCAACCCGCACGGAATATTCTGAGGTTTTTTTGTTTGCACCCAGTGTGGATGGACAACCCTGAAATTATGTTTAGAAGAAAAAAGAACTCATCTTGGTAAGGTAACATGAGTTATGCCTCTGCATGTGACTGTCATTCCTGTTCATGCCAGTACAAGCACACACAGTACCGATCCAAATTTTGGTTCAGGTTTTCATGCTTAGAGAGTTCTACTAATATATTTAACTCAGTACTAATTGATAAAGGCATTATTTGCATTTCTTAAAATTTCTCGATAGAGTGATTTGAGAACACATGATCCAAAAAGATAAGGGTGGACTACCTCCAAGGAAGCCCAACCCTCCACACAAAAAAGCAGTAATGGAGTTGTGAGGAACTGTATACTTTTTTTGGCTTTTTTTTTGTGTTTAATTAAAGTTTTAAATGGAAATGAGGGCTTATTGGTTCAAATCAATTTAATAACTGATATAATTATACATTTTCACTTCAGCATTGCATTTCATCGTAACCACTACATAGCATGCCGGAGTTAACATACCCTAAAATATAATTATTCCAACAACAACCATACTACAAAAGTGGCCATACGTTAACAACTTAATCTATATAAAATGATATCATTAACCACATCAGGTTTCTTATTAACATTCAAAATTAACTTTTCCTTTGGGGCTCAGTTTTGCAGAAACGTACCTGAGTAAAGTGACAAGGATCCCCGCAAAGTTTGCAAGTCATCTCCTCTTGCAGCCTTTGTTTCCAATTTCTCTCAGTAGCTTTCGCCTTGGCCTCCCAAGCCCTTGCATCTCGGCTTGTGAAATCTGTTGGTACTGCATTTGGTTCCCTTAGCCCATCTTCGTCATCAGATGAGGGACCCGGAACAGGCTGCGGCCTCTTGGTTGCATTATTGTTACCACCTGAGGCTGTGCTATTGGCTGTAGGCCTGACTGGACCTGTATATGCCTTTGCATAGATGTCTTTGAATAACTCGTCATCTGTTTCAGGACTTGATTCTCGCTCCATTACAAATATCTGTAAAAGAAAAGGAAGTCTTTTAGATTGTTCTATCTACATTGATACACTACTCCCTTACCAGAAATTACATTATACAAAAGGATGCATGACCAAATTACCAATCCCAAAACACTATTCTCCAGTTTTTAAGGTACTTTACTCAAAAATAAATCTTTCTACCGTAGCAAGCAATAATCCATTGTTGCTACCATGATTTGAAAAATCTATCGGCAGCTAACAATCCGACTACTGTAATTCAGCGTTATTGGAGGAAAAAGGAAGGTTGAATAGGGGCGAGGGTGAGAGAAGCACTTACGACGTTGTTAGAGGTGAGGTGTAGTGAGAGAAGAAGAAACCACCAGTTCTAGGGTTTCGTCGTCCCTGGATGCGCGTCAACTTGGTGGCGGGTGGAAACCTAGGGTTTCGAGTCGAACGGAGAAAAAGGAGTGGTGGCGGCGGGGGGCAAGGATCGAAAAAGAAATGTGGATACGAGAGGGGAGAAGGGGAGGACCGGAGAAGCCGCTTCGTCTATCCTTTCTTTTTCCTCTCTGTTTGTCGCAGAGAGAGAGGGGACTGCAGAGAAGAAAAGCGAGTAGATTTCCTTCATCCAGCGCCTTGCACGAATCTTGACACAGATCTAAGGGTCCATAAATTCGAGTAAATTCTAATTTACTTTGCAAAATATTGTAGTTGTAGGTTTCTCAACTTTTATATTTGGGGGAATTTCATGTATATCTCTCAAAAGTTTCAATATTACATATTTATCCCTCTAAAATCAATAATTACATATTTATCCTTAAAAATTATAAAAACTCACATATTTATCCAATCTAACTCTATTATATATCAAATATCTCCAAAAATAATTAAATAATATTTTTTATACATTAAAATGTATTTTATAATATTAATTTATATTGTAATGACCACTATACCCTTTCTTCCTCTCTCCCTTTAATCTATTGAGTCTTGAGAGTGCCAAAACATCCCGCCTCTTCTCTCCAATGGTACTGGTATTGTACAGTTCAGCAATGGTACTGGTATGGTTTCAGTGCTGATACTGGTACGGTACGGTTCAGTACTGGTGTTGGTACGGTTCTGTGCTGGTACTGGTACGGTTCAGTTTTGGTACTGGTACGGTTCAGTGTTGGTACTGGTACGGTACTGTTCTATTGGTACTGGTACGATTTAATAATGTTTTCTAACAGTGGCCTTAGAAGGAAAAATAAAAGAAGGGTAAAATGAGAATACATAGAAAATTAATGTTAAATATAATGGATTGGATAAATATGTGGGTTTTTATAATTTTTAAGGATAAATATGTAATTATTGATTTTAGAGGGATAAATACGTAATATTGAAACTTTTGAGGGATATACATGAAATTCCCCCTTTATATTTTGGTTTTAGTTGGATATATGGTATCCAATAATTTTTCGAAATTTATTTATATTTTGATGTATATTAATTCTTGAATAATTTATTTAGTATTATAATTTTGTATTTTTAATATATTTTTAGCTGTATGAATCATTCATAATTTTCGGTTTAACCCTATAAATTAACAAGTCAATCAAACAAGAAGTAAGCGTGTACAAATAAAGTAAATAAAGTAGAGTTAGAGAAATTTGACACGTGGAATGATAACAGAGTTCGACATAAAATACCTACGTCTCTGGGATAGAGCAACCTCATCGGTACCCCTTTTCTATTATCCAAATAGAAATGATACAACTCGTGACACGTGAGCCCAATGAAGGTGGGAAGTCACGGCCTAACTCGTGTACAAAATTGAGCCTAGAAGCTCGAGCTGGAGAGTCCTACGCAGAGGTCGTCACACAACTATGTTTATATGTGAGAGGAAACGTTCGAGCCGGTGAGCCCCTTAATGTCCTACAAGCGGGGAAGTCACTCGACTATAGAAAGAGAGCTTTAAAGTAGATCTCCACACTATCGAACAAGAACCAACACTCTAACTAAATCTCGAGAAAGTTAGTTAAGTGGATTTGAGATTATCAAAGGAATATTGAAGTTTTAGATCTCTCAAAGAATGAAGCTCTCAAGAACACAGAATTAGTGTTATGAAATTTAGGGGCGGCTTACTTGAAACTGGAGTGAGAGTATTTACTCTATTTATAAAGAGAGCTCCAGATCTAGGTATTTGAACTGATCCGTTCAGACGGTAAAACTTCCGTTCGAACGGATTTCAAATGTGTTGCAATTAGGGTTTTTTGCCTTTTTGAACTTTACCCTTTCTGTTCAGTACATCTAGGTCCATACAGAACGGATGGTGTAATTTCTCCAATTCTATGTTACTCAAGTAGCGTATAGTACGGATGTTATCCGTTCATAACGGAACATGTTATATTGGAAAGCCTTTGACTTTATACGGAACTTTCCGTTCCGAACGGTTTGTCAAAGGGAATAATTATTTGGGTAATTATATGTTACCCCTTGATTCATTCCTCTATTTTTCCCCCAACTAACTAACTTCATTTTTTAACTATAATTATCAATTCTAACTAACTAGTGGTCCTTACAAATTAATTAGTAGATTTCATTCCTCTTTTTCTTTCCTCTCTCTTCCTCCCTCTCCCTCTCCCCCTCTCCCTCTCCCACCTCCGCCTCCGCCTTCCACCTCCCACCTTCCACCTCTGCCTCTCCCTTTCCGCCTTCGCCTCCCGCCTCCGCCTCCCTCTCTCACCTTCGCCTCTCCCACCTCCGCCTCCGCCTCCCTCTTTCATCTCTGCCTCCGCCAGATGCAATTAATCTTTTTCGTGTCTATGTTTTTCTTCCTCATGTAGTATCGAGTTATTTGCAAAGAACAAAGCTTCATTAATACTTGAAGTGAATACTTGATAGTTTATGTGTGAATACTTGTACTGGTAGTTGTGAATAGTTAGAAAGATTGCTTTTATGTGATGAATAGTTGGAAATTAATTGATGAATACTGTTTCATTTGGGATGAATAATTATGTACATAAAGTATATATACTTAGTACATTAGAAATGTACTTAGTATGACAGGATGAATACTTTTTACATTAGAAATGTATACTTAGTATGACAGAATGAATACATACTACCATGTCAGTGTGTATTAATACCAATATTTTTTAATAGTAAGACTGCTTTATTGGATGAATATTTAGATATTTAATAGATGAATATTTTGTTATATTTGCCATGTACTATTTACACTTACACGACGAGGATGAATACTTGTTCAATGAGAGATGAATACCTGCGTACGAGGTGTGAATACTTGCGTAACGGACAACTCAAAAGTATGTCATCATGGATCTCATTTAAAAGAGAAAATTGTGTAGAAGACGTTCGTGATTTTAGATTTTCAAAATTCCTCACAGATTGTTAGAAATATTAGTTAGAGTGAACATAGGAAAAAAAAACCACCTCTAAAAACGTGTAAAAGATGGGTAAGTGATGTGTCCAGTTTTCGATGAATACTTGATCTCTTACAGATGAATACTTTATTATTATAGATGAATACTTGATGTTATTTCTACCTGTGACGGCAGTTGTGGTCCCCTTCTATCTCCAAATAATTAACGCGTTTTCTTTTTTGTTTTTAGCGGACGAATACTGTGATCCCTTACTAATTCCACCAGTTATTAACAGTGATACTGTGGTCCCCTACTTATCTTAAGTCGGGGGGGAAATGGGGGATTAATCACGGAGGAAAGCTAGGCCCTCCCTTTTATTGATGATTCTAAATTTGACAATAAGATATCAGAGAAATCAATAAACAAACACATTACATGTATCTAGTTTAAGTTAACCTCTCCTGTATGATTTTGGTTCCACCCTGCCTAACCACACCTTGAAAAAAAAACACTCCCTCAAAAAGTCTTAAAACAAGGAAAACATACGAAATTTGTAAGTTTTTGTAATTAAAAAAAAAAACATGTTCCCCGTAGTTATTTCATAAATCGTAACACATTTCGAACTGTGAGAGTTCCCGCCCGCCCCCGCCCGCCCGCCCCCCCCCAACATAAAAAAAAAACAACAAGAAGTAACATTTCACGTAAAGTATTAATTTTAGTGTCCAAAAATAGAAATATGGAAGTATTAATTTTACTTTATTTAATGTAAGTATTGACGTTTCATCTTTTTGCGGACTAGTTAAAGCGCCATGATTTGCCCCGCCCAACCCCTCTGGCCTCTCCCAAAGCAAGTTTTCAGTAATTCTCCTCCGTAAAAATAATATTATTGAATTCTCCTTTCTTACTTTTAAATTCATATGAGATTCACTTTTTAAATATACAAAATACACCTTTTTTCTGAGAAGTTAGACTAGCAGGCCAAAAGGTTAGACCGAGATAAAAAATGTAATTCAAGCACCGAAGTATCCAACGAAGTTCGTCAGTGCATCACCATTTGTGTAGATGTCAAATGATACTATGATAGCAACAAAAATAATGCCAAAAGATAATTGTAACATCAGCTAAATTTAATTCATCCAAAACAAAGTGTTTAGAAACCTCACAAAAGAACTTGGAAAAATAATATTCTTAAAATTTAACCATAAAAAATAATAAAATAGTGAAATACTGACATTACAACAACACATGACTACAAATTGGGAGGTGCAAAACCCAAGTTAAAAACCTAACAACAAACCATATTTCACGAGTCATAACCTTGCCTCACAAAAAAGCGCGACATTTCTCCACTCATGCTATACATGCGGCAACCACAAAATAACATCTTAAATTCTATATCTTTGACATTGTTCAATAATAACATAACCTAGGACACTAATAACTGAGGCCTTGCAAGTCCGATGCTAAAATAACATACAACGGTGAACAAACCCTTTTTCTCAATCAAAATTAAACTTTCACTTTTTTTCCTTCAAAAACACAAATTTTATTCGACCATAGAGGACTTGACCACATGGACGCACACAAGACTGGACCGGACAGACTCAACACAACAAAACAACAGAGAACCCTAACTCGACTCAGACATCATCCCACCACCCTTGACCCGTAACATTGTCTTCCAGCAGGCCTGTCACCTGATTGAAATAAACATAAAATTAGTCAAAAAGAATTACACCAGCATTCCCATACTGAAAACCCCATTTATACTAACTTGTGCATGTTTGAGATTAATTGGCAAATGGCTGCAATTATCAGTGTATTATAGCATCTTTACACACCAACCTTAACCATTTAATCGCATCTATTTTGTGAGGGAACAATGAAATAAAAAAGGCAACAATCTTTTTTTGTCTTAGGCATGAAAGAACCTTAGCCAAAGTTGAATCCGCCAGAAGGCACATTATTGTTCGCAAACTGGAACCCTCCTGTCTGAGCCCCTTCCCCAGCTGCCATGGCCTCATCCTCCTCCTCTAGCCAGTAAGTCTCCAAGATCTTCACCGCCTTCTCATAGATCTCATTGTTATCATGGCTCTGCAAGTTCTCAATCTTCTCAAGTCCCTCTGCCTCATCAACCAACTGAGCATATTGATTCACACCTCCAGTGGTTCCAAGATTCTTCTCAGACTCACCAATTTTAAGGATGTTCTCAAGACCCTCAAGGCAGACAGTGACAATGCGGGGGTCGGGGCAGACAAGCAGGTCACACAAAGGCTTTATGCATCCTTGGGACACCAAGTACCTGTTAGGAAACAAATGGAAAGACGTATGGACTTTATTTATGTGGAAGTACAATTCCTAACAAAAATGTATATTGTTTGGTGGGTATTGCAGGTTCTTCCTATTAATGGGTAATTGAAAATGTCTTCTCTCAGTTCAGAGCACAATACTCATGCAAGTTTTTTTTAAGACAAGAGAAACAAAAAGTTTCTAGCATTACCTTGTAGAAACCACACGACTATTTTCTTACATCGCATAGAATGGGACAGATAGTTGCCCAAACTTCCATCACTCACATTAAAGTGATAGAAGGGACATTTTCTTACAATTTTTTGCAGAAAAAAATCAAAGGTATTAAAAGGAACAAAACTAAAGACCTAATGATGAATGTAACACCAACTCCTTTGCTAAATTGTACCAAGGACAAGATATTCAGTTCATTAAAAGCTTACTTGATCTGATCATGGGTGCCACCAGATGTGGCATTGGAGATGGCCCAGGCAGCCTCCTTTTTTATGTCAAATTCAGCAGTTTGGAGTAAATTCACCAAAGGTGTAATGATTCCAGCAGCAATCACAGCCTGATATCCAAAACGGGTAAAAAAAATGGACGGGGAGCATAAGAGATAGGTGAGGACAGTTTCATATGAGTATTCATGGTGCTCATGAGACTTTGTAAGTACTGGCAGATACTGGCTTGCTCTATTACCACCAAGAAAGTGCATTTAGCTTTAACGAAGGACTTGGGTTCAGGCCAAGTGACCAAACTCTCTATTAGTTGGGCTAAGAAAAAAAGATCAATTATAAACAGAATGTAGTTCAACAAAGATCAATTATGACCGAACCCTTGCCTTCAAGAGATCTCTTTTATTTTCTTTATGTTTCTAAGCATTTTTAATAAAACCTTCTCTAAAATTAATAGTATCTTAACAGTGCTTTCAGTAATATATGTAGAATTCGAACAGTTTCTTTTATAGCCATGCCAGCACAGTTAAAACCATGCACCATTAATAGTAAAACATGTTTTGGGTAGCACCTGAATCTGATCCTTGTTGCCAGCTGTGATATTAGAAATTGTCCAGCATGCTTCCTTCTTGATGCTCTTCTTATGGTTTTGTGTCAATAAGTTCAGCAGGCACGGCAGAGCTTGGTGATCGATGATGCACTAAATAGAGAGAATCAAAGGAAACAATTTAGAGAGTGGAGACAGATGTTAGCTTCAAAACACTGAAAAAAAATTGCAATACAGGATTGCTGGTTAGGTATAGTAGAAGTGCAAATTGTGAAAGTAGGATAAGTGAACTGTACCTGAGTCTGAACATCATCTCCAGTGACGATGTTTCCAACAGTACGTAAAGCAGGTATGAGCACTGAAGGTGAAGGATGGCTGCAGATAAAACCAAGCCAGGTTGATCATAGTTAGTTTGCAGTAAACATGAATAGAAACTATCGATATATAACTGGAGATGAAGAGAACATTAGAGGTGACCCAGCAATTACAACCGGGTAAAATATTCATTCTCTATTTATATAAAATCATGAAAGAAATGCATAACACGTCTATACTTTGCTTGAATAAAACATATAAAGCAAATTGCACTGAATCTGAATTCAAACACAATAAAAGAGAAATTGGCATTTGCCTTATATAATAATATCCAACCCAACCTATAAAAGATGTAATGTAGATGAGAAATGATCCATAATTAAATTTTGGAAAGGGAGAGAAAGTCAGAGAGGGAAGGCTTACAGGAGTAGCTCCACAAGACGAGGGCAGACGCCCGCTTCAATCACAGCTTGAATCTTGTCATTGGTACCATCAGACAGGTATGAGAGCGCCCAGCATGCATCAGTAAGGACCTCCTCATCATTTGAATGGATGAGGCGTGCTAGAGCAGGAAGAGCAGGCTTTGTCTGATCAAATGTCCACAAAAACAATTTATATACAATTAATAGTTAATAGAATACATACTGTTTCAGAATAGCAAGATTCTGTTACCCAATATTTTAAAACTTGCACCAACTTAAAACACACAAGACTCAATCAACAAATAAAATAGCACCATCCAGCGTCTGAAACACATCAGGAAAGCAATGAAGCAAGCCAGTAATAAATCCGTTTTTACCTCAATTATGTAATGATACCCAAATTATTATCAAATTTGGGCCCCAATCAATCCCGGTTTTCTTAATTGTGTAATAAAACTCAAAGCAACTTTCAGAAACAAAAATTAGTCACCTAAGCATTCAGCTGGTCCTGTATATATCACTATTACGAGTTCTTCCCTGGTAAGAAAACAACAAACCTTTGGACAGGTGGAGTATGCATATATACCTGTTCAAAAGCAGGCTGAGGCTTGCCACGGCAGAAGTTAGATAGGGTCCAGGTGGCATTCCTCAGCATGGACAGCTTGGCATGCTCGTTCAGCTGTGCAAGCAGAGGGAGCAGAGCGCCATTGGCAAGGACAAGGTCACGACACCGGGGTGAGTCTCCCGCCACATTCCCCAAGGCCCACACCGCCTTCCATTTTTCATTTTTTTGAAAGGTAAAAATATAATGGGTTAGAACATACTGTTACTAACAACAGTAGATTTTCAAGAATATAATCAAATACAGATATTAGTTGGGTTCATTAATACAAAAAATCATACAGCTTACTAGCATAGAATGTTATATATTCAACTTGCCATAACAATTGTGTCTGTAATTTCCAACAGATCGTCGATTGTGTATGATTGGCTAGCTACTAACAATCTCAAAAAAACGTTCCTTGAGACCCAAGCTAACAAACTAAAACTAAAGTAAATTTCATATTTTGGCAGTACCTGTTCACGTACGTCGTCACTTGGAGAACCTAGAAGTTTAACAAAAATAGGAACAGCACCATGGTCGATGACAACCTTGGTGTTCTCAGATGTACCAGAAGCAATGTTTGTAAGAGCCCATGCTGCCTCAAACTGTATTGACCCAATATATAAATCAGGATAATCAATAAATCTCTAAGATGACAAAAAAGAGGGAGGAATATGTATATGAGCACAAATGAAACATGCATGGTGATTTACAAATTGGATACATGCATGCACATGTCAACATGTGATACACTCTTTGTTCCTAAACAGATATTTCTTAATTTCAAAAAATGTTCTGCAACTTAATTTTAGAAAGTAATAGAATTCAAGACACAAATGATGCAAGTTTTATGACTTCTCTTAATTGAATGATACATGTTCTGATGAATTCACATATAGAAAAGAACACCATGCTACTCGAAAGCATTAACTCCTGGTAGCACATATAGGAACTTGAAGAAAGAAAATTAAGAACCTATAAAATGAAGATGTATCCAAATGTACAGGAACTAAACCTGGAGTTGGGGGAAATCTTCTCTAGTCAGAAACTGCACAAAACGAGGCACCACGCCAGACTGGATGACCTCCTCGATCGGGGGACTCCTCTCTATGGTATAGATGAAGAAAAAACCAAAAATTAAATGGAAAGGATTTGAGCAAGCATAATACAAATGTCCATGCAAATGTATAAAAGGACAAAGAAGAATACCTATCGATAGCAATTTCCTGAATTGAGTAGTGGACTCGAGCTGAAGGTTTCCATCTTCCGAATATACCCCCGCCACCATCCCTGGCAGGCTTTCCAGCTGTCATAAAAAATTACAGAGTAAATTAAGGATACATGACGTCAACCATCAACACCGGTAATACCCAGAAAAGTAAAATAAAAATATAATTCCTCAAAGAAACGACAAGACACTTAATAACTACACGACAGAAGCGCTTTATAATTGAGTGACTACATGATACAAGATATTCCTCAACGAAACAAAATCTACAGCCCGACTAGTAATCTGGCAATGCATGTAACACCTATGAACAACAAGACACTTGGCTGATACTAAGAGGTTAGGGTTTAATTAAATTTAACAGAAAGCTGGAACAGAACATAGACTTAGTGGTCAACCAAGGACAGTAGGATTACAGATTTTCTAACTATCATATATTCAAACGTGCAACTTTATTTCAAATTTATCACAGAAAAGCGTTTTAGAAGTGTAAAAAGAAATTTGTTCTGGAGCATGATCTAACCAACTAAAACCCTAAAAGCAAACAGATCCTAGCAAATCAAAAACGATCCAAGGTGTGAACGATTGAAACACCATCGTCTCACCTTCTTCTCAACCACGGATGAAGAGTGAGCCGTTCCAGTTGAAGAAAAGGGCATAGATTGTTGCGCCTGACTCATGCCTTCACGCCTCTTTTTTTGGAGACTCTCCTCACGGCGAGACTTACGGAGCTCAACCATGTTATCCTCTCTTCTCCGCCGCCCCTCCTCCGCATCCACGGCCACCTTAAAACGGTTGCGGCGCACCTCCACCCTCTCGCTTGGCCTCAGCGACATCTTGGTGGCGCTTTTACACGGATCGAGGGATGATGGATTGAGGGATTTCTAGTACAAATGACGCGAGATGATACGAGGAAAACCCTAGGAGAGAGAGGAGAAGAAACGAGTGCGAAAGAGAGGGAGCGAAGAAAAGAAACCCTAGTTGAAGAGAGAGATTAGATAGACGGTGGTCCTGGTCTAACGGACCGTGAAGTGAATGGTTGATGGGTCCCGAAATTTTATATGTATGTATATATAGCGAGATCTTGTGAGTAAATTCGGTGTATCGGTTTGAGAAGGGATTTTAAGGTGAGTAAATTAATTCAGATGGGTCGGGATGCGAGACTGTAGTCTGAAGTACCACCACTTAGTGCTTTGTGGACCAGCTTAGGACGGCGCTTAGGGAGTCCAGATATTTACGGACTAGTTTTTGCTTTATGCAGCGCATGGACAATAAAATAAAGATAATCGGTGCATAGGAATCATGCGCTGTATGAAGCAAAAACTACTCTGTTAATTTATTTACCCCTTTGTTGCCTCGGCGCAATCAAAATGCAGTGATGTACACCGCAACGACTCAAACATCCGCTGGCGCAGGAGTGGTAGACTGGTAGTAACAGACTAATAACAGTAGGTCCTACTTTGTATATAGACCATCAAAACAGTTCAAAATTGTATTTATTTTTAGATATTTCATTTAAGTGAATAGGATTTAAATCGTTCATTTCAAATTATGAAGTGGAACATCCTCTCTGTAAAGTTGTTTGCGTGGTGCCAATCAGACGGACCTGTATAGTATTTATCTTAGATATTTAAGAAATTCAAACTTCCGATCAAACGGATGGAAGAGGTCCGGAATTTTTTTCTTAAAAAAGTCCAGCATGTGATTTATACGGAACCAAATCAAGGTCATAATTAAAGTTGATCTCCTTCCCTTGCTCTGCTACGTAGGATTTTATACGGAACCAAATCAAGGTCCATCTGTCTATTTATCTATAATATGAACAATTATAATTAAAGTATGAGTTGTGTTTTCTTAAAATCAAATACTCTCTGTACTTTAATTATGATTGTTCATATTATAAATGGATTGACGGAGAGACTCATTAGCAGAAATTTTCTGCTCACCTATAGACAGGAAATTCAATTCATTTTTATACACTGGATTGGGAAATTCGGATCATCTCCGAAACTGCACGTCCAATTACTATGTCTAAATAGGATCTAAATTTTTATTTAAAACATAACCCTATGTTTTAATAGGCACCGAATTCCTATCACTCAGATGAAAGTTAACCTTAACTCATTGAACAAAATACGGTACCCGTACAAGATATGGACTCAATCACTGATGTTATCTGAGACTCGATTCTCTCTAAATTCGTTACACGCCGCCCACCCTCTTCACAAGCTGCTTTTCGTCCCAAGATTCCTACTAAAGCTCGTGTCACTACAAATATCCAAAGCTCGTGTCATTGCAAAGTTTGATCATCTCCGCGCCTTATCCAAGAATGGTTCTGATGCTTGCTTTAAGTGTGGTGACACAAGTCATTCAACTGTTGTTTGTCGTAATTCAGTGGTCTGTTCACTTGTTAGAAGGTCGAACATCGATCCCTTGCTTGCCCTGTACTCACTACCTCTATTAAATCCCCTTTTTCCCCTTCTACAGTCCTATTCCACCTTCCTCCTCTCCAATTGCAGGCCACCTTTCTTCTACTTCTTCTACTCTAAACGCTCCTCCCCTTGTCATGCTGCCTCCCCATACTCGCCTCTGCTTACAGAGGCTAACACAGTACCAGTTATGCGCTACTATTACACTCCGGGCACGACAAAGCTTCACCAAACCCTCTCTTAAGACCTGATCTTGCAGGATCTTCGTTGTCTAAGCCCACAGTTTATTCAAGAAAACATTCACCACTCCTTTTCCTTTCCCCATTGGACCTAGTTTGCTCTGTTTTTGGCCTAAAAATGCAATTTTCTCCAAAACCTATCAAAATGACTTAAAAACACGTTTGCGGTAAATAAATTGGAAAAATGGCTACTTTACATTCGCTTTTCGCTATTTTCTGAAAGAAAAAAATATTGATTTTCGCTATATGTTTTGGCTTCATCACTGTACTATTGGGGAATTTGCCGCTAAATTCTGTTTTGGCTATGGTGCGGAAAGAACGCAAAATCAAAAAAAATTACTTCTACCAAAAGCCAAGGATTTACTCCCTGATTGATTTCTAAACTTAAATTTATTTAACATTTAAATAAATTAAAACAACATTTGTATCTTGTTCCAAATTCGAATTGGAAGTGAAGTTTAACTCTGATTCGGAGCATCAGACGTTTGATGCCTCTTTCAGTATCCACCAGGAATAACCAGATAGCTGGTATTTCTTTTGCCAAAAATATTGTACCTGTTATAACCCGTAAATTTGGAAACATAATTAATTTATTAATAGTTAAAATTACGACTAATTAAAATTTTGAGTTATTAATGCAATAGATAAATTGGTTTATATAAATTAAATTTTTCAATTTAATTAATTGGACATTACATATAAATATATATATGTATATATATAGATTTATATAGATATATAAGAATATATAAATACATTTATAAAAATAATAAAGACAAATAAATAACAACATTTAGTTAATAGTAATTAATTAACTAATAAGTCATAAATTTTAGTGTAAAATTTCGTAACTCAAACTGATTCGGTCTTGATTAATTATTCCTAAACAAATGTGGACTTAGAATCATCCTTCATTCTCTCTGGAATTATCTCAACCGTTCATATTCATCTTGCACGAATCTTGATGCGATCCCTCCCTTATTACCCTCCTTCTCTTCTTTCTCTCTCGCTGGCCCTGGCCCCCTCTCTTTTGAAAATTCGCTCTTTCTCTCTCTCTGTTGCACTGTAGCTGCGAGAACTAAGGTTCTCCCGCCCGTTAACCCTCTGGTCGCGATTTTCTCCGCTTACCTGCTCACGTCGCTTCGTCTCGTACGAGCGACGACTATGGCCGTCCTTCTGTCAGAAACCCTTGACTATGGCGCACACCCCCCCCCCCGTGCGTTGCTTTATCGGGTTATTTAAACCCCTGGTGCCTTCGTTTTTGGGTTTGCTTTTCTCTGTCTTTCTTCGCTCATGTGCTGAGAACAAATCTCTCTCCCTCTTTCGCTTCTGTTTTCCTCTGTGAGAAAGTTAAATCGAACCCTAGGGTTCTGATTTGTTCTTGATTATTGTGAGTTCGCCCCTGTTGCTTTCTGTTGCGGTGCTTACTGGTGCCGGCGGTTCTTTCTGGTGATCTCTTTCGGTGCCTGGTGTGCTATCTGTGGGTGTTTCTGTTGCGCTGGGTGCTGTTCTGGTGCTCGAACCGCTCGATTTGGTTGCTGACCTGGTTCGCTACCTTTGTTGCCTTTCCTCTCCATTCGGGTAATTATTGAAACCCTCATTGTTGTTGATTTGTGCTTAGAGAAGAAAATGCCGTATATTTGATTGACTGAATGTCTCGCGCGAGTTGTTGATTTTCTCGGCGATGATGAATTTTTGTGAGAAAACGGGGATTTTTGACTGATTAGTGCGGGTTGTTGATTTTCCCGACTTAATCATGGGCTGAATTAAGGATTTTTCGGGTTGCGATCGTTGAAGTGGTGTTATGCACTCTTGCTGTCTTGATCTCCTCTTTCTTGGTGCTTGTGTTATTTGTGCGTGGCCGTTTCTGTTTTGCTGGTTTCTGTGCTGGGGCGCTGCTGCCTTGCTTGCTCTGTTTTCTGGTACATTTCCTGTACCGGCCTTGTGAGGGATTTTTGACCCTTTTCTTTATTCCCCTGTGCTGCCTTGTTGCACGACCTTTTTCCTTCTCTTGCTTACTACCTAAATGGGTCGGGTTGACTTACCAGTACCGCTGCTGGTACTGGCCTTTGCTACCTTGGTGTTGATTGTGCTGTTTTGATTTACTGGTACTATGTCGGTACCAGAACCTTTTCTTGGTGCAATTTTTGTGCTGGCCATTTCCTTGACTTGCTCTGTGTTGTTGTTACGACTTGGTTCTGGTCTGATTGTACCTGGTTCTCTTTTGGTTGTTGTATGAATTTTGTAATATCTGGCGCTGGTACCAGTCCAGTGTAGCCACTGGTACCAAACTTGAATTGACAGGGACCTTGTTGAGAAAACGTGGAATGTTTTGGGTATTGGTGCATGAACTGAGCATTTGCGTAAATGTAGAATATGACATGGAATAATTGCAAAAGTTGGATTTTTTTTGCTAATTGGATCTGGGCTGTCTTATTGGGCCGTGGCTGTTGGAAACATTAGGACCTTGGAAATTCGGTTTAGGCTTGGCTTATTAAATTTAGTTTGGGTCTCTTGTGATACTTGAGCTTAGTGCTTAGGTTGGAACAGAGGTTTAAACTTGGTTTATTTATGGCTAGGCCGAATCTGATTAAGAATTAAAAATGGGTTTTTGCAAAGGCATAAGTGAAATAAAAATTGGATAAATTACTTCGGGTCTCGAGCCTCCAATTGGTGGGCTCGATTCGAAGTTTTCACTTAAAGCTCGGGAAATGATTAGATTAGTCCTGGATTGATGACTCATGACATACTTTGAGCAGATACTAGATTATCCGGCAGGACACAATATGATCCCGAAACACACCAAAATTAAAAGTCCCAACAATAGTTAATTAGGATTAACACATTTAAAATTAGATTAATTTAATTTAGAGTAAATTTAGTTAAGTATTTTTATTTCAAAATAAAAGTGGTAGTAATATTTTTAGTTATTCTAAAAACTTCAAAGAAATATATATAATATATTGTTAATTAGTGAGGACAACTAATCAACAACATATTAAGGATTTTCGTATCATTTCGCGTATTCTATTATATACGTACCTAGGAATAAAATGAAATTGACTTATAAAGGGAATTAAGTAAAATACGTATTTGTACATTCCGAACATCTATACGCGATTAATTATCGCAATATGTGACTAAATAAATTATTTACGTATTTTAAATCCTACAAGTAGTTAGGGTTTCTTTTTAATTAATTAGAAAATTTAACTAATCTAAATTACATTGTATTAGTATAGTTAGGAATTTAGTATTTTAATTAATATTAGTGTAAGTATTAAAATAAGACTAAAATTAGTGTAATAGATAATGTAATTAATTACGCTGCGTAATCTATCTTATAGCAAGTAGGATTTTATATATACCTTAAGAATTTTATTAAACAGCTTATCTTCGAATTAAAAATTTATAAATACATTAATTACGCTCAATCAGAATTAAGTCGAACAGACCGAGCCGATCGAAGCAATTAAGTATTGTACCTTGTAATTGGCCAATTAAATTTCGAACGCGTGAGTAAAAGTAATAACACAAGGGGATTAAGGGATACGAAAATTGGTTTAGGCTAATGGAATTACGTACGAATTTCAGGTCATCAGACCTATCTTGATCCCGATCCGTGGACCGATCCTGCTGACGGTTATACCGGAGCACACGCGGAGCATGCGGATCACGGAGACGGTTAGAGCACGCGCCTTCAGCTAGCCTTACAGGTGTGGGATATCTGAATTATTTTCTTTCGTGGCGTACTCTCACCAGTCGACCACTTGACCTGACATTCGCACTTTAAATTATTAGATGCATTAGAGCATGTTTAATTTTCCGAACTGTAATTAGAATTGCATAAATCCCTTTCAAATCAAGAATTTACCGTTTTATTAGGAGTAGGGTAATTTAATCACAGGTTAGATTATATATAGTTATTTAGGATATTACTTGTCCTCTTCTCGTAGAGGACAATATTATTGTTTTATAAACGATCATATGCATTGGTGAGGGCTGAGAAGAGACCGAGTGACTGCGTTCTGTCTCGTAGGATGGGGTACGAGACGGCCTGTTAGCCACTGAGCCGTTTGATCATTTGATCTCTCGGATGGTCTTTAGGATATATTATATATGTATAAACTTTGATTATTATTATTTCGATTCATTTTACCATTACGTGCGGGCCGATCTCGAGCCCCGAGGCACGAAACGATTCGGGATGTGATCCCCACCTACATTAGGAGCTACATGCCTAGAACGGCTTCCGCGGTCGCGGTGGCGCTTATATTTACTTTTCTGTACATGAGCCGATCTCGAGCTCTTTATTTTTCCTATTGGTCTGGCCGGGCGGTAGAGTTCCGTCGTCCGCTCATGAGGAGACGGATTAACACATTCTTACGACTTGCTTGTATGATTTCTCCTATTTTATATGTTTGGTTGAAGAATCGTTTTAGGCGAGATGATACACAAATTTTTGGATATAACCATCGGCGAGCGTGCAATGACTTGTGGGGCAATGCTCGATGTCATTAGGCATCGGGTATCATTGCACCCCCTGATCGCGGTCCTTGGATTATGTCATATTGAGGATTACCGTTCAAATTCAAATTTCACGACACGGGGTGATATTATATTTGTACTATTATTATATATTGGATTTGACACACAGTACTCTTGTACTGGACTCCACTTTGATGTTTATAATAATACTCTCTTGGTATTTTGTTTTTCGGGAATTTTTGCATGTTGGCATGACAGGATAATCGCATCATATCATCTACTATATGTATTTTCTTTTAATAGTTATTAAATTAGGATTACTATATTAAATCATGTGCATTCAAAAGTTGCGACATTAAACTTACGTAGAATTAATATTAAAAGTGCTTTGACCGAAAGAGGATCCCTGAAGGGATAATTCTGGGTCACATACTGGGCAATCGTTTGCTCACCCACCTTTTGATGTGGGATTTTAGGTACAGAGTCTGGCGTTCCGCAGCAGGTGATGTCAGGAGCTGTTCCCGATGGCCACGCCGCTTGATGTAGTAGTATAGGACCTTTGTTAGGGTTTTAGGTCTCGAGACTTTTGTTTGCATCTCGAGGTCGTAGATCATGTATCTCCTTTCAGTAGATTATGTTTTATTACCCTGTGGATTGTATGGACCGATATATTTATATTTATGTTTATTTATGGATTGTATGACTGATGCTTCATGTATTGTTTATGTGATTTCGTTTCCGCTGTGTATTCATGTTATTATTTGTATTATATAGCCTTGCGTGTTTAATGGTAATTAAACACGGGGCGAGGACTGACCACGCCTTAATCCGGAAATCCCGGTTTGGGGTGTGACAGTACCAGCGGTATTCGAAAAGGCATTATTCACCGTAAATACACTATTTTTGCAAAAACACTATTCACAACAACAACTCTTTTGTTATCACAAGAATATATGTGGATTATGTTATTTTCTGCAAGTGTTATTTTTTGCAAAACACTATTTGAGAGGAAAAGATGTTCGAATCGAATCAGATTATTTTTCTCTTCACCCTTCACCCCTATTTATAGTGTTTTAGGGTCGATTTCAAAATTACCAAAATACTCTTTTAAGGTCGGTTTTGGGACATTTACCAAAATGCCCTTCGAACATAAGCCCAATTTGCATTTGATGAAATTTGGGTTTATCAATTTGGGTTTATCAATTTGGGCTTTTGAATTAAATTCTAAATTTAATTTAGGCACAAATTAAAATTATATTTTAATCCATTAATCATATATATAATTATTCTGAATAATTATATTTTTTGCGTATGTTGTTGCGATAAATTTATACGACGTGTCATACACGTTATAAATTTAATCTGGTTTAAGCTTATCATCTCTATGACATTTATTTTTATTATTAATTATAACATTTTATAATTAATCATAAATTTATCTGATTACATTCTTATTGGTGTGACCCGATAGGATCTGTGTTATGTTGGCAATAGAATTAAAACTCCTTTTAATTCTATAAATCATAAGCGGCATCTGGCAGATTGCATCATGACTACCTAATTGACACAGATGATCTTGTACAGTACAATATCACGATCTAGTAAACAATTTACTCGTGTTTATTCTTTTGTCACATGGTATCAAAATAGCTCCAAGGTAGGTTTGTGTCATCCTTGCAAACTTAATATTTTCTCGATCTTAAGTAGATTATCAAATATGATCAACTCTTTAATCATACCGCGCGCTGATAATCCTACTTTATCAAAAGGCCTAGTGATACCATCACTCGTACTAAATACGAGGGACAATAGTAGTTTTGGTGAACATCCCCCCTCCGCATAAGTTATGCATACTGAAATGTCATCTGCATAGCTACTTTTTACAGATAGCGTTGAACAACACTCGCGAATACATACTTTCTTATGTAGGAAAGACGAATACCTCATACTTTAGAACCTAATACTGAATGAAACATTAATGACACGAACACAATCCATTTAACGTTTCATTTAAGGTTTGTCAAATACCATGTTCTCTAACATGTATCTATGTGATTAAAATGACAACTCTTTGTCTATAGTTTGTAAAACTTAACTATCATTTAATCCACACGCTAACATTTGAATAGTCAATTAGTGTTCCTGCTAATTATCAAGATTAGAGACTATTAAGAGTATTTATCATCTATATTATGGAGTTCTACAATTTCAAGTCCTTAACCCAAAATGATTTATAATTCGATAAAACTCAAGGAGCAAAATAATATCTTTATTTATCATCCAATTCATGAACAAAACATATATAATACAATTATCCTATGATTGATATCTAGATTATTACACTAATATGTACAACTGTCTCAAATTTATGGTATTGAGATTATTGTATACCTCTTAAGGATAAATTGTTAGTGGAATTAATTAGAGCAACCACCCTTTGGAATATTTGGCTAACTAGAAACAAAATCTTCTTTAATAATGTACCTACACCATATGTTAAAAGTATTGGTAGTGCTATTATATCTGTAACTTCTTATTGGTGCAAAATAAGGCATGATAACACTTACTTTAAATTAATCTTAATTCTGCCAATGGATGTCTCACTTTTGAACCAGGTAGACATCATTATCATCCTCTCGGATTCGGACACTCAGGACATGGCCAGTTCGGATATAGTAGGGGATCCAAGACCTGGGTCAGAGGATTCAGATCTCTCTGACTATTTGTGTGCCAGAGCTGCGGATGCTGGTCTTCTTTCTGGTACTGAGTTCTTCTTCTGATACTTGTCCTGGATCACCCTCTGGATCTCCCTATGATGATAGTTATATATGCTAATTGCCCTCGTTGCAATGCCTTTCAGTAGCTGCTTATGATTTTTAGCTTATGTTTTAGGGATTATGATGAACTTTATCTTTTAGCTTTTTATTTCATGTTTTGTCTCAAGTGCCTCTAGTATGCCTCGAGTAGTCTACTTAATTACTTTAATTTTTTGTTCAGTGAGTTTCTACTTTTCTCACTGATTGCTTGTATGAACTATTTATTTCAAATGAAACCGGTGGGCACTCCCCACTTATTAAAAAAAAAAAACTCAATTAGAAATTCGTTCAGCTCAAGCGTGCACGAACTTTGACATAGGTCGAATAGTTCAGACTAAATATCAGACCGAAATAGACAAGTAACTCTTACTCTTTTAGAAAAAAAGAGCATAATTAATGCCTCTTTAAGTTGCATCGTAAGTTCGTAACTCTTTTTGGATGTGTTTTACATATATACAACTAAACTATATATCCTGATAAACCGCTATTATCCTTACTTTTTTCATGTGATACTGGGGGCAGCCGAAATTTTTTTAGTTACCATCTTAATATTTAAAATTTCGATCTTATCATTAATACATGAAAATTTTTAAACATACTATCTATGCAGCTCCAACTTGTGCAGGATCCCATAAATCATGCATGAGCTTCCCTTTGTTTCAATTCAATTCAAGCTGCGCGTTAATTTATTCGGAGCTCTTCATTTGATGGGATCCACCATTTTATCGGATTCGTATCCTCTGCATTAACTCAAAAGGAAATCTTTTGAGTTAATGAATTTAAACCGTCTGATTTTAAACGGAGACAATCTGACTTGTGTCTATAACATAGAGGTCTCTTCAATATTAGTGCAGATTTAGCTCGCACAAATCTTAAAGCATATTGGATAGTCGAGATTCATTAACTCAAAAGATTCTCTTTTGAGTTAATGCGGAGGATATGAATTCCATTTTATCCTCACCTTGCATTTGAAAAACCTTTCATGCTATAATATTCTTTGGTGGGACCCAATTGAATTGAAATAGATGGTGATAGGGCCATGTTCCACAGGCCCTTTAATTTAAACTGGGCCATGAACGACTGGGATTCGGACCTCACTAAGAGGCCAACCCGAAGTTATATGAAAGGCCCAAATATCCACCAAGTCGGGGCCCAATACAGCGGCCCCAATATGCCTTAAATGGGGATCGTGTTAACCGACATGCGGGATGATAGTGGAAACGGCTAACTTAATGCCTCCCATCCCAGTAACGGCTGACATAACTACCCACGTCCTCCATAACTGCCCGAGATAGCAGTTATGGACGGACTATATAAGGCAGAGATTCCCATGAAGCAGGGACACTTTTTCCAACCACAAGAGAGATCATACAGGATAGAGTCAGAATCTCTCACAATCCACCCCGAGTTCACAACTCCCTTCACACCTCGGCCTGCCATCTTTTGGCAGGACGAATCCGACTCAGCCCAATTTCTCATACGGCCTCATCTCCCGAGATAGGACGTATCAACCACCGTGGGGCCACGCCTTCGCTCATACAGAGATATAGATGGCTCAACAAAACACGTCAGTTCCGCTCCCGCCAGAAGTCACAGTCCCGCTAGGTGCAATGATCACACCACCTCCCCTTGTAACCCCGCTTACAGGGAACCCCTCCCACAGTCAGCCTCACGCGGCGAGGCCTAACAATCCGATAATACGACCTTCTGGTCCTCAACCGACACAACCTCGCCACACAGGCCCCGACATTAATGCTCACCCTTTGTTTACCGAAGGACACGCGAGCAGACCATTGTTTACTGAGCATACACCGTTACTCGGTACTTATCACCCACCATACATACCGCACTACGCTCAACAGACACCATTTTACCCTTATGGTGCGACCACCTACACGCCGTACACCCCGATGTACCCTCAGTATTCTTATGCGACACCACCTGCACAATGGGGTCCGGGAGGTGCTCAAGGGGTATATCCAGTGACAGGTCCAACGCCACATTCCCAACAAGTACCGCTGCGACCTGTAATCCAGACTGTGCCATTAACTGCACCGGAGGTACCACATTCCCGGCCTTTATCAGCAAACCGTGTCCTTAGTCGACCAGCTAGAATTCCTCCCAGAAATTTGAACTCTCAGTTCATAGATGTTCGAACTGGTAGTGAAACAGATACGCCCATCCTACCGGACCAACAGGTCCAATCTAAACGCCAGGACCAAAACATTCCACTAACAGGAGCTCAACAAACCGAAAGAAGACAGCGGGAAGGACAAGGCGAAAGTAGGGAACCTGACCCCGAAAAACAGCCCCAGGTTGAGCAACCCGAAGTTCGCCACAATAATGAGCGCGAATCAGCCAACCAGGGCAGAGGTTCCAGACCGTCACGCCGAGAACAGTCGCGTTCCCGTAGGGAACGCGAACGAAGCCCACCCCGAGGTCGGGAAAGAACTCGCCGAGATGATCATAGAAAAAACAGGCGATCACCTACCCCGACCCGAGGCGTAAATATGGCTCAAATAGAAGAATTGATCCAGACAAGGCTTGCGGCTAAATTGGCCGAGATAGAATCCCAGAAGACAGGTGCCACCTCTCGACCTATGGGGATTAACGATGGCCCACTCTCCAGAGACATCTACCGCCATTCAATGACGGATTTCAAGTACCCAACAACTCTTCCCATCTTCCGGGGAAGTGGCGATACTCAGGATCCACATAATTTCGTGTATGGATTCCTTGAGCGACTTCGCCTCCTTGGAGCCTCTGACGCCATCATGTGCCGCGTCTTCACCACTTGTTTAACAGGTGAAGCATGGGATTGGTACATGACGCTACCTCGGAGATCCATCAACAAGTTTGAAGACTTCGCAAAACTGTTCCTGGAAAGATACACAATTATCAAGCCACCGCAAGCTACATGCGAGATGCTCCTCGACATTGTCCAGGGACAGCGTGAAAGAACAGGTGCGTTTGTTAATCGGTTTATCCAAGCATCTCGGCGAATTCAGAATCTCAACGAAGAATTCGCCTTGGCTGCCATCAAGAAAGGACTTCGCAAGGGGGGTCCGGGTACTTTGCGTTACGAGGCGCACATGAAGAAAATGACTACTTTGAGAGAATTTGTAGCCTTTGCTGAGGGTTACATCCGTGCTGAGGACGATAATGGCAGTCCTACGAGGTTCCGATCCCGATCCCCCCGTCCAACAAACAAACAGCAGACTCAAGATAGGTCTCGCAATCAAAGAGAACCTCGGCAAAACCAACCAACCGAGCACACTTCCGGTACCAAAGGGTACCGACAGCATTTTGTGCGATATGCTCCTCTCACTAAGAAGCGGCATGAGATGTACAACATTATAGAGGGCATGTTCGATCTCCCTCCGCCGCTGCCAGAGAGCATTTTTACGGTGATTGACAACTCAAAAAAGTGTGAATACCACGGATTCAACGGGCACTCCACCGCAGAATGCCTTCAACTGAAGGACATCCTGGAAAGACTAGCCCGAGAGGGCAAACTGGTCGAATTTATCAACCCCGATTTCTTCAAGAAGTTCTTCAAGAAATACAATGGTCAAGGTAAGTTGTTTAAGAAACCTATCCCGTACAGACAGGATTACACAGGACCTCGGGTTGGTGAGGTCGCTCCCCAAAACCGGGATGGCCCCGAGACACGGCGCCCAGAGCGGCAGGGCAGCCCTGTCATCAATGTGATCAGTGGAGGCCATCGCGGTACTGCCCGGCCAATCATGCCACGCGACAATCGAAAACCGTACCCCACTGTCCTACCGGTTGAAACCATGAATGATAAAAAACGGCCTCGACCTGAGGAACTGATATCTTTTTCCGAGAAAGACCTCGGTACAATTTCGGGCCCGCATGATGATCCCATAGTGCTTAACCTCAAGATCAACACTCACCGAGTTAAAAGGGTGTTAGTTGATACTGGCAGCTCGGCCGACATCTTGTATTTACCAGCCTTTATGCAAATGGGCCTCAACACTCGCGCCCTCCAACAACACATATCACCCTTGATAGGCTTCACTGGAGACGCCCTTCAACCTTCGGGGAATGATGCCACTCAAAGTGACATTCGGTACATCCCCTCGGACAGTGGAAGTCATGGTGGACTTCCTCATCGTGAATGCCCCTTCTGCGTACAATGCGATCTTGGGAAGAGCGACCTTGAATAAAATTGGTGCTATCATTTCTCCTTCTCACCTCAAAATCAAGTTCCACACTGAAAACGGGATAGGGGAAGAATGTGGCCAACAGCAGGTAGCTCGCGAATGCTACATGACAACCATTCAAGGTCATGGAGGTTCTGTTCACCAAGTCGATCAGCCTGATGCAAAAACCAATCCACAGCGGTTGCGATCTAGTACTGACTTTTTGCCTCCAAACACCGACCTTGCATTGGACCCAGTGGATAAAGCTGAGGCGAAAGCTCCCCTTGAGCCCGTTGATGAAGTCGAGCAAATTGAATTAGGTGACGGTAAAACACTTAATGTAGGAAAGGCGATCCAAGGGTCGGCACGGGCCGAGTTAATCAAATTCCTCCAAGAAAACCAATCTGTTTTCGCTTGGACTGCAGCCGACATGCCAGGAATTCCTAGGTCAATTGCCGAGCACCGATTGCACATCAAACCAGGCTCAAAACCAGTCAGACAGAGGAAGCGCAATATGGGGGACGAACGACAGCAAGCCGTTAAGCGAGAGGTACAGAAATTACTTGACGCTGGCTTTATAAGAAATGTCGAATGCCCAGAATGGACAGCCAATCCCGTGCTCGTCAAGAAATCCAATGGCGACTGGCGTATGTGTATCGATTATACCGATCTCAACAAAGCTTGTCCTATGGATCCTTTCCCTTTGCCCAAAATCGATCAATTGGTCGATTCAACCTCGGGACATGCTTATCTCAGTTTCATGGATGCCTTCTCCGGATACAATCAGATCCGGATGAGCCAAGCCGACGAGGAGAAAACTGCTTTTACTACCAATTCGGGACTTTACTGTTACCGGGTTATGCCTTTCGGATTGCGCAATGCTGGGGCTACATTCCAAAGAATGGTTAACACCGTTTTCGAAGGCCAGATTGGACGAAATGTAGAGGCATACGTAGATGATCTACTCGTTAAAAGCATATCTGACCTCGACCATGTCCGAGATCTCCGCGAAACCTTCGCGACATTAAATTCAGCCAACATGAAGCTCAACCCAAAGAAAAGCTTCTTCGGTTTAACTGGTGGTAAATTCCTTGGCTTCATGGTTTCTATGCGAGGCATTGAGATTCATCCTTCCAAATCACAAGCCATACTCGACATGAAGCCCCCCCGAAATCTCAAAGAACTGCAATCTCTCACCGGTAAACTGGCCGCTCTCAACAGGTTTATTGCGAGATCTGGGGATGTGTTTTTTCCTTTCTTTAAGGCCATGCGCAAGTCGGCCAAATTTGAATGGACAGATGAATGTGCGATAGCCTTTGAAAAGGTCAAATCCTATCTCGCCAATCCACCGTGCCTCAGCAGGCCAACTACAGGTGACACCTTGGTGTTGTATTTGGCAACAACAGGGCATGCAGTAAGCGCTGCCCTTGTTCGCGAAGAGGGACGCGATCAGAAGCCGGTCTATTTCGTTTCACATGTACTCCGGGATGCCGAAACCAGATACTCTCAGATTGAAAAGGCGGCATATGCTCTAGTCATAGCCGCACGGAAGTTGAGGCCTTACTTTCAATCACATCCTATCAAGGTGTACACCGGGATTCCACTCAAGAAGGCCTTCGCAAATTTTGATTCATCCGGGCGATTACTAGCTTGGGCACTCGAGTTATCCGAGTTTGATGTCTCTTTCCACCCCCAGAATGCCTTGAAGTCTCAGATCTTCGCCGACTTTATCGCTGAATATTCTGGACTTCCTCCCGAATCTGAGGGGCGTTGGGTGATTCATGTCGATGGTGCCTCTTCATTACAAGGGGCGGGAGCCGGGGTATCCCTCACTGGTCCACAGGGGGAAACCCTGAATTATGCTCTTCACTTTCAATTCCCGGTTACAAACAATACCGCGGAATACGAAGCCATGATAGCGGGCCTAAGGTTGGCTAAAGAGTTAGGAGCCCGCGAGGTTCACCTCCGAAGCGATTCTGAGTTGGCAGTCAAGCAAATCAATGACGAATGCCGAGTTATGGATGACAACTTGCGCAAATATCGACAACAGTTCCACCAGCTCAAGAGTCACTTCGACGAGGTCAACATTCAACATGTTTCTCGCAACAAAAATTGCCAAGCCGATGCTTTATCCAAACTCGGTGCTTCGGGCAACCTTGACAAAGAACGGCCCGTAATTGTTATGGATGTTCCCGAATCCAGCATTCACACTGATACCACAGCTGTTCTCGTCCTTAATGAACCCGGTGAATCCTGGTTCACCCCGATGTGGAATTTCCTTAACACGGGGGGTCCTACCCACAGACCAATTGGAAGCCCGACGTCTGAAAAGGATCGCGCCCATGTATTCTATTTTCAACAATCATCTCTATAAACGGGGATACGTGCGACCTTGGCTCAAGTGTATAAACGAAGAGATGGCTTCAAAAATGTTATCAGAAGTACATGAGGGCGTCTGTGGGAGCCATCAAGGGGCAAAAACTCTTGCAAAACGCATTCTCCGAGCTGGTTTTTACTGGCCAACCATGCAACACGATGCAGCGACTTTGGTCCGAAAGTGCGAACGGTGCCAATACCATAGCAAATTGAGTAACATCCCAGCATACGACCAAATATCCATCTCGGGGGCCTGGCCTTTTGACTTATGGGGTATAGACATAGTCGGGCCATTTCCCACAGCTGTTAGACAGCGCCGTTAGATTATCGTTGCGGTAGAATATTTCACCAAATGGGTTGAAGCCGAAGCACTAGCCACAATTACAGCCGCAGCAGCAGAGAAGTTCATTTGGAGGAACATCATTTGTCGTTTTGGCATACCACATGCACTTATCTCGGACAACGGAACTCAATTCAATGCAGCTCGCACCATCGCATTTCTCTCCAACTTGGGTATCCAAAACAATTTTACCTCGGTCAGCCACCCGGCTAGCAATGGATTGGCCGAAGTCACCAACCGTACAATCTTAGATGGTCTGAAGAAGAAAGTTGCAGAGAACAGGAAAAACTGGCCCGACATTCTTGATGGCATCTTGTGGGCTTATCGTACAACACCCCGAGAGGCTACACAGCAAACACCATATTCTCTAGTATTCGGGATGGAAGCAGTCACTCCAATCGAATTGATGGAACCATCTCTCCGCACTTTGGCATATTCCACTGAAGCAAACCGCGATGCACGTGCTGCTGACCTCGACCTCATCACCGAAGGTCGGGAGAAAGCTCGCATACGCACCATGGAATATCAACGATGAGTTAAGCGTGCATTCGACAAACATGTGGTACCTCGTGCGTTTCAACCTGGTGATTTGGTTCTCAAAACTGTTGAAGCTACTGGCAAACATGTCAGTAAACTCGCTCCTCAATGGGAAGGTCCCTTCAAGGTCATCCGACCCCGAGGAAAAGGCGCATACGAGTTGGAAGATCCGAGTGGTTTCATACTTACTCGACCATGGAACGCTTGTCACCTTCGGAAATTCTACACTTAATGTATGATTTTACTTTAACATTGTTTTACTTCCTATATTCCATGTAAAGTTATGGGCGAGATAAGCCTTTTCTGTTCCATTTCATGTATTTTACCTAGACCGAGATACAAGTTTTTGTATGGTCCTAGGCTGTTATCAATATATATATGATATTTGATTGTGTTCTTATTATTTGGGTACGAGATATATGAACGAAAGCCTTTTTGGCAACGAAATAAGTCTTGGTTAACATTCCCGAGATACACAACAAATAAATGTAGTCTTACGAGACGACGACTGTTAAAACAGTAATATAATTTGTGTTCGCGACATTAATCGAAAACCCCTCGGGGTAACGTATATGTTTCTCGCGACCTCTCTTTTCCCTGATGTCGATAAACAAAAAATAAGGGGGCAAGAAGGATATATACAAAGCATGAACCAAGATAAATATCGAAAGAAACACCTCGGGGAAATCAAGACAAGTTAAGAACTACGAAATGATAATAGTTTTAAGGATTACACAAATTTCTGTTAAACCCCTACATCTCAGGGGCGTGCACTATCACATTACAACATTTCTGTTAAAACCCCCACATCTCGGGGGTATGAATAAATTAATACATCACATTTCTGCTAACCCCCACATCTCGGGGGTATAAAATCATTTACTCCTAAAACAAAATAAATTTCTGTTACTTCCTCGGCTCGATATGATCCTGCGTATAAACAAAAACAAGGACTTAGTGAGCATAGGCCAGAATACAATATCTCGAGGAATAAGATATATAAATTTACACTTACAAATAGATGGGTCCACCTCTTTGGGGCTTTCATTTCCTCCTTCACGAGGTGAGATGTGAGCATCTAAAGTCGCCTCATTTCCTTGCTCGTCTGGGTTGATGGTCTCATCTTCTTCAGTTGCCCTCATTTCGAGGTCCACACTGTTACCTTCCGACTCAGAAGGCAAATCATCCTGCCCTTCAGACGGGGCATCTGGCAAGTCGAGATGCTTGGGCCATTTAGCCTTGGGCCAGGGATGGACGATACCTAAAACCGGATGATTCTCAAGCATAAGGTCCTGATTAATAGGAGTCCCATCCGGGTTCAAAAATAAATCACCCTCTTCATCCCAGCGGTAACCCGACAGATTTTTTGTAACAACTTTTTCGGGGTTCACCTCGGTAAACCCTACCTGTTCGGGTCTAAACGGGTAATGGTCGGCTAGTGCCAAGAGATAGCCATGCACGGTTGCTGTCATCATGTCAACACATGCATAAGGGACAGCTTGTGTGAAGGCTCTGCTGCCCAGAAATTTGCTAAGTGTTTTCTTTGGCAGCTCATGCATCTCGGCCTGAAGTCGGGCGTTCTCTGCCCTCACGTCCTCCAACTCTTTAGTTCGGGCCTCGAGTTCGGTTTTAAGACGTGCCGACTTGCCCTTGTAATCCTCGGCTTTGCGTTTTTGATGCTGCAATTTCTCCTCTGCCTCCTTACGCTGGGCATCCGCTTGCACGCCCACATGCGTTGCAAATTCGAGTTTGGCCTTAAACACAGCAGCTTGGCCATGCGCTATTCTCATTTTCTTATCCTTTTTTGCGGCCATCTGCAAAAAATAGTTCCTCTCCAGGACAGCTCTGTTCAACGCCTCTTGGTCAGTACGAATGACGAGGGAATCCCGTTTGTCCAGTGAGTCCTTCAGAAACCCGAAGTATACCCCGGCATCATGCAGTAAGCTTGATACATGACCAATAACTTGGTCGGGGTGCTCCTCAGCCCATTTCCTTTGGTACTGAGTGGTGGTTAACCTGAAGGTTTCCCGAGAAAAGGCAGCATGAACCTCGGGATGGTTTACCTCGTCCTGCATCAGCGAATATCCGGGAAGATAGGCCAAAATACTGTCCGGGAAACCCCGAGAAATATTTGTACCCCACACAAAACCAGTTTGTTGCGCCTGGTCAGAAACTCGCGACTTCAGGTACTCCCTATGTTCCTCTGAGGGATCCCACACGTTGGCGGCTGCGTCGTCAATAATTTTGTCTAATTCCCCTTGAGCAGCGTCAACTTGGGCTTGGGAAGGTTCCTCTACAACCTCCTGTGGTCTACCCGATACAATCTCGGATTGAATCTTTTGCTTTTTGGCCTCGGGATGACCAGAAGCCGGACCCTTTCCCTTTTGCTCCCTTGTCAGACGTGGATGTGGAGGAACGTCTGAAGATATTTCCTTCCTCTTTTGAGACCCCGCGAGTTTGGAAGAACCGGAGGTGTTGTCCTTGACACTCTTCCCGGTATGTGCCGATCTCGGCTGACGAGTTACCGGGGTAGAAGACGACTTCGGTGTTTTTTGAACTATAGCCGCCTTTGGCTTGGATGGGTTCTTAACCCCTTTCTTCTGAACAACCCCGCCCTCCGGGTTAGCTACGAGTGGAAAGGAACTAGCGGCCTTCCAAGGCAATGCCATATAACCGTGACCTGCGACATTGAGGGCATGCGAAAGTTAGTACATTATTCATGTTATTAAGATAGATAAATAAATATGATGCACAGGTATACCGGTGTAAATTAAAAGCAAAAGACACTAACTTGTGAAATAACAATCAAGAATTTCTTTAGCCTCTAAATCAGCTGTAGTCAGGGGATCAGGTGAGGTCGGCATCAATTTTTTCTTTTCTAGACGGCGCCATTCCTTTTGTACCTTCGAAAAACATTTCAGTTCCTCCGGGTTCTCGAGATATACCCACCCGTGGTTCCACTCGTCCGCTTTGGACAATTGTTCAAAAAGCGCCAAACCATTAGAACGCTTCCGTATCGCGAGATAACTTTCACTGTTATATAACACGGTGAAGTAATGGAAGAATAACCCGACACTCGGGAAATATTTCTTTAAGTCGGGCAAGTAGTCGAATACATATTTGAAGCTCATGATGTAACACCACGCGGGTGCGGTCAACTGTGCAGGAGCCACTTCGAGATGTCGCAACATCTCGCGTGCGAATTTGGACAACCTTATCTTGAACCCGCACTTTGGCATTTTCCAATATATGCACATGCCGCGCTCTGAGTCGTGAGCTCGGTCATTTGGACCCGGAGCTACCATCCGAACTGCCTCTCGAGAATACTCTTCTCTGCTGCCCTCCAGCACAAGTTCGTTGTAGAAGGCATTACAATAATCTTCACACTGGACAACCAGCTTGGGTGAAATACCAGCAAATGTAGGGAAGTTAGTATCATTTGCGTGGCCATCTCGGGAAACTATTATTTTCTTGGCCTTTTGGTTTTTGGGTTTCGAAGGCCCTTGTGATGTTCCCACGGGGGTGTCAACTAGTTCACCCCGAGATGGACTTTCGTGCTCCTCTCCTTCAATATATTCTTCCTCTTCATTATCTCCCGACATCGCGTCAGAATATACGGGAGTCATCCCATATAAACTCTTGCCCCTACCAGGGCGGGGGGGTGAAAAGGATAGTGGGGACATCGCCTCATAGGTATGGGGGGATTGGTCCCGAGGTCCACCATGTTCTTCGGCCATTTCTAAATTTACGAATAAACAGGATTGGCTTAAGTCACCGACTTTACTAGTACAATATCAGTTTCTAAAAGCATTTATGTTACTGATGCACATTAGTTGTCACAGTTCTGGTAGGCAAATAGACTCTTATAACATTACCATACTTATGTTATTCATTACTTTACTCCCTAACTTCGGCCAATAACATTACAACATGCTGGATGTGCCAATTCAAGGCCAGTTACCGAGGTGATAAAGGCTTACCTTTTTGGAGGTTGAAATGCTCGACTTTCGTCCGACGTCCACTTCGCGATTGGCAGCTCCTGAATTCCGAGAATGTTTTTGCTCTTTCGCTCCGATATCAAATGGTAAGTAAACGATACTGCATAAATGGGGGGGGCCGAAATATATAGAGATTTCCTTTTTTCCCGCTCAATACTTGCGTAGTTTTCGAAACGACGCTACGAAACGTCGCGTTGTCCCTTTTCATCATGGCGACGCCTCGGTTCCCGCGCTCATTCACCGGTCGCGAGCTCTCACCGAGTTAACGCGTGCCACGTGTCAAGTAGGGATTGCACCATCACCTCGTTTCCCTGACTGATTTGATGGGTGATTTGATGGCTGACGGCGGGTTAACGGAAGACGAGGCGTCAGGCATTTAATGCCGATATACTATATAAACTTCCTCCGTCTCCCTTTAACGATCCATCAACCGTACTTTTTTCTTTATACCTCGCGCTATCACGAGATGACTGATCAAATGAATGATGAGGTTACCAGTCAGAAAGGTGATATTCCGTCACCTCCACCACTCCCTCCACATCCATGCCCCGAGGTCGCCATCAACAAGTCAAACGAAGAAGGCGACCCACTAGCTTGGGACCGATGTGCCATTTGCAAGTTGAGGGGGTACTCTCCGCAAATGTTTCATTGTGACGACTGCGAAGAAGCTTTTCATCCCGGGTGTTCGGCTCGACGTTCACCTCGGAATCATCACGACCCTCGCTTCACATCTTTCACTTGCAAGCAATGCCTTGTTCAAGCACGCCAGAACAAGCGTTGCTGTCAGGAATAGTTTTAGTTAGAAATAGTATGTCGCATGTCGTATTTAGTTTCAATTTTATATTGTATGACTGTGATGTTAATGAAATTTTATTAAATGTTTTCATTTCTTATCTTAATTACATCAAGGTTCATCTCGACCTCCATCCTGATAAAAATAAACGATATACTTATGCACCCCACTACGGCTAACGATATGCTCCGTAGCGAAGTCGTTATAACCCGAGGTGTATGCCACCTAGGAGGGGTGCACCATCCCTATCACTTGTTCATATGTGATTATTTATGCGGGTAGTTGGGAAGATAGCTCTGACAACTTTATTGTCATTAATACCACTGCACATAACTCTTATTATAAATAGAGTACCCCCGAAGCATAACATTGGACAAGAAAATTCTAACCCTTTCTCCTTCAACCAACACTCTTATCTCGCGTTAATTATGTCTGTTCAACAACACATTAGCAAGTTCCTTGCAAGACGCGAAGAACTGCGCCAAGGTATTCCACCTCGTTCTGCTGGCCCATCCAGCTCAAGCCGAGGTCCTGGACGTATCCTCACGTCGGTGGAACGGGAGCAGTTAATGCACGCCTTCCCTACTGATTTGGATTGGATGCTGGCCAATGAATCCCTTGCCATTAAGGATTTCTTGAACTACAAACTGGAAAAATATAAAGCGTTGAACGATGAAATCGACACCGCCGACCTCCTTGGACCTCTTAGGGATTGTTTGGCCTGTGGACAATCAGCCCCAAAAAAAGACATGGTCAAATGTCGGGGTTGTCGCACATGGTGGCATTCCTCCCATTTTCTGATCCATGATCGATTGGATCCTCGACGTCGTTTCTTCAGGTGTTTATCTTGCACACACCGACTTCCTACGGGACCTACCTTGGCAACAGCCACTCCGACCCAAATTTGGACAGATGATCATTTCGAGGATCCCGACAACGATTTGTTGGATTTCCTTCCCTCGCCTCCGTGACTTGTTTAATAAGTCGCACAAGGATTTTTTCATGTTTTTCAGTTCGCTAATTTTTTAATTTCCTAGCTTGTCCCGAGTTGTAACAAGTCCTTAATACATTGCAGTTCCTTTACATTGAAGTTCTTTTACATTTTTTATCGCTTTTCTTTCCGCTTTTCAACTAACAAAAAAAAATAAAAAATAAAAAAAATAAAAAAAAAAATAAAAAATAACAATAAAAAAGGGGGGGAAAGGAGGCAAATATGCCTATTTTAAAACCTGCCTATTTTAAACTTGCCAATTTAATGGTATACAGTTGGGCAGATAGCGGTTCGACGACTATAAATAGGGTATTTCTTACAGGACAGGGACACACTTTTCCCTACATACTTTCCCTTTGCTTTTGTTTCTTAGAAAAAACATTTCCACCTCGCATCTATCATGTCTGTTAACCGACATGCTTTAGAGTTCCTAGCGGAACGTGCAAGGCAACGTCGAGCTATTGAACGTCGAATTATCCCATCTCGCCCTGTTGGTTCATCCAGCTCCAGCCGAGGTCCCCAGCGACGTGTACTTACAACCGAGGAGAGGGAGGACTTGATCCAAGACTTTCCCAATGACTTGGATTGGATGCTAGATAACGAGTCCGTCTCCATCCGAGACCTTTTAAATTACAAGCTGGCGGTATTCAGGGAGGTGGGCGACGAATTTAACATCGTCGAATTCCTCGGACCTCTTCGCGATTGCCTGGCATGTGGGAAATCTGCCCCAAAAGAAGACATGGTCAAATGTCGGGGTTGTCGCACATGGTGGCATCCCTCCCATTTTTTGATTCATGATCGGTCAGATCCCCGACGTCGATTCTTCAGATGTCAAACTTGCCAAAACCGACATCCCAATGCACCCACACTGGCTACAGCTACTCCGGACCAGATTTGGGAAGACGATCATTTTGAAGATCCGGATAGTGAGATGATGGACTTCATCCCTTCACCTCCGGGATTTCATTAAATTACTTATAAGAATAAAAGCTAATAGGCTAAGTAGATCCACCTTTTATTTTTTGCTTGAAGCCTTAGTTCATCTCGAGTTGTAGCCTTTATTTCTGATTGAATCTTTTAGTTTAGCTCGAGTTGTAACGAGTCTTTATTAATATAAGAAGGGTTTATTTATGTTTGGTACTTTTTTAATAATTGTGCTTTCATGAGTTATACACCCTCAAGTCGAAAGCATCTCGCTGATGCATTCCGACTTCGGGGGCTAATGATAGGGCCATGTTCCACAGGCCCTTTAATTTAAACTGGGCCATGAACGACTGGGATTCGGACCTCACTAAGAGGCCAACCCGAAGTTATATGAAAGGCCCAAATATCCACCAAGTCGGGGCCCAATACAGCGGCCCCAATATGCCTTAAATGGGGATCGTGTTAACCGACATGCGGGATGATAGTGGAAACGGCTAACTTAATGCCTCCCATCCCAGTAACGGCTGACATAACTACCCACGTCCTCCATAACTGCCCGAGATAGCAGTTATGGACGGACTATATAAGGCAGTGATTCCCATGAAGCAGGGACACTTTTTCCAACCACAAGAGAGATCATACAGGATAGAGTCAGAATCTCTCACAATCCACCCCGAGTTCACAACTCCCTTCACACCTCGGCCTGCCATCTTTTGGCAGGACGAATCCGACTCAGCCCAATTTCTCATACGGCCTCATCTCCCGAGATAGGACGTATCAGATGGTATCAGGTTATGAGAATATGAGGTACGCATGACAGGTAGTGCGCAGTTCAGAGCTGCGTGGGTGGTAAGTTTATAATTTTTCAAATATTGATGGTAAGGTAAGAATTTTGCAATATTAAGATGGTAATTAAATTATTTTCGGTGGGGACAGAGCGTGTGAAATTGAGAATGAGAGAACATGAAAATGAATTGAGTTGAACGGTTGAAGTAACAGAATATCCTTCTCTCTGTTTATTAAAAAATAATTAAATTTTTAACGATATTAACTTAGATTGAGAAAATATGAAATTGTATTTAATCTTTTAGTAAGTCCGGTTGTGTTTTCTTATTTTTAGATATTTTTCAATCTATTCTGGTTTCTTTTAGACTTTAATAAGGGTTATCATTTTTTTTTTTTTGTATGAGTTGTCAAATTCAAAATCAACGCTTGGATGAAATTGTACAGTCCGTTTGAGTAATTTAATAACTTAAAAGTGCGTTCAGAATTAATAAAAAATATTTAATATTCATGTGATGTGATGAATTGTATTCTTATTGATTTTTTTTCGTGTGTGAAAATTGTTGTGATAATAATTTCTTGTAAGTTTTAGATATTATGTGGCACAAAACTGTCAGCTACAGTGATTTAATCACATAAAAATGACTCCGTAATTAATTAAAAATGTATAAATAAATGTACAGTTTGCAGCAAATATTGTATAACACCTATATTTGGTGTAGAAAAATAATATATTCTTTCGAAATAGCTCTAATAATAATAATATAATTAGTGTAAGTTTTATATATTATTTTGCGCAAAACTATTAGTTTTGGTGATAGAATCAATTTAAACATGTCCAAATTAATCAAACACGTCCAATGCATTATATTTGCTTAATTGCATTTACTGTAGATTTTGTGCATGCATGTATTAGATAATATTTGAGGTATATATATATAACTATTGATTTTAATTATAATCGCTGCAAATTACTTCAGAATTAATCAAAAGTTTCTAATATGCATTCAATTTGAAGTAAATGTTAGAATGCATTAATATATTTGTGTAAGACTTGATATATTCTTTCGAAATTGTTCGAATAATTATTTGTGCAAGTATTATATAATATTTGAGATATAATTATCAAGTTTGATGGTTTAATCAAGAATTAGTATTTGGTTTAGTAGCAAAAACACATGGTCTCTATTTAAGAAGTCATAGGTTCAAAATCAGATGGTAGAAATTATTTGTTGTAATAACAATAGTATTAAATAGTTGAGTGGTTTAACCTCCAACTTTACTAAAAAAAAAAAAATTTGATGATTCAATCACTTTAAATGAATCCATAATTAACTAAAAGTATCTACTACAAATTTACCCTTATTTTTGTATAAAAATTGATATCGAAAATTTACTCTAATAATAATTTGGGTAAGTTTTTGATATGGGGCATAACAGTCAATTTGATATTTAATCACTTGATATATGTCCAAAATTAATTAATAATATGTAATATGCATGCACGTCTGATGAATTGAATTCCCAGCGTTTTTATTTGTGTAAAAATTGTTGTATTATGATGAAATTGCTCTAATAATAATTTGTTGCAAGTTTGATATTATTTGGCGCAAAATATTCAATTTTAGCGATTTATTCACTTTAAATGAGTCCAAACTAAACGAAAACATCTAATATGCATACAATTTGCAGTAGTAGAACTATGGTATTGATTATTAAGCTCGCCAAGTTCTCTGTGGTGTTAGCTCCAAAATTTATTGGACTAACTTTAAATGACGCATCCAAATTGTTGAAATTGATCTGCTTTACCAATTAATGATGCATTAACATATCAAATTTATAAAAATTTTGAATTAATTCAGTATAAGGTTAAGTAGTCAAAAAATGAAAAAAAAAAATAACGTAGTAAAATTAACTGGTAATTCTTATTTATTTGACTACTTGACTTTGTACTAAATTAAGTAAAATTTATAAATTTGACATATAAATGCATCAGTTATGAAGTAGACCAATTTTAACTATTTAGATTTGTTTTTTTTTAATTATTTTGATAGGTTTTGGAGTTAAGCTCACCAAAAGACTTTGTATGCTTAAGAGCACCCAAGTCTTGCTCCAAAATTTATTGGACTAACTTTAAACGAGGCATCCAAATTGTTAAAATTGATCTGCTTTACCAATTAATGACGCATTTACATATCAAATTTATAAATTTTTCGAATTAATTTAGTATAAGGTTAAGCAGTACAAAAATGAAAAAAAAAAAATTAACGTAGTAAAATTAACTTGTAATCCTTATTTATTTGACTACTTGACTTTGTACTAAATTAAGTAAAATTTATAAATTTGATATATAAATACATCGGTTATGAAATAGACCGATTTTAACTATTTAGATTTGTTTTTTTAAATCATTTTGATAGATTTTGGAGTTAAGCTCACCAAAAGACTCTGTATGCTTAAGAGCACCCTATATTGGCGTAAATATGTCTTTTGGTGAGCTTAAGAGCACCCTACATTGGCATAAAGATTGTTATATATCCTTTCAAAATTGCTTTTAATAATAATTTTGTAAGTTTTAGATATTATTTGATGCAAAACTATTGGTTCTGGTGATTTGATATCTTTAAATGTGTCCAGAATTAATAAAAAAATTAAAAACATCCAATATGGAGTAGAACTAGGGTGTTCCTAAGCTCACCAAGCTCTTCGTGAGCTTGACTCTAAAATCTATCGAATTGACTTCAAACGACATTTTCAAATTGTCAGATGTTCAATCTATATTAAAATATGCTTGGAGACCAAGTTTTTTGCTTTAATCACTTGAAACAACTCTAGAATTAATCAAAAATATCTATTATGATTTGAATTTTCAATAGTTCTATACTACACATGGCATAAAACGTATATATCCTTTAATAAATGACCTAATAGTGAATTGTGTAAGTTTTAGATATCACTTGTAGCATGACCAAATACACCTAATGCATATGCAATTTGGTAAATTGCATTGCTGCTTAATTTGTGTTCTTACCGTCACCTGTGAGTAAATTTATTTGTGCTAAATCATATCGATTTTGGCCAAATTGATTAAAAACATGAACAAAATCACAATCACGCTTTATATGTCTTTCAGTAAAATTTTATACATTACACTTGTTGTATTTGTTTAATTTAGCACGAATATGTTGATGCAACGGATAATGAACACAAGATAAGGATTATCAATTAGTTTTGATTATTTTAGAACCACGAATGCGATTCATATTGATTCAAAACATCAAATTAAATACACAAGATAATAAGTCATGGTACGTATTGCTTTACCGACAAAAATTCAGGAAAAGTTTTGAATATTCGGGAAAGGTTCAGCGGAGTCAAAAATTCGTGATTCGGAAATAATTCAGGTATAATTCAAGAATAATTCAGAATTATAGATTGAGTTCCGACCGGAGATCTTGCCCTACAGGAGAGGAAAACAAAATCACGAATAATTTGTAAAATTCAAAAAAAGTTCACAAAATTTACGAATAATTAGCAATTTTTTTGAAATAGTTCGAGAAATCTAATAACATGCGAATTGATTCGCCTATAGCTCAAATCAGAATAATTCGCAAATCTTGTTACAATGATTGTCATGTTCGTATGTTTTATGGAATCAGAGTAGGTCCGATGGATGTGATGACCATTCGATCTACATCAAGATTCGTGTGATATGTATCAAAATCCGTGCAAATCTATATCAATTTCCGTGCACACAAGATCTTGATACTAATCGTATAGTCCTAAAGCTAATTGAACCTAAATGTAGGTCCGATGCCCATCGGACCTACTCCTATCTCATGTTTTATTGTACTTGTTATTTCTTTCATTAGGCCTTAAAATCTCATAAATAAAAAATTCATCATCTTGTCGGCCCAAGCCCGTTTCCGCGTTAGGTCACAAACATTTGTCGTAAAATCATAAAATGACCAAACTCTGCCAACAAAAATTTGACTAATTTACCATTTCAGATCTGACACACGACTACCTTTGATTAGTAAGTATACAAATATGAGATAGGAGTAGGACCGATGGGCATCGGACCTACATTTAGGTTCAATGAGCTCTAGGACCGTACGATTAGCATCAAGATCTTTGCGCACGGAAATTGATACAGACTTGCACGGGTTTTGATACAGAGCACACGAATCTTGATGCAGATCGAATGGTCATCACATGACCTACTCTGATTCCTACAAATATAGTACATGTATTGCTTAAAGTATTTGTTTCCAGTAGACAATATGTTGACTTCTTTTTTGTTCAGAATATTTTTAGATCAGTACTCCTCTCGTTACTCTTGACTCACATCTCACTCAAAGACAGTATATTAAAAAAAAGGAAGCACACCGAGAAAAGCAAAGATAAATACAAAAAAATCCAACCGAACCGAAAAAGAAAAAGGAAAGGGAAGCAGCAGGCGCAAAAAGCAGGGGGAGGAGAGAGAAGCACAGTGCATCTAATTCGAAGAAAGAGAGGCGCAGTGCATGGACCTGGAGATCTCGCGCGGTTTACTCCGGTTTGGTCCGGTTTTCTTCTTGATCTGGATTGCTTCACTCCTCGACTCGATTAATTTGAACTATTTCTAGCGTTAGCACAAGGGGACCTGTGAGATGAGGTCTTCAGGTGAATTTCAAATATTTTCTCCTTTTTTGGGATTTCTGAACACATTTTGACGGAAAGCTTGGAGCTTTTGTCCGTGTAGTTTGTATTTGCTTTAACAGCCTTGAAAATTGCCTATTATCACTAAAATCAAGTGGTTTTAGCTGCTGCAAACTTGGGAAAAAGCAAAAAAATTACGGGAAAGGGAGTGAATGGGTGCTTTGATGTCTAATTCATCCATTTCAAAGGCAATTTGTAATTTTTTAGGTCAGAGATGCAACTTGGTATTTTCCAATTGCATTTCTATATAATTAAGTAAAATCTTTTGTATTGTCCTTTGTGTATATTTCTAGTTACATTTGAGCTTTGATTTGGTGTTTTTGGCTAAATGGCAGATACCATTCACTTTTGTTGGTAGTACTTACTTGTATGGGGTAATATAGTGCCAGGTCACATGATTGGAAAATGAGGAACTTTTGCTGCTGGAACACTTTTTTTTCCAAAATTAATTATGTTACTAAAATTAATTAATTATACTGTTGATGTACAATGGTATTCCATGTGGCAGAATCTAATTGGCTTCCTAACTAAAAACCGACAATTATTTGATAAATTTACCATACGTTTGTCTCTTGAAAGTTTTGCTTTTAGGAGACCATCACGTCATTAACTTTGTGCCTAATTATTAAGTTAAAACCAATAATCTTTTGCCTTTCGTTAGAACACAGTTCTTAACTAAATGCATAGTTTGGAGTTGTCGAAAGTTACTCTTTTGAGCTTCATGGAACCGGCTATATAAACAGCTAAGCTGACATATGTTTCGTTTGTATTGTATTTTATTATTCTTTTATGTGTCAAGATCTGAGATCTACATGTTTCGTTTATCTATCGTTATTTGGTTTGCAGGTTCAGTCAACATTGTGAACAGAAAATTCTGGCTGATGTATTTGGGTATATTTATTCTATTTGTCAACACTTTACCAAAGTCGATTGGTCAGTCGTCAGAAGAGGTACAAGTTCAAGAGCTTTCTTCTTTGCACAGATGGATGACGGTTCAATCTGACTTCTCTTCCAGGGTATAACTATCAATTTAATCTGCATTTATGATAATTGCAATGGCCTACGTAGATTGATTTGGAATGGCTGCATGAGCCTAAATTAAGCAGCTAAAAATAAAATACAGAAAACAAAATCAAATTAAGGTGTTAGCTTCCATATGCAAGAGTATACTGGAACAATGCTGAACCTAAGGTTGCCTTCCTCTTTGTCTTTTGTTTTTTAAAAAATTGTAAATTTGCCCAATGTATCAGCATTTGCGTTCCTGTCATAAATTGTGGTATTTACAAAAATCTAAACATAACTTTAGTGTTGCTTAGTTGCATAATCCAGTTAACAGACAAAAATTGAAAATATGTATCTTGTGGAAGTTAACAACACAAGGTGTATTTTTGACCTACAAAACATACGTCTAGAGACAAAGAGAAGTAGTATTCCTTGCCTAATTCAAAAGTAGTATCTTTTGATACTATAATAATGTTTTTTTCTCAAGACAAGGCTAATAGTGGCGCCTTTTGCAAGAAGCCCTTCTCCATTCTTATTCTTTCTTTTTAACCAGAATATTGTATGCAGGAAAGGATTTATGATTCTGAAACAAGACTAGAGAGGAGACCCCTTCTATTCAAAAATGAGTCTCTGCTGGTCAGTATAGGACCTGTTTCGAGCCCAAGTCATGGACCGAAACGACTCAAACTGCTTTCTCGGCGCCTCGCTCCAAACCTTTCTCCAGTACCTCCTTCAGTGGCTATCACGAGTTCTGATGCAGCCCCACCAGCTCCAAATAGTAGTTCAAACTCAAACTCTACCTTGGCCCCTTCAGGTCTTGTTGAGCCTCCTGTATCACCCCACACTGGTGAGTTGGATATATATATTCTGGATTGTCTTTCACATACTTAATGCAAATCAATCCTGCTATTTTATAATAACTGCGCAAAGCACCCTCTATTTGTATTATTGCATCCTACATAATAAAGTTGGAACCAGGATCATTGGTTCATGCAACATTAACAGGTAAAAAATCCTCCTAAATTATTTTTTGAGCTATAACCTAATTAGAAAGAAGGGAGTATTGCTTGTAATAGTATAAATAATGCTTAACTAGCTTGCTGGCATTTTTTGAAAAAAAAATTCTAATTTTTACAACACTGCATGTACTGATCCATGCATAGCATACTTAAAATTCAACTATATAATCTTACAATCCTAATTCCGGCCAGGTTGCTGCGGGCCCAATATGGTGCTTCGTCAAACGAGGACCAGGGACTGCATTCTCAGTAACTGTGTTTATCCCATCAAGATTGAGTTTTTCTTGCGTAATGTTTCTCTCACCTCAAACTGGAGTTCCAAGTTCCTGGAAGAGCTTGCTTCACAACTTAACTTACATGTTAGTCAGTTCGAGATCGTCAATTTCTATGTAGTTGGTGCCACTGGGTTGAATATTTCAATGGATATAGCGCCTGAGAAGGAGATTAGCTTTTCTCAAATGGAAGTGTACAAATTGAGTGATGAGCTGGCAAGTCATAAAGTTAGAATTAGTCCTGAGTTGGTTGGGGACTATCAGCTTCTTAATTTCACCTGGAACAGGCCCCCAGCTCCATCACCCGGTATAAATTAGTTTAATTATGGAATTTATCTTGTTTTCTTGGTAACTAGTAGTAATATCAAAGGTTGCCGTAATAACCTCAGAATAACCTGACAACAATTTAGGATCTGGCAAGCAAACAAAAAAACTGATCACCGTGCTTAAATTACATGTACCGTTTTCCTTATTGAGATTACCAATAGCTATGCGCTTAGAAGTGGATAACCACTAACAATTGTGATCTTGATAAAATATCATTCAGTAAAAGAACCTTTCTTTTTCTCTCTCGTGTTTTTTTTTTTGGTGAGGATCCACTGACAACAAATTAACTTGATGAAATTTGTAAGTTGGAGATCCAGTGATTGTAATCTATATGATATGCCTCTCATATATATGAAAAATGATGAAATTTGATGCAAATTTCACCATTCATCAAATGACTTGAAATATACAACAGTCGATATTTAAAGGCATTTGATGGAATATCAAATGACATTCAAATTACACGAGAATTGATACACAACCAAACAAACAATCCATAAGGCAAACAACATGTCTAATTTTTCTTACTTGATTTGGGAAAATATTCAAGGTTTTGGAATTAAGCTGTTGTCAATGGATCCAAAACTTTGTTTTTTAAACTAAAGGCTAACATATCCCTAATATAAGGGCTGTTGGTTCATTTTGGTCAAATTTGTTGACCTGATTGTGTGCAGATAAACTCATGAACATGCTTGAGCCCCCTGCTCCAAAAAAAGAAAGAGTACTATTAGCGTGACTGTAGTTGAGATTTGGAAGAAACTTGATGAAATGAGAGAATTGTTGTGAGTGTAGTTTGGGAGTTCTTGATGAAATCAAGGATGATGTGTATTCTAATTTTAACAGGTTGCTTTTAGGTGTTTCTTGTTTGTAGAGTACTGTGGTATTTGAAACTTCACAAGGGTACTCAGAAATGATACTTTATAGTAATGTTCAAATCTATCATTTTGGTTCATTCACTAGAATACAAACATGATACTGGTACACTGGAATTAATTGCTTTATCTAAGTTTCGAGCATACTCTTTCTTTCATAATAGGCTATACCAAAATTTTACTAGTACAGAATGATAAAGCATTGTCTATGTCACAAATATACAGAACCCTTTTAATTCTGTTTATTCTATTTTTTATTTATTTCAGCTCCAGTGATGGCTATATCACCAATGGCTGCACCACCGACCAAAGTGCCCCATTTGCCAGTTCCTAGTAGAAGTTCACAGGAAAATAGCAATGCCCGTTCAAATTTACTTACCATAATTGGAATTTGTGTTGGTATTCTAATCGTGATTTTTGTAGTTATCATAATAATTTGTGCCTGCTCTCATTGCAAGTCCAACGAGCTGCTGGCAGGAGATGTTGAAACTTGTAAGTTTCTTTTGACTTCTCTCTTTCGTCTCAGTATTTCCCAGTTTGTACCAATACAGGACCCAGGTGTTGCTTCACCTTTGTTGATGCCAGATCAAATTTTTTTCATAATAGACCAATAATAAGTGCAAGAATACACCAAAAAGGAAGCATATTTGAATCAATCTAGTGCCAGCTTAACTTGTTCTTCCTATATTTCATTATTATTGGTAATAGGCTAATAGTCTTTTGTATCAGTATATGACTTGGATGGAACAGCAGTCTGTAGTTCTGGTTTAACTGATACCAGTATCATTAACTAGACCCAATTCTTTCATAAAACCTCATAACACCAAAATGTTTTAATTTGAGAGAAATGCTAAAGATTCAAATTTGTTACATAATGGAGCAACCAGACTATACATGTTAGCATTTATAATTTAGGACCAAATTACTGGACTGCGCTCTGTAGTCTCCTAAAGCAAATGAGCTCAGGAACCAAATGAAAAAAAAAAAACTGATTCCTTATTTTCTTTTGTTTATCAAAAGTAAATAAACCAACTTCAGTTCGAGATGCAATATCTGCATGTGGATCTCTCCCACGACCCACTTCGACCCGTTTCATCTCCTATGAAGAGCTTAAAGAAGCCACCGATAACTTTAATCTCTCGTGCATGCTTGGTGAAGGAGGCTTCGGCCGAGTCTTCAAGGGGGTTTTAATTGATGGCACAGCTGTGGCCATAAAGAAGCTGACAAATGGGGGCCACCAGGGGGACAAGGAGTTCCTGGTTGAAGTTGAGATGCTCAGTCGGTTACACCATAGAAATTTGGTCAAGCTGATTGGGTATTATAGTAGCAGGGACTCTACGCAGAATTTGCTGTGTTATGAGCTCATACCAAATGGGAGCTTGGAAGCTTGGCTTCATGGTACAAAATTTTAATCCTAATTTTGGGTTATTCATAGGTACATAAAGGTTTACTGTTCAAAATTTTGTAGCAGTACTGGGATTTCATACTGACGGAGCACCTCCCTAGCACTGCTGGAATGTTTCGTGTTTCAGTAAATTTAATAACACAGCCTTACATGAACGCTACACCAAAGATAAACTTTTAATTGTGTTTTATACCAGTACTGAGGTCTTTTATTTATACTAAACCTGTTTTATACCAGTACTGGGGTCTTTTAATTACACTAAACCTGATCCCAGTGCAAGCATGCGTGAGAAAGCTTAGAGATATTCTCAGTTTAAAAGCAGACTGGTTCTCTGCTGGAATGATAAAGGCACTGAAATTTCCTGTTTAACTATATCAAGTTGGCAGCCAATTTTTACATTTTATTTTCATTTATAATATTATTTTGTTTTTTAGGTCCCTTAGTTGCAAATTGCCCATTGGATTGGGACACAAGGATGAAGATTGCTCTGGATGCAGCGAGAGGCTTAACATACCTGCACGAGGATTCCCAGCCTTGTGTGATACATAGAGATTTTAAGTCCTCTAATATTTTACTGGAAAATGACTTCCATGCAAAGGTGTCTGATTTTGGGCTGGCCAAGCAGGCACCCGAAGGACAGGGCAATCATTTGTCGACACGTGTGATGGGCACTTTTGGGTAAGTATAACATTTATGAAGGATATCTGTGGTGTTTCTCATACTCATATGGAGTATTAATATTTTTTATTTGTCAGGGTATTATATCAACTCCTTTTTACCACTTCAGGCTAAGTGACACTTTTCTCAAGGATACAGTTTTTGCTCTGCAAAATAAGTACTATTGGTGCATATTCATCTGAAACATCTAGTATTATCAGGCAGTCCTTCATTTCCTATTTATTCAATTGTCCCCAAATTACCCCTTTTTTCTCCCTTCTTCATTGAGATAGAAATGGGGTGAGAGCACCAGTTCCTTTGGCAAAGAAAACAGGAAAGGAGGGAATTAGAATGATAGTTTATGGTTTTTTGGTTTAGTCATGCAATGCGTTATTATTTTCCATTGTAAGTACGAGTACGGCTCCTTCATAATTTACAAAAAGACAAAAGAAGAAGAATAAATACAAGTATACCCGTGCATTGCAAGAATATAGTATACACCCCTTGAGAACATGAAAAATGAAGCTTTATACCCTCTCCCCCTGTTTCCTTAAATGCTCTTAACACAACAGGTTCCTTCACATTCTCTCCGGGGTAGAAGATAGTTTGGTCATCCTAAGAAGAAATTAGGAGCAAAGGGCTATAGGTGTGGTCTGAGGTGTCATAAGGGCATATAATTTTTTTCCCCTATTAGTTCCGTGACAGTTGTGCCCCTGCTTATGTAGGTATGTTGCTCCAGAGTATGCCATGACAGGTCATCTACTAGTTAAAAGTGACGTGTATAGTTATGGGGTGGTTTTGCTCGAACTTCTTACTGGGAAGCGACCTGTGGATCATTTACAACCAGCTGGCCAGGAGAACCTTGTGACTTGGGTCTGCTCTCTCTCTCTCTCTCACACACACACACACAGAAACATCTACACCTCACACTTGCAGATGCTTTAGATTCAACCTTAAGCTTGCATCTTGCTGTTAGCAGTTAAATAGCAAGAAGTATCAGTTCGTGTCTCACAATTTTTTCAACTCTATAACTGTGGAGATTTTCCTTGAGCTTAACTGTGGAGATTTTCCTTGAGCTTAACTTTGGAGATTTTCCAACTCTCTAACTGTGCTAGATCTGTTTAGTGCCTTACCTTATAGGTTTTTGTTGTGGATTTGGTTCATTGTATTTCCTTGTTGAGCTACTGCCATATGCATTCTATTTAGTATTTAGAACTTTTCTTTAAAAAAGAAGGCTTGACAGACAGTGCCATTACCTCCAACTGCAAACATTGAACAATAGAGGTTGAGTGAGGCTATGGTACTATGCATAGCGCACATTGGTTTGTACATTGATCAATAACTTTGTTTTCAAAGTCCAAACAGTCGATTTGAACCGTTCAACATGATCTCCATATGAAAATGTATTTGCAAAATTTTACATTTTTTAGAATCTTTTTACTATGTTTTTAGATGATAGAAAATCACTACTCTTGAATGGTCTAGAATCTTTAGATCAGTGATATTCTACCTATCTAAATAAATAGTAAAAAGATTCTAAAAAATGTAAAATTTGATCTACAAGTACATTTTCATATGGTGATTGTGTTGAACAGTTTAGATCGACTATTTGAGCTTTGTAAACTAAGATATTGATCCATAGTATGGACCAATGTGCGCTATGCATAGTACCATAGCCTCACTCATGGAGGTTTATTATTGAAATGTGTTGGCTGATAAAAATATGCCAACAATGTATTTTTGTGATGCTTCCTCTAGCTGCAGAAGTCATTGTCAGAAAAGATTGGTCCATGATATTGTCTTATATTTTGTTTGCATCATTTGATATTTTGATTCTCTCACCAACTCAGGCTCGGCCGATACTTCGAGACAAGGAAAGATTAGATGAGCTGGCAGACCCCAGGCTTGCGGGCAATTACCCAAAAGATGATTTTCTGCGGGTATGTACAATTGCGGCTGCTTGTGTGGCGCTCGAGGCAAACCAACGGCCAACCATGGGAGAGGTGGTACAATCCCTCAAGATGGTACAACGCACCTCTGCAGAGTACCAGGAGGCGGTGGCCATCACAACCTCAGCACGGCCAAATAGTAATAACAACAATACTAATACTAACAGTAATAATAGAACGGTAAATTATGAGTCAGATTGCACCTCCTCTATGTTCTCGTCAGGTCCATTTTCAGGTTTGAGTTTTTGTGATAATGAGAATGTAAATCGGACTGCAGTTTTCTCCGAGGATTTGCATGAAGGTAGGTGACTATTTATATTGTGATTTTTTCTTTTTGGAAATTTTGTTAGTACTTAAATTGTTGTTACTTCAAGGGAGATGGAACTTGTTGCATCCAAAGTTCGCTTGGAGCAGGTTTTTTTTTTTTTTTGGAAATTAACTGGCTTTGTTATCTTTTTGTAACTTTTGTCTCCCGTTTCTTTAGGGCATCAAGGTTTTCTTTGTATATAAATATATTTTTTGAACTTTTATGATATTGTAACATGTTATCTTAGAAAGGAAAACTGGAAAAGGAGTGACCGAGCGAGATTGTGAAATTTTAGTTGCGTTCAATTGGTTATCTAGGTAGAACATGATGTACGGACGTGAAATTTAGTTCAAAATAAACATTTTGTAGCAATCAGAAAATATCAAAAGAAAGTTGAATGAGCTACTACCAACACGAACATACACCAGCATCCTAGTATGTGGTTGAGCAACACTGCTTGTTAGTAGTGTAATATCTTTTTTCATCCGAATTTTGATTTTGATGATTCAAGACTCTAAAATAAACTAAACTTCACAACCTTTTTACTCATTGAAAAAGGCTTCTGTAGTGAAGTCACGCTGAAATTTATATTATTTTTTAAAATTTGACTGATTTTCTTGCATTATAACTGCTTCACTTAAATTGTCTATATTAAGAGTTATTATTTTTTTATTGTTTCCTCTCTCGCATTGAAATGTCAATATTTTAGATCGCATATTTTTTATATTAAAATTAATGATATTTCATAAATATGTAATTAGTTTCATAATTGAAGATTTAAATACTTATTATATATTTTTTTAACTTCATTACAAAAAAACTTATGAGAAAAGAATGCTTGTGACGTAAAATCAGATTTCGAAAAAAAAATATGGTACAAACCAGTGTTGTAAATAACAGTATGCGATCATCGGACGGACAGAGTACCACTAAGCAATTAATTGGGAATCGGAAATAATCAGCCATAATCAGAAATAATCAACCGAATAGTCGGGAAAATCCGTAACAGTTTGATCACCGCCAATGACTAATCGGTTGAAACGGACGTTTTTTACAACACTCGTACAAACTACAAAGTTACAAACAAATAGTGCAAGAAGTACTGGAACGTTCCTGGAGAGAAGTCATCAATTTTACAAAATTATAGAAAAAGTTCTATTTTAAATTCATATTAAAGTTATTTGTTTCAGAAGAAAAGTGTAATTTCTTTAAAGCATGAGATCATTAAATTAGAATTTGAATAAGAAAGATATGAGAGCAAAATTAGGGTGTGATGTGCTCACTAAGAGTGGTTGGTGAGCACATCTCTAAAAGATTATCGGATTGGCTTTAACCAACGAATCCAAACTGTTGAAATCTATCTATTTTGTGAGTGATGCATGTACATGCAAAAATTTAAAAATTTCGAATTCATTTAGCACATGGTCAAGCAGTCAAAAGAAATGAACCTTTTATAGTTATTTTATAAGTTGTTTTATATTTTCATTTTTCATAATTTCTTTGACCACTTGACCTTGTAGCAAATAAATTCGAAACTTTCAAAATTTTGCATGTACATGCATCACTCATGAAGTACATGAATATCAACAGTTTGAATTCGCCGTTTGAAGCCGATCCGATATACTTTTGGAGTTGTGCTCACCAAACCCTCTTGGTAAGCACATGACACCCTAGCTTTGCTCAAGATATGATATGAACAAGTAGCACCACACAAGAAAATACCAAGTAAGATGTTTCCAACAAGAATATCAATCGAATTACAAAAAAATATGGTATATTTTCCAGCACTTCATAACACCATTTTTAAGGAAAGAAATTTGTAAAATCTAGTATATTTATTGGCTTAGAGTATCATTGTCGGAGTTTGGATGAAATTGCTGTTGAAGAATATACCAACATGCTGGTGCAACAAAGTCGGTTAACTTAAAAAATCGTCGAAATTTATCGTTAACTTAATTCTACAAATTATTTTAGAGCGAGTCTATGATAATATGCATATTACTGGTTGGTTCGTAACACGGATCAATATTTTTGTTTTCAAAATTCTAACGGTCGATCCAAACGGTTCAACATGATTCTCATATGAATTTGTAATTGTAAACCGAATTTTATATTTTTTAGAATTTTTTTACTATTTTTAAGATAGATAAAAAATTACTTGATCTAGAAATTCTAGACCATCCAAAAACAGTGATTTTCTATCTATCTTAAAAAAATAGTAAAAAAATTCGGTCTACAAGTACATATTCATATGAAAATCATATTTAACGGTTCGGATCGACCGATAGGATTTTGAAAACGAAAATATTGATCCGTATTACGGACCAAATCGTGATATGCATAGTACCATATACTCGCTCATTATTTTATATGCGAACTTTTTTTGTAGTTTGGAATCATAAAATCCGAATTTGTGGCACTGCCAAACATTTTTTCTTAGGGTTAGTGGAAATTCCACTAACATGTATATTGATTAATAAAAAAATATTTACAAAGTGGAAATTCTACAACATGCATGATGTAGGAATTCTACCGCGCATAAAGAAATAGTACAAAAAAGTTGCTTTCGTTGAGAGTCGAACTCAAGACCTCCCGCTTACTAAACGGGTGCTCTAACCAACTGAGCTACGAGAGCTGGCTCGACTTAAGATCGTTAAATTTATTATTATTGAGTCCTATACTTCAGACTTCTCGTTGTGTTTGAAAACTTGAACGACTCGCGGTATTTTTGGGTATATTTAATATTTTGCAACATCGGGAGCCCAATAACAATATCCAAATTTCCGCATGAAATTACGATGGCTATTTAATTGCGTTTATTTTTTTTTATTTTTTATCACTTAATTTTTTACCAAATTAATTTAAAATTTTATAAATTTGACATGTGAATGTATCACTCGTGAAGTATATCGATTTCAACTGTTTGAATTCGTCTTTTAAAGTCAATCCGATATGCTTTAAAGTTAAGCTCACTAGAAAACTTAGCATGTTAAAAACCACCTTAGTTCTACTCATATTAATTTATATTACATTTTAATATTGTTTTATATTATTAATAATTTAATTCATTAATCTATTCTTTTAATTTAATCATAATCATTTTTTTTTATATTAAAGTATAGTTTTGTGAAAAACCAATTTTTTTAAACAAGAATAAATAAGTAAAAATGCGGATAAATTAAATCACGAACCAAAATCCTCTCATCATCAGGGTCCTCCACAAGTCCACAACCACCACCACTTCCCACAGCCAACACCTCCTCCCTCGGAACAAAATTATTCTGCGCTCACGGCTCATCCACCAAGTAATGGTTATAGTAACAAATGAATAATTCGGGTTCGGTTCGGCAGGGTCAAAAATTCGTGATTCGGGTATAATTCGGGTATAATTCGGAAATGATTCGGAATTATAATACGAAACCTCAGTGCATATTTAATTCATCACTAATGATTTACTATACAAAATACTATTTTTTTTGCCACAGAAAATCCATGCAGCCAAAAAGTAGTGGCCAGTGGCCACATGGGTGCATTCACGTGGGTGCCAAAAAGAAGAGCATTCTCCCAGCAACTGTGCGCGAGAAAAAGGTGAGAAAAACGCGAAAAAAAACGCGAAAAATTCGTAAAATTCGCGTTTTATTCGGTTAACGAATAATACGCTATTCGGTTCGGAAACACTCCAAAAACGTTTTATTCGCGAATTAAACGTGAATAAAACGCGTATCTTGTTACTATGCTAATGGTTGCCACATGTGCAAACTTTATATCAAAATTTAGAAAGTTTTGAACATAATTCACACTTTTCTAAATTTTTGTTATTCCTTGAGAATAACAGCAGATTTATTTCCTAAATATTGACGTATATTTTGAATTTTTGATGCATCAGTACATGACCCGCTACACCGTTATGTTACTAAGATGTCTCATAGGATTCCAACCTGTTGGACTTATGTTGACTGCGCCTAGTTCCTGGCAAGAGGGAGACGTCATGAGTGGTGATGCACAATTGCACACTAAGGAAGCTTCTTTGATATCAAATACTAGAAGTGATTCTCGCTTTACTTGGGCGGTTATTATCGAGAGGAGTGTAAAAAAATTGTAACAGGATATTACAAAAAAAAAAAGATAATTAACTATTAAGATAAACATCTAACTATATATAAAGTTGTACCGGTTATAAACAAAATACTATATTAATGAATTCAAAATCACAAAATCAAGTTGTTACTGTATAAAGTTATACCGGTATATCATATTCATTAATTTGTGATTTTCTAACTATATATAAAGTTAGAGGATTCAAATGCACCCAAATTTCTATGCTCCCAATGCACCCAATCTTTTATCTGCATTTTCAAAATCCGAACAGTCAATCCGAACCGCTCAACATGACTTTTATAATAAAATATGTTTGGAGACCAAATTTTATATTTTTTAGAATTTTTTTACTATTTGTCACTGTAGCAATTACTGTAGTGTTTCCTGTAGAATATTCTGTGGCGACCCTACGAGGATTATATATATATAATAGATATGTTGTTAAGAAAATAAAGAATATATTGCGGGGACAACACAAATGATTGGTTTCTAGAAGTATTAGTCAAAAACAGATGATTGGTTAATTAATAGAAGCATCAACGTTTACAGAATATGAATAAATGCTGGGATATGATTCATTAACAACTACATCTCGGTTCATATATAATCTTAATTACCATTGAATTAAGAGTTATTTCTACAGCAGTTAGTTAAGATATATATAATATCTCAGGGCGGATCCAAGATTTTCGTCAGGGGGGCAAAAAAATATTGAATCGGGTTTAAATTCATTAACCAATTGGGTACTCGATATAAAACAATGCTTTAACTTATATTTTTCAATCATTTGACTTGTAATTTCTGATGCTTTGATTTATAATTCTAATTACCAATCAAAATTCAACAAATTTATTTCAATTTTAATCCTAAATTTAACCCGAATTACAAATCAAACGTCCAGAATGGGGCAAATAAAATTTCAGGAGGGAGGTAAAGTCGGTCGGAACCAATGAATTTCCACTAAAACTCAAAATCTAGAGGGGGCAGCTGCCCTCTCCCTCTGGAACCACCTGGGTCCGCCCCTATAATGTCTTATATGTGGATGTTACATTTCGAAATCCAACACTAACTAAAGTTTATGAGGATCTTAACTAAGCCGTTTTTTCATTAATATATAGTTTTGCTAGCTATTAACATGTAAATGTTGGGATCTAATTAACTCTAATATGACATCGGTATAAATTTGAACTTTCTTTTTTTTATTCTTCAAAATATTCATTCATTTTGCCGAAGCAATAGTACACTTTAATACAGTACTTCAAAGTTCAAATCGAGATTGATGTAAACGGCAAAAGGAAAAAAAATCACAATTGTAGGAGATTGATGTAAAAGGTTGCGAATTTAATTTAATGCCTTTTTTTTTTTTCTGGCGAACTATTTTAATTTTAATTTTATGAAGAAAAATTCAGATTTTGGTCTGTAAATTTTTCCAAAACAAGCAACTTAGTTCCTAGCTACACTTATATCTGTAATACCAAATCAGTCCTTGAACCTTCAATAATAAATTAAGTTGGCTCTTCAACTTTAAAAAGATGTCACAGTTGATTTTAATTTTTTTTTTTTTATAAGTTACTGATTTAATTAGTACATCTGAATTTAATTCAGAGACCAACGTGAATTGTAAACAAGTTCAACGACTAATATGATAGAAATAGATTTTTAAGTACCAATTAATGAATTAATTAAAAAAATCAAGGATTAAAACTTGAATTTCTCCTTATTTTTAAGCATTGTATTTATTCTTATGTCCAATGTGCAACTAGAAAAACCCTTGCCTTGCTTTGGTCGGGTCCGACTCTGCTGCTTTTCTGAGAGAAAAACAGCAACCAGCTTTTCTAGATCCAACCATTCAAATTCGTCGAGATTTGTGCATGAAAAAGTTTCTTTATCGAGATGAGCAAAATGAAAAATTTTGAATGGTTGGATCTAGAAAAGCAGAACCCTGCTTTTCTGTCGGAAAAGCAGCAGAGTCCATTCCGCTTTGGTCAGGATGAAAAAATCGACCATTTATTGGGATTCATTTGCGCAATTGATTTTTTCACACTTTACCGGATTACTTCAGACACAGAAGTATAAAATAATATCTACGGTTCATATATATCATTTAAGATTTAAATTTTGAATTATTCATATATATCATTTAAGATTTTAATTTTGAATTAATAAAGAATGAGTTGTGCTCATATATAACAGCCTTCACAGTATGGACAAAAAAAAGATGCAATTATACTTTTCGAGAAGCTGAGAAGCTAACTTTTTTGTTTTTGTACAACTGAATTCGATGCTGCTGAATTTAGTTTTTATTTTTTTTCTACATTTCTTTTGGTTTCCTTGAAATACATTGTACCATTGAAAGTTCTGTAATGGATTTTATTAAAAAAAAATGAAGGGCTTGACCCTTGTTTTTAGTCCCAAAAAAAAATAAAAAAATAGAGCAGCTAATTTTTGGTAATTAGATCTCTCCTCAAAATTTATACCTATTGTCTTTCTATTAGAGATTCTTCTTTCTAGTCATGCAACATCCCTTTCAAAGTCCAATCATTATTTGATCTCAAATAAACAATTTGCATAAAATTCCAAATAATTTAGTCTAATAAACAATTTAACATTACTCAAATGCGCCTCTTTTCCATGAAGCACCTAGTAACTTTGGAGAAAGAGATAATAGTGATAGGGCCATGTTTCCAAGGCCTTTAAAATATTTCTTCACGGGTCATGAAAGAACCGGGATTCGGACCTCCTTGAGAGACCAACTCGGGATCAAAATGAAAAGTCCGGAATCCATCGAAGCAAGGTCCAACAAAAAGTCTCATAAAGTCTCATAAATACAGGCTCAGCCCGAAATCGGCTCACACCGCCTTTGTGCGGGATAACCGTTGGCACGGTTAACATAACCGCCCAGTCTCTCATAACCGCACGAGATAGCAGTTATGGGACGGCCTATATAAGACTAGAAGGCTCATTGAACGGGGGTCGAAATTTTGACTAAGAGAGATATTGCATAGGTCAGATTTCAAATATCTCCAAACCTCCCTGAGTTCCAAACTCGATTTTCACCTCGACCTGTCATTTCGAGACAGGACGAGCCCAGCTCAGAGCTCAGTCACATACGGCCTACTTTCTCCGAGATAGGGTGTATCAAACAGGGAGAAAAGGGATCAATATTTTGTTATACTTAGAGGATACTTGTTAAATAAGAGATGGAGGTACTAATAGGCAATGATGTCTAACTTTTTAGTTCCAAAAAGAGTTCTTTATGAAATGGAATTATACTTGCCTTTGGTAGAATATATTATTTGCTTCTCTTATGTTCTAAGTTCTAACCACAGATCCATTCAACATTTTCTATAATTATAGGTTCCCTAATGCCAAGGCTTAACTTCTTTTTTGAACACTACTTTGAGTGAGGCTTTGGTTCTTTGCAATGCACATATAGGTTTGTGTAATAGATTTATATTTTTGTTCTTAAAATTCAAACAGTCAATTCAAAAACTATTTAACATGATCTTCATATAAAAATGTATTTGGAGACAATTTTACATTTTTTACTATTTTAGATAGGTAAAAAATCACTTGATCTAAATATTCTTGACCATCCAAAATTTTAGGCTTTGAAAATAAAGATATAGATCCACATTGCAGACTAATCTACACGCATTGCAAATTTTTGGTAATTAGATCTCTCCTCAAAATTTTTATTTATTCTCTTTCTTCTAGAGATTTGTCTTTCTAGTCATGCAACATTCGTTTCTTGAGTCCAATCATTATTTGGTCTCAAATAAACAATTTGCATAAAATTCCAAATAATTTAGTAACACAACTCAAATGCGCCTCTTTTCCATGAAGCACCTGGTGATTATTACTTTGCAGAAAAATATAACATGGAGAAAAATGATCAATGTTTTGTTATACTAAAGAGGATACTTGTTAAATAAGAGGTGAAGGTACTAAAAGGCAAATTATGTCTATCTTTTTAGTTCCAAAAAGAGCTCTTTATGAAATGGAATTATACTTGCCTTTGGTAGAATATATATTATTTGCTTATCTTATGTTCTAACCATAGCCGTTCAACATTTCCTGAGTTTCTTGGTTCCCTAATGCCAAGGCTCAACTTCTTTTTTGAACACTTCTTTTCTCAACTTTTTTGGGGTCATATTCTCAATTTTCACCATCTCCACTTCTAGATTGGAGGTTGAAATGTAAATTTAGTGGTAGCTAGAATTCAAATTCAAATTTCTATAACCACAAAATAAAATTCTAATCACTAAATTATAAGAATATATTTAGTATTTTACGAGGAGGTTGAATATATAAAAACTATAAGAAAAAAAAATTAAACTAAATCTTCACATGCATGATTAAATTTTGTAAAATTATGAGAATAACTAAGCAACCTCACGCTTGGGATGTAGGTCCGTTGTTCAACTCTTGTTTACTTTTGGGTAAATCTCTAGCTACACAAGGTTGTGGCGACGAATCGCCCCCTAACTTTTGAAGCAGGGGATCGCCCAATTGCAAGGCAACCTTACTTGTCACCACTGTAGAGGCAATAATGCTTTAATAAAATGCAAATATGTTGTATTATCTCCAGCACATAATCACTGGACGTATCCATTGATGGCTCTAAAAATGAAGCCGTTTTTAAGAAAATATATATTTGTTGTTTTTTTTTTTTTTTCTTTTTTTTTTTCAGTCATTCAACACCTGAAATAACTACAAACTAGATCAACTGAATGTAACTATGCAAGTCATACCATATATTACAACAAAAAATATAAAGCTTTTTTGGACTGTTACGGTGCATTTTGTTATTTACCCATTAGAGAAAGTTAGTACAATTTTATATTAAATTAATTCAATGTAATAGAAATTAGAGTAATGTTTATTTATTTAGAGATTAAGATTCAATTCAAGACACATCTATACTCTATCCTCATTTAAAAATGTGTTTGTTGTGATTAAGGTGTTTTTAAAATAATGTTAATTTCTTTGTATTACTTTATAAATATTATTATGCAGCTAATTGAATTATTCTTCATTATATAAAGTTGTAATGTTTCAACAGAAAATATTTATTTATTTTCAAATTTGCTGCATGTGATTTTTATTTATAAAAACTGTCTTTTTTTTACATTTATTTTTCGGAGTGAAATTTGAAAAGTACTCATATATAGATAAACATAGCTCTGACTCGTAGATAGAGTGGGAAAAACGTGCCGTGCCGTGACTAACACGCCGTGACTTTGGTCACGTGCCGTGCCGTGACCAAGTAAATTTTTCACGTGCCGTGTCGTGCCGTGACAAAAATTATGAGGGGTGGTCACGGCACGCGAATGGTCACGACACGCGAGTCATGGCGTGACTCGCGTGCCGTGACCAAACGTGCATTAGTCACGTTTGATCGCATTTAACGTTTTAAAAAAAAATACAAAACAATTCTTTAAAATTCAAATGTTTTAATTGAAATTTAAATGTAAATATTTTAATTAAAATAAAATTATACCTTATAGGAACGTATGTTAGTGTATTGTCTAGTGACTGCCGTGACTTGCGTGTCCCGTGCCGTGCCGTGTCTTCTTTGCCAACAATTGATCACGGCACGCGAATGGTCACGGCACGGGACACGCGAGTCACAGCACGCAAAGGACACGCGTGCCGTGCCGTTACCATGCCGTTCCGTGACGGAGTCGGCTCCGGCGTGCCATTTTTCCCACTCTACTCGTAGATATAAGAATTTAATTTTTATCCTTGTAAACTGGTAAAAATATTGATATTCCTAAATGATACTGCTATAACACTCCATTTCCATTACAAATGGAGAAGAACTGCCTCCTTGAATCCTAGTGCTTTTATTCCTCTCTTGCTCTCCCTATTGAAGTCTTCTAATTGTAAATTAAACAAAGCACTACCTCGTACCCTTCTCTCTACTCTTGTAATAACCTTATAATCTCCTTCCTTACCTCTGTGTCATTTTCATACAATCATCACCAATCAGACACACACAAACTCTTTTGATTGATTGTGACACCATGGCTATCACTCATGAAGACATCTCACATAGGAGAGCTCAGGTTCGACGAACGCAACATGGCAGTGGGGCCGAGATGATTGGTAGCCGCCTTGCAGTGATTTTGGTGGGCGTGTCGATTGTTTGTGCTCTGATAACTTTTGTGTTATGTTTAGCAGGAGAGGCATCTAGATCAGAGGTATATATGTGGTTTCTCTATGTACCAGACAAATTAATATCTTGTTGGTAACTAATTAACTATATATATCATGAGAGCTTTACAATTCAAAATTTTTATATTTATTCAGATTGAAATATAAATTTACAAGTTCTCAAATTATAGTTGTCAACTACATGTTTCCCTTGTTTTAAAAATAGCACAAAATTACTTCATAACACAATCAGTTTGAAATTTGAATCCTCTGCTTTGAAGTTATCCTTATTTCTTATTATTGTTTATTTATAATAAAAGCTCATTCTCATCTCCTAATGCTGACATCCATTTATAACAAATTGCCTTGGAACATTTCCTCAGGCTACTTGGTACCTCTTAAGCATTGGAGGATCCAGTAACAGAATGTCAGAGTGCTTCTACAATGGCGATGGCAAGACAGCACTGGCATGCGCCATCTTTGCATTCCTTCTATTGGCGGTTGCCATGTTTGCCGAACATGCATACATGTTAGTTGCGGTCGCTAGCCCTGTGTCGCCCGGTGAGGTCGGCTGGACGGTTACCAATGACCCACGCATCGCTTCGGCTACCCGCTCCTTGACTTGCCAAACTTGTTTCCTCTTCCTTCTTACATGGCAAGTCATAATTCTCTTTGTTGTTTTTAGGTTGATCAATGAGGAACAAATGAGCCAGTCTAGCAAAAATAAAATGTAGAATAGATGAAGCAGGAATTTCTCATATGCTTGACACATTGACCCAAAATGCCCTTCTTATTCAGAAATCCAAATTTTTGTTTACCTAATTAAGAAAAAAACAAGAAACGTTAATTAACAAAAAAAAATCGATTTATGCAGGCTCTGTTTTGCAATTGCCGAGGTACTCTTAATCATCGGGGTTGGTGTGGAGTCCGGCCATCTAACCGATTGGAGAAAGCCGAGACCGGGATGTCATGTAATGAAGCCCGGCATGTTCGCCGCAGCTGGAATTCTAGGCTTGATATCAGTCTTTCTCGGGTTCATGGTCTACCTTACCGCCTTACGGTCCCAAAAGTTGTACCATGGAGAAGGGGGGATCATGCATCACGGACCACATAACCCGGTACAACACCCGCACATTCCTGCTCCGATTGCGCCTCATGAACTACACCCACCGGCTGCTGCTCAGACGCACCCGTCTGAGGTGGCTGACAAGACTTCCACCTCTGTTTGATTCAATTGGATTTGGTTCAGTTTTTGTACATCCAGTTATGTATTTGGATTTTCTTTTCATGGCTTTGTAGGTGTTGGAACATGTATGTTGTTAATTGGTTCTTCAAGACTCAAAAATTAATTGGAGTAGATATTGTACATGAACATTGTAATTCACCTCTTTTTTAAACTATATATAATGTAAAGGTTCTCGTGTAACTACTATGTGCTAGTTGTCGTAGTTCAATTTTATTATGCGTCAGGAAAAGTAATTAATTTTCTCGGGCAAGTTATAGAAGATGAAATACCATGCTTTCAGCCTTATCTGTAACAAAGAAAAAAAAATAAAAAAATACTGAGGCACATCATTTAGAAAAAAGTTTGTTTCTTGCACTATTCCTCTCGACAAAAATAATGAAAAATAATTGATTTGCTATGAGAAAGAAAAGAAATAGAAAAATGTGAGAGCTGTAATGAAGCTGCAAAACAAGACAATGAAATGCAATTTTTGTTTCAATATCGTGGTACCATCTTACTTTAATTAAATTTGTTTAACCCTCAAAAAAAAATTAAATTTGTTTATTTCTTTTCCTTCCACAAAAAAACTATATTGGTAGTTCTGAATTATTTATAACTTCAAAAGATAGTATAATTATTTAATCATATAGATCGATGAATTTATTTAGATTAATGTTGAATCACCTAGTGTTTAGTCGAGAAAACCTACAATTAGATGATTTAAAATTAATTAGTTTTCTCTTATTTTTTTAGCGTGTAAATTTTTCACTTGAATGATTCCATGTAGTTGATTATTCTTACTCAAACGTCTCCTAACATATTGTTATTGAAGTATTACTATCTTCAATTTATAAAAAATATAAAAAAGTTTTACTTCTATCTTGCTAGTTCAGGTGATTTTTTTTTCTACTTAGCCCCACACCGAAAAGTTAGGAGCTGACATGCCAAGTCATCGTCATTTATTTTGGGGCCAAAAGGTTGTAGCTCGAAACAATATTGTATTGGCCTTCTTTTGGTGCCACGTATCTCTCTTCTGACGACTTCCCCCTCCTTCCCCAAAGCACCACCTTTTAAGCGCCGCTCCAAATTCAAGGATCATATTAGAGACTAAACAGATCTGAACCGTCAGATATATATCACACGGTCATTTCAATTCTAACCGACCAGCTGCCCAGGTTGACCAACTTGACCGCCTTTTTTGTAATGACTTCAAATTGATCCGGACCGTCCATCTAGATCTCGCCTCTCAGTTCTCACCCCCATCTCCAAAAGCAGAGCGAAAGGGAAAAATCTCAATCATTGTTAAATAAACTCGCTACTACCTGGTAAGAATTAAAGAGAAACCTTTGTTGAATGAGAAATTTCTCTTCTTCTCCACCAAAATGGAAGATCAAACCCTAACTAAACAAGAACGAAACTATGCTCCTTTCATTCGTAGAGATGTTTACAGCAAAGGCGAAATTCCTTTCTCGGAAATAGCCCTTCTAGCAATTGCGCTATTCACTTTAGTCCCTATAAGATTGACAATTGGCGTGTGGTTGATTGCGGTGTATTACACCGTGTGTTGGTTTTGCACTTTGTTTTGGGATTTGGATAGATATTTCCTTGTTAGTTGGAGAAGGGAGGTGGTGGTAAGGGTTGGAAGGTTTTTATCAAGGGTTATGCTGTTTGTTCTCGGATTTTATTGGATTAATGAATACTATCCCATCTTAGAAGAAATTAAGGTACGTAGTTGATACCTTGCTTTAGTTTATTTTTTGTTTAATTTTTATATCCCGGCAACTTATTTTAGCAATGCATGCAAATAAGGCGCATGTAAATATAATTGCATCAGGTTTGTGCTTGTATCTCCAACATAGGTTTAGCATCTGCTTTGTTCTATACAAGAAAAATAATGATATTACACTAGTTTTATTATAAATAAGAATTTAAGAATTGACAAGTTTACATCAATTATTCAAGAAAAATCCTTTTCTTAAATTTTATTTCTGTGTGGTATACACTGAAACAGCCTATGAGAACTTTGTTATCCTGAATAGAGAATTAATATGCATTAATAACATTTTACTAGGAAGAAAACAGAGGATATCATGAGGAATTGGAGAGGCTGGGAGTGATTGTGTCGAATCATGTATCTTATATAGATGTTCTCTATCATATGTCAGACTCGTTTCCAAGTTTTGTTGCAAAGGTATATTATTGTTGCTTTAAAATTCATGTAATATCTCAGAAAAATAATTATAAATGTTATACCTGATTTGTTTCTTGCTTTTTAAATTTTCGGTGCAAATGTTGACTTTTTTAAGAGATCAGTCTCCGAGCTACCAGTTGTTGGTCTCATCAGGTAAACATGCAGCTAAATTTGCAAATTTTTATTGTTTGTTTTGTTTCTTTGTAGTGCTTTCCTGTAACTATTTGTGTCCTAAACACAGCACCCCTCAGTTTTCCCCGATAGATTCATGTGTTGTTGCCTATTTGCCCGTATGACAATTTTTTTTTTAATAAAATTGCCTCTCTTTCAGAAATTAATTAATACTCATTCGGCATTTTAAAGATTTTATGTTTGTTCTCTCCTTCTTGTTATTTTTGCAGCAAATGCCTTGGTTGCATTTTTGTTCAACGGGAAACAAGGACTTCTGACTTAAAGGGTGTTTCTGGTATTGTTCGCAACTAAACTTAGTCTTAACAGATTTATATTTGAAATATCTAAAGATGCTGAAGTGGCAAAGTAGTTCATAAAATTTCTTCTTCTGTGTCAGGCCTAGTAGCAAAAAGGATCAAAGAAGCTCAATTAAACAGCCAATACCCTGTTGTCATGATTTTTCCTGGTGCTTATACTTGCTCTAATCTATCTTTTTTTTATTACTGTATTCATTTACCTTTACATCGGTATGGTTCATAATACCACTAGAACCCAGACTGTGCCTCTTTTGGGGTTCATAATTCTCACAATGTTGCCTTCTATTTCTTTTAATTTAACCAAATAGCATGCATGGACAACCGAATGTAAGATTTTAAGATTGCTTTTCAAAATTCGATTGTATATATACCAATATTCTATTCACGTTAACATTAACAAAATGGGCTATATTTAATTAATTTGTTTAAAGTTTGTTTGTTTAGAGGGTACAACTACAAATGGAGACTATCTCCTTCCTTTCAAAACCGGCGCATTTCTCGGAGGAGCCCCTGTTCTTCCTATGATTATGAAGTATCCTTACCAAAGACTTAGTCTCGCATGGGAATCTATATCTGGGGTGAGAATATACTTCATTGATATATTTTTGATGAATATAGTTCACAGACACACTATAAATAGAGGGAGGGAGTACTTGGATCGTTCAAGGATCGAGTTTTTCTTTTTTTTATTTCCTTTTGACTGTTGTTGTCATCTTGATCTTGACCTGGCCAAAAATATATTTTCTGATTTGAAATGTTTTCAGGTGCCTCATGCAATTTTGGTCCTCTGCCAGTTCATCAATTACATGGATGTGATAAAGCTACCAGTGTATTATCCATCAGAGGATGAGAAAAGGGATCCTCATCTCTATGCTAACAACGTCCGAAAATTAATAGCCTGTGAGGTACTGATTTTATTCGCTTTGTGGATACACCGTGCATATTCATATTGATACATGCATTAATCATAACGATCCATCTCTCATAACATTATTTTTTTTTTCTGAAGGGTAAATTGATCCTTTCAGAGAGTGGGCTCACCGAAAAGCGAGATTACCTTGCAATGCTTAGAGGAAGTGATTGTATTTCGCCATGCTCTCTGAATGATTTTAAAGTAGAATGAACTTGTATCTCGGTAGTATGTCTTGTGTGAGTAGGATGACAAGAAAATGCAACGACTTGGATAATTACTTGCGTGAATAATTCCATGTGTTTATATATTTCAGAATTTAGCCAACTAAACTATCAAAATGTTTTTTTTTTTTTTAAAAGAGGCTATTGCCCATTTTATAAATTTAGGTAATTACAACCAACAGATCACCAGTAGTGTATCCCCAACAGATCACCAACAGATCACCAACAGATCATAGAGCAATGTATCAGAACATCCAACATAGAGACTAAACAAACACATATACCAACTAAAGACCAAAGTTACATCAGAATCACTAAAGCTAAGCCACTTAACGGGCTGTGGTGAGAGTGCAATAAGAAGCAAAATTTTGCACTGTAGAAGGGACTCCATCAGAGGTTAAGGTGCCACTGGAGAAGGGTCTCCATGTTCTGCAGCTCCATCTGGTTCGCCAAACACCACTAACTCCATAGGCATGAAATGAGCGAGGGGAATAGCATCTTCGATAACAGGCATCCAATCTACCACTGCTTCCTTCACCTTTTTGTTCAAGTGTCCTGTCCAGTACAAAGTAAGGGATTTAATTTGTAAAATAATAGCTCTAGGTGTTTTGGAGGTACATTGAGTAAAGCACACCTCATTGCGATTTATCCATAAACACCAGCATACTGCACTTAGCACAATTAAAAGCCCTAATTTTTCAAATTTTGACAAGGAAAATGCATAATTGAATATGTCAGTCCAAGTACACCATTCTAACATTAACATTTGACTTTTCCCAAGCCAAAACCACACTTGCTGAGCCAAGTTGCATTGGTAGAACAAATGATCAATCGTTTCTAATTCAAGGCAGAATAGACACTTTGGATTACCTACCCAACCTTTCTTAAGAAGGTTATATTTAGTCAATATTGTATTATGTTCAACTAACCACATGAAAATCCTAAGTTTTGGTGGAATTGGTAAATGCCACCATACCATAGCCTTAGTGGGTATAATTCCTCCAAAATTTAAAATTCTATAAATAGATTGAGTTGAGAACTGCCCTGAATTTTCCCATCGCCAAGCAATTTTGTCGTGGTGTAGTGTAAATGATGTAGTGCTCAAAATATGCAATATGTCCAGCCAATCAAGATAGTCCCTACCTACTAGAGTTATTCTAAAATGCACCCGTTGCCCTTGAGAATGTATTACATCAGCTAAGAGTATATCCTTGTTAGAGCATTTGTTATATAAATGGTAATACCTTGTAGATAATGAACAATTTAGGTACCAAATATCTGTCCAAAATCTGATTTGAGATTGGACCCCTGGTTCATAGGAAACACTAAGATTACCTATGCTGTCTAGGTTAGAAAGAGTTTTCCAAAAGGCTGAAACCGACCCTCTATTATTATGAAAAATATATTTATATTGAAGCATGGTTTTCCAAGTACTAGAATAAGCATAATTTTTGAGTTTCCACCACCATTTAAGTAACAAGGAAATGTTCATTTGTTTGAGATCTAGAATACCTAACCCTCCAAAGTGTTTGGCCAGACATGATGTGTACCAATCAATAAGAATATATTTCTTTTTTTTAGAATTGCCTTGCCATAGAAATCGTCTTCTAATCTTATCTAATTGCTTAATCACAGTAATGGGGAGTTTATAGACAGATAGTGTATAAAGAGGAATAGAAGTTAGAACTGAGTTAAGTAATGTAAGTCTACCCCCAATCGATAGCATAGAACCTTTCCAGAGAGGGAGTCTACTCTCTACTTTGTCTACTAAGAAATCCCATTCATTAACATGCAACTTCCTATAGTGTAAGGGTAGCCCTAGATACTTAATTGGGAATTCACCCCATTTACATCTAAAAATCTGATTAAGCTCTACTGACCTATCTATATTAAGAGAGTACATCTCTGTTTTTTCAGAATTCAGTTTAATCCCAGAAATGGCCTCAAAAGCTAGCATTGCCCACCATGCCGCTTCTACATTTTCCTCTTGAGCTACCAAGAACAAAATGGTGTCATCGGCATAGTGGCAATTTGTAATTGCTTGTCCATCTAAACATTCCGGCCCTAATCCTTTAATCACATTAGCTTGTCTACCTTTGGTAAATATCTTACTAAGAGTGTCTGCAGCTAGGATATATAGGAACGGGGATAGAGGATCCCCTTGACGTACACCCCGTTTACAATAAAAGTATTCCGTTAGTTCCCCATTTATATTTAAGCATGATTGAGAGCTGTACAGCCAGTTCATAATCCATTGGATCCACTTTTTTCCAAAGTTCCTACTATGCAAAATTTCTAATAGATAGTCCCAATGAATTTTATCATAAGCTTTTTCAAAATCTACTTTGACTACTACCCCTGGTTGTTGTGAATTATGACACGAATGTAAGATTTCTTGACTCAAAATCATATTATCTAGAATGTATCTATTCTTAATAAATGCAGCTTGACTATGATCTATTAATCTATTCATAACCGAATCTAATCTATTTGTAAGCATTTTAGATAAAATCTTAAAACTACAATTAACTAAGCTAATTGGTCGAAATTTCTTAATTAGAGTAGCATCCTTTTCCTTAGGTATTAGACAAATACATGATTTATTGATCTTATTTAAATCTAAGTTGTGTTCATAGAAAAAGTGAGTCAAAATCATCAGATCAGATTTGACTATTGGCCAGAAAAATTGATAGAATTTGAATGTAAAACCATCTGGGCCAGGGGCACCATTTGGTTCTGAAGCAAATACTGCTTGGTGAAGTTCTGGTTCTGTAAAAGGTCTCTCTAATTCCCATTTTTCAATTTCTGTCAATTTTTCCTCATCTTGCCAAAAGTTATGTTCTAAATGTCCATACTTGTGACCTGAAGTACCTAACAGATCCTTATAATACTCTACAATATGAGTCTTAATTTCTACAGAATTATGAGTGTTAATACCATTAATATCTAAACTATGAATCTGTTTTTTTTTTTTTATCTATGGGTAGCTATGGTATGAAAGTACTTAGTGTTTGCATCTCCCTCTAATAGCCATTGCTGTTTTGAAATCATCTTCCAATGTGTTTCCTCTTCTTGATAAATCTCTTCTAATTTATTTTTATGAGATATCCAGATTTCTTCTTCACTGACTGTATTTTTTTTTGAATAATAGTGGAAAATATCCACCGATTTCATTAGAAACCATGAAAATCTGATTAGGTATCTAAAATAGATACCCTACACCAGATACAGAAAGTTATACATCAGAGTTAACAGAACCAATTATCTAATTATCTAATTTCTAGTTGATGTAATTCTTTTGTAACCTGAGTTTTTTCTTTTTTCCTTGTCCCATAAAAATTCCTAGACCACCCTTTGATTTTTTTTCTAAGGTGTTTAAGTTTTTTATTCCAACAGAGAGCTATGTCAGGGAGATGCAAAGGTATTTCATTCCACCATTTTCCTACAAGTTGTATAAAATCTGGTTATTCAATCCATATTGGATCGAATCTAAATTGTGGAGGAGACCTATTAGGAGAAGTATCTGTTTGTATTAGTAAAGGACAATGATCTGAACCATGACTACTTAGATCTGTAATTTGACTTAAGGGATAGAGTTGATCCCAAGTAATAGTAGTAAAGACTCTATCTAATAATGCAAATTTCAACCCACTAGACCATGTAAATTTCCTAGATGAGAGAGTATGTTCTAATAGATGATGATCATTGATGAAATTGTTAAAATTCCTACTTATAGTGACATCAAAATTGGGACCAGATTTTTCATCTCTTTTTCTTATGGCATTAAAATCTCCCACTACAAACCAAGCATCTATAGAGTGATCTCTAACTTGTGTCAATTCATTCCAGAAGTTAGTTTTTAATCTCCTTAGAACAGGACCATAAACAGTAGTAATTTGCCATATAGAATTATCTTGTTTGTTCTCTATGATCACATTGAGACAGAATTGATGTAATGAATGTCTTATAACCTTTATTTTATTACTATCACAACCAAAGAGAATACCACCCGAGCGTCCTAAAGATGGAACCCAAAGCCATTGATCTAAAGTAGAAGAGATACTTTTTAGACATCTAGTTGTGAAGGACTCTTTCTTAGTTTCCTGGATTGTTAACATGTCTACCCGATTATTCAATATTAACTCTCTTAAAATAGTCCTAGTTCTAGAAGAGTTCAATCCTCTACAATTCCAATTGAGAATAATCATAAGGAACTATTTGTAAACACTTATTATTGTCTACTTCTACTTCTATCGAATCAAAAGTATCTAAACTAAGATGTACTATGTGCTGGTCATCTTTACGCTGGCTAAGTATTTGCTTAATTGCCACTTCAAATTGCTGCCGTTCCATAGTTTGAATACTAGAGATAATATTTCTACAATCATCTACTGAGTTGCCTAATCTAATTTGATAAACTTGGAAAAGAGCAATGATTTGATCTACTGTTAATCTAGAATAAGGAAAGTTGTTAAAAAGTGCCATACCTGAGGAGCTGCTGCTGCCGACACCGCTCTTTCTTTTCTGCGCCTTGCTTAGTGGAGAAGATGGGTCATCCTGTGCTTGCACGCGTAGGCTCCGTCTCGGCTCTGCTTTCTTCCCCTTGGGTTCAGATACTGGTGGAGTTGTCACTTGGGTATCAGAGTCCGAGAGGTAGATGGCTTTGTCGGGAGAGGAGCCGGGTCCAGTTTTGGCACTCCTTAGTCGAGCTCCCATCCCTTTGGGAGTTTTGGAGGAGGCGAGCTGAACTGGTTTTTTCACACTGATCCTTTTTTTCCCCTTACTACTTGCTGTTTTTCCAGACTGGTTCATCTTAATCAGCTTCGGTGTGCCCCCCCATGTACAATTCTTCTTTGGTTTGGGAGTCTGAGAGCCGCCTTGTTTTGCTAGGAGACGATAGGCTTTGTCTAAGAGGGGCTCCTTGTCCTCCTCACTGTCTGACTGGGGCTCTGGCAAAGGAGTGACAGAGGTTGTGGAGTTGGGTACCTGCTCCTTGTGTGCAGTAGGAGCAAGATTAGGGGGAAGGTTGTTGACAGTGGGAAGAGAGTTAGACGAGAGAGGAGAGTTAGTGAGGGGAGTATGAGCTAGAGATTCATGTGGAGGTAAAGAAGGTGGAGTAAGGGCAGGTTCCATGGTACTTAAGGCTGGAATGACACTATTTTGTTGTTGGAGATGAGCTTCCCATGTTTGCATATCCTCATGCAGATCAGTACTTACCTCCTGTACTGTACTAATTTCAGGCACCTTGTGTTCATAGTTCCTCAATACCAGATTATTACCAGTGAAAGTGAAACCTCCACCAGAATCGGAATTGGGATTTTGTGAGTTAGCAGGTGGTGCAGGTAGAAAGTCAGGCCCTGTGGGGTTCGACCCGAATTCAGTACCATTCGGATAGGGCCTTCCCTCCTTTCTTCTAACCCAGGCATTTATATTCTCTGTTTTTTCCGTTTCTATTTCAATATCTAGGTCAAAAAAGCTTCTCTTACCAGCAGGGTCCTTATAGGTAATTAGGTGTGTGCGGGGTATGAGTTTTCGATCACAGACTTCGAGCTGGAGCCTGACAAATCGAACATCATAGCCGCTGTGTGTTCCCGGGTCAATCTCAATCACATATGCTCCCAGAGGGTTAAAGATTTTCTCGTACTCCACTAAATCATTCATAAAGAGGGGAAATCCATAAATTCTAACCCAGAGTTTTTCTAATGCCATACCTTCTCCAAAGTCCTTCTCCCAAGGCACGATCGGAAATTTCACAGTTCCCAGGCGGAGAAAACCGATCGACGCCATCGATTCTAGCCAGCGAGCATTTGGAGCTTGGATTAAGTATTTATAGTCGTCAAACACTGAGACGATCCAGTTGTGTTGCGCGAATTCTTGTTTGAGAGTGTCTTCCACTCGGACCGGTCCCCATGCCACAATATCATCTAGGACGAAGCTTTTCAAAAGTAAATCTTCAACAGCCTGAGATCGAGGCGTCGCCACCAGCTGGACGATCGGTGTTTGATAGGCCATGTCGCCGCGGATTGGAAGGAGAGTTCGAGTACGCCGTCCCGCACTGGGAATTTCTCGAAGTCGGGAAGACGGATTAGGAACCCTAGATGAGTTCGAGCTCGACGGATCGCCTATGTGTTGTGTGTGTGAGTTTGTAGGGTTATTACGACATCTCACAGCTTTGTGCCCAAACCCGTTACACAGAAAACACAGTTGCGCGTTTCTACACTGATGCACCAGATGGCCTTTACTTCCGCAGCGCAAACACCACGGATTCGCTGCAGTAGATTTTGACCGCAGTTCATCCAACCGTTGTCTAATGATGGAAGATCGAGAGATTTGTGGTTGAGACAGAGGAATTGGTCTCCAGACAGTCGGATTCTGCACCTGATGTTGATCGAGCCCACTACGAGTCGCCATTACTGGGCCTTGGAAGTTCGCTGTGTGGGCTAAGTCTTGTTGAGGCCTTAAAAACCGCATTTCTTTCGCGCGAAATCGATGAGAGATCAGATCTAGTTGATGAAGACGAGAGATCGGCATTTTATTTTCTGTTTTTTTTTTTTTTTTTTTTTTTGTGTTCTAGTTTTTGTCTAAAATCGCCAGAAAAATCGCCCAGAGAGAGCTCCAATGCTACCTTCTTTCTCCAATGCTACCTTCTTTTTGTCTAAACTATCAAAATGTTATGTAAACTCAAAAGGAATCAGAGAAATTTGGGACGAATTACACTTCCAACTTAAACCGAAGCTGGCCCAAAATAGTGCGCCCCAGCCCAATGAACAAGTCCCATTGACAATGCACAGTCAGATTTTCAGTGACCGTTGCTCTATAGCTCTTCGTTTAGTGGGTCAAAACAGGATGAATTAAATAATAAATCAAGGAGCAATATGGTGTGCCGGATTTGTACAGAGTTTATAAACATTGTGATTTAGAATTCTAATTTATGCATCGGATTCGTACAAAAATTTATGAAAATTAAAACAGTAGAAGACGCAGCCACGTGATCCGCCTAGTTTCGTCAAATTAAAACATTGTATTTGGTATTGCAGTTGTCTCATGACTCATGCGGTCTTGCCTTGAATAAAACCCAAGTGATGTGTTTTTGAGACTGTCAGGAAAGTTTCTTAAAAAATTGTAATTTGACTTTTTAATAATGGCGAGTAACTAAAAAAATGTGTTGTTTTGGAAAGAAAAGAAAAATATTTTCCAATAGTTTAAACAGCTCAAACTTAGTCATGTAACGATAATAAAATTTATAAAGAATGTGACAAATTAGATTAAATTATACATATTCTTTTCATAAATGGATATTTTTTTAGATACAAATTGATTCCAAAACAATAAAAAATATAAAAAAAACCCCTGCAAATTTGTGCCGATGATTGGAGTAGAAAATTTTCAATCTTTCATTCTAATTCAATAATTTTAATGATTGCCTTAGTGAAATTCAAATCGATATAGAATAGTAATTAGCATAATAAATAACGAAAAATTGTTTAAAATAAGGGGCCCGCCAGCTAAGAGAGAGGACACCTTGTTGTCTCACCGAAATAATAATGATAATAAAATCTAACTATAGGAAACGCAGGTTCAATTTGGAATATCACCGAGGCAATGAACTCGTCTTCTACCGTGAAGATTTAAAATTAGATTTCAGTAAAAGTTAGATTAGAATATTCTAGTGGAGGGTATATGCTTACATATTCCTACTTAGAAATATATATGTTAATTTTAAATTCTCTGACGTGCTGGTCCCGCAGTCTATATTTTTTCTTCAAGCAAATTTATTTACTTGTCAGAAATACCCAACACAGTGCTAGGTTTCCTTTAGCCACAGCGAATCCAGATTCCTTTGTACGATATCTGAACGCGACCTGATCACCTGATCATTCCTTCCGAGTTCCGACTCTCACTCGACCAAACCCTAACCCTACCTCTCGAGTCTCGACTCCCGACTTTCGAGTCTCTCGACACCTGACCCGCGCCTCAGTCCCTCAGATTCAAACCCAGGTAGGTGGCTAGGTCCTGATCTTAACCCTAACTCGAACCAGATATCCACCATGGGCGAACCCATTGTCGACCCCACCAGCGCCTACTTCAACAATGACGAAGACGACGATAGCGGATCCGACACCAACGAGGAAACCGACCAGGACATCGAAACCCTAACCACCGCCGATCCCGCCACTCCCGTTTCTCCCCCAAAGCCTAACCCGAACCCTAACCCTAGTTTTGATAATGGTACCAGCCAGTCCTGGTCGTTTGTACCGGGTTCGTCTGATGAGTCCCGGCGGCTGTTCCAGAGGCTATGGACGGATGAAGAGGAGATCAGGATACTACGTGGGTTTCTCGAATTCACCTCTAGACGAGGTATCATTTATAATTCTAGCTATATTATTGTTTTTTTATTCAAGTGTTGGGTTCAATGAAAGCAAGATTGAGAACTAGTATTATGATTTTAGAATATATTTGTTAAGCTTCAATCAAGGGATGGATTTAGCCGTGAAATATGAATTATTGATGCCCCTTTATTACATGAAAGGTACAACATTCGCGTCACACCAGTATGACACGGGTCCATTCTATGAGGAGATAAAGAAGCAGTTCACTTTTGATTTTTCAAAAAACCAGCTGATAGAAAAACTGAGAAGGCTGAAAAAGAAGTATAGAGTGTGTGCTCTTCGAATGCAGACTGCTGGTAAAGATTTTTCCTTCAAGAGTGCACATGAGCAGGTAATCATACTCTTGGTAGTATTATTTTAGAGTAGTAGAAACAAAAGTCAGCACTTTGGAATGCTAAAATGGGATCATATGTATCGGCATTGATCTTGATGGCTTGTAGTTACTCTCCGGTACTAGTATTGGTACTGATTAGTGGGCTGTGCAGTTTGAGTATCTCAAATAGTAGTCTGGGCAGCATGCACTTGTATTATTTAAAGTTGGTCAAAATTTTCTGACCACAGGTCCGATGATTAAAATGTACTTTTCTTTGCATACACAGAATATTTACGATGTGGCCCGCTATATATGGCGGCCAGAGATGAAACGCGACCGTGAAAGTGATGATGAGGATGGTGATATAAACCATATTCCGCCTGTTGTTGTTGTTGCCAACCACAGTTCTGACCGTATGGTTGGTGTTGTAGAAGAACCAAAGCCAAAGAAACGGGTCAGGAGGAGATCTGCCGAAGCTGCTGAAGCACCTGATACCACTCCTGCAGTTTCTGTTCAAGGTACATGCTCGGAACTTAAATTCATCCTTTTTTTGGGGGGTTCTACCAGTGATGAACCTGTTTTGTATCTAAATTGCATGGTGCTGTGGCTAGGTTGCAAACCTTAATTCTCGTGTGAGGTTGGATTTGGTTGTATCAGGCATTGTTTAACCATTAGGAGCTTATGTCTGTGGCAACTTTGATCAATTGCTCTAAAATCTTGTAATATACTGGGAGTTTTTAATTATGACTGAGATTTTTCATATGCATTAGGCTGAGCTGTTTTATAGTTGCAGGAGGTGAGACAGAGGTTCCAGTGGCAGTCAAACTGGAGAACTTCATTCCTGTACTGAATGATATGCCTGCTGATGCAACTAAACCAACTGCAATAGAAGAAACAGTCAAGAGTTGCCTCTCTCCATTGTTCAAGGAACTAATAAACACGGCCATTAATAGTGGAATGGGGCCCACTGTCAGTAGTAGCGGTGGCAACTTAGTTTCAGGGTTTGGATTGGGGTTCGGGGTAGGGTTGCTTAACCCTGATGGGTTGGTTCCAATACCAAAGGATGAGAAATGGAGGAAACAGCAGATAATGGAACTAGAGGTCTATTTGAGGCGAATTGAGTTGCTCCAAGATCATGTGAAGTCTACCTTGGAGGAACTACGGTCGGCTGGTAGTTGATGCCATGTGAGGTTATTGTTCCAGGTGTTAATGTCGTATTATGTGGTTAGGTGGGTAGTGGTAGTTTAGCTGATCTCTCTCTCTCTCTCTCAAAGCTTGGCAGTGGCTGCCAAGAACTCTCTCTCTCTCTCACCCAATAGGACCTCTTGTTCTGTACTATACTGGTGATATTGGTTATCACCTGCTAGTAATCTTGTCCGAGGAAGTTCAAACTCATAGCTTAGTTTATATAGATATATTTAAAATATTAATTTGTATGACATTGTTCAAAGCAATGACTCTTCTTACTTTCGAAGCTTTAACAGAAAGTGTTAGAATACTTTCAATAACTAGATCTAGACATAGTTAATTAGTGTCAGCAAGTAGATGAGAATCATAAATTTGGAACAAAAAGGTGACCATTAAACTGAAAGGGACTAGTTTATGATTTTTTATGGGAGTTGTTCGAAGTTCTAGATACATAATTTATAAAAAAGCAAACAAACTGTAAAAAGTAAAAAGTAGAAAGAATATACAGATGATTGGGGCCAAGTGAGAAAATTAGAAAAAAAAAAATCGTAGCTTGATGACTGATGAGGTATAACATTTCGCAAATCTTCTTAATTTCTTGAGTTACTAGGTTACGAGTAACAGTTAAAAGACAGATCTAAGGTTGCTTAACATCAACGGAGATAAAGAAAAGGCCTAATGTTTTTTTTTTTTTAAACTTGACTGATGCAAAAGACCTAATGTTACTTGATAGAATCACAAATATTAGCAAGGGGCCTGAATTTCTATATACCAATTTTAGGTCATTTTGACCAAATTATACGGATCACAAAATCATAAATTATGCTCAACAAAATGTGAGACCAAGAGAACTGAGCAACAGCAGGCAGCAGGGTATCCCATCTTTGACTGTATTTGGGCCTGCAGACCTGGAAACAGAATCATGCTGGTATCAATGTAACCTAGTATGATAGTATCACTATAGTACAACTACTAATAAATGATTGCATAGTGTGTATTTGGATCGTGACCGGTTTATCTTGACATTCTAGTTCTGAATCATTTAAAAGAAAAAGAATTAAACACTAAATGATAAGTTTGTAGATGTGGTGTTAATTAAACATATAGAAAACTCGGGAATCAAATTTGATGTTAATATTATTTGATATATGATTAATCCATATAATCATCAAAGGTCTCAAGTACAGTGATCCGTTATAAATTTCAAATTGTTAGATGTACAGGTAATCACACACTTGATCAAACCTCATCAATTTACATCTACATAAAATACAAGTATGCAACTCATATAGACCAATCTTCTTTTGAAATTCTTGACTGGGGCTGTCAAGTTCATATACACCAATCTCACAATAACAAAATTGTGATTTTAAAATTAATATCCAATTGATATATATGGTTGTGTAAAATATTTTTTAAGTGTTCATAACCATAAAATGAAGTATCATACTATCTACTGATATATATTCAGTGGTACCAACAGTGTGGTCTTTTGACCACCGGGGATTTAGAAGAAGACTTCAATCAAATTTTACTATTTTAGTAAAAAGAAAGCAGTGAAGTACCAAAACATGACTTAAATTAGGATTTTAGACATCTTCAAGTCTGTTAAACTGGTTTGTAAAACCCTGATCCTGATCTTGGATGCACACATAGTCCAAATGTAACGTCTAGGCAGTTTTTGGCTTTTAGTTAAGAATAAAATAAATAATTAAACCCAATTACCTGCAAATTATAAATATTGATTTGGCTTGTAGAAGTTGTCTCTGGGCATCCAGCTTATCATCCAATTAAATGGCAGTTTTCCCATCTTCCAGTAGCTAATATTACTGTTACAATTTTAGTATGAAAATGATTAGTCTGGTAATTAAAGTAAGATAACAGATGAAAACACATTTTGCTGAGATGAATTTAATGCATTACTTCAACTCACATGGTTTGCATCTCATTTTTCGTAATGGTCACATTACTTCTTCATTATCCCACAACCTGGCGAGTCACCATGAAAAGGCACTCTAGAAGGAGAGTATTTGTTTTTCTTGCATTAGGAAACTGGTGGAAAATATTCAGTTCGTAACTACAAAATATTCTCCTAACACAGAAAATTTCGCTCAATGAACTTATCCGGATTCTTACCAAATCACATACTCCGGAATATATCTAATCTATATTGCCGCATCCGAAAATTTGATAGCACTCAAGTGAAAGTAGGAATTCTTTTGTCGGATATATATATAGCTGATTACATTCACCTATAGTTAATTCCTGAAGAGATGTCAGGTTGTTGAGCCCAGCTAAAGATATGAGATTTCTACAGATATAAACACATAGCTTTGTCAGACAGGTTAGGTCCTCCAGCCCAACCAAAGATTCTATGCTCCGGCAGTTATAAACTGTTAGCACCTCAAGCAATGGAAAATTCTTGAATTGTAGGCTGGTGATCTCGTCTGAGCATGAAATTTCAATGTTCTTCAATCGTGGTAAGTGAGAATTAAACAAAAGGTTTTCATGGATTCTTTTGCATAATTGCAAGTATAGTAGTGAAGGAAGAGTGGGAATTTTGGCCAACTGATGACAACCTGCAATCATCATTTTGGTTAGACAAGAAGGTAGGTGAGAGGGAAGAACCAGCAAATTAGGGCAATCAAAGATCTCTAGAGTTCTTAGATGAGGAAGATCACCACTTTCCACATCAAACCATTGCATCCATTTTGGCATGTTATTGAATTCCAATTTTTCCAGTGACCGGAATGGTTGAAAAGTTTCATGACCACCAAAAATTTCACGGCCAATATGAAAAATGTTGTACCCACCTTTAAAACTTAGAACTTTAAGAGAAGGCAACTGACCGAGTGGAGGAAGCAATTCACAATCAAAACCAGTGAGTTGCACTTCAACCAATTTAGAGAAAGCAAAGTCACCAACCCAATGCGGGAATTTTAAACCACCATATCCAATTACAATCAACTTTGCAAGGTTAGGGTGTGGCTCAAGGCTGTCAAGCAACCGCTCCTCAAGCTCTGTCAGAATTCCATTTGATCGAGTACAGTCGTCATCATTACTGTCAGCCCATTCTAGTACCAGCTGATGGAGACCCTTTTTTCTCAAAATAGCCCTCGGAATATTTTCTAGTGTGGTGACGTTCTCGAGTCCCATGATATGTAATGCTCCTGTGAGGTATGCCAAATCTTTCAGTTCACCTATATCACCCTCTGAATTGAGCTTCCCAACTATGAAAGCAGGTAAAGACTGTAGATTTGTTAGGTGCCCGATTCCATATGGTAAACAGCTGAGATGATTGGTGCTGTAATTGAGATGCCTCAAATTTATTAGCTGACCTATTCCTTCTGGCAGTTTCAAGATGGGGCAATTTGTTAACTCTAGGGTTTGTAGATTATAGAGATTGCAAATTGAGCAAGGGAGAAATTCAAGTCTAGTGTTAGAGAGATTGAGATAACGAAGCTGTATCAAGTTGCCAATTGAGTTGGGCAAGGCGACTATCTGGGTATTGCTGAAATCTAATGCTCTTATATGTGTTAGATTTTCAAACAGGTTACAGTGAACCTTATAGAAAAATGTTGAAACAACCTGTACTAATCTCAGGGTTCTTGATCCCTGAAACTTTTGTAGATCTAGTACATCCTCACGAACTGGATTTGCCGATAGGTATCGAATGTTACTAACTGTTGAGTGAGCAAGTTCATTTTCAAACTCCATTCTTAAAACTTCGGTCCCAGCAACTTGTTGTGCCAAGTCGTGGAGAAGATCATGCATAACAAAACCACCCGGATCGCGAGTTAATTGTATCATTGACCTCTCTTGTAATTCATTAATATACAGTCTGCCAGTATGTTCTACCATATTTCTGTTAGCCGAGTAAATGAACCCCAAAGCCATCCACAACTTAACAATACTATCTATGTTAAAAACATGGTCTTTCGGAAACAAAGCAAAAAAAGAAAAGCACCTTTTCAAATATCCCGGCATATGGTCATAGCTTAATTTAAGAGCAGGCAAAACCTCACCATTTCCACTTTTAGATTCCCATTCCCTACTTTGCATAATATTTATCCAGCTCTCGACATCATATTCATTCCGTAAAACACTTCCTATAGCCTTAAGAGCCAAGGGCAAACCACGGCATTTTGCAGCAATATCTTGACCAATTTGTACAAGGCACTTATCTACATCTCTCTCTTGGGAATCAAAAATCAATTGCTTGAAGAATGACCAGCAAGCTTTAAAATCAAGATAACCTAAAATATACGGAGGCCTTGTTTGCATAATATTAGCAACAGCTTTACTGCGAGCAGTCACTAAAATCGTGCCTGACAATGCAAATGTTAATGGAAGATGTAGAAAATTCCACAAGCTTGTCTCATCATTCCACACATCATCCAAAACAAGAAAAAACCTTTTCTCCTTGACTATCTCTTTCAAGGTGGATTGAAGAAGATCGAGATCATTTAAGTCACAATTTTTCTTGGTAAAAGATGTGACAATTTTTCTGGTCAAATCAACAACATCAAAATCATCCGAAACCCAAACCCATCCCTTCATTCCAAAACTGTTATGCACCCTTTCATCATTATAGACCAATTGTGCAAGGGTGGTCTTACCAATTCCTCCCATCCCAACAACGGCGAGAACCCTCAAATTTTGCTGTCTATTCCAACCATCCTCTGAAAGCAAAAGCTCTATAATATTGTCCTTATCTTTATCTCTACCAAAAACACTACTCTCCTGTACAAGAGAGCTAGTAGGTGGCCGTCTCGGCACATTAAAATTGCGCTTTCTGGGACCATCACTTTCAATCAATCGGAAAGTCTCCCATTCCCTAGTGATCTCCTCAAATCTCTCCCTAATCTCCTTAACTCTACCAGATATCTCATCAGAAACAGGAACATCAACATTGATAAAGTCCAGATCAATTACCTCATCACAGCGCTTGCGCTTTTGTCCGGCACCCCCACCGAGACCCGACATCCTATCCCGGGCTTGAATTTTGGCATGTAGAACATCATACTCATAATCATCCACCACATCCTCTGCATCATAAGAAACATCTTTCAGCTCTTTCAGCCGAAGCTTCTCAGAGTGATCTCTGGCGTTCCTTTCACCGGCATCCATGAGGACAGACTCAATCCGTCTCATGGTTCTCTCCAGTTTCTTGAGATCCTCCATGGCTTCGTTTGGGAAATCAGATGGCGTTGATGAAGATGGAGCAGAGGTTATTAAAAAAAAATAATTCGAATATTTTATCCGTAATCTTTCACACAAAAAATATTATCTTTTATCAATATATCAAACTAATTATTCCTAAAATTATTGAGCTGCGTTTGATTCAATTAAATTTTCAATAAGCAAGTTAACAAAAATACTTGATTGAATCGAATTGAGTAGTTGATAAATTGATAGAATTAAAAGGAGTTTGAGAATTTAATTATATCAAATACAATATTTTAGAAGGTTAATATATATTTTTTGTGTCGTTTGGGCATTCTCATTTAATCAAACTTGACGTCAATTATGTGTTATTTATTTCTTTTCATATGTCTTTTATGAAAATTAAATATCCGATTTTTTAGAGACGAGATTCATCACCATCTGTGGTAGAAATATAGTTTTTAAATTAACCCACGCGGTGCATTTATTTTGTTCTTATTTTATATTCGGATATAGTATAATTTCTTTATAAAGATAATGTTACTACTTTTTTAGCATAACACCTCTGTCATTTTTTAATCAACAGCAGAGGAGAATTAGCCATCAACTCAATTAGAAAACTATATATTTTTCTTTCCATTTTATAGTTTTTAATATAAATATTTTTCATAAAATTAAAATCATACTATACTAATTAATTAATTATTCTTGCTTTTATGGTATCAGTTAAGTTACGTTGGGTGTCAGTGAACTATACCGATGCTTAACAATATAATTAATTATTCTTTCCACACGGCCCCACCGTAGAAGCCGAAATTTTTATTAATAACCCCAAACAAAAGAAAAATATCAAATCTAACCCCACCTTGAAATTTTTTTCAAAAATGACCTAACCGCCCCATGATTGGGCGGTTCACCCTACCCACAAAACCGCCCAATCATTGGGCGGTTCACACGGCCAAGAAAACCGCCCTATTGGGGGGCGGTTAGGCATTTTTTTTATTTTTTTTTTTTTTTTTTTTTTTTACAGATATGTTAGGATATTTATTTTAGTAAAATATATTTATAAGATATATATTTTTTTTAAGATATATTAAGACATGTTTGTTTTTGTAAATATATTTTCATTAAGATATATTTATAAGATATATTTATAAGATATATATATTTTTTATAGATATATTAAATATATATTTGTTTTGTAGATATATTTTTATTAAGATATATTTACAACATATATGAAGATATATTTTTTCTATTGTAATTTTTATATGAAAATGCTTTATTTTTATTATTGTAATTTTAAATAAGAATTGGTTGAAAGTGGATGAGTCGTTTGACGTTAGAACTGTCGATTCTTTTATAATAATTGTCGATTTGGATAACGTGATAAACAGTGAAAAATATGTAATATAAATGGTAAGTCCACCAAAAAAAAAATCCAAACTGGCCGTAATCTAAATGTCCGCAACATAAGATAAAACACTCCAAACTGAATATACAATAGTAGAAAAGCTATCAGACTACAAGAACAAAAAACCTAACGACGAGGACGAGGGCGACGACCGGAGAGATCCAACCTACGGGGTGGATGGCGGTCCCTATGCGGCTGTACACGCCTCACGTGAACCTCCTCCTCCTGTGCGGCTGTATCCGCCTCGGCCCACGGATCCTCCACCAGTGGGGGGATAGGCGGCATAGTAGGCACCTCCCATGGCTCCCAGGTCGATGGATACGTAGGCGGAGGAGGCGGTGTGCCAAATATAGCAGATGCATATGCATCTGCATGCTGTGCTCCACTCCCACTGGCCTCGTCATCGTGCTGTCTGGCCTCCGGATATCGTGGCATGTGGAGGCTCCGTCTCTCATCCCCGGCATAATCTCCGATAAAGTCATCCATAGTGAACTCCGGAGTGGAATGTCGTGGGGGAGCTCCACCCTTAATGGAAACAATGTTAGTTTTGCTACATACAAATAAGTACTAAGTTGAATAAATAATAAATTTTTGCTACCTGTCCAACCTGCACCGGAACTCCATACTCATTGTAGTAAGCGCTCCACGCATTGTTATTCAACACCCATTCGTGGAAGCCCCAACCTGATTCATCCACTGCATAATTGAAGACAAATTAATTAGAATAGTTTTTGTACCGAGAAATGACTGTGTACGACAAAATCAAATTACCTGGAGGAGGTGGCGGCATCTCATCACCGTATATAGCGACTCTGGGCTGATCCGGATCTAGTGGTGTGGGCTGTATCTCGCGCCAGTTGATGTTCTCCCCACTGTCATGCAACATGCCAACGAGGCGGCCGTCAAAGCCGGAGTCCTCCACCATAGGAGCAGTGTGCTGGAGCATTGTACATCCCACTGCTCGCCAACCATCTCGTGCCATGCACACCAAGCTGTGTGCCACTCCTCTGATACCGGTAAGAATCTGCACAAAGTGTATTTATTAATTTTTTAGGAAAAACTAAATAAACATTTAATGCTTTAAATATGTTAGTTTCGTAAGTAATTACCTGGCGAGCCTGCATCGGTCCGAATGACATATAACCACTCTGGGAACTGCGGGACAAATGCGTCCAGACCAAACTGTCGGGTCACGCGATCTGGATACGTGTACTCAACAATCCAGTAACATACACACGGCCCCCGATAAAACCAGAGATGCCTCTGCTCCAATGTCAGTCGACAAAATGCGTTCCTTTCGTAGAACTCTCGGTAGGGGAACCAGTCGACGCTGCTCTCGTGAAGCATCTGGAGCTGACTCCGGACATATGAAATCCCCACAGTTCTCCCCCTGCCCGTGTTCTCGTACCTAAATCGGTCGCCCCATATGGCACCGTACGCGGGACACCTCTCGGCATCCTGCCTCCTCAAGTAAGGGACAAGAGACGGACGAACTGGCTGACATACCGGCAAATGAGACCACGACCATTGCTGGAGTAGAAGAAGCGGTCCGTGGATCTGCTTGTTCTTCACCTATATTTTGGACATGAGGTGAATGTGTTGGTGATTATTGAACCCTACTTATTATAATTTAAATTCCGAAAAATTTGTGAAAACTTACCAAGCAAGCATGGCAAAGGCTACGGTATAAGTAGGCGATCACAGCTCCGCCCCAGTTCCAGTTCGATGGCTTCTCAATTTCTGTCAGCAGAGAGAGGAACATAATCGGAACCGCGTCACCGCTGGAGTCCACGAACATGACGCTGCCACAGAGATCCAGCACAAAAGCCCTCACATACCTAAAAATATAAAATAGTAAAGATAAATTTAATGATTTTCACGGATGAGTTCGTAACATATTTAAATTTCAAGATTCTCAATTATTACCTCCTGACGGCCTCCAGATCAGTGGTCTCGGCTGTGATCCGATGCAGGAAAAAGTGATCACGGAGCGCCGCTAGGCTAATGCAGTACCCCGAATACCGGAACTCCTCATCATCCTTCTTCTTCTTCTTCTTCTGTATCGTCTTTGGATCCTCTACCCCAAGAAGCCGCCGTATCATCCCCACATGAAGTGGACTGTCGGAGACACCGCTGATAGGATCCCCATCGATCCGTAGACCCCATAGAGCGCTCACATCTGCTAAGGTCACGGTCATCTCCCCAAAGGGTAAGTGGAACGAATGAGTCTCCGGTCGCCATCTCTCCGCGAGCCCGCTCATCAGAGCCTGGTCGATCTGACCCTGTGGCATGGTAGCAAGCTGGTACAATCCGAGATGCATAATGCACTGCTCCATCAGAGGATGACCGACGTACGGTATCCCGGAGGTGCGATGTCTCACGGTCAACATCGTCTCGTCCTGTATTTAACAATAATTTCATTCTGAGTGACTTACTATATGCCATATTAAAAATCTGTAATTTGAACTGAATTGCTTAAAAAACAACTTACCTCCGTAGATGCGAGCGCCACCCTGTGCTGAACGTGTGGAATCCACAGAAGAGGGCTGAATGTATCAGCTGCATGTGTAGCGTGGTCTGCACCGAGAGGCTCTGCACCGGATGCACTGGGAGCCTCTGTACTGGACGAACTACCGCCCCTCTCCATAGTATCTGCAGTGCATAATTTGCAAATAACTTAAATTTCACAATTTTAGATATAAAAATGTATAATGTAGGGATTTTAAATCGAAACACTAATTTTGTACCATAAATTCTAATTTAATTCGCTAAAACCTAAACCCTAATTTAATTTTGTACCCTAATTTATAAACCCTAACACTAATTTATAAACCCCAATTTAATTTATAAATTCCAATTTAATTTATAAATCCCAATTTAATTTATAAAACCTAAACCCTAATTTAATTTATAAACCCTACTTTATAAACTCTAATTTAATTTATAAAACATAAACTCTAATTTAATTTATAAACCCTAATTTAATTTATAAAACATAAACCCTAATTTAATTTTGTACCCTAAATCATAATTTAATTCGCTAAAACATAAACCCTAATTTAATTTGGTACCCAAAATCCTAATTTATTTCGCTAAACCCTAATTTAATTTTGTACTCTAATTTATAAACCCTAACTCCTAATTTTGTTCAATTCTATCTCGTCGGGAAAATCAACAACCCGCACAATTTAACAATTAAAATTTTAAACTAAAGTCTAAACCCTAATTAAACCCTAATTTAATTTCTAACATAAACCGCACAATTTAATCGCGTCGGGAAAATCAACAACCCGCACACGATTAACACCTCAATTCCTACCAAAAATAAAATTATGAGTTACGATAACTTACCCGAAGACGATCGATCGAGAGAAAGAGATGGCCGAGAGAGAGAGAGAGGGAGAGAGAGAGGGTGGCCGAGAGAGAAAGGAGGGGGGTGGTGGTGGTGGTGGCCGGCCAAGGGGAGGGGAGGGGAGGGGAGGGGAGGGGGAAGGGAGAGGGAGGGGAGGGGAGGGGAGGGGAGGGGAGGGGAGAGGGAGAGGGAGAGGGAGAGGGAGAGGAGGGGAGGGGAGGGGAGGGGAGGGGAGGGGAGGGGAGGGCCGGGGGAGGGGCGGGGAGGGGCGGGGAGGGGCGGGGAGGGTCGGGGAGGGCGGGGCTGGGCGCTGGCCGGGCGTGTGGGGGAGGCAGGGGGGCTGGGCGGTTAGGGTAGGGTGGGGGGGGGGGGGCTGGCGGGTTTTATTAAAAAAAAAAAAAAATTTCAACTAAACCGCCCCATGGTGGGGCGGTTAGGTGGGGGGGGGGGGGTAAACCGCCCAATCATGGGGCGGTTAGGGGGGGGGGGTGCGGACCGCCCAATCATGGGGCGGTTGGGTTATTTTTGAAAATTTTTTGGAGCTGGAGTTAGATTTGATATTTTTCTTTTGTTTGGGGTTATTAATAAAAATCTCGGCCGTAGAAGGAATCAATCTTTTTTTTCAATTCCTTTTACGAAATCGAAATTTCAAGATAATTAGTCTAATAAAGTATATTATTTTATTATAAATTTGATAAATTAAATAAATTGGAAGTTTGGAATTTTGGGATCGAGATGACCTTTTATTTCGCTCCTCGGGACTCCAAGATCGTGATACTTTTGTTGTACGCATATATATCAATATCAGTCTCATGTTAACCAAGTCATGGTATCAGGTTGCGCTACTTGTGAAAATGTAATTTTGATTTATTTTTTTGTAACTGGAATATGAACCTTAAAAGTAAATAATATATTATAGTGAAAATGAAGAGCTACTCAACACAAAAGCATTTCAAAGACTACAAGAAAAGGAAAATCTATATCTTCACTTAAGAAGTTAAGAAGGCAAGTGGTAGATCAACTACCATTGACCTGTCTAAGAGAAAAAACTGAAAAAAAATTCTACCAACTATATTAAATACTTCACCAAAATGGTAGTGATCAGGTGACAAGGTGCCAGCACAAATTCCATTTAATTTTAATTTCTTGCATTGTTCTCTAACCTCAACTAGAAAATTTTCTCAACAAGAATAAAATTGTTTCCCACACCCAATCAGCCACACCAAAAATGAATAAAAAAAAATATTAAATAAAAGAAAAGAGGCTTTCTTCAGTATAAAATAGCAAGTACTTAAGCTTTGATAAAATTTCCATGTGTAGCAATGGCTTCTCTCCTTCTATTCTTTAGAGCTATAATGTATAGTGCAAATGATTGTGGTATCTATACTGTATCTGAAGAAACAGAGAATAATTCTTATTTGCATGATTTGAAGAGAGAAGACAAGAAAGCAACTCCAAGGGAATATTACTTCAATGGCGCTGATGAAATTTTCAACAACTATGAGGGGAGGTTGCAAATTAATGGTGGGTTATTGATTTAGGCCATGGAGTCATTTTAGCAAAGAAATAAATGGCTTATTTATATTATTTTTTTTAAATTCGTTGATAAGCATATGAATATATATATATGATCATAGAAAGAATACTTTCTATGGCAGTTTGGTCTTGGAACGACTGTGCTATATGTTTTTGAGCCAAGCATTTAATTGCAATATCTTATATAATACAAGGATGTGAAATTGGTTAGAAATAATTTTGTATTTTTTTTATGTAAAAGGCTGCAATTGGTTGGAAAAATGTATACAATTAGAAATCCCCACTATGCTTAAAATGACATTTAGGACCATTCCATGCATGACAAAAAGGGGAATCCAGAAATATTAAAAAAAAAAAATGTTATTTTTTTAAGGATGAATGATTGTTTTATTTCAGCAAAAATTGAGAAAATAATGTGAGGAGGAAATGAGGAACAAAAATTCATCACTCTTTAATTGTCTTGAAAATTTCAAAATCAAATAATGCGAACTAAAATATGCTACTTTTCTTCATTTTCTCCATATTCAAACCTATTAAACCGGTTCTTAGCTCACAAATTATATAAAGTCAAAATAGTTATGAAAATCATGTCTTTTGTAGTGCCAATACAAAGAGGTAAGGCTCATAAGAAAAGTGATAATTACACTCTCCTTTACAAACCTTACATCCTGATAAGTTGATATTTATTCCAAGAAGAATTAATATTTGATGATAAATTTTTTATTTATAAAAACTCTAAAAAATGCAGTTTTGCACATGCGACAAAATATTTAACTTTTTTAATTGCTTATTCGGTAAAAATGGAGAAGTGATGAGCTCAGCACTTTGTATAGCAAGCTAGTTCTTTTTTTTTGAAAAACTGATAGTGGCTATCAGTGGCTGTATTGAATACCGCTTAATGTAACATACAGTACAACAATAAAAAACAAACCACAAGCAACAAAAAGCAACAGAAGTATATAGCTAAAACCGCCCCCCTATCTAACAATGTTGCCCCCACATTTTAGCCTCCTGCATCACTTGCTCTGCTGCCCATCTCGGATGTGTGCTATTTGCTTCGAATATCTTTTTGTTCCGACATTTCCATATCATCCAACATGCAGCGAAGAAGTAAACCGCCCACTGATCCCGTGAAATCCATCTCCTGCAAGCCTGCCATGATCTATGCACTATTGTTTGCAAATCAGCCCCCGGAAAATGCAAAATTGAGAAACCAATATTTGAGGAGAGTGTGAGCCAGAAATTCCTTGCGAAGCTGCAACCAAAGAAAAGATGCATCGCCGTCTCGATTGAGCCGTTGAGACATACCGCACACTGTGAATCGCATTGGAGGCCTCTAGTCAGCATAACATCCTGCGTTAGCAGCTTGCCAGCGAGGAATAAGAAGGCGAATATCCGCACCGTTGGAGGTATTCTAAGGTGCCAAATAAAAGAAAATTTGTATTTTGTTTGGCCACCCGATATCAGTACCCCATAGGCTGATTTCGCCGAGTATTCCTGGTTCTTTGACCAATGCCATATTAGTAGGTCCTGTGATGGCTCTGTATCGAGACTAGGAGTGTGGAGCCCCTGTAGACCATGCTGAATGGCAGTTTGAAACGACCAATTCCGATTAGAAGCTTGTGGTACCTCCAAGGAGGCCTTAATCGGATGGGTCCAAGAATCAAACCAGTAAGAAATGTCGGCACCAGTACCGACTTTCCAACTGGTACACATATCGAAGAGGGGTTTTATCTTGAGTAGTTGCATCCAGAAGAAGGAACCTTGGCGCATCCATATGTTGTGTGCCTGTCTCGGTGTGAGTGATCTGAGTTGGGTTGCAGTTTTAGACCATAAGGAGTGTGGATGTCGGTATAGTCGCCACCACCATCTCAAAAGTAATGCCCAATTGCGAACCCTGAGGTTTGCTCCCCCCATTCCACCGTGCTGTTTTGGCCTACACACTACCCCCCAGCAAGCTAGTTCAAATAGTTATTAATTCATATATAAACAATTTGAAGAACATGTGATGCATGAATATTTTTTTTGAGTAATAATTATGTTGATTAATATAACAACTATTATAGGGCTGAATGTTCACTGGTGTTAATTAATTAATCTAATTCGAGTATTGTTATTTGTTAATCTTTAATATAGAAACATAATTATTAAAATTTTACAGAGTCAAATAGATTAGTTAACATAAAATGGCGTATGTATTATAATTAATTTTAATATATAAATTTTTCTAATATTTTTTTAACCCCAGTGCATCACTTAAGTTAATAATCTACTTAATGTAAATAATTGAAGGGTATGTTGATCTGTTACATTCATCTCATACTGAAGTTCATTTTTGTAAACCTACGTTACTTAATTATATTTTATTATTTTGTCAAACAGGAGTTCTTGGGTGCAAATTAAATTTTTGAATTTTAACTTTTCAATCAATGTAGCCGGACAGAAACAAAGTCAACGGATAAACAGATATACCATTCTTCTTCTTTTTTTTGAAAAATAATACTAAAATGAGATGGTAAAACCGTAAAGGTCTCAAGGGTCAATTTGTGGAATTCGTATACTCTGCATAACTCAAAAAAGAATCCTTTGAGTTAATGCTTATGTACCGTCTGATTAGCTTTAAGATCCGTGCCAATCAAATCTACACTAATATTAAATAGCTCCCTGCTTTATAGACAGATGCCGGATTGACTTCGTTTAAAATCAGATGGCCGAGATGTATTAATTCAAAAGATGCTCTTTTGAGTTAATGCAGACGATGCGGACCCCAATTTGTGCGCCGCTAGCCCGCTACGGCCTACGGGCTTATTGATTAAGAAAACAAAAGAAAATTTAAAGAATTTAAATAGGTTTATAGTGTATCGTTGTTTCCCTGGAAAGGAGGTACAATTTAATATGGAGATCAATTTGAACGGTTCGGATCAACGTTTTGAACTTTAAAATTGAAAATATAGACGTAAAGTAAAATACTCGTTTTACTTCGCGAAGTACCGTAGCCCAACTCTTATTATAAATTAATATTGCGTTTGTTATTATTCATTGCATTTTCTATTGTCTAATTTTGGTCTGGCTAATAAACAATAGGTTTAGTACATTGCTTTTTTATGTGGTTATGTTCTCGAAACATTATTTTTGGTTTATGTAACTGATTAAATTATGTTTGATATTGTAGATTTATTCATATTTGTATTAAGTAATTCTGCACTGCGTCAGTAAGTTCATTGGATTTAATTAAGACACGAAATGAAGCTTTCATTATGTTCAATTTGTTATTTTGTGTAACACTAGCCTTATTTTTAATCAGGATATATCAAATAAGTATATGTATTCTTAAAACCTAAGAAATCTTTTTAATATTGTATTATGTAAAAAATTACTACGAATTAAAAAATAATCTTTTTTCAACTATTTTTTTTAATATTTTTTTTCTTTTTATTACTATAGTCTATAGTTTGTAAAAAAAGTTTGAATTTTGCTAAGAATAATTGCTCTCCTATTGAAAAACTAATCATATAAAGTGCGACAATGTCAACCACAAAACACTAGTCTATTAAATGACCACAATTTTTAATTGGAGTATGAACTTTAGGGAAAAAAAAATAGTGCGTATTCACATAATTGAAAATAAAAATAAAAATTATTATTGTCCGCTCGATAGTTCATACATAACTGAAAAGGTGTATGTATGGTATTTTTCATGTTTCCTTCAAACATGCTTCCAACATACCAACAAACATTAGCTTGCATAAAAATAGTTGTAATTTTTTACTTCAAAAAAGTAGTTGAAATTCTACATATATGGACCGCACAGTCGTCCTGCTAGTGCGCAATCTTATTTCATAATATTTTTACAGAATTGTATACTTCGGTTGTTGGTAGGGGTGGCGAAAAAGCTCGTAACTCGTGGTTCGATCGTGACTCGCACCTGACTCGCTCGCTAACAGCTCGTTTGTTACTGGACCGAGCTGTTAACAAGCCAGCTCGCCACTAGCTCGGTCTATAATTAACAAGTTCAAGCTAGGGCTTAGCTCGGCTAGACATCAATTTGTGAATTTGTATGATTTTGTGTGGATTTTATACTGTCTAGCTCAATCCAGCTCAGTTCAGCTCGATCCAAAAAGTTTGTAGAATTTATTTTCTTCTTAAAACAAGATCCAGCCAAACCCAGCGAGCCAGCTCGTCAGCTTGCGAGCTAGCTCGGACTGGCTTGTCACGATTTTAAGCTGAGATTTTAGCTTGAATACCTTAGGTTCAACTCGCTCGGCTGTAGCTCGATCCAGAATTAATAAACTAAGCTAGAACCTAACTCGGACCAAACCAGCTCGTTGCCACCCTAGTTGTTGGTAATGTGTTAATAAAATATGCGGAACTAGTATTAAAGAAAACTCCCTTAGGCTGGCTCAATTAGCTCTTCGGAAAAAGCCTTCTCCTTATTCAATAAAGAAAACACTTTTTTATCTCTACTGATCTATTGACGGAGGGGTTGGCATATTATCACTGTCTGGGCTATTCCCTAAGACAGGGAAGGGACCCGGAACGTATGCTACAACATTATATCCATCTTGTCCGGAAAAGGCTTCTTCTAAGATCAAGAGATTTAATTAGCGGAGAAAGGAGATGACTGAGTGCGCATATCCACCCGAAGAGCATGCAAAGCTCAAGTCGTACATCAAGCAATACGGTACGGGCGGTAACTGGATCGCCTTGCTGTAATATTTGTTTGTCAACTGTGTCATGCGTGGTTTTTTTTTTTTCTCAAATTTAATTTTAAATCTAACAAAAGGATAGTAGAAATTACAAACAATAACTGATGCTGTACTGTTGTTGTTGTTTGAGGTCAATGGAAAAGGTATTGTACTGTTAATAGGTGTTGTACTGTAACAGTACAAACCCACAGGATCAAATTCCTGAAAAATATAACACTATAACAGAAACCAATGGAAAAGTTGTTGTACTGTTAATATCCAAAAAATGAATTGATTTTGCATCAGGCCAATTTTCTTAAGATAGCTTTCCATAAAAAAAGGAACTCGCACTATGTACTAAAATGTTCATTGTCATTTACAAAGGATATGAATTAACCCCAATCTACAAATGGAAGAGGATAGCCTCCCTCTGGAGGCGGTTGTAGGGATGGAGGCAAATTTCCATAATTCGATACGCTACCTTTTAGTATTTCTCCTGTCAAAAGTTGCAACCAACAAAACATGATTAGTGTTAGACCATCATTTTAGGGAATCAAACATCTTTGAATGTATTGAAATAGTAGAAACAGTAAGCTCTTTGTTTACTAAAAGCGAAGTTGTAATCAAGTACTACAATGAAAGGCACAGTCCAAAATCTGGACCCTTGATCATTTTCATATTCTCGGCTAATTTGATGTCAGTTATCATTGTGTAAAATGGTAATACAAAGTAAATGATGTGCCTAATCCCTGCCTGTATCTATCTGTCTCTCTTCCAAATATGCCCCTTGGGTGGTACTGTCCCATATTTCCAATTAGAACTCTTTAGTACTCGACTATACACTAGCTAGTTTAACTGTAGGGAGAAACTGAATTGCTAGTAGGTAATTTTTCAGAATTAAGAAAAATCAAATATATTTGTTAAATTTTAGCATAATGCCCTGTGAACTCAATTAATTTTGATGTGATTATTAATATAAAAGAAAAAAAATGTACAATTCTGAAAAACCATAGTTTTTCTGTATTCTTATTTATTCATGGTCTACCCCTTAATTGCTCGAAGTATGACGGCAATAAAAATTTCAGGAATTGTGCTTATGTCTGTCTCCCCTTAATCGCTAACATAACTAGAGGAAGTAAAATTTGAGAGAGCGTATTATGTTTGAAGAGATAACAGAAGGCATCCTTAGCCGATTTCTTGATGTACTGAATCATTATGATAGCTTAATTACACTTTCTTTCCTTCAAAGGCAATTATTTTTTTCTTTCTACGAATTGGACTTTCTTTTTGTCACCCTTGTTAGAGAGAGAAAGCTCACTGGTTGTATGGGGAAGGGGTGGGGGTAGAGAAGGTTGGGGAATAGAGGAAGAGAGACGGATACTAGCACAAAAGACTTAATTTGTAATATATTTTTTTCATCAGCATATATTGTTGGTCAAAATTGAGTCCTGCAAACTTAAAGAGGTCTTGATATCCTGCATTCGTGACATGGATAAAGCATGATGAATCTTATTCAAATACTTAATTCTCACCTGATGCAACAGATGTCGGGTTAACCATCTGTGGTTTGGGATGAAAATACTTGCATGCATCTCCGTATTTGCATACTCCCTACAAATACCAAGAACAAAGTCTAACATTTCTTCACTATTTGATACTTCTTTTGAATGATGAAAATTCAAGGTCGCACAGACAAATGAAACCATAATTATTAAACAATAAAGAGCTAATTAACAATTATAAAAAATTGAAAAAAAGAAGTTATGAGAGGCAGGGCTTATGTACCGTGCGAATAAAGTGTTGGCATACACCATTGGCTATGGTTCCATCAGGTTGAAAAAACGGCACTCCATGTTCCCCTACAATTAAGCAGAGTTGAAAGGGGGTTTTACAAAAGTACAAGGTGTTTGTAGAAATGCCACAAAGAAGCAATAGTATTGAGAAGGAATGTTGAACAAAAACTGAAATGGAGCAACCAAGGGTTCCATGCCAACAAAAATCAATACGTCCTTGCACCGGTCCAGATCCAGGGACCATAACAACAAATTTTCCCCATTACAAACAAACGAGCATTAGGTGTTTGTAAAAATGCTCGAAAGGGAGGTATAGCGTACGGCGTACCTTTGAGGGAATCGTACCAAAGTTTGCGATTGCGGAGGTGGATGGAGCTCTGAAGGTGGCGCTTCCGTGCGCCGGCTGTATCCCGGAACTGCTTGTCGCAGTAGTCGCAGGAATACTTCCCCAATGGCATCCTCCTCGGTGTCTCTCTCTGCCTGCGTGGGAGCGCGTCTAAGTTAAAAAGTAAAACCACGGGCCGTTATGCTTGGATTCAGTCGGAAGAGTCCGTGTCGCCCCAGGTACCTGCAATTGAAAAAAATGGACGGCCCAGATTAATTCCAATCGGACCAAACTCAATCCGGTGCTTATGGAGGCTGTGGGGGTCTGCTTTGAGATCGTGCCAAGTGAAATGAACGGTCTGGATTTACCACTTGCACCTCAGGTACCCCAGGTGATACGGATTCCAGTCGGAATGGGTCTCAGAGCTCAATGTCCGGAATGGGGTTAGCTTCCAGTCTTTTCTTTTCTTTTTCCTTTTTTTTATTTTTTATTTTTATCAAAAACCGGGCAGCGGCTGAGGTTAGCTTCCAGCCAAATTATTATATTTTTTTTCTTTTTTGGTGACGGCGTCAAATTAAATTTGATATGAATATGTTTTAGATGTACAGAATGATTTTTAAATTCGTATCATATTAAAATGGACGGTTCGAAATTTCACTCTACAAAATGTGATATCTTATTGAAGAATTCAGAGTAGGTCGGATGCCTATCGGACCTACCTTGGTTCGATGGGTGTGATGACCATCCGATCTGCATCAAGATTCGTGTGCTCCGCATCAAAATCCGTGCAAGTCTGTATAAATTTCCGTGCACATAAATCTTGATGCTAATCGTACGGTGATGGAGCTAATTGAACCTAAATGTAGGTCCGATGCCCATCGGACCTACTCCTATCTCCTTACTGAATCCGAACTTATTAGAATTGGAGTCGGTCATTTCGGTTTCGTTCGGTTTCGATCGACTCTAAACGTTAGTAAATGTCTTTTGGGAGTTCTGGAATTTACAAGTTACTTGCAACAGTGACAACATAATGATCGAATAAATCGGATGAAATTGTAAAAAAAGTGAAAACAGAGAATTCGACCGGACATTTTGCTGTTGAACTCTTTTATCTTTTACACTTTAGTAAGATAATTTCTTATTATATTACAAGAGTGATGAAACAAAAAAAGTTATTTTTTATAAGAAATAAAATTAGCTCATTTTATTATTATTTTCACTGTTCTATCTATTTATTTCTTAATTGAACATAATCAAAATAGTATAATTTTTTTTTTTCAAATTTCATTTATTTTTAAAAATTTTCGAACAAGAAATGCAAAACGGTCATCTAGTCTGAGTATAACCAAGACTTGTTATTTGTTCGAATTCGGTCAAAATCTGTTTAAATTGAAAATTGTTCATCTTGAATCCTCTCCGATATTGATTCAAATACATTTCGTTCAAGGCAATATTTTGTCCACATTCCACGAACAAATTCGAACTTCTGTATGCATTATTCCAAAACTGGAAATTAAATATGTATCTTTGAAAAACTCAAAATAATCTAATTCACGGTTGAAAAATAATATCAACTTTATCCGTCCAAAAGTCCGACATGTAATGTGTTCTCAAACTAATTAAAAGAAAATTGTCAAATTTCTAGAATAAATGATGTTTGACAAAATTAATAATTTCTTATTACCCAAGTTCAAAATTCCAGTTCGTTCATTAAGCTCAGCAATTTCTTCCTTTTCCACATGAGATTTAAAATGTAATTTCTTTCGTATCATTTATATATTAAAACAATCGGAAACAACAGCTAACAATAGCAATGAGTTTGATAACAACAATAAAGTTTGTAATTTGTTAATGGCTGAGAAGAGATTACTTAACAATGATTATTCCGACAATTTTAATTGTGATGTTTTATAAAAAAAAATTAAAATTAAATTTATAAGTTAAGTTATTGGACATTAAATATTCTAACAATTAAATTTATAAATAAGTTGTTGGATTTTAAATTTAAATTTATTTTTTTAAATTGTTAAAAATCAACACTGTCAATGTCAAATGTCAAGTGATCCCACTCGTATACTATCAAGTTTTGGATGTATGTGCTGATGTGCCGAATTTTTTATTTATATCCAAAAAATAAATCAAATTACAAAAAATACCCATGTTATCTTGAAAATTCGAAAAATACCCAAACCGGAAATTTTTTTTCCGGATTTGGCCTCTAAACCCGGAAAAATTTTTTCCGGAAATTGAACTCCAAAACCGGAAAAAAATTTTCCGGTTTTAACATTTTTTTTTTTTTTTTTTTTTTTTAGAGTTTCCGGAAAATTTTTTTCCGGTTTTAACATTTTTTTTTTTTTAGAGTTTCCGGAAATTTTTTTTCCGGATTTAACTTTGTTTTTTTTTTTTTTTTTTTTTAGAGATTCCGGAAATTTTTTTTCCGAACTAAATAATTTTTTTTTTTTAAGAGAAAAATAGCTAAAATACTGAAATCTAACGCTACAAAATCGAATTGTTTTTTTAAATATTTGTTTCATTAATTTAAAAAATTTCAAAATGGTGTAGAATAATTTAGAAATTATCAAAATAGCTAAAATACTGAAATCTAACACTAAAAAATCGAATTGTTTTTTTAAATATTTGCTAGATTACATTTTTTTATATATAATTAGCATATTTATACTAAAACAAGCCAAATTACTTGATTTATGCTGAATTACACTAAATTACAATAATTATGTAGAATTATGCTAGAATACGGTAAAGTACGCTAAATTACGTACGAATAGGGATAATATCTTCACTGAGAAGGCGAAAAATGACGACGAAACTTCAAACGGTCATAAAACGGCGCTCGAGTGTCCGATTTCAGCAAATGACCACTTTTCGGAAAGCTTGCGAAAATGCGCATGCGTCCGGACTAGCTTTGCTAGTTTTCCAAATTCAGAATTGCCAAAAAACAAATAGAAGAGCCTCAAAACTTCAGTTGAAGTTTCCGATTAAGATTTTCATTTCTATTATTCAATCTATGTAGCTCAGTAAATTAGTTATGTAATAAACTTTTAGAACACCAAATTTTATTATTTTTGGAATTTTTTTTACTATTTTTTATGATTTATGAAAGATGCCACAAAATAAGCCCCATTTATACGTAATTTAGCGTAATTTATCGTATTTTAGTAAATTTACCGTATTTTAGCACAAAATCAGCCCTATTCGTAGTAAAAAACAATTCAATTTTTTAGTGTTAGATTTCAGTATTTTAGCTATTTTGATAATTTCTAAATTATTCTACACCATTTTGAAATTTTTTAAATTAATGAAACAAATATTTAAAAAAACAATTCGATTTTGTAGCGTTAGATTTCAATATTTTAGCTATTTTTCTCTTAAAAAAAAAATTTATTTAGTTCGGAAAAAAAATTTCCGGAATCTCTAAAAAAAAAAAAAATTGTTAAGTTAAATTTTTTTATCCGGAATCTCTAAAAAAAATAAAATAAAATAAAATAAAGTTAAATCCGGAAAATTTTTTTCCGGAAACTCTAAAAAAAAAAAAAAAAAAAAAAATTTTAAAACCGGAAATTTTTTTTCCGGAAACTCTAAAAAAAAAAAAAAAAAAAATGTTAAAACCGGAAAATTTTTTCCGGTTTTGGAGTTCAATTTCCGGAAAAAAAATTTCCGGGTTTAGAGGCCAAATCCGGAAAAAAATTTTCCGGTTTGGGTATTTTTCGAATTTTCAAGATAACATGGGTATTTTTTGTAATTTGATTTATTTTTTGGATATAAATAAAAAATTCGGGCTGATGTGTATGAAATTTCACTTTATATGCTTGTTTCTATTTTCAGGGCTCAGTAAAGCAAAGAAATTTATTATCATTATGGGCTACAAATCCCTCAACAGCACAAATACACAAGTGGGCCATATTTTGATGATAGCCACAAAATGCAAAATGCATGTCAAGAGTAGACAATAGCATACAGAAAAAAGAAAGAAAAAAACAAAAATCATATGGTCCATGTACAAAATCCCCATCCCAATATTTACCTAAATCGTTACGGAGTTAAGTATCTGTATAATAGCTAATAGGATCCTCTGCAAACTGAGCTGTAGTAATTTCATGCTGTCTGAATGTAGCCATTGATCGAGCACATCCAGACCGTCGGAATTCTACAAATCCAGTTATCGGGATCAGCCACACGATTATAGCGATTATAGCACTTCATTGCCTATGATGCAATCAACAACCAAAACTAAATTTATCCATGATTGCTTCCGGCTCACCGTCTTGCAAGCACGTAATGGGCGGTATCGTGAGCGTTTGTTGCGCACCATAAGCATACCAAAAAACTGGGTCATCCACCAACTCCCCATCAAACTGGAGCAATTCAATTTCGGACATGGTGATGCTGGTGCATGGCATGCTATCACTACACGCAAAATGTATTGAGGGGCTGCGCACATCGTACGTCCCCCTGATGTTTGTTGTACACAAGTAACACAACATCCGACACGTACACGGCTGTCGATTGATTCATGCAACTTTTGCTGAGGTAATTGTATTGGTCAATTATTATGCAGTTTCGCACGTCTTCCATGTAGATCGTGTCGAAGGTTAACCCTGTGACTGATCCCGTGCCACCCTGCCATGTCTTGATCCTGACCCCGTTGTCTGAGTGTCTAATCACCGTAGCTTGCGAGTTGTGAGCACATAGACTTCCGTTGTCTAAGTGTCTGAGTGTCTAGTAACCCTAAACTCTGAACCCTAAACCCAGAATATAGTATTTGTATTTACATTCCCTGGACAGTCCTTGTTCTTCTAAATATAAAAAATATATTACCAAAATATTTCAGGGACTGAAATGCAATTAAGTAAATACAACATCACTCTGTCTGGATGCTATAAGGAGAATTTACCTTATACCATGGCTGGGCCCACAAGTCACATTTTCTTTATCAACGTCAGAGACACCGGTCCCAATAGATATGCAGTCATCACCTGAAAAACGAACCAAAAAAAAATGATATTAAACCTTAAACGCAATACTATGTCGGAAGAACTCAAAAGTTGTTTTTATAGAGTTATGCTGTTGTCCCCAGGCAATTGCATCAATTGAACAAAAATTGTAGAGTCAATCTATGGTACTATGCATAGCACGAATTGGTCCGTAATACGGATCAATATTTTCATTTTCAAAATCCTAATGGTCAATCCGAACCATTTAACATGATCCCATATGAATATGTACTTGCAGACTAAATTTTATATATTTTTTAGAATTTTTTACTATTTTTAAAAAAGGTAGAAAATCACTTAATCTGAAAATTCTGGACCATCCAAAAACAGTGATTTTCTACCTATCTTAAAATATAGTAAACAAATTCTAAAAAAATATAAAATTCAGGGTCAGATTCCGAAAACAGTGTTTTCGATTCGCAATTCTTTCAGGGTCAGATTGCAACTCATTTCAGGGTCAGATTGCAACTGCAAGTACAATCTAATCAACTGCAATTCAAACTGATAAATTAGAATGCAGTTAACTCAAAATGATGGTTAATGGTTCTGATTTAAGTCATATAATCATGTTCCCTTAATTCTTGGCTAATCATGTAAACAATTTCTACTGGTAAACAAAAACCAAAGATAAAATAATAAGTTAATTAATCAAGGAGTTGTTACTCACCGCAGGACTATCGCATGGCCCTGACAATGTAGATCCATTTGGTCCCTGAAAAATTTGGAAGGTGACAGAATATACATCAATTTCCTCAAAATTTCAAAAATTTAACGATACCATAAGATCCATTGGTACATTGGCACAAGCATATGTACCTTGTGGGGCTTGCAAGGAAGGTTCCACCAGTCTTCGCCATTGCCCTCGATCGTACCAGCTCCTTTTACTGTCAATCCTTCAACCTGGTAGAATACGAGCCATTGCTGTTTTCTGTCTGTTTCCGGCCAGCAGTCTGGCCCACCAGGAAGTTGTAATACACCATCAATCTGCTAGCAAAAATAAAATTAAAACTGTGCAAACAGCAAATGATATAACAAAATCTGCATTAATGGTTCTAGTTATAACTTTTTGCAACATTTTTCAAATAGTGAATACCAAATTAGATTACTGTTTCAAATTTGGCTTATTGTTCAAAACATAAAGCAACAAAACAAGATAATAAGAAAGACATGAACAGGAAGAACAGCAATGCCTTACCTGGAAAACAAGTCAGGGTTGGCACGGGCCAGAAAAGGTTGTGGCAGTGATCATAAAATTAATTTTTTTAATGTTAATTTTTCAATGCATGTAGCCGAACAGAAACAAAGTCAACGGATAATCAGATCTACCAACTTTTTTTATTTTGAAAAATAATACTAAAATGAGATGGTAGGTATTAGGCGTAGTATTTGTATTGATGTAACAGTAACAATAGTTAGTTAGCTGTGTGCTGTTCTGTTAAGTTAGTTAGATCACTACTTGTATTAGCATGACTGATCTATATATACGAGGTCTCTGTATAATTTCAAAAGCTAATGAAATACAAAATCATTCAGACATACTCTCTCTCTCTCTCTCTAAACTCTAATATGGTATCAGAGCTTCTCTCTACCCTTCTCCCAAATTGCTGATTCAAAATAGCAATCGCTACCAGCGAGATTTCTTCTCCCCATCCTCCCACCCCGATCGATCCTGTGATCCAAATCAGGCTTCCCGTCTCTACCAAGCTGACTCACGAGTATTTGTATTGATGTAACAGTAACAATAGTTAGTTAGCTGTGTGCTGTTCTGTTAAGTTAGATCACTACTTGTATTAGCATGACTGACCTATATATATGAGGTCTCTGTATCATTTCAAAAGCTAATGAAATACAAAATCATTCAGACATTCTCTCTCTCTCTCTAAACTCTGTTAGTAGGTCTAAGGGTCAATTTATGTGCCCCTACGGCCAACGGGTTTATTAATTAAGAAAACAAAAGGGGAATTACAGAATTCAAATTAGGTTTCTACTGTATCGATGTTTCCCCTGCAAAGAAGGCACAATTTCGGATTCTTTATTTTATAAGAGAGAAAAAAAAAATAAAGCTCTTTGAACTTTTCAATTTTTTTTAAGTACTAGTAGGCGCATACACCATTATCTCATCGCTCAATTAAAATCCAACTCAAAACCTATTGAATCTGAATTTTTACGATTAAATACATACAAGACAAGATGCTGACATCAATTAAGATAAATGAACAGCAATACAAAAAAAAAACGCCTTCAAAATTCAACAGCTGCAACTGGGTAGAAGTTAAATTTTTGTTGTTAGGTTCAAATAATTACACCTGTATTTGTGTAGATAAACCTGGCACTCTTCAATTGAATAATGCAACAATCAAAATATCAAATCCAACATTGTCAAGACAGAGCCTGACTTGCTTTAGCATGAAACAGGTTCTGGTATCTGCCGGCCCCAAATTTCCAATAGAGTCACAATTAATCCTCATTTTAGCGTAAGTTTATCATCCAAATTCCTGTAAGAGCCAATAAAGGGGAACAACAAAAGGAAGGAAAAACAAATAAAGGTTAATACAGTACATAACGGGCAACAGTTGTAAGCTATCAGTAGAGTCAACACTCAACAGAAACGCATGAAGTACGACGGGACCCAGATGGAAGATGGGGCCCACGTGTCCACTCGCCACTTAGTACATCATACACAAAAAGAGCTGCCACCATGTCATTGTCAGCCGCCACTCTCACTCTCCCCCTAACAGCAACAGCTGATACATGTACCAGTGCAGCCACCTTGTTGGATCCAACCGCAGTACATGTACAACTAAACCGCAACCCAGTTCCAACCTGACCTCCTGCTACCGGTACAGGCGGAGGCTTCAGCCTATCCCACCTCACTTGATTTTTACTATTACTATTACCCCTAATTATAGTACCATTCCATCTCCAAAAGGAGATCTCCAGTGCATGACTCGCCATAATATATAACATGTCACCTATACCACATGCACCCAGTATGCAACCACCAGCTGGTACTGTTGCGACGGGACCAGAGTGGGTACGGAGCCATATGCTTGAGGAAATGTGGTAGGCATCAATCGACCCAGCGCATGTGCGCGCATCAAGGGTATTTTGGGTACTATTGAGCCTCAACCCCCCAGCTATATAGAAAATGCCACTTGCAGTACTTGCTCCAACACACCCATACCTGTCATAATCAATAGTACATGCATGCGGTTTAAGTTAAGACCATAAGTAGCTAAAAAAATTATTATCAAACTTGATATGCTAACATCACCTTCGGCATGTTGCCTCGGCAATAACACGCCAACTGTCAGTCTCAGGGTCATACTCCTCCACAGCCGATGTCCGTGAAGATCCACCTGCAACATAGATGCGACCATCTACGGCTGCCACAGCAAACTTCTTACGCGGGAAGACCGGTTCTCCACAAATGGTTACAGATCCAGTCCACACATCAAACCGGATCATCACACCACGGCCAATCAGGTAAACAAACCGGCTGATTGATATGGCACGCGCATGGGAGAAGTTTCCAGAAGCAATTGACAAAGGCAAGGTGGAGGTTTCGAAATTTGCAAATATACCTGATCATAAACATTCTATTTATCTCAATCATCTCACTAATCAATACTAAGCAACTAAATTCATGCCTTGTATGGAACCATTTATTTTATTTTATTTTTTTAGTATCATGTAATTGATATCGTACAACAAAATATTAAGTCAAATTTATAAAAAAATAGAAATGAGAGCTTATTTTACCTGATTGGTGGGAGGATGAAGGATGAAATGGAAGGGTGGAAAAGGAGAGAAGGGTGAGATCTGAGGAAAGTGAAACAGCAATGACAGAGTGGTTGAGAAGGCCGAGGCTGCGTCTGAGAAATGGGAGTGAATCTGAGTTCAAGAGGCGGTTGAAGCGGCGAGAGACGAGAGGCAGGGAAAGAAGGGAGGAGGTGGGGAGACGGGAGAGGCACTCCAAGAGGAGATCATCTGGCAAGGCGGAGATGGCGGTGGCAGGGGTAGGGATGGGGGTGGAAATGAAGCGGAGAGGGAAAGGTGAGGGAGTAGAGAAATGGCGGTGCGGATCTCTCTCAGAGGGGATGCAGGGTTTGGTCAGCCATGAGAGGCTGCGGGAGTGGCAGCTCGAGCTCTCCCTCTCCCTTTCCCTCTCCGCCATGAAATTAGTGGCTACTAGTATAGTTGTACAAGTACATAAAAATTTGAAGGCAAAAAAACAATGTTTACTCTAAAATTTACAACATATAAGTCCAAAACCGGAACACTTGATTATGGCCGAGATTTTTATTTTTACCCAAAAAAAAATATATTTTAATATAATTAACCAAGTTTTTGAAAAAATTAAATTTTTATCCAAACCGTAAATATTATTTACGGTTTGAATTTTTTTTGTTTTTTTTTAGAGAGAAAAAATAGCTAAAATGCTGAAATGAAATATAACAAAAAAAAATCGAATTATTTTTTAAAATATTTGTTAGAAAATACGCTACGAATAGACCGAGATTTTTATTTTTACCCAAAAAAAAATATATTTTAATATAATTAACCAAGTTTTTGAAAAAAATTAAATTTTTACCCAAACCGTAAATATTATTTACGGTTTGAATTTTTTTTTTTTTTTTAGAGAGAAAAAATAGCTAAAATGCTGAAATGAAATATAACACAAAAAAATCGAATTGTTTTTTAAAATATTTGTTAGAAAATACGCTACGAATAGAGCCGATTTTGTGCTAAAATACGGTAAAAAATATTATTTACGGTTTGGGTAAAAATTTAATTTTTTCAAAAACTTGGTTAAATATATTAATTTTTTTTTTTTTTGGGTAAAAATAAAAATATCGGTGATTATGGGCTTCTCAAACCTTCTCAGCAGAGGCTTAACAACAACAACAATAATAATCAAATTTTTAATCCCAGACAAATTAAAATAAGTTAGAAAGAAAAACCGAAGTCATAAAGATAAAATAAATAGTAATAAAATATAAAATTAATAATAATAACAATAATAGTAGAGGAGACATCAGATTACACCCTTTTTATTAACACATTTTGACACTTATTATTTTCAAAGTCCAAATAGTCGATCCAAACCGTTCAACAAGATGAATAAATTAAAATGTGCTTGGAGATCAAATTTTAAATTTTTTTTTTTTTACTATTTATTAAGATGGTTACAAAATCGTTGTTTTCAGACCATTAAAAAACATTGATTTTGTAACCATCTTAGTAAATAGTAAAAAAATTAAAAAATATGTAAAATTTGATCTCCAAGCACATTTTAATATATCCATCATGTTGAATAGTTCGGATTGACTATTTGGACTTTGAAATCACAAAATTGACCTATAAAATAACAGTGTCAATATGTGTCAAAAAAATGGATCACTCCTCATAATAGTAATAGTAATAGTAATAGTAATAATAATAATAATAATAACTATATTATGCCTAATCGTAGGGACTGAAGTCTTATATCCTTGATTTCGAATCACCAGCCTTATGATATAAAACAGAAGCATAAGAGTAAAAATTATATATACAATTCTGAGAAATCATAGTTCACTTTCCTCGCCGACATTTTTAAAAATACCCTAAGTTAATTACAGATTAATAAATATGCCCACAAGTTGTTAAGAATTTTAAATATACCCAAACCGGTCATTAAATGGCCGGTTCCGATTAAAAATTCCGACCGGCCATTTAATGGCAGTGATTTTTTTTTTTTAAGAGAAAAATAACTAAAATGCTGAAATCTAACACTAAAAAATCGAATTGTTTTTTTAAATATTTGTTATATTACCCTTTTTTGTAGCATATTTATACTAAAATATACTATGAAAGGGCCGATTTTGTGCTAAAAGACGGTAAATTACAATAATTATGCTAAAATACGGTAAATTACGCTAAATTACGTATGAATAGTGCTGATTTTGTGTCATCTTTCATAAATCATAAAAATAGTAAAAAAATTCCAAAAATAATAAAAATTGGTATTCTACAAATTAATTACATAACTAATTTACTGAACTACGTAGATTGAATAATAGAAATGAAAATCTTAATCGGAAACTTCAACTGAAGTTTTGAGGATCTTCCCTTTATTTTTTGGCAATTTTGAATTTGGAAATCCCGCATTGCAAGTTCTGACGCATGCCTATTTTCACGAGCTTTTCGAAAAATGGTCATTTGTTGAAATCGGACACTCAAGCGCTGTTTTATGGCTGTTTGAAGTTTCGTTGTCGTTTTTCGTTTTCTCAGTGAAGATATCATCCCTATTCATACGTAATTTAGCGTAATTTAGTGTATTCTAGCATAATTCTACATAATTATTGTAATTTCAAGTAATTTAGTGTAATTCAGCATAAATTAACATAATTTCAAGTAATTTAGCATGTTTTAGTATAAATATGCTAATTATATATAAAAATTGTAATATAGCAAATATTTAAAAATAAATTCGATTTTTTAGTGTTATATTTCAGCATTTTAGCTATTTGTCTCTTAAAAAAAGTTAACATAATTTAAAGTAATCTAGTGTCAATAAGCATAAATTAACATAATTTCAAGTAATTTAGCGTATTTTAGTATAAATATGCTATCAAAAAAGTAATCTAACAAATATTAAAAAAAACAATTCGATTTTTTAGTGCTAGATTTCAGCATTTTATCTATTTGTTTCTAAAAAAAAAAAAAATGGGGGACGGGGCATTTAATGGCCGGTTCCCCTCTTTAATAAAAAAAAAAAAACTGCGGGACCGGCCATTTCATGGCCGGTTTGAGCATATTTAAAATTCTTAACAACTCGTGGGCATATTTATTAATCTGTAATTATTAATTATTAATTAACTTAGGGTATTTTTAAAAATATCAGCTTTCCTCGGATCTTTCTTTTGTATTCTTATTTATTCATGGTCTGCCTTAATTGCTCTAAGTATGACACGAATTAAAATTTCAGGAATTGTGCTTATTATGTCTCCCTACTCTTCATTGTTAACATAACTAGAGGAAGTAAAATTTGAGAGGGCCAAATTTCCGACATAAAACATGTGCTTAAACTACTTATTTAGGACCAAATTTCACAAAAGTAATAATTTCTCCTTACCCAAGTTCAGAATTCCAGTTCGTTCATTAAGTTGAGCAATCTCTTCCTTTGAGAATAATTATTTCGATCATCTTAATAATAATATTTTTAAAAAATAATATTAAATTAAAAGTAAAAATAAATTTATAAGTAATTTATTAGACATATAAATACTCTTAACAATTAAATTTATAAGTTATTGGATTTTAAATTTATTTTTTTAAATTGTTAAAATCAAGAATGTCAAATGTCAAGTGATCCTACTCTTATAATTTTGAGTTTTGTATGTGCTGATGTGTATGAAATTTCCCCTTTATACATTGATTCTATTTTCAGGGCTATGTAAAGTACAGAAATGTATTATCATTATGGGCTCCAAAGCCCAACAACACAAATACACAAGTGGGCCATATTTTGATGATAGCCGCAAAATGCATGTCAAGAGTAGATAATAGCATACAGAAAAGAAAAAGAAAAAAACAGAGAGAGGGAGACAGAGAGATCATATGCTCCATGTACAAAAGCCCCATCCCAATATTTACATAAATCAGTTACGGAGTTAGGTTCATGTATAATGTCTAACAGGATCCTCTGTAAACTGAGCTGTAGTTATTTCATGCTGTCTGAATTTTGCCATTGATTGAACACATCCAGACCGTCGAAACTCTACGGATCGAGTTATCGGGATCAGCCACCAAATCAGTAGCACTTCATTGTCTCAAGATGCAATCAACAACCAAAATTAAATTTATCCATCATCGTTTCCGGCTCGCCGTCTTGCAAGCATGTAATGGGCGGTATCGTCAGTGTTTGTTGCGCACCGTAAGCGTTCCAACAAAATGGATCATCCACCAACTCCCCTTCAAACGGGAGCAATTCAACCTCAGCCATGGTGATGTTGGTGCACGGCATGCTATCGCTACATGCAAAATGTATTGGGGGGCTACGCACATCATATGTTCCCCTGATGTTGTTGTACACAACATCCGACACGTACACGGCTGTCGATTGATTCATGCAGCTCTTGCTGAGGCAGTAATATTGGTCGATTATTATGCAGTTTCGGACATCCTCCATGTAGATCGTGTCGAAGGTTAATCCGGTGACGGATCCCATGCCACCCTGCCATGTCTTGATCCTGAGCCCGTTATCTGAGTGTCTAATCACCGTGTTTCGCACCGTTATGTTTGCCACGCAAGCTTGCGAGTTGTGAACACCTAGACTTCCGATACTGCACAAGATGGAATTTAATTTTATTCATCTTACAAAATTGAATGACATATTAGAAATTGCATAGTAATATTTGCTTATGACATAAATTTGTCCCAATAGCTTCATTTTTTGCATAATTTTTTTTTTTTTTCTAAAATATGGAAAATTTATTATTCCCAAAGTATAGCATTTGCATTTACACTCTCTGAACAGTCCTTGTTTTCATAATATAGAAAATATATAATATAAAAAAAATTAGGGACTGAAATGCAATTAAGTAAAGACAACACCAGTCTCTGTCTGGATGCTACAAGGCGAATTTACCTTATACCATGGCTGGGCCCACAAGTCACATTCTCTATATCAACATCAGATACACCGGTCCCAATAGATATGCAGTCATCACCTGAAAAAACGAACCAAAAAAAAAAAAAAAAAGGATCTTAAACCTTAAACGCAATACCATGTCAGAAGAACTCAAAAGTTGTTTTACAGAGTTTTGCTATTGTAATACAAGCAATTGGATCAATGGAACAAATATTGTAATATAGCCTCATTCTATGTACAATCTTTTCTTCAATTCAAACTGCATGAAACATAAATACTTCAGGGTAACTTGAGTAAATTTCCACTTATACAAAAAGTTTAAGCATACCATTGCTAATCCTGGAGTTATAGATGCCAACTGATTTGGTGTTCTCTATGTGTATTCCATCTGTGTTAGGACTGAGTGCTGGGGAATTGATAGACAGCTCATCTATGTGAACCCCCTCGCAATTGTCGAACTTGACGTGGAATTTGGGACTGTTTTCGATTCGTAATTCTTTCAGGGTCAGGTTGCAACTCATGAAGAATCTCATCAACTGCAATTCAAACTGATAAATTAGAATGCAGTTAACTCAAAATTATGGTGAATTGTTCTGTTTTAAGTCATATATTCATTCTCCCTAAATTAATTCTTGTATAAACATGTAAACACTTTCTACTGGTAAACCGAAACTAAAAGATTAATTGTTCCTCACCGCAGGACTATCGCATGGCCCTGGCAATGTAGATCCATTTGGTCCCTGAAAATTTTGGAAGGTGACAGAATATACATTAATATCCTCAAAAGTTCGAAAATTTTACAATACCATAAGATCCATTGGTACATTGGCACAAGCATACCTTGTGGGGTTTGCAAGGGAGGTTCCACCAGTCTTCGCCATTTCCCTCGATCGTACCAGCACCTTTCACTGTCAATCCTTCGACCTGGTAAAATAATAGCCATTGCTGTTTGCTGTCTGTTTCCGGCCAGCAATCCGGCCCTCCGGGCGGTTGTAATACACCATCAATCTGCTAACAAAACAAAAATAAATGTTTTCTTCAAAAAATAAATAAATTTAAAACTGTACAAATTGCAAATGAAATAATAAAAAGCTGCATTATTGGTTCCAGTTAAAAATTATTGCAACATTTTCAAATAGTGCATGCCAAATTAGATTACTGTGTCAAATTTGGCTTATTGTTCAAATTTCAAAACATATAGTAACACTGTGTCAAATTTGGCTTATTTTTCAAATTTTAAAACATATAGTAACAAAACAAGATAATTTTGTACCAGTTTAAACTTGTTCAGCAGCAATTATTCAGTTAAAGAAAATTAGAAAGACATGAGCAGGAAGAACAGCAATGCATTACCTGGAAAACTAGTCCGGGTTGACACGGGCCAGAAAAGGTGGTGGAAGTGATCATAAAATTCCCGTCTGACGGCACGAGCATAACTGCCGATTCGACTGCACAGGCAGCCTTCCAAGCAGACCGAAATGCCTCTGTGTCATCAGTTGACCCATCACCAACCGCACCGTATGACCTCACATCAAATACACTCGGACCCGAGTTCGGGTCAATGGGGTCCGCTGGGTCAGACGGCACCGTGCAGCTATCTGGGGGAGGCGGCGGTGAGTCAGACGGCACTGTGCCGCTATCTGGGGGAGGCGGCGGTGGGTCAGACCCCAATCCTCTCCCTTCTCCTTTGTTGCTTCCCTTCTTATTGTTGCTCCTGTTTGGCTTCTTATGGTAATGTGTTCTTGCCAATGTGCCATTGTTAGAAAGAACTGATAATGTTATCAGTAAGCAAATTAGGATCTTTATTCTAGAGATACCCATTTTAGAGAGAAAGATGTACAAACGCGCACTTGTTGTGTTTGTCTCTGTGTGTGAGCAGAGCAAGTGGGAGGAGATTTGTGGTTTGTTGGTTGATAGAGAAGTGTGTGTTGGATGTGTTTGTGTGCGAGAGGGGGATGGAGAGACTAGAGAGCGCACGGCGAGAGAGAGAGAGAGATTGCAACCAACAGGTGATGAGGTCTCTGTTATTGATGCCACGTAGTTATACTAGGAGAAGAGTGACACGTGGCGGTCCCTTGTAGAATGGTAGTTCACTGTCTTGTGGGGATTTGGAAGGTAGATTACATTTCGCTTTCGTTCACATGAATCCAATCATGTGAAGAGAAAACATTGACAATGAACATTAAGAGAGAGAAATATGAATCACAGGCTCTGTTTTACTCTGTTTTTTTTTTTCTATTTACTTTTTCTATTTTTTCATGCTGCACATCTGCATGGGACCTTTTTTACTTGCTACATGCACCTCCTTTTTAATTGTCAATTATAAATATTAACTTAGAACGAGGCTGTTGTATTGTGCATAGCGCACATTGGTTTTATATCATCATTTTAAAAGTTCAAACAATCCATCCGTTTAACATTATCTTCATATATAAAAAATACTTGGATGTCAGATTTTATATTTTTTAAAATATTTTTACAATTTCTAAAATAGATAGAAAATCACTTTCGGATGGTCCAAAAATTACTTAGATGATATGATAGTGATAACACCGAATTTTTAAAACCAAGACCTCTGAAAAATAATGTCTTAATTAAGTTAATTAGCATATCAAATATTGATGCAATAATCTTATTATAATCATATAAAAAATACAAAACTGTAGCGATCAATAATTGAACAATTATTATATATGTATGGAGTCAAATATAAATGTTTTTGCATAGAATATATAATGAAAATACTAAATATACGTATATAATAAAGAATTAGAGGAAATTGACCGCATTTATTACAGAACCACCTATGATTAATTATTTTTTTTTCAGAGGGTTCATAGGCACTTTTTGCCAAAACTACAACACATAAGTTAAAAAATGCAAACAATCTCTGCAATGAATTTAAAAGGCAAAATACAGAAGGAATTGGAGAGGCCGTTGTTTTCTATTTTCTGTGTTTAATTCTATGCAAAAATACAAAAACAAATTTGTCAGTATAGTCTGGTATAATATTTGGCTCTGTTCAACTGTGATCTCAGAGAAATCTACAGGAGAGACTAACTGGTGCAGCAAAGATGTGATGCTATTGTCTCACAGGTTCTAAAACATAGAACTTGTGTATCTGATGAACTTTCTAGAGAATCACAAGCTAAATTTGTTCTTTTGTCGCTTTAAATGTTGCTTCTAATAATTTTTGTCATATGTCAGGCGAGGACAACAGAATGCTTTGTAATTACTTGTTAGAAATTGGGGTTTGTTATTTGTTAAGATTAAAAAATTGAATGGTTCATTGTAAATAGAGAGACTGTGGAGTCATACCAGTGTACATAACTTTTTTTAATCAATACAAAATTGTTTGAGAGCTGTTAGCTCGCCAACCATCAAAAAAAAAAAAAAAAAATTGAATGGTTGCCTATATTTTCTTAATAAATAACTGAATAAATGTGAAAAAAATAAATTGTTTTAAAATCAACCATCAGTATATATAAATTCAGAAGCATTCTTTTGGTGCTTAATTTTTGATGAATTTTTTTGGTAACTATATTAACTTGACAATGAGTATTTTAATATTTAATTAACAAGATGACAAAGTGTTCACATGCATCGGTCTGACCACTAAGTTAATGTATTAAACATTTGCATATTGATTTCTCGGACAATTTTAAGAAAAAATTGTGTTTGGTGAAAAATCATAAAAAAATACTTAATTTAAAATCTTTTAGAAAACTATGTGAGATGAACATTCAACGTAATATTACTTGAAATGCCTCAGAAATGATGGTTTACCTTAATTGCGGTGGATATGAACGGTTTGAGTGTGCGTATCTGCAACCTGTTAAATTAGCTGATATTATGATAATGATAGCACCAAATTTGATCAAATTTTGTGATCCAACAGCATATTGAACCTGAATATTGTTGTTATATTTTTGGAGCTAAATAGGTATTTTATAATTATTTTAGTAGCTAAAAACCAAAATAAGAGTAGGGTCTTTGCTTTATTCTATATAAATAAAAGACAAGTGTATCAAGTGTATGTAGTTGCTATGTGAAGCCTTGTAGTATGAAATAGTATCAACGACATGTGATTAGCTGTGGTTATTAAAAAAAAAAGGCAGCAATAATTGAAAGGATATGTATCCATGAAAGAACAAAGATTTGCATGTCATGATTTAGAAGATAAATAAGTATTAGATGGTAATGAACCATAAAAAATTAGTGGTATATCATTATTCACTATCTACAATTATATTATTGTTAATGATAATAAAGGTTTTGTCGCCGTAAAAATTGGAAACAAATATAATTGTAGTATGATAAATAAATATTAATGTTAAACGGTCAATTTTTGCATTCTGAAATAATTTTAAATTAAAATAATACATTGCACAACATATTTCAATTCATTGTATACCAATTTATTAAATTTAATTATGGCTAGAAAAATGCAATTTGATTTATAAATAATGAAAATCATTTTTTTAATATGTTGCAATGCATGGTTGAATTTTGAATTATATGCCCAAAAAAATTAACATCCCCCTCTTATCCAAAGTTGGCATTCATCTTTGATCTACAATAAATTTGATTACTTTTATCAAATACCTAACCACATCAAGCCTCAATCATTCATATATCCCATATATTTTTTAATACAATTATGTGATTTGAAATTTTAAAAATTAAAAAGGCACGGATAACCCATTAAAAAATATACAGAACTTTATTAGCAGCAGAAGACATTTACTAAAGTACAATTTGGGGATATGAATAATGATTTGTGGGAGCGCTTTAGGAGTGGCGTTCATGTCATGTATATATAAGTGTATAAAGAAAATGCCAAGAGAAGCCTTTGAATGTAAAATGAAAGAAATGGTTAGCGGTTAGCAAGAGCCTAGGAGCAATTATGCAATTGTGGCCACAAATCATAGCACAAAGAAAGTTGCCCCGTGAGCATTTTTTGTACTTTTGTTCTCCTTTTGTGGCCCCACCCGCCAGACAAGGTCACAACTCACAAGGACAAGGATTGCCTGGTTAGAGTGAGAGAGTAGTAGTATTTTTTCATGGAATAAAAAATTAAGGTGAAAGAATGGTATGTGAGAGAAAGACTTGTCATGAGTCACGGGATGGAATTTGAGTTCATTCATGTCAACAAGAAATAATTTGATATTGTTTCCGGCCGGGTAGAAAATTTTGTCAGATTTTGTAAACCAAAAGGATAGACAAGAGGCGCCGGATCAGGGATGGCAAAAAAGCTTGTAGCTTAACCGTGACTGGCACCTGACTCACTCGCTAATAGCTCGCTCGTTACTGGACCGAGCTGTTAACGAGCCAGTTTGCCACTAGCTCGGTCCAGAATTAACGAGTTCAAGCTGGAGCCTAGTTTGTTTGCCAGCTCGTGAGCTAGCTCGGTTAGGCATCAATTTGTGAATTTTTATGAATTTGTGTGCATTTTATACTGTCTAGCTCGGTTCAGCTCAATCCAAAAAGTTTGTAGAATTTATTTCTTCTTAAAACAAGATCCAGCCAGACCCAGCGAGCTAACTCGGGCGGGCTCGTCACGATTTCAAGCTGAGGTTTTAGCTCAGATGTCTTAGGTCCAGCTCGCTCGGTAAGAGCTCGGTCCATAATTAACAAGCTGAGCTAGGACCTAGCTCGGCCCGAACTAGCTCGTTGACAGCCCTACGCCGGATACAACTTAAGTTGTAATCTAAATGATATTTTATGGACCATTTAACATTAATAATAATAATAATAATAGTCAGTTTTTTGTCTAATTAAAAAAAAAACAATGTCTTCGATGTAGTAAGTGACAAGTTTGAAATTCAGATGAGAAAACATTGGATCACAGAAAATTACTCCATTTTTTTTTTTTAAGGAGAAAATTACTCCATTTTTAGAGCATAGTTTTAGTTGGTAACATAAGTACGTGGATAATACAGAGGAATCTATCTCTGTAGATCTGAAAAATAAGTTGTGCATCTCTGTAGGAGTTGCTTCTATATTGGGACTTGAAAAGAATTAACTAAATAGGGAAAAACTACTTATATGATCAATTTTAATGACTGAAAAACTCTTTTGAACAATAAAGTTTGTATTTTTTTTTAGTAAAACAAAATAGTTTGTAGTTACAGACAAAATAGTTTGTACTAATCCATTACAGACAAAACTCGGGTGGATGTAAACATTCAGACAACCTCCTATTGTAGGTACTCATAGATCTACTAGCTAGCCAAGATGTATTAAGAAAAAAAAAAACTGAAGTTATTGTCCTTGTAAAAAAATAATTCCCCACTGAGGGCATGGAGGAAATTAACTAAAACCTGATTAGAGCAGTTGTATGTGTCCGAGGCCACCATCTTATTAGACATCATTTGGTCCAAAATTTATACTCGGCTATTTCTCGACCCACCAATGCATGGTACGTGATGTCTTTGCTATTCAGTAGCCGATACATATTGCAAGCCTCTTTTGGTGTTTCTACTTAGAGTGGAAAAAACATGCCATGCCGTGCTGTGATTAAGACGCCGTGATTTTGGTCTCGTGCTGTGCCGTGACCAAGTTAATTTTTCACGTGCCCTGTCGTGCCGTGATCAAAGTGTCAAGGGGTGGTCACAGCACGCGAATGGTCACGCCACGTGAGTCACGCCGTGCCTAACGTGCGTGACCATACGTGACTCGCGTGACCATTTAATCATAATTTAGATTAGTTTATTCAAGATTTACTATTAAATCAATATTTAAGAGTCCTAATTACACGTGACTCGCATGACTACGTGTCGTGCCGTGCCGTCACTAAATCTTTCACGTATTGTGCCGTGCCGTACCAAAGTTTCAAAAGAAAAGCACAGCACGCAAATAGTCACAGCACAGGACACGCAAGTCAAGACACGTAACTGATACGCGTGCCGTGCCGTTCCATGTTGTTACTGTGCCGTTCTGTGATGGAGCCGGCTCCGACATGCCATTTTTCCCACTCTATTTAACACTGTATGTGCTTCTTCCTTAACTCATCTTGTGTCAAAATTTTACTGCACAACAACAAATACTCAAATATTCTCACCGTAGGCTGAAGCTTTATTCGAAGGAAAATGAACCTAATTACCTGCTAGCCGTATTTGTACTCGTGCCATTTTCATTAACTGAAAAGGTGTGAATAGGCAAATTTTTTTTTTTTTTTTCAAAAGAATAAGATTTTGTACAGTTTATTCAGAGAGAATTCAAATGATACAACTCAAGTTTAATGACGAAAGCCACTTATTCATTTAAAGAATAAATTTAAGGAAACATTAGAATTGTAACCCATATCTGAAATGAAGTCCGTTCATTCTTTTGGAACGAGAACATGAAAAAATTCAAATGAAGCTTCAGTTTGAAACCAATTCAAATAAAAAAATTGACAAAAAATAAATGCATTAAAACAACTTATAAACCTTTTTTTTTTTAATGCTAGACATTGTATCAAATAAATTCGAAATTTTCAAAATTTAGCATGTACACGTATCACTCGTGAAGTATATTGGTTTTAATAGTTTGAATGAATCATTTGAAACCAATCTGATAAATTTTAAAGTAACGCTCACGCTAGTTTTACTCATGTTATATTATGCAACTTTTGTACAATTTCATTTGGAAATGTTGATAGTCCTGAAGAATTTTATTTAATTAAAAAATGTATCCAAACGAACATTTGTGCGTATGATGATTAAATTATGTAAAACTCAAGTTCGTATGTTTTGTGAGAAATTTACAAATACCAAGAATACTATAAGAATATGTGATTGTTATAATTCCATATAATTTATTGTATTATATGTTTATGGTTATCTTTATAAAATTATACACATATATAAACTTTTTTTTTCATAATTTTTACAATTTTTTTAATTTCACAATGCTGCAGAATTTCTTAATTAATTAACGAAATAACATATTTAGTCTATTTTTATTACCTTCGGTTAATTTCCTGACAAATGTGAGGCTAACTTTGAATTTTTAATTTTTTAAAATGCTAAATAAAAGATTTTCGGGCTTTTGATAACAGTAGTTAGCTTAAACGTACGTTTGCGAGTCTTAAATATTTTTCTTGGATTATTGCCTACAACTCACGAGTTTCTCTACTAATTTGGTCTACATGGTCTATGGTGCTATGCATAGCACCAATGGCTAGTGTACTACGGCTCAATATGGTACTTTTTAAAATCATAACGGTCGATCCGACCGTTCAATGTGATATCCATATGAATATGTACTTGCAAACTAAATTTTATATTTTTTCGAATTTTTTTACTATTTTTTTAGATAGGTAGAAAAATCAGTGTTTTTTGAAAATTTTGGACCATCAAAATTCTACCTATCTGAAAAAATAGTAAAAAAATTCGAAAAAATATAAAATTTAGTTTGCAAGTACATATTCATATGGTTATCACATTGAACGGTGGGATCGACCGTTAGGATTTTAAAAAGTACCATATTGAGCCGTAGTACACTAGCCATCCGTGCTATGCATAGCACCATAGCCTCACTCAAATACCATTGTCTGGATAACTCTTGACGAAATATTATTGATCAGATATTCTGTGGCACTGGATTTAGGTGCAACGTGTCACTGAAAACCCGTTGCTGCATTTAGGCGCTGTAGTGATAACGTAAGATCCTACAAAATTACACATTTTCACATTGTACCACCCTCTTCTCCTCAATTCAATATATTGAAGAACTTTAATAAAAATAGATATTGCCAATTTGTGTCTGTGGTTTACCCATTTTCTTAAGGGAAATTTTACAATTTGTTTTACCTTTCAAAATTTTCAAACAAAATAGTCCTCTAAAATTATTAATAAAATGTTTTTTGAGATTCTCATTTCCCTCTCCCCCTCCATTCTCTCCGAAATTTTTATTAATAGAAAATAAAATATTAAAATATTGACATTGAAGAAGGGTTTCGGAAAAATTCGAAATATAAGAATTCCGTGATTTTCTGTAACGTCCAGAGGACGTTGTAGAAAATAACGGTCCGATTAGCAAATCTGATTAGTCAGGCGATTTAGAAAATTTCAGATCTTTGTAGTCTGTAACGGTCAGAAAATTGCGGAAAAAGAAAAAAAAAAATGCGGGCCGTTATAATCTGTAACGGCCAGGAAGCAAACAAAAACTTAGAAAAAATCACGGCACCGAATTGCGTTGTCTAGCTGCTACGATTTAATAATTTAAAATAGACTTCAAGTACGTAGTACGTGACAATATGCACCTGGTGTATGTGTATTTATTATGAGCCAAAGAAAAACAGGAGCCGCCTAGTACAACTGGTGTTAATCGGAGGGTAAAACACAGAGTTAGGAAAGAAAAAAGATAGTGCGGTGGGTAAAACACGTGGATGGATTTGAGCAGACTGGAGGTACATCATCTCGAAGTTTTCAAGAAGGATGAAGCGCTCCCACTTCATCAGGACCGTCCGATAATACTTCGCGTTCTGCATCGACCACCTGGCCGTTACGGACTACAACGGCCAGATTTTTTATTTTTTTTTTGACAATTTCCTGACCGTTACAGACTATAACGGTCCGTATTTTTATTTTTTTTTCAGCAATTTTCTGGCCGTTACAGACTACAACGGCCCGGGATTTCCTAAATCGGCTGGCTAATCAGATTTGCTAATCGGGCTGTTATTTTCTACAACGTCCTCTGGACGTTATAGAAAATCACAGAATTACTATATCTCGAATTTCCGCAAATCTCTTCTTCAATGTCGATATTTTTATATTTTATTTTCTATTAATAAAAATTTCGGCCATTCTCCTGGCTCTTACCTACTTTCATCAGTTTTGGTGCATTCTTACTCTCTTATTAGATTTCAATAAGAACAAAATATTTTAAATAATATGTAATTCAGATAATAAATTTTTGCATGTAGACAATAATTTTTTGAAAAATGTAGTAAATTTTTCAGTTAGACAAATATATCAGATATATATATATATCAAGGTTCTAAATAGCGTTTATAGCGTCGTAGCGGGAAGGCTAAAAAAAAAGCTATAGCGAATAGCGTCGCTATAGCGGAAGCTATTCCAAATAGCGTTTTTTTTTTTACATTTCGTATATTCAATATTTGTACTAAATATCAACATTATCTAAGGTCTCATAGAACAATAAATAACACCAAAGTAATTAAGAAATTATAATATTCATATTGAACCCGTACAAAGTCCAAATTGCGGTTCAAAATATCCATAGTAATATCATAAACTATCGATTTTTCCTATTAAAAATATCTTAAGTATCATGATTCATGACATAATCTATTTTTTTTTTCTATTCAAATTTTAATTCCGGTTTGGACTTTTTTTCTATTCAAATTTCTATTTCTATTCCCAATTTCAAATTGATTTATTTGTAGCAAGTAGCAACAAATTCAATTTCGGTTTGAGATTTTTTTTATCTTTATTTAAAACCCATATAAATTGCTTAAAAATAAAAAAAATAAAAAAAAACCCATATTGTATAGCGCAAATAGCGCTGTAGCGGACCGCTATAGCGGCCGTAGTGCAAATAGCGCATGTTGATGTCGTAGCGTAGCGTTTGGAGTCCAAAAACGCTATAGCGGCGCTATAGCGCGCTATTTAGAACACTGATATATATATATATATATATATATATATATATATAGATCGACTATGGTGAGTTGTGAAGTAAAACGTCGTTTTACTTCACGCTCATACTCCATTTTGAAAATCTAAACAACCGATCCGAACCGCTCAACATGTTCTCCATATTGAAATGTGCTTGGAGACCAAATTTTATATTTTTTGGAATTTTTTTACTATTTATTAAGCCACTTTGAAAATCGCAGATCCGGATGAACAGTAAAAAACAGTAAAAAATTCTGGATCATTCGATCAGCGATTTTTAAAGTGGCTTAATAAATAGTAAAAAAATTCCAAAAATCATAAAATTTGGTCTCCAAGCACATTTCAATATGGAGAACATGTTGAGCGGTTCGGATCGGTCGTTTAGATTTTCAAAATAAAAATATGAGCGTGAAGTAAAAATGACATCTTACTTCGCAAAGCTGGGCTATGGTGAGTTGCGAAGTAAGATGTCATTTTTACTTCACGCTCATATTTTTATTTTGAAAATCCAAACGACCGATCCGAATCGCTCAACATGTTCTCCATATTGAAATGTGCTTGGAGACCAAATTTTATATTTTTTGGAATTTTTTTACTATTTATTAAGCCACTTTGAAAATCGCTGATCGAAATGGTCCAGAATTTTTTACTGTTTTTACTGTTCACCCGGATCTGAGATTTTCAAAGTGGCTTAATAAATAGTAAAAAAATTCCAAAAAATATAAAATTTGGTCTCCAAGCACATTTCAATATGGAGAGCATGTTGAGCGGTTCGGATCGGTCGTTTGGATTTTCAAAATGGAGTATGAGCGTGAAGTAAAACGACGTTTTACTTCGCAACTCACCATAGTCAATCTCTATATATATATATATATATATATATATAGAGTCCGGCTAGCGTCCAAACGTTTGGATAGAGGCCTATATCCAAACGGTTCATTTTTGCGATTTCAAAGTCCCAAAAGTCGATTTGAAGCGCTCAACATGTTTGGAATATTAAAATGTGCTTGGAAACTAAATTTTACATTTTTTGGAATTTTTTTGCTATTTTTTTAGAATTTTTGAAAATCGTTGTTTTGATGAATTTTTTATTATTTTTTTTCTATATCAAAATAACGATTTTCAAAAATTCTAAAAAAATAGCAAAAAAATTCCAAAAAATGTAAAATTTAGTTTCCAAGTACATTTTAATATTCCAAACATGTTGAGCGCTTCAGATTGACTTTTGAGACTTTGAAATCACAAAAATGAATCGTTTGGATATAGGCCTCTATCCAAACGTTTGGACGCTAGCCGGACTCAATATATATATATATATATATATAGAGGAGGGATCCAATTACACCTTTTTTGGTGACACATCATGACACCATTTTTTATATAGGTCAATTTTGCGATTTCAAAATCCAAAACAGTCGATCCGAACCGTTCAACATGATCACCATATTAAAATGTGCTTGGAGATCAAATTTTACATTTTTTTGAATTTTTTACTATTTATTAAGATGGTTACAAAATCGCTGTTTTTCAATGGTCTGAAAACAACGATTTTTGTAACCATCTTAGTAAATAGCAAAAAAATTCAAACAAATGTAAAATTTGATCTCCAAGCACATTTTAATATATCCATCATGTTGAACGGTTTAAATCGACTATTTGGACTTTAAAAATGGTAGGTGTCAAAGTGTGTCACCAAAAAAGATGTAATCCGATCCCTTCTCATATATATATATAGTGCTGGGCTTAGCTAAGCCATGGTGTAAAACGACTTGGTGCTCCACGCCTCATTATTTCCATTTTGAAAATCCAAACGACCGATCCGAACCTTCCAACATGTTCTCCATATTGAAATGTGCTTGGAGACCAAATTTTACATTTTTTGGAATTTTTTTACTATTTATTAAGCCACTTTGAAAATCACTGATCCGGCGGTCCAGAAATTTTTACTGTTTTTTACTGTTCATAAGGATTTTCAGATTTTCAAAGTGGCTTAATAAATAGTAAAAAAATTCCAAAAAATGTAAAATTTGGTCTCCAAGCACATTTCAATATGGAGAACATGTTGGAAGGTTCGAATCGACTATTTGAACTTTGAAAATGAAGATATGGCGTGGAGTACCAAGTCGTTTTACTCCATGGAGTAGCCTAGTCGGACTCTATATATATATATATATATAGTGCTGGGCTTAGCTAAGCCATGGTGTAAAACGACTTGGTGCTCCACGCCTCATTATTTCCATTTTGAAAATCCAAACTACCGATCCGAACCGCTCAAGTTGTTCTCCATATTGAAATGTGCTTGGAGACCAAATTTTACATTTTTTGGAATTTTTTTACTATTTATTAAGCCACTTTGAAAATCACTGATCCGGCGGTCCAGAAATTTTTACTGTTTTTTACTGTTCAAACGGATTTTCAGATTTTCAAAGTGGCTTAATAAATAGTAAAAAAATTCCAAAAAATGTAAAATTTGGTCTCCAAGTACATTTCAATATGAAGAACATGTTGGAAGGTCCGAATTGACTATTTGAACTTTGAAAATGAAGATATGGGGTGGAGTACCAAGTCGTTTTACACCATGACTTAGCCTAGTCCATCTCTATATATATATATATATATAGAGAGAGGAGGGATCCAATTACACCTTTTTTGGTGACACATCATGACACCGTTTTTTATATAGGTCAATTTTGCGATTTCAAAATTCAAACAGCCGATCCGAACCGTTCAACATGATCACCATATTAAAATGTGCTTGGAGATCAAATTTTACATTTTTTTGAATTTTTTTACTATTTATTAAGATGGTTACAAAATTGCTGTTTTTTAATGGTCTGAAAACAACGATTTTTGTAACCATCTTAATAAATAGCAAAAAAATTCAAAAAAATGTAAAATTTGATCTCCAAGCACATTTTAATATATCCATCATGTTGAATGGTTTAAATCGACTATTTGGACTTTAAAAATGGTAGGTGTCAAAGTGTGTCACCAAAAAAGGTGTAATTGGATCCCTCCTCATATATATATAGATGGGCTATTGTGCTTTGCAAAGTAAAGCCATCGTTTTACTTCGTCTTACTTTTTGGATTTTCAAAGTCCAAAACATCGATCCGACCGTTCAAGTTGATCTACATATTGAAATGTGCTTGCAGACCAAATTTTACATTTTTTGGAATTTTTTTACTATTTATCAAGCCACTTTGAAAATTGTTGATCACATGGTCCAGAAAAAACAGTGCAACAAAATTCTGGACCATGTGATCAGCAATTTTCAAAGTGGCTTGATAAATAGTAAAAAAATTCCAAAAATTGTAAAATTTGGTCTGCAAGCACATTTCAATATGTAGATCAACTTGAACGGTTGGATCGACGTTTTGGACTTTGAAAATCCAAAAAGTAAGCCGAAGTAAAACGATGGCTTTACTTTGCAAAGCACAATAGCTCATCTCTCTCTCTCTCTCTCTCTATATATATATAGTGAGTGGCTAAGCTACAAACGTTTGCACCAAGGGTTTGGTGCAAACGATTTGTTTTCGGATTTTCGAAGTCCAAACGGTCGATCCGAACCGTTCAAATTGTTCTCCATATTGAAATGTGCTTGGAGACCAAATTTTACATTTTTTGGAATTTTTTTACTATTTATTAAGCCACTTTGAAAGTTGCTGATCACACGGTCCAGAATTTTATTGCACTGTTTTTACTGTTCACCCGAATCAGCAACTTTCAAAGTGGCTTAATAAATAGCAAAAATATTCCAAAAAATGTGAAATATGGTCTCCAAGCACATTTTAATATGGATTAAATATCTAACGGTTTGGATCGACCGTTTGGACTTTGCAAATAGGAGAACCAAAACGTTTGCACTAAGGGCTTGGTGCAAACGTTTTGAGCTTAGCCAGTCTCTATATATATATATATATATATGTATATATAGAGTAGAACTAGGGTGCTCCTAAGCTCACCAAGCCCTTTCGTGAGCGCGACTCTAAAACCTATCGAATTGACTTCAAACGACATTTCCAAACCGTTAGATGTTCAATCTATATTAAAATGTGCTTGGAGACCAAATTTTACATTTTTTGGAATTTTTTTACTATTTATTAAGATGGTTTGAAAATCGCTGTTTTTTCCAATGGTGCAAAATTTTAATAAAAACAGCGATTTTCAAACCATCTTAATAAATAGTAAAAAAATTCCAAAAAATGTAAAATTTGGTCTCCAAGCACATTTTAATATAGATTGAACATCTAACGGTTTGAAAATGTCGTTTGAAGTCAATTCAATAGGTTTTAGAGTCGCGCTCACGAAGGGCTTGGTGAGCTTAGGAGCACCCTAGTTCTACTCTATATATATATATAGAGTCCGACTAGGCTACTCCATGGAGTAAAACGACTTGGTACTCCACGCCATATCTTCATTTTCAAAGTTCAAATAGTCGATTCGAACCTTCCAACATGTTCTCCATATTGAAATGTGCTTGGAGACCAAATTTTACATTTTTTGGAATTTTTTTACTATTTATTAAGCCACTTTGAAAATCTGAAAATCCTTATGAACAGTGAAAAACAGTAAAAATTTCTGGACCGCCAGATCAGTGATTTTCAAAGTGGCTTAATAAATAGTAAAAAAATTCCAAAAAATGTAAAATTTGGTCTCCAAGCACATATCAATATGGAGAACAACTTGAGCGGTTCGGATCGGTCGTTTGGATTTTCAAAATAGAAATAATGAGACGTGGAGCACCAAGTCGTTTTACACCATGGCTTAGCTAAGCCCAGCACTATATATATATATTCAATTAGGTAACAAATTTATTCCTCAAGTTTTTCACAGTAAATAATATTTCTGGGTTAATTATAATATCCTGTCTAATCTTCCTCCATTTCGTCCTCCGTCTAACTGGCTTTCCATTATAACTATAATTACCAATTCTAACTACCTATATAGTAGTCCCTACAAACTAATTAACGGATCCTGTCTCTCTTTATTAACTATCATTTTTGAATTTTCAACTTTCCTTCTTCTCCGCGTTGTTTCCGTATAATACGATTCTGAGATGATTCTCTCCGTTGGTCTCATATATCAACTCAGGCGATCTCAGATCTCAACTCCGACGATCTCTTCTCTCATCTTAACTCTCCGCTCTGGCAATTTATCATCTATGTAATCATCTCCGATCATTCGATCATTGTTTCACGATCAGGTGATCTAAAATTTTGTCAGGTAACTCATTCATGCAATCTCAATTGATTTCTCATCTCTCTCTCAGATCATCATCTCTGATCATCGTTTTGTAGTTCTTATATGTGTTTTCTGTTGAAAAAATCTGAGATCGTTATTTGTAGTTGATTTTCAATTGTTTTTTATTTTGTTTATCTTTTTATGTTGATTTTCGTACGAATGTGATGTTCTAATGTGATAAGGATGAATACTTCAAGAATAGATGTATATACTTTGTTAATTTCATAGTTTTTTATTTCAAAATTTGCTGAAATGAATACTTGAGTATGTATTCGTTAGAATATATATGATAGTTCTGGTATGAATACTTCATATTTATGTTATTTCTTTTTTTATTAATGTAATTTGAATAGTTGATATGAATGTGAGAATATGATCTGGTACGAGTACTTTATGCATCACGCGTATACTTTGTTGATACGATATTCACACTTGATATGGGATCGTGCATCTCAGTCATGGATACATCCTTGTTCTACAGGTAAGGAATAGACCATAGAGTTTGTCACAAGTGCTTGTCAAAATTAAAATTTACCAATCAAATAGAGTGCATCGATCAATGATCTCTTTCATTTTCTGAATCTCTCATATTAATTTCTCTCTAATATTTTCGATCATATATATAGGTTCTTTAATTTTAAGGTTTGTTTTCTTAAGTTTTTGGTTAACCACACATCACACTCAGACTATATGCTTTCTTAGATAATTTTGCACAAATTGTGATTGCCAGTTAGATAATTTTGCAAAAAATGAGTTCATGCAAATTGGGATTGCCACATAAGTTACCAAAGGCAGAAAAGAAACATGATTTGCAGCTAGGTTAGAATTTATCAAATTACCACTATTTAATTGGATGGATAAAATTAATTGTCGAGATTTATTTTTTCTTGAAAAATTGGTGCAAAGGTGGTGAGATGAATTATAATTGAATTGTATTGAAGAAAATTGAATTGATATGTAATTACAATGTTTACAAAGGATTATATCGGCCAATTAGCCATTGTACCTTTCTAATAACAAAATATTTTAATAGGAAACTTTCCTGATAGCAATATAAGTACCGTTTGAGCTAAATGTTGCTATAATTAATCTAATCACATATAATCAAATACAATTACAGTAGTATATATATTCCTAAATTACAGGATATAGAATCTAATTGATTTTCAATAAAAGCACTACTTTTTTTTTCTTTTCTTATCCTTGTAGTCAGAATAACAGAAAAAATTATCAACACACAAATTCTAAATTTATATATATATATATAATTTATTCTCTCCTTACAGACAACAACTGGAAAGATCTTCAAAGTGGATACGGTTGATGGAACAGTGAAAGAGGTATTGCCTAGAGATAGTTCAATACCGTTGGCACCATCCGGCCACACCATTGCATTACAAACCGAGAAATCAATAGTTGTTACTACAAATGACAGTGTTCTCTTAATAAAAAAGTGATGAAAATAGCTGGACACGAGTGGCTATCATGAACAAGATGAAGATGAAGGAGGGGGAAATGGCTGTGGCAGTAGCAATGCGAGAAGAAAAGAATGTCTATGTATTGGTGAACTCACCGAAGGGGTACAGGTTAGAGGAGGCAGTTTTTGAATGGTTTCCGTTTGTTTTTTGGTGTTTTTTCTTGGGCGTGATCCCTTTATTTGCTCTTCCTCTCCTTCGGTTATTGTCCCAACACTATAAAGATAATACATTTGGTGAGATGAATTGGAAACGAGTGGATTGGGAACTAGTGAATCCGCGAAATTTTTGTTTTTGGTTCCTGAAAAGGTGATAGCCCAGTTTAAACAAGCAGAGCAGGCATACATAGTAATTACTAATTGGTCATTGTACGTTTTATCTTTATTAATTGGTGTTTTGTATTAGTTCTATTTTTATTAATTGATGTTTTGTATTAGTGCATTTTGTTTTAAGCTAAACTTTCAAAATAGTCAATTTTATGTGAAAACGAGCAAAACTAAAGGTGTGACGTGCTCATCAAGAGAAGTTAGTGAGCACACTTTCAAAAGACTATCGGATTGGCTTCAAACGACGAATTTAAACTGTTGAAATTCATGTACTTAGTGAATGATGCATGTACATGCAAATTTTTTAAAATTTCGAATTCATTTAGCACATGGTCAAGCGTTAAAAAAAACGAACATTTTATAAGTTATTTTTGAAATTGTTCTATGTATTCATTTTTCTTCATTTTTTTACCACTTGATCATGTACTAAATGAATTTGAAACTTAAAACTTAGTTTTGTTGAACATCTTACTAAGGGCGGACAGTGTAATTCTAAGGAGGAAAAGAAGTGAATTCGTATCCTCTACATTAACGGAACATGCGTTAATAGATCTAGACCGTCCGATTGAGATCCGCACTAATATTAAAGGGCCCTCTGTGTTATAAGCGTAGACCGGATTGGCTCTGATCCTGATGAGACGGCCCAGATGCATTAAACTCGAAAGATGTGGACTCGAAAGAAGTAGGGTAGAAATTGGTTTTAGAAGACCCCACACGTCAGAATTATCTCTGAGAAAGAGAGAGACGATGGTATTGGTAGTTACACAACTGGGGGCCAAGACCAGTCTCTTGACCGCTGAGCGCGAAATGGAGAGTAGGAAAATCACAGCTGCGGACTAATGGAGAAAGAAGAACTGGAGAGCAGGAGGACAGTCCGTTGAAGAAGAATAATTTCAGTTTCGTAGCTTGACATGCCATGTAATTTTCATTTTCTGTTTTACTTTCTTTTATGAAATTAATTCCAGCTAGCTAGGATCAGAGAGGAGATTATCCTTACGTTGTATAATGTATCAGATCCATGAAAATTTATCAAGCTTATTATGCATTTTAGCCCAAATTACCTCTTTTCTGAAATCTTCTCAAATTCTTCTATTAAATCCAAAATTAGATATCTCAGTTTATCAATTAGGTTCATAACAGATTCATTTATTGTGAGCCGACCATTTATATAAGGTGCAACATGACAATTTCTGTACTGCCCTGTATGTCTCTATACGCACTTAACATTTGAGTACCTTTCTATGCGGGCCCACTGTCAGTGTCACAGGAGAAAGCGAAACGAGTCTAAGTTAATATTATAATGCTGGTCTGGTTACGGATTGTCTTCCCAATAATTACTTGAAAATTTTGATGGTCGTCACAATTTTATTTTATTTTATTTGAATCTGGCATCGTATGTATAATCTAATGCATGCATATATCATCAATGTAATATTATAGTAAGATTCAGTTAATATTATAAAATTCATAAATAATTTTAAATTTGTAGTAGTATAAAACTAAGAGTGAGGCTATGGTACATTACAGTGGGCGGATTGATTTGTACATTGGATTCATATTTCTGTTTTTAAAATCTAAATAATTAATTCGAACCGTTCAACATTATTATTATATAAAAATATACTAGGCAAGCAAACTTTACTATTTCTTGGAAAGGTAGAAAATTACTACTACAGGATGGTCCAAACTTTTTTGATCAAGTGATTTTCTAATTGTCTAAAAAAATAAAAATAAAATTCTAAAATATATAAAATTTAATCTACAAGTATATTTTATATGATAATAATGTTGAACCGTTTGGGATTGATTATTTGAATTTTAAAAACGGAGATATGAATTCAATACAGACCGATTCGCGCATTGCAATGTACCATAAGCTCACTCTAAAACTAATGACCCTTATAATGTATTATTTAACAATATTAAGCAGTGTTCTAAATAGCGCCGCTATAGCGTTTTTGGACTCCAAACGCTACGCTATGACATCAAAATGCGCTATTTGCGCTACGGCCGCTATAGCGGTCCGCTATTTGCGCTATACAATATGGATTTTTTTAATTTTATTTTTTTAAGAAATTTATATGGGTGTTAAATAAAGATAAAAAAAATTTCAAACCGAAATTGAATTTGTTGCTACTTGCTACAGACAAATCAATTTGAAATTGGGAATATAAATTGAAATTTGAATAGAAAAAAAGTCCAAACCGAAATGAAAATTTGAATAGAAAAAAAAATAGATTATGTCATGAATCATGATGCATAATATATTTTTAATAGAAAAAATCGATAGTTTATGATATTACTATGGATATTTTGAACCGCAATTTGGACTTTGTACATGTTCAATATGAATATTATAATTTCTTAATTACTTTGGTGTTATTTATTGTTCTATGAGACTTTAGATAATGTTGATATTTAGTACAAATATTGAATATACGAAATGTAAAAAAAAAAAAACGTTATTTGAAATAGCGACGCTATTCGCTATAGCTTTTTTTTTTGCCTTACCGCTACGACGCTATAAACGCTATTTAGAACCTTGATATTAAGTTATAAAAAATTGACTCATAAACATATTTCTTATATCAAACCTTATTTGTAGGTTTGGGAAATGTTTTCAATATTGTGAAATAAATTAATTTTTGTATATGAGATAAATTATGTAGCAATAAGATTATTTGACGACTTTGATAATGAAAAAAAAAACAGTCATTAAAATCGAAGGAATGAAATTGAGATATCCTATGTACGGTTGGTAATTTTATTATTGTCACAGCTGCAAATAAGTTTGGTTATCTATATGTACCTTTTTTTTTTTACTGAAAATAAAATGGTATAGATTGTAATTTATTGAGATATCAGAAAATGATATTGGAATTATGAGTAAAATTAGGATGTTCTTACTCTAAAATTTCTCGGATTGACTTTAAATGATGAATTCAAACTGATGAAACCGATCTACATCATGAATGATGCATTTAAATGTCAAATTTATAAATTTTTGAATTAATTTAGTATAAAATCAAGCTGTAAAAAAACAAAGATTATAAGTTAATTTTAATATGTTAATTTTTTATTGTTTTTTGACTGCTTGGTGTAATATCAAATTAATTTCAAAAATTATAAATTTGACTTGTAAGCACATCCTTGTGATGTAGATCGGTTTCAACAATTTAAATTTGTCTTTAAAGTCAATCCGAAAATTTTTATAGTTAAATTCACCTTTTCCAAAAAAAACTTAGTGAGCTTAAACACCCCGTTAGTTCTCCTCTTTGAATTATATCTTTACAAGAAGCGTTTACCACTAATTTGCTTATTATTCTCCCTCCAGTGCTAATACGAAAAATGGGCCCAAAATTCAAATAATGGGCCGGCCTTTCAAATTTATAGTCCACGAAATTGATTCACATTTTTCTGATCGGAGATCATGTCACGACATTTTAGCTAGTCGAAACAAAATCTCAGTCCTAAAGCAGCCATTTTTTTTCCCTTTTCTAAAAAGAATCCAATAATTTTTTTTGTTTCTTAATGAAAAAAACACAGGCGTTAATATGCAGAGAATCAGACTGTCATGTCATATATCTGCCAAAGTCCAGTCTTATAACCATAGTTTTTTTCCTTTTCTTTTTTTTTGAAATCTCGCAAGACTGCAAAGTAACGAGAGGAATTGAACTCTCGACCTTTAAGTAACTATCAGTCTTAAGACTTTTTTTCTAATCATTGCTTTTCTAAAACCTTTTTAAAAGACCCCAGTTAGTCCAACTTTTTTTTAGAAATTTAAAAATCAAATTATTTAATTTATATAAGAAAGATTAAGATATAGTCTACAAATTTTCATTAAATGTACTTAAAGATCTCCATTAAAATTTTGAACTCACAATCTCTCACATAAGAAAGATGGATTTTTTTTTGTTTGCTTTAATGTAATAAATAGATGAAACTGAACCAATAATTCGGTCTTATTAAGGACAATCCAAGTCACACTGATTTCACACTAAAGTCCACACATTGTGAAAAATTAATGAAATCGAATTGTTAGTTCAATTTCATGGACCTATCCTTAATAGCGCCGAGCAATTAATTCCCATTGATTTTTAAACTTAAATATAAATTAATTTATACACTAAATTTCATATATAATTCGATCACAGTACTTTCTGAATTTTTTGTGGACAAAAGATGCTGTAATTTTCAAAAATTAATAGAACTGAATCATTAATTAGTTCGGTCTCATTTATGGAAATGAAAAAAAATTAATTGATCTTATTTTGATAATTTGATTTTTTAATTCATCTTACTAAAATGCTCCACCAATGGTTGAATACAGATGCGTCGAAAATTAGAAAAAAAAAATTGTTGTGTATTTTAGGTATTGAAATATAGAACACTTTTAATACACTTGTAACTTTTAAAATTTATAAACTTTCGTACACAATAAATAGGTTAGTTGCAAGCGCACAACCTATCGATTGTAGTATGTAGGTGTTGATCCGAAGAGAGGTAGAGAAATACTAATTTTTACTAAAGTAAAATACTTTTAAAACTAAGCAATAAGGTAAAAAAAGGGGGATTTTGTGTAATTTCGTTTTTTATGAAAATTAAAGGTTCGTAGCAAAGCAATTAAAAATTCGGATGTGATTCAAATTAGAGAAGTGTATGTTCGGAGTAAAGTCACTGTCTAGGTCCCCCAATATATGACCAGGGGATCAATCACTCAGGCAAACCCTGAAGAATGTACATTTAACCATAGACACACCATGCAAGTGCAAGTATATAAGAGACAAGGAGAAATGTACCTTGATGACGAGACATGACTGAAGATGATGGTCAAACCAGCTTCCAAGCCTTCAATGCCATCTAGACCCTGAACACTTACAAGAAACATGGAAATATGTTAGCTTAGAGTCTAGAATGATTGATACAATGGGGGCACCAGGTTGAATTGTTCAATCCCCAGTGTTCTTCGCAAACCATGGTCCAAAGAGACCCTAAACTACAACCAATGGTCTGAAAAGACATTAAACTACAAGCATGGTCCAAGGAGACCTTAAATTACAAGCATGGTCCGAAAAGACTTTAAACTATATATATATATGTGTGTATATATATATAAAGAGAGATAGACTAATGTGCTTTCGGTAGCACTTCGACCGAAGTGCTACCGATTCAAAATTAGATTTTCAAAATTCAAATGGTCGATCCGAACCGTTCAAGTTGTTTTCCATATTGAAATCTGCTTGGAGACCAAATTATACATTTTTTGAAATTTTTTACTATTTATTAAACCACTTTGAAAATTGTTGATCCGGGTGAACAGTAAAAACAGTGCAACCAATTCCTGGACCATGTGATCAGCAATTTCAAAGTGGCTTAATAAATAGTAAAAAAATTCCAAAAAATGTACAATTTGGTCTCCAAGCAGATTTCAATATGGAGAACAACTTGAACGGTTCGGATCGACCATTTGGACTTTGAAAATCCGATTTTGAATCGGTAGTACTTCAGCCGAAATGCTACCGAAAGCACATTAGTCTATCTCTATGTGTGTGTGTGTGTGTGTGTGTATAGAGAGAGAGAGAGAGTTGGGCCATAGTGCATTGCAATGTATAGTCTCTTTTGTACATTGGATTATAAATCGATGATTTTGATTTTCAAGCAACCAATCCAAACTGTTCAATTTAATATCCATATTAAAATGTGCTTGGAGATCAAATTTTACATTTTTTGGAAATTGTTTGCTATTTTTTTTAAATTTTTTGAAAATCACTGTTTTTCTATGGTCCATAAATATCTGAAAAATAATGATTTTAAAAAATTCTAAAAAAATAGTAAAAAATTTGCAAAAAATATAAAAGTTGGTCTCCAAGCACATTTTAATATGAAGAACATGTTGAGCCCTTTAGATTGACTGTTTGAACTCCCAATCCAACAATTCATAATCAATATACAAGAGGAACTATAAATTGCAATGCACCATAGTCCAACTCTCTCTCTCTCTCTCTCTCTCTATATATATATATATATAATGGCTAATATCAAAATGTTTGCACCAAGGCCCTCGTGCAACCAAGTCATTTTTGGATTTTCAAAGTCCAAATGGTCGATCCAAACCGTTAGATGTTCAATTTATATTAAAATCTGCTTGGAGACCAAATTTTACATTTTTTTGGAATTTTGTAACTATTTATTAAGCCACTTTGAAAATTGCTAATCCGGATAAACATTAAAAACAGTGCAACTAAATTCTGGACCATGTGATCAGCAATTTTCAAAGTGGCTTAATAAATAGTAAAAAAATTCCAAAAAATGTAAAATTTGGTCTCCAAGCATATTTTAATATAGATTGAATATCTAACAGTTTGGATGGACCGTTTGGACTTTGAAAATCTAAAAACGACTTAGTTGCATGAGGGTCTTGGTGCAAACGTTTTGATATTAGCTCCTCTCTCTGTATATATAGTATATGTTGTGTCCGTAATCTGTAAGTGGCTATATTATATTTTGTACAATTTGACATTGATTACTAATATTTAGTAATCGATAAAAGTTCCACTAAAAGTGTTAAAGTTTTCATATAGTTTAATCGATATTCAAATGATTTGCTCATCACACTCATTAATTTGATACATGTTGAATCGAACGTTGAAGACATGTACAATTTTTATTTTATTTTATTTGGAAAGCATTCTTATAAAAATACATAACCAAAAATACTTAAGGGAGATAAATCAGATAGACGTAACAAAGTTAATTACTTTTAATTGATCTATCTCATTAAAGTAAATCTTACTGAAGTAATTTTACGTTTTGGGTCCAACCTTACAACTGCGCGTCTGCGCGCCAGACAAAAAGGAAAGTTCGAATTATGTGCGAGGATATTTCAGTAATTTAAATGGCCAATATAGCGAATTCGGATCAGTCAGGTACCTGACTCGAGAAAATTGAAACGGACGACCGAGGATTGTTCTTTTAACTCCGCATGAATCTAGAATCACATATAATACTGGCCCCTACGCTATCCTCAAATGGACACCGTTTTTGAAGTTAATATGGACTGTGCGTTTCAATTTGATGGAGTTAGGTACCTGGGAGGATTTGGATTCATAGTCGTCTTCTCCAATTAATAGACTTGAACTTTTTGCTTCTATTTCGAGTTCGATATCTGAGCTCAATGTCACTGTCTTGTCTCTTCCTTCTCTCTTTCTCTGCATATTCGTCCCTCTTTGGGAAAGAATGATAGACCTGCTGGTAAAGAGTAGGTCTAGTGCTATGAGTAAATCCGGTCCTCAAAACAGTCTCCGGTGTCCAATCAACAGGAATATTAGGAAGCTTCCCCTTTATAGGAAAAGGACCCATGGGCAGAGGGTCATGCCTGGTAAAAGGATCCCCTGCAACCAAAGATAAAATCCTGTCAAAGTCCAATACAAGCCAAATGTAGAATAAGTGTCCAATAAAGAAGAACAAGTGAATGTGCAAGCATGGGAAAAGGAATTCAAGTCTCTATTTACCTAAAACATGCTCGGGTCACCCAAACATGGCTATAAAGAGCCAGCACCAACCCATGAACAAAGGTCACGGACCCCCAATTCAGAAGCAAACGCAACAGAAATTTGAACAAATTATGACTGTTCTATCAAGAAGTTAAAGGCAATGCCTTTGCAAACCCTCAAATATACGAGTTACTAGCATGGCTCCTACTACGATTTTCCCTGCCATAATTGCCCAGGTCCTTTAAGTGTATGTTCGGAGTAAAGTCACTATCTGGGTTCCCCAATATATGACCAAGGGATCAATCACTTAAGAAAACCTTAAAAAATGTACATTTAACCACAGACACACCATGCAAGTGCAAGTATATAAGAGACAAGGAGAAATGTACCTTGATGATGAGACATGACTGAAGATGATGGTCAAACCAGCTTTCGAGCCTTCAGTGCCAACCTAGACCCTGAACACCTACAAGAAACATGGAAACATATCAGCTTAGAGTCTAGAATTATTGATACAATGGGGGCATCGGGTTGAATTGTTCAATCCCCAATGTTCTTCGCAAACCATGGTCTAAGGAGACCCTAAACGACAACCAATGGTCTGATAAGACCCTAAACTACAACCAATGGTCCGAAAAGACTTTAAACTACAGCAATGGTCCCAGGAGACCTTAAACTACAAGCATGGTCCAAAAAGACCTTAAACTACAAGCATGGTCCGAAAGTCTTTAAACTACAACCATGATCCGAAACGACCTTAAACTACAACCATGGTCCAAGGAGACCTTAAACTACAAGAATAGTAAGAAAATATCCTAAATTACAGCCAAAACCAAGTCCCAACCAGGCATGGTCCGAAAAGACCTTAAAATAAAATATATATTTTATTCATTAATTAAATAAAATAGAAAAAAAAACTAAAATCTATAAAGAATGGTCGATAAAAAATATTATTAGATTTACTTAAAATTTTGAGTCATTTTCATAGTTTTTGCTTAAATATCATATTGTTTATTAACAAAAAATCAGTGTAAACTTTTGCAAAGTATTGATAAAACATTATTATTAAGGCCAACATCTTACCACATATTTTAAAAAATATAATCAAAAGTTATGTTGATCTTTTGATATCTCTGATGTCTCATGTCTCAGCATATGCGTCTGTGTTTTTAATCAAAAAGTTTGATATGATGTCTCGAAAAGTTTGTTCGTTAACAATCAAAGAAACTAAATGGAACTAATATACAAGAAAGAAAGAAATTGTAATGAAGGACGTGTTTATAGATTATATAACATGCTTATATAATTTTTCAAATGATGTTTCTCTGTTAAGAAAAAGAGAAGAGGTTTGTTTTGCATGAAAGTTTAAATGCAATATGCATGAAGCATCATAAACTTTTTGGAAACTACCTGGTCAAACCTTCCCTTAAACCATGAATGAAACAAGCATTGGACCCATTGGTCAAGATATTTTAACATATGCTTAGCTACAGAGTGTACTGATAAGTGTCTTGTGTTGGTAAGTACCACTGACCTGCGTTTCAATTAAATTCTTGCTTTGCAATTGGACCTTGAGATGTTTGTAGCTCAGATGGTATGTTGATTAATCTCATAGGGGAGGATAGCACAATTTTGATTTGTTGATATCTTTTTCTAAAAAGCCTATATGATTGAGTTTTCAAAATCCTAAAAGTCGATCCGAACAGTTCAACATGATCTCCATATGAATATGTACTTGCAAACCAAATTTTACATTTTTTAGAATTTTTTACTATTTTTTTAGATAGGTAGAAAATCACTTGATCTGAATGGTACATAATTTTTAGATCAAGTGAATTTCTACCTATCTAAAAAAATAGTAAAAAAATTCTAAAAAATGTAAAATTTGGTTTGCCAGTACATATTCATATGGAGATCATGTTGAACGGTTCGGATCAACCTAGGATTTTGAAAACTCAAATATTGAGCCACAGCACGGAGGCCCTCTATGCTACGCATAGCATATTAGCCAGATTCATATATATATATATATATATATATATATATATATATATATGAGAGGGTTAAAATGCACCATTGATTTTGTGCTCCAATCATGCTCCACGATTAGGTTAGTATTAAATAAAATATTAGATTAAATGTAATATAATACAATATAATATTAATTTAATTTTTAAATGTAATATAATATTATTTTAAATATTAGATTAGTATTTAATAAAATATTAGATTAAATATAATATAATATTAATTTAAATATTAAATGTAATATAATATTATTTTAAATATTAGATTAGTATTAAATTAAATATTAAATTAAATATAATACAATATAATATTAATTTAAATATTAAATGTAATATAATATTAGTTTAAATATTATATTAGTATTAACATTGAAAGCAACAAATGCTATTCCATGTTTTTGTAAGAATAGCGAATAGTCCTATTCTCCTTATTCCGAATAGCTCCATTTCTCGTTTGGATTGTCCTTGTTCTGAATAGCAATGCTATTTTAAGAATAGTGCTATTCTTAGTACATCCAAACGTAGCCTAGAGAAGAGACAAACCACATGTAATATCTCAATTAGTTCGGTTCCTCCCAAATCTAAAGAATTCATTAATAGTGTTCTAAATTAATGAAGACATTTCAATTTAGATCATCGGTTGATCCGATCGGCCGAATAAAATAAATTGTGCAGTTATTGCAGTACTTGTCATTATTTGCTAATTAAATATCTGTGTTATATTTGCTAATTAAGATCTCGGTTTAATATATGTATTTATTTGATTTATATTTTTTATATCTCTCTGAATTATTTTCGAACTTAATAAAATTGTATGAGTAATACGTTACTTATCCCAATTAAATTAGAGGGATGCTTCGGTGGACATAAGGACTTATTTGTAAAATGAGTACTATTTTCATTTTCAAAGTTCAAACCGTCGATCCGACCGTTCAACATTATCTCCATATTAAAATGTACTTGGAGGTCAAATTTTAAATTTTTTTGAATTTTTTTACTATTTATTAAGTATTTTACAAATTTAATGGTCTGAATTTGACTAGTTTTTGTAAAATACTTAATAAATAGTAAAAAAATTCAAAAAAATGTAAAATTTGACCTCCAAGTACATTTTAATATGGAGATAATGTTGAACGGTCGGATCGACTGTTTGAACTTTGAAAATGAAAATAGGACTCATTTTACAAATAGGTCCTTATGTCCACCGAAGCAAATGCCTTAAATTATTCTAAAAAGTTACGAAAACTTTATGCATTTTGTATAAATATTAATATTTTAAAATTACATTTGTATTATAAAACAATAAAGTATTTCAGAATATCACATTATAATATAATTTTTTTATCTCATCAAATTACTTACAAATTTTAAATTTATTAGTCCGAACCCAACAAATTGGGGTTCCAAACTTTGTCACCGGAGACTTTAATTTTAAAATAGTGAATGTCTGAATTTTAAAATTATGACCTCTTAATTCTTTTCTAAGTGCCTTTCGATTTAGAGAATAAAATGATTTATTAGATTTGTAATATATCTCGACTAATAAACCACTAGGGTGTACCAAAAGACAAATATATAACTATAAGGGTTAAGCTATTGTAAAAAGGAATATATTTTGACAGAAACAAATGTTTCAAATTATAATTTCTCAATTTTGAATGACCGATCCAATATGTTTGATGCGTTGTGTATATCAAAATCTTGTAGGATACTAAATTAAACTATATTTAGGATATTTTTTTTTTACTAATTTTGGGATGTTTGACAAATAACTATTATTTATGTGCAAATATTTATATTCTTATTCTTTTAGGTTCATCTTTAAAAATCAGAAAAAAAAAATTAATAATATTTACTAAATTTTGATATGTAAAACTCATGGAGTGAGTTTGATCGATCATTCAAACATAAAAAAATTATAATCTAAACTATTTAAAAATGATCGAAATATAAATATTTTTATAATAATAACTCTTAACCATAAAACTTGGTTAGGCGTCGGAAAATGGGTGCTCCTTGGAGGGAATTTGTATTCCGGAAAATGTGGAGATACGATTAATCTCAACCGTCCATCTATTTTAAAATTTGTGCAAATTAGATTTGCACTAATATTGAAAGACCCCTATGTTATAAGCAGGAGCCAGACGGTTGAGATTCATTAACTCAAAAAATTTTATTTTAAATTAATGCAGAGGATATGCGTTCCCTTGGGAGGCGAGGAAGTGATATTTTCTAATTATAACCTTTCATTTGTGATGAGATTTGAACCTCTTATTAATCTGAAGGCTGTACATATGCTTTAAATGCAACATGTGGAGCGAGAGAGTGAACATTAATCTGTTTCTCTTTTCATGTTTAATGTCATTAAATAGATAGAGTGAGGCTACGGTATTATATGTAGTGCACTTTAGTATGTATTACGGATTTATATTTTTCATTTTTAAAGTCTAAATAATCGATCTGAATTATTCCTTTGGTCTTCATTTGAAAATGTACTTGAAGACTAAATTTTACATTTTTTCGAAAAAAAATTACTATTTTTTTGCGTTTGAATGAAGGCCAGAGTTAATGAGAACAGTGAGTTAACTCAAACTTAAGATAGTGAGCTAACTCAATTTTTTGTTGGGTCAGTAGAATAACATGCTAATTTATAAAAAAAATAAAGAATAAAGAATAGTTCATTTTTGTTAACCCAAACACATCCAAACATAAAATGTAGCTTGAAATTGCCACTAACCCGGGGCTTTTTTTTTTTTTAAACCATCACTAACCTGGATTAGCACTATTTTTTGCCTCATTCAAACATACTATTTTTAATGGTCTAGAATCTTTAAAATCAAGTGATCTTTAAATAAATAGTAAATTTTTTCTAAAATATGTAAAATTTGTCATCTAGATACATTTTCATATGAAAATCATTTTAAATAAAACGGATCAATTAATTACATTTTAAAAATAAAAATATACCATAGTTCAAATCAAAATGCGCTATGCAAACATGCATAGCCACACTTAAAAAGTACCCGAATGTAGTGGTTTGATTTTACCCGCCCGGGTCAGACCCGGCCCTGCCCGCCCGGGACCCGTGCCCGTGCACGGGTTTTGCACGGGTTCACGGGTTAAACGGGTAAGGGTTGAGAAGGGCCAGGCATGGTTTTTTTAATTTTACCCGTGATACCCGTACCCGCCCGTACCGTCCCGTGGACCCGGGTTGCCCATGCCCATACCCGTAAAAATTCAAATTCCCCCCCCCCAAAAACAGAAAAAAAAAACAGAAAAAAAAAACCAGAAAAAAAAAACAGAAAAAAAAAACAGCAAAAAAAAATCCAGACCCGTGTTGCCCGTGACCCGTGTTGTCCGGAGGGTTTGAGAGGGGCTGGGTAGGATTTTTCAAAAAAATACCCGTACTAACCCGTCCCGTGTCACCCGTGACCCGTCCCGGATTTTGCCCGTGCCCGTTTGCAAAACACTACCCGAATGACTAGCCCCAACCCGCTAGACCCCAAAAAGCCCATTTTTATTGTGCTATCATTCATATAGGTATTTGACATGTTGTCAAATTCTACTATACAAACCCCTTGAACATTGCTATGATGATCAAGTTTCATAGAGATCCAATAAGCTCGGTCACTAGATAACAATTGATTGATAAAATTAACCAGAGAAAATGGTGAGTTGTGGAAATAATTCTAATTGATATAAAACATAAAATGTAGACATTTGAAATTTAATTAATAATTTGAAAAATGTCAATAAGAATTTGAATAGTGTGATAGTGTCCCAAGTGTATATTTGCATCTGAGATACACTATTTTTAAGTACTGAGATGATATAGGAGTAGGTCCGATGGGAATCGGACCTACATTTAGGTTCAATTAGCTCTAGGACCGTACGATTAGCATTAAAATCTATGTGTACGGAAATTGATACAGACTAGTACGGATTTTGATGCAAAACACACGAATCTTGATGCAGATCGAATGGTCATCACACCCATCGAACCACGGCATCGGACCTACTCTTATTCCTACTGAGATATTTTGATATCCAGCCTGTCAAACTTTCAGCTCTTACCGACTATTATTTATTACACAATTTATTACATTTATGATTTATGAGAGGTAGTGGATGCCATAAATTATATTTAGTACCAATTGGACTAACTCTGCAGTTGGTTGGTGGAGAATTTAAGGAGACCAATAAATTGCACTTTGTTAGTACTGTACCATATTATGTCTTAATTTTTGCAATTTATATAATAGTCCTTACGATTGATCCTGTTAATATAATATTGCCTAGAATCGGTATATTATTTAATGAGTGAATGTGTTGATCAAACCGTATTATGTATTTCTATTTTTCATTTTTCAAGTTCATACTATGAATCCGAACCGTTAACATGATCTCGATATGAAAGTGTACTTGAAGACCAAATTTTATATTTTTAAAATTTTTATACTTTTTTATACTTTTTTTTAGATAGAAAGAAAATCACTATCTTTGAATCAAGTGATTTTCTACCTATCTAAAAGGATAGTAAAAAAAATTTAAGAGATATAAAATATAGTCTCCAAGTACATTTTCATATGAATAGCATGTTGAGAGGTTCGAATCAATTGTTCGGATTTTGAAAAAAGAAAAAATAAACCCATAACACGAGTTAATATGTGCTTTGCAGAGTATCATAGCGTCACTCTGAATCTCTTATTTAATTAGTACTCTTTTTTTATTACATAGTATCACAAAGGATTGTCTTAAGAAATTATAATTTTTCTTGTAAATATATTTTTTTATCAATGAAAATGTAAGACGGCAAATTACCATCTTACCCTCAAAAAAATAAAGAAATTATAATTTTTGAAATTATGGCATGATTCTTCTATAATTTTTTAAATGCATTAAGCCAAACTCACACAAATTTGCTGAACTTTATTGTTTTCCATTAATTTTTTGTGTCAGTTCCCATATAAATAAGCTCAATTAATACAATGCTTACATGATAATGTAAACAATAAAAGTAATTACTTTTGATTCTACCATTTTACCTTCTTCTTTTTTTTACCATAACTTCTTTTAAAAATAAAGATATGACAGACGCAAAGCACAATTTTTGTTTCAGGCACTTGATCTTTACTCTGGGAAGTAAAATAACATGATAAACAAATAACATAAACAAAGATAACAGCAAATAAAATGATAAATCTATTATCTTTCCTCCCATTTTATTTCAATTGTTGTGATAATTTTCAATAGTGAAGAAACTTATTTCTGGGTTTATATCTGAAGTTTAATTTCAGACCAATTTTTGAGAAAACAATTTAAAATAGTCATTTAATTTCCACAAACAGTACGTACAACCACATTTTATTTAAATTCTCTAACAGTTATGCTTGACCAAGTCAACCTAAGAACAAATATACTCTCCAACTTATAAACCTAATTAATAAGCAAAATTTAATTCTTAGGTCCACCATTATCAACCTGGAATCAACTATTTATTGTAGTAGATTGACATTGCAATTTATGCAACAAACAATCTACATGAGTATTTGAAATATCTATAAGAGATCCATTGCATTTATTGCTATATCATGATGGAAACAATAAAACAATCTTCTTTAAAAAAAAAAAAATAGATCCAACACTCAACTGTAAATTTGTCGGAATTTAATATGGTTGAGGAACTTTTTTCGTAGTAATAGAACAATCAATAGCAGATGCAGTATCCAAGGCAAGTTCGTATTGGTGCTAATTTATTTTGAATAGGAATGTTGATAATTATATATAGGCATTTGCTTTCGGTGGACACAAGGACCTATTTGTAAAATGAGTTCTATTTTCATTTTCAAAATTCAAACAGTCGATCCGACTGTTCAACATTATCTCCATATTAAAATGTACTTGGAAGTCAAATTTTTACATTTTTTTGAATTTTTTTTACTATTTATTAAGTATTTTACAAATTTAATGGTCTGAATTTGACTAGTTTTTGTAAAATACTTAATAAATAGTAAAAAAATTCAAAAAAATGTAAAATTTGACCTCCAAGTACATTTTAATATGGAGATAATGTTGAACGGTCGGATTGACGGTTTGAACTTTGAAAATGAAAATAGTACTCATTTTACAAATAGGTCCTTATGTCCACCGAAGCATCCCTCAACTACGCGTAGCATAGAGGGCCTCCGTACTACGGCTCAATACTTGAGTTTTCAAAATCCTAACGGTCGATCCGAACCGTTCAACATGATCTCCATATGAATATGTACTTGCAAACCAAATTTTACATTTTTTAGAATTTTTTTACTATTTTTTTTTAGATAGGTAGAAAATCATTTGATCTGAAAATTTTGTACCATTCAGATCAAGTGATTTTCTACCTATCTAAAAAAATAGTAAAAAAATTCTAAAAAATGCAAAATTTGGTTTGCAAGTACATATTCATATGGAGATCATGTTGAACAGTTCAGATCGACCGTTAGGGTTTTGAAAACTCAAGTATTGAGCCGTAGTACGGAGGCCCTCTATGCTACGCGTAGCACCGTAGCCAACTCTATATATATATATATGGCATTTGCTTCGGTGGACATAAGGACCTATTTGTAAAATAAGTCCTATTTTTCATTTTCAAAGTTCAAACAGTCGATCCGACCGTTCAACATTATCTCCATATTAAAATATACTTGGAGGTCAAATTTTACATTTTTTTTTGAATTTTTTTACTATTTATTAAGTATTTTACAAAAACTAGTCAAATTTAGATCATTGAATTTGTAAAATACTTAATAAATAGTAAAAAAATTCAAAAGAATGTAAAATTTAACCTCCAAGTACATTTTAATATGGACATAATGTTGAACGGTCGGATCGACGGTTTGAACTTTGAAAATGAAAATAGTACTCATTTTACAAATAGGTCCTTATGTCCACCGAAGCATCCCTCTATATATATATATTGGAATAATAATTGTTATTTTGAGAAAGATTTAGGACTCGCCAATGAATTTCGCAGCTAGCTTGCTATTACAAAGACAGATGGGGAATATAAAACCCACTTAAACTTCAAACTTTACTATGTAATAGGGTTTTTTTTTTCATCTTTATGTTCTTCATTTTCATAGTTTTTTTCATATTTTTTTTCCTTTGTAACTTTTGATATTTTTGGTGTCCGTATTAATGCAATCTAGAAGGATGACCTTCACATTTCTTTGTAAAAAAATATATTAGAGCAGCTGAACATTATTCAAAATATCTGATAAGCACAAGTGAATATTCAAAGGCCATTTTATACAGCTGTATAAAAATTATTGTAATTGCATCCCTTCTACTTGCACGAAAATTTAGGTATCGAACTACATTGTCCTTTTTAATTTTACCAAAGTGTAATTACAAAAAAATTTAAAAAAAAATTAACACAAACAATCAAATGCTTCAACCCAGGAAAAGATCATATCAAAGAAACACAAAAATCCAAACCAACAATAATTTTTTTTTTTTTTTTTTTAAGTGAAAGCCCTTGGGCAAAACCAACAATAAAATTGCATCCCCTTAAAAGAGACACCAGTCAACCACCAACAGCCACAACCAGCGCCTTCCGTGAAAATTTAAAATCCAACTAACTTGTACTATTTACTTTTTACCAGAGTCTAATGGTAAAATTACAACTTCACAAGATCAAATAGCAAAAGATATCAAACAAACCAGCAAATGCAACCGCATGGACCGCATATTCAACCATATATGCGTATGCTGCATGAAAATCTTTATGCAGTCTCGTGTATATGCCGGTCTGCATATCCAGCTATGCAGTCTATACAAATATTTATTTTAATTAATTAAAAAATAAAATTTAAGTTCTGATTAAATATTTATTAATAAAAAATGAATCGGATATGCAGTATAATCCAGACCCGATTCTTTATACTCATTCGGACACGAGTCTAATTAAGTGAAGTTTTTCATAGTCCATGCAATTTTTTTTATAGGTTCTCAAAACGTTTCTTTCTTTTATTTTTAAGAGTTGGGACTAAAGAAGTGCTATTATACCGGTTATTTCAACGGGCGCTCTGGGTGAAATTCAAGTGAATTCAATATTTACATTATTTTATTACTAATTTGGACTGAAGGATTTGAGCAGCTGAATTGATGGTCCATTATTGGCTATTGGCTACAAAGGACTTCGAATTAAAGCAGCTGCATTTATGGTCTATTAGTCATTTTCGAATTAAAGCAGCTACTAGGCATTTATTTATTATATTTGTAAACATGCGCTGAGCTTCCATATGAATATATATACTATATATGAGTTCTATATATACTACATATATATGTTTAAGTGAAGTTTCTCATATACTACATATGCATGCAATATAAAATGCACGTATATGAATATATATTTGAATTCTCATTTTAAAATCCGCATATATAAGTCCGTATATGCGGCCGCATACTGCATATGCAGTATGTAGTGGCCTTCCGCATGCATGAATAAAACCGTATTTAACAACATTGGCACCGGAAACACATGATATCACGGAAACATATAAGATCCCAACCAATAATTAAATTGCAAATGAGAGCTAGACCCCATTTATTTTCTCAAAAAAAATAATTAAATTGCAAATCCTTAAAAGAGACCAACCACCCCAAGACCCATCTGGCCTCCTATAAAATGGAGGTGCAAGTACCATCCCTACAATCACTTTCAATTCTAAACACACACTACACACACACATTCACTCATGGAGAGACTCACCAAGCTGTCACTGGCCATGCTTGCTCTCTTGCTAGCCACCTGCTTGGTGGCTACTGAGGCAAGAGATCTCAAAGCGGCCAAGCCGGCCGTGTACAAACCACAGACATTCCCGCCATTTGACCGCATGTTCCCTAACCCAGCTCTTGGTGGCGCCGGGTCGAGCTTTGGAATGCCGCGATTCGGGATGGGTGGTTCCAGTCCTCTAGGAGGAAGCAGTGCACTTCCTGGGTTTAGCTGGCCTGGGTTTGGTGTGCCCGGGAGCAATGCCGCCACTAACCAAGAGAAGAAACCGTAATGTTATCATGCAATGGCTATGGCTTTGTAGGTTGAACTATTTGTATTGGTCCGTTCATTAGAAAGTTTCGGATGTTATATTTGTAACATGTAGTAAGTTGCTAGCTTGCTAGGCTCAAGTATGTGAGGTTTTCTTTCTGTTTATGGTTTATTTCTTTTATTTAAAGTGTTTTTGTGTGCATGGTGCTAGTGACCTTGTGTGAAGGTCGTGATGATACATGTGATGTGTGTTCATGATCATGAATTAATAGATGTGTTATGACGATATTATTCATAAATCGCGTACCAGTATAGTTTAGTTAACATCCTAAAGAAATGTCAAGTTTCTTAAACACACAAACCAAGGCTACTTCATTCAGAATAAATTTTCAAGAAATTACTTTTTTATCAGTGAAAAGTATGAAAATATTGAACAAGGTCGCCAATAAGCGTCATATTTTAGTGATTTATTGAAGAATTTGGGGTAATTAATTTGAGTATATGATTAATTTACCTCCAGTTTTAATTACCTTGTTTCCACTGTTCACTATTCACAGTAAAGGCATTAAAAAATGACTGGGTGCAAAATATTGTTGAGTCTCCAGTTTAGAAAAGAAATGTTAAAAAAATAACTATCTAGGTCATCAGTTAACATCCTCAAGTAATATTAAGTTTCATAATCCGAAAAATTAAGACTCCATTTCAGTATAAATTTTGAAACGGTAGCCTTTTCCAGTTTACACAGCCCTATTCTCAGTTAAAGCATTAAAAAAATTACTGGTTGAAAAAAAAAATGTTGTCTAGTAGTTATCAACAAGAGATTTTTTTTTTTAAATAGAATTACTCTAAATTATTTCAACCAAACAAGCCTTCGCTGTTTTGATTTTCGGAAAATAGCCTCCACCGATCCCTAGGACCGGTGGAGCAAAAAAAACACAAACTACACCGGTCCTAGGGACCGGTGGAGTCTGTTTTGGGCCAGCCCTTGACCTCGCCGTAGAAAATCCCAATTCATAGCTCCACCGATCCCTAGGATCGGTGGAGGCTTGGTTTCCTATTTTCCCGCCCCGCGGCTGTCTCTCCCTTTCCTCTGCTGATAAAAACGACGACGAAACTTCAAACGGTTGTAAAACGGTGCTCGAGTGTCCGATTTCAGCAAATGACCACTTTTCAGAAAGCTTGTGAAAATGCGCATGCGTTCGAACTTGCTTTGCCAGTTTTCCAAATTCAGAATCGCCAAAAAACAAAGGGAAGAGTCTCAAAACTTCAGTTGAAGTTTCCGATTAAGATTTTCATTTTTATTCTCCAATCTACGTAGCTCAGTAAATTAGTTATGTAATGAACTTGTAGAATACCAATTTTTATTATTTTTGGAATTTTTTTTACTATTTTTTATGATTTATGAAAGATGCCACAAAATAGGCCCTATTCGTACGTAATTTAGCGTAATTTACCGTATTTTAGCATAATTCTACATAATTATTGTAATTTCAATTAATTTAGTGTAATTCAGCATAATTCAATATAATTTCAAGTAATTTAGCGTATTTTAGTATTAATTAAAAAAAATTCGGATACATAAAAAAAAGTAATCTAACAAATATTAAAAACAAAATTCGAATTTTTATTGTTCAATTTCATTCATATTCTCTTAAATCTTAAAAAAAAAAAAAAAAAAAGGGGCCCCTACACCAATCCTGTGGATCGGTGTAAGTGTTTTTTCGTGTAAATTGCAGCTACACCGATCCACAGGATCGGTGCAAGTGTTTTTTTGTGTGGTCTTCCGTGTGGTAGGTGTGGCTGGCGCAAAACAGACTCCACCGGTCCCTAGGACCGGTGTAGATTGTGTTTTTTTTGCTCCACCGGTCCTAAAGATCGGTGGAGGCTATTTTCCGAAAATCAAAACAACGAAGGCTCGTTTGGTTGAAATAATTTAGAGTAATTCTATTTAAAAAAAAAATCTCAACAAGATGTGAAAAGCAATTTATGCATCCGTTAAATCTTATAAAATTTTGATATTTTATCAAATTATTTGTATACATCTGTCCAATTTGGCTGGTCCAATCCCACTTAATTTAGTGAGAGTCCTAGTACTGAGGAAATTTAATATGAGCAGTCTGATGTTTGATCCAGATGGGCAGACTTAAAGACCAGTCACACTTTTGGACAACATTACCGCAGTACAATAAATAGTAAGAGCAGGAAACAGGGAAGGATTGAATAAGAGGGTATGGGGTTAATTGATCCCATCAATTTTAAAATAAAAAAAATTATATTTATACATAACTTTTTATATAGTTTAGAGTAAAATGTTACTGATAATGTAAAATTTATTCTTATTGGCAGCACGAAAATTTTGATAGGCTGACTCGCCCCTTTGTAAGAAGCATGAGATGCATTGTTGTTAGGGATTGCCATACCAAATACCAAAAACTTTGTGGGATGTTTTTCAGTCCTAGAACAGAAAATTCCAACTTTGAGTGTCAACTTTCAACCAGATCCATCTGACCCAATCAGAAATTGCCCACGACGATGACAGTGTGTCAACTGTGAACTCTCTTAAACTTTGCTGTGATAATATTTTTTTTTGTAGAAACTACGAAAAATACTTTGTTTTTTTTTTATTTGGAACAAACCAGGATTATAAAAATAAATTTACCAAAACAGTAAATCTTAACCGATATTTGTTCATGCATTTATAATTATTGAGGTTCAAATGTCCCACTTTTAATGTTTTAACTGTGCCTTCATTTTTAAATTTTAATAACTTAAAATTTAAAACTTAAACATTAAAATAAAACTATTAAATATTATCTACATAATTTTCTCTGTACACTTTAAATAATTATGACATTACATTTCAACTTATTTTGAATATTATTAAAAATTTACAAAATACAATAATATGAATAATTTCTAAATGTTAATTGATTCATATAAGATAAATTGAAAAGTAAAAGTAATATTTTTTTTATGTGCATGTAAAAAAATAGATAGATCACATCTACCTATCTTACTTTAACATATAAGTTTTAAAAAAAATTATTATTAAAAATTAAAAAATTAAGGCTTGACGTTGACAAAAAAATGAAAAAATTTGAACCCTCGTAATTATTGTAAGTTCGGTAAATGTTGGGCGTGCTTCATATTAAATCAAAACCTAATTTTAAACGAATTGAACAATCGCACCAATATCCTAAGCTCAATTGAATCCAATCCAGAATTCACAACACTTTCAAAATTATAGGGTCTATTATAATCCAAAATTCCTGTCTAATTACACCTTTCACTTCCATCACTAGAATTGGGTGAAAGATTCAATACCGTTTGCTGCTTCATTAAGAAAACAAATGCAGCAAACACCCAGACCTAAAAGAAAATAAACACTTGTTCTTCAAATTAACCAAGCAATATAAGCAACTTTTTTATAGAAAGATTTAACATCCCACTATTTAAACTAAACTACAGGCAACCTTCACCAAAAATATCCAAAAAGATTCTTGGAAAAACAAACCCCGATTGTCATAGCAAAAAATTACGACTTTGACACTGCAACAGATATCCAGTCAGTACGCGACGACACATCACAGACTGGGCCAACAAAACACATTTGAACCCCTCAACACATTTATCACACCAAAAAAAACATCATATATACCCCCCTCTTACTTTTAAAGACATCTTAACCAATAATTCCATTTATAAGCCTCTTATTTAAAGAGGTCCTTTGCGAGTCGCTGACCACCCCCATTCTTCCAAACACCTCTGATTGGTACACCCCCCTCAGTTCCCCTGTCAGGCCTCTCAGGGCTTGTATCAGCACCGGTACGACCCCTGTCAAGCAAAGCTGCAGCTGAGCCATCCCCTAGCCTCACCCTAATAAATTTTGATGTCTTCTTAGCACGCTGCTGCTTTGTACCAGTTCCATCATCCGCAACATTACTGCTATTACTCGACTCCCCCGCTGTCTTACCTTTGGTTGAAACGCGATACCCATCTTTAGACAAGACCTCAACCTTTTCTTCCTCTTGAGCTGACCGCTGGTCAGCCTGGAGCTTTTTTACTGTTTCCAGAAAGTTATCAGTCACGGCATCTTTACCCTTCCCCTTTTTGGAACTTTTGCTACTACTTCCATTGTTTCTTCCACTATTTCCACTTCCATTTGCAGAAGATTCTCTCAAGTTCTTTAGCCTCAAATTAGCATAATATGCCTCAGTCAATTCCTTCTGCTTTTGTGAATCAGGTAGGAGACGTGCCAATTCGGGTACCAAACTGGAGAGCCCAAACTGCTCCACATAAGAGAGGTACTCTAGTGTGCCTATATCCCCTTGGCGGTACTCGGCCGATATTGATTTAAATAATGAGTAGCGTTCCTCATCATTACCTAAACACTCTCTAATTCGCCCCACTAAGGAACTGTTCGCATTTTTTACAGCATCTGGTACCACTGTTGGTACCGGGACCCCATTTGGTATACTAGAGCTAACACTAGCACTAGGATTGACACTTGGACCTGCTTGGTTGAGGTTAGGCACTGGTGCGGTCTGCTTCAACTTGTAGGAAGATGAACCAGTACTGGTACCAGTGCTTGTGGAATTGCTATTGCTCCATGCAGAATTTGCAGGAACTGGTGCAGGACCCAACCCAGGTACTGTTCTGTTATGATCTCTTATACGAAGGGAAGGGAGAGGTGGATCTGGTTGCCGAGATCGAGGATGTATGACCTTGACTGCCCCTTTACTACGCTGTTGTAATCGAGCAGCTAGTGTGTCCCTGGCCAAACTCTGTAGCCCTTGGTGTGGTGCGTGATTGGGACCAGGTTGAACTCTGTTACTAACACCAGGAAGAGGAGGGAAAGATTCCTCTCTCAAAGCACTTCTTCTAGAGTTCTGGTTCAAAGCAAGTGCGTATCGGGAGACAGATGAGTCCTGATTATCAGGTGGATCAGTGGTGGAACCCGGTCTCAGGTCAGGCCCATCCCTCGGGTCTGACAATGGAGGAAAGGAAGATTGTTCTAGAACCTGCTCACGTTGAGAACTGGTAAGACTTACAGATTCAAGCGAGGCAGCAACAGAGTCACCATAATCTCGGTGAATGGGTGTTGAAAAATCATTTGGTGTGTCACGTCTAAAATTACGTCCCCTGCCACCACTAAAGCGGCCACCACGTCTCTGCTCTTGCTCACTCCTTCGGTATCTGAAGCTTGTTGGTATCTGAATAAAATTATAATAATAAAGTGTGAAATTGGAAAATGAAGGTATTTCGAGAGGGGAGTATTCCATGGTACTTGAAAAATAATTATTTAATACCTGAAGTGCAGCATTTCGTTGTGCGCGTGACATGTTGCCTCCATGTTCCAGAGCATTATGCCTCTAGAAAATCAGAAAACATTCATAAATTTTATAAATAAGGTAGACGTAAAGATTCAAGACGACAAAGAATGAGAAACTAATCGAAAATAAGAACCTTTAGCTCTTGTTCATTCTGAAACACTACAAACTTCTTAGCCAAGCATTCTTCGTTTTCACACAGGATATGCTCTTGCCGAAAGTGCATCTACATGTCAAAGCAAAAGTCAGCAATTTGTATATTTTCTTTTCTTTTTTCTCCAGCCACTAGCTTTCGATTAGGGCAATGTTGTAAATTTTGTTAGGTTCGATACCTCAAGGTCGTCATAATTGCGGTAATAATCATATTGGCCAGGATGTTGTCTGTAAAAAACATACGAAAAATGAAAAAAAAAAAAAATGACCAATCAACCAACAAATAAATAAAGTTAAAAAGAAAATCAAACACCCTACATAAAATGAATAGAAAATGGACAACCTTTCATAAAATGGATCTCCAGGTTAAGTGATTAACCGGCGGTTGTTTCTATTTTTATTCTTAAATAATTCTTGCCTATTCTTTATTTTATTTATATCTGAAATTTACTAACAGAGTTAACCATTATACTATTATCGGTGATTCTGCAAACTCCGGAGGGTATAAATTGCAAAGCAATTCTGGAACTGGTTCATAATAGCTGAACCATGACTCTTCAGCTTGTCATAAAAACCTTAAAGCACTACAAGATAGCAAAACACTGTACCTTTGACATATATGGCAAGTATAATGCTCAGTGGACATGTGAACATACAGTTCATTGTCACCATAAAAGTGGCTTTTGCAAAAGTCGCACATTGGGTGACCCATGAACCCACTTCTTTCCTCTTCTGTTCCATCAACCTCAGAATCACCACTCCTCCTGTGTTGTTGCAGCTGTGTCCTTGTATATAGCTTCTGCTCACATATAAACACCTGTACAAAAATAAAAAAATTTACATCACCATTCATAAAATTGAGCAACCTGACTCCCTGAGTACTTTGGTTCTGGGTTATAACTAATAAGAAATTACTACCGAACCATCAGGCATTGCTCCTCGTTTTACCTATTTTTCTCCAGCCAAGTTAAACTAAAGAAAACAGTCTAAAGCCAGATATTGCAAAAGACTGATCAATATGGAAAGGTCAATTAAGTATCAGAAATTTGGCACTGCCTATCATTTTTCCAAGTCATTTTAAATTAAATGATGCAGTATTAGAAGAAACTACAAACGAACATCACATTACCTTTTGTCTTAGTTTACCAAAATTTAAGCTTTTGTCTCAATCATCCTTTTTGAAATTTACAATTACTTCCCAAATACAGGCATTATACCAACATGCTGTATTTTGGCATGCATCTGCTATTGGTATGGTACCTCTTTTTTATAGTTTTCCTTCAGTCGTATTAAACTAAGTGATCACAGTCCCATACAAGTGCAGACCAGAATTGCATCAACACATGCAGAAAACTTTTATCTTCATGGTTTTTAGATATTCTAGCTTATTTATAGGTGTTAAGTTAACATTACCTTTCTCCCTTCCAGACAAAGGTCGCACATGTGCAACTTATGCTGGTGGAACAGATGACCCTTGAGCTGCTCTATGCTCCTAAACCTGTTCCGGCGCCTTGCTGGTCCCACACCAGCTCCCGCCTCATCAGGCCCTGCCCTGTCACACACACTACACGAGAGACGACACATTGCTTTTATCATCTTGTAGTGGTCAAGGTCCTCAAAGTAGCCCTGTGTGTCTTCATGGTACCAGTATGAACCATTCTGGCCCTCGGTTGCACCAGGTGGGAAGCCTGAGAAGTCAGTCACTACCCTTGTGTAGTCTCCCATCGCCTAAATATGGAAAGAATATATAGATGTAATGGCAAGATAAGTAATGGTATTCCTTCAAATGAACAAAGAGAATCTTACACAAGGATCGCAAATTTAGTTAGCGAGACAAGTTCAATTGGTACTTCATTATATGGTACTTCATTATCATGTGTTGGTTTTTCAAACTATATACTTACCCTAATTATATCTAATTAATTCCTAATTAAGCCTGAATTCTCAACTAAAATATAAATAAGCCTCAAACAAGCCAAAGATGTGCAACTGAGAGCAGCAACATTCAACAAACACCTGATTAAATTGTTTTCCATTAAAAAATATAAATTTTGCAGAACCTAGCTTGTGATAATTTTCCAGCAAAAACCTAGCATGTCTATTACAGAGTAATAAATAGTCAATATTGTTTGGTTCTCATTGAAGGGAGTTCAATTTCAATTAAGCCTCACTTCTGTTCAGTCAATACTTATTTGCAATTATCATTCTCAGAGAAGTACAGTATCATGGAGCATCTACAGACGTAACAAAGAGAATTTTATTAAACTTACAAGGGGTGTTTTTACAAAACCCAAATTCTATAGTTTGGAGGCACCAAATCAGGGTAGTCCCATATGTAGCACTTTCAGGATTCTTCCTAAATAAAAAACTACTAGTATACAGTTCTTTAGATGGATACACATGTAACAAAACTCAAAACCTGATTCAACAAATCAGGAAAGCATGCTTTTACGTAGGTTGTAGAGGATGTTGAAGCAAATAACTCAAAATTCAGGGGTTTTAACACAATACCAGCATTTTTTTTCACCGAAAGGAAAATTTCCAAGTTGTTAATATCCATCAATCAGCATAGATAAAGAGATTGAGAAAATTGAGCAATCATACCTTTGTCACGAAAATCGTGGGGCAATCGGATTTGCATATACAACACCGCTTGTCGTCCATGATGAAGCGGAGGCGCACCACGCAGGTTGAGCACACCTCCCGGTGAAGGCACGCGCCATACGCCACCCACTCCAAAGGCTCAGCGCACACGGCACAGCTGTCGTCCATCTCGTCCTTCGACGATCTGATCTGAGTTGAGGTTGAGTAATTAAGCTTGCGAATAGAGGGGAGAGAGATTAGGGTTTCGATTTGAGGGGCGAAATAGCAGGCGGAGCGGCAAGGCGAATTGTTCGGGAGATCCTTGGTTTTCTACTTTTCTCTTCCTTTATAATTAACGTGAGAAATAAACAATTGACGCAAAAATAATGTGTTAATATTTACGATTGATGACGTCCATCAGTGACACTTCTTTTGACCGGATTTTGGTCCAATTTTGTAGCGGATCGTAAAGAGTTGTAAATTTCACCGGTCCGTAAAGAAGCCCTCTAAGCCCTCTAACTCTAAGGTCATGTTTGGTTGTGGAGTAAAGTTAATGAGGATTAAATGACTTACTCCATCTAACTCCACATATTTTACATCTTGTTTGGTAGTATAATTCATAGCTTAAATTAATCCGCCTAAGGAGTAAAGTGTTGGAAACTGAGCCTCTTCCTATGATAGTGGGCCCTACAGGTGGAGTAAGTGTGGAGTAAGTTAATCCACCTGAAGTGGTGGAGTAACTTACTCCGGATTAACTCACCGCTTACTCCACCTTACTCCTCTTCTTTTACTTCTCGTTTGGCTACCTAAGTGTGGAGTAAGGGGTTTACTCCACCTCTTACTCCACAACCAAACATGGCCTGAGTTTATCCCGTAAATTACACATTAGTCCTTAACGTTATCGCTCTTTCTTTTTTGAAAACCGGACAGAAGCTGCCAGGTGATGCTCTTTCTCCATTTATATCTTGACAAATTTTGAAGTTCTCGGTTTAATTAGTTCTTCAAATTGCCAGTTTATCCTAAATTGGTCCCAACGTTGGAGCCTTTTTACAAATTTGGATGTAAATGCATGCCATTTATAATGCAATTGCCATGGTTTGACAATGTGAATCCTAAAATAGAAAAAAAATGATATACAGAGGTATTGCTACAAATGTGCTCTCACGTTTCCTAAATAAAAGTGTCAAAAATTTGGATGCAAATGCATGCCATTATAGAGCAGCCGTAATTACTGTAAAGGTGCTCGCACATTTTTTAGGCTTATTCAGCGTGGTTCCTGTGCGCATGGGAAAAAAAAAAAATTCAGTTCAGAATTTTTTTTCCCACACACACAGTAACACAGACAATTCAAATTGGCCCATATTCCGAGCTCATTTTCAATCTTAGTTGGAGGCTGAACAGGCCCAAATGAAAGTGGCAAATTTTGAATGCAAATACATGTTATTATAGCGCAAATGTTGTAAAGGTGCTCGCTCATTTTGAATCTTAAAATCTATATTCCGCGTGGTGTTAGATTTTAAGTCTTTTTATCTAAGTCACATTGTCAACATTGTCATTCAAGCGATCTATTCTTTTGTCCTACTTATTAGAATCGAAGGGTTCATGTTATTTTAAGCAAAAACATGTGGGTTTTTTTGTAAGAACTTTCACGCGGTTAATCATATTGTTAATTATTGTACGAATTTTAATTATTTTAATATATAATATTATATTTTGGATCAGTTATTCTCTTGGTAGCATTTTCAAATCCTAAGAATACAAAAACCTCTACGATACACTGGAGGAAATAGAAATACAAGAAAAGAACTCTACGAAATCCGATGCCACACCATAAATGATGTTACTAGTTTACTGTTAAGCAATCAAAACAATACCATGATTAATTTTAAAATTAGGATATTAATTCAAGAAATTAAACGAAATATCTACTAGCATTATACAGATATTACTAATGGTTAATTAGACACGTCAGTGTGCATTACGATCGAAGTTTAAAGAGTCCAATTATATTTAATATTAATAATTTGAAATTGATATTTCTTGGTTGGAAACTTGGAATGCACAATTTGAAATTGAAGAAAGTTCACCTCTTTACTAATTTACCAAAATTTTCACAAATAAAGGATGGACAGTAAAGCATCAGAAGTAAATAGAAAAATGTTTTTATAATTAGGCAGATAGTAGTACATCATGCGTGATCTGGTTGACTGGTTGCAGTCTAATGAATAATGATGAAAGAAAAGAGACAATTGTCATTTGACATCTCAAATTCATTTCTTGTCAAGTCAAAGCCATCCTTTGTTGAGCAAGTCTCCACAAACCTTGTGCTCCACGCCAATCTTTCGTTTCTTTTTAAATTAGAGCTAATCAAACACATGGAAAAAGTAATTTCGTTTATATTGGTAGGAACTCTGAGGATTCACTTGTGAATGAGCTGGTCAGTTGTAATAGCTTGTTCTGACAAATATAATGTGTGATGCTTATACTCCATGTCATTTCAGAGTTACTTTTCTTCTTCTTCTTTTTTAAAATTCTATTCATTAGTTGAAAAGAATTTCAAATTGTGCAATTCTTAAATACAATTATACAAAATAGTACACCAAGGGAAAACCTTGCATGATATCACCACGTCTACGCAAGTGGTAGCCCAGATATCATATACTGATATGATACATAAATCAGAAAAATATTCACTGTCAAAGGCTATTGTCCTCTGGACTAAGGATAGCAACTTTCATAAATTCAATTACAAGTTAGTACACAAGATCATTACTTCGGAAAATAAAGCGTTTATGTCATGGCTTTTAATAGACACAATCAATTATAATGAAGTAGACCCACCATCGCTCCACCAAAATAAAAGGCAATTATGAAAAATTGTTTTTCACAATTGTAGAAGAAAATCAGATCTCGAAAAACCGGAGCTCTACCATGCCTTCCTTGCGCAATGGGGAATACCATGCGGTAGCCTTGGCTGATCCAAGAACTTGTAAAGCCCAATCTATTGCTAACACAGACTCATCAATCCGTGCAATTTGGTTCTTGTTTCTCGGGTCGATGGTTAGTTTTGAATCCATTCGGAAGCTAAAAGGCCCAACTATCTAGAAAACAAATCATAAACAGATAAATAAATAAATAAATCTAAATGAGGGCAACTTTTTATATTCTCCTGAAAGTTTTGAAAAACAGCTGTTACATTCCCTTTAATTCTATGTATGCCCTGAATTGCAAAATAACATTAAAAATCATTGTGGCGGGGGCAACAGCAGCAATAATTGCATTGATAAAAGAATTGACAATTACAGGAATAGGAAAGACCAAATTACCCCCTGTTTTATCAGGACTTCCTAGGCCACATTAATTGTTATGGTATCAGTGGGATTTGAATTCTACATAGCAATTCCAACACATGCCAAGCAGAGCTGCCTGTATATTATCCAATGTTGTTAAATGCGGTTTTGTTCATGCATGCAGAAGGTCACTGCGGTATATGCGGTATGCGGCCGCATATGCGGATTTTCATGCGGATTTTAAAATGAGAATTCAAATATATATTCATATGCGTGTATTTTATACTACATGTATATGTAGTATATGAGAAACTTCACTTAAACATATATATGTAGTATATATAGAGCTCCTCATATGTAGTATTTATAATCATATGGAAACCCAGCCCAGCGCATGTTTATAAATATAATAAATAAATGTCCAGCAGCTGCTTTAATTCGAAAATGACTAGTAAGCCATAAATGCAACTGCTTTAATTCGAAGTCCTTTGTAGCCAATAGCCAATAATGGGTCATAAATTCAGCTGCTCAAATCCTTCAACCCAAATTAGTAATAAAATAATGTAAACACTAAATTCACGTGAATTTCACCCAGAGTATCCGTCTGGAGTAACCGGTATAATAGCACTTCTTTAGTCTCAACTCTTAAAAATAAAAGAAATAAACTTTTTGAGAGCCTATAAAAGAAGCTGCATGGACTATGAAAAGCTTCACTTAACTGGACTTGTGTCTAGATGAGTATAAAGAATTGGGTCCGGGTTTTACTGCATATCCGATTCTTTTTTTATTAATAAATGTTTTATCAGAACTTGAATTTTTTTTAATTATTAATTAAAATAAACATTTGTATGGACTGCATGGTATGTATGCGGTCTATATGGACTGCATATGTGACTGTATATGCAAAACCGCATATATGGGACTGCATGAAGATCTTCATGCAGTTTCCGACTGCATAAGCATATGCAGTCCATGCGGCCGCATTTAACAACACTGATATTATCTGATGTTGACTTTACAGACCTGCGGTTTATTTGCATTTTCTGGCTTCTTGATGTAATTTAACACGAAAATATTCTCCCATACACCAGTAAATTATCAGAAAAGACTATGACTCCATCTTTTTGTTTAATAAAACAAGTACTCACCTGTTGCTGTAGAGAGACTATTACATCAGGGCAAACCGCATGTACTGCCGCCAGATCCAATGGCCGAGAATGGTACAGATCCTTTCCCAACTGGGTTGCGCCCTTAAAGAAAGACGAACCCGAGTTGAAATCAAGCCTCGTGCTGAGCCGGGTCAGGTCAAAGAAGAGCCTCTGGAAGTTTCCATGTTCGGCAGTTAAGGATAGAGAACCAAATAAATCTCCCAGAAAGGCATGCTTGTTCTTCTCAGTATAAAATTCTGATGAGCTATCATGGATAGATCCACTTGCTACCCCACCTGCCAAGTTATAAATGCAATAATTGTAAATTTGAATATTACTGGACAATTAAGTAATTTGTGAAATTGCATAGTATCATTACACCCCAGGCTCAATCAAAGTACTGAACCTGTAAACAAATGGGTACCAGATATAAACAATAGCTGCTTGGTACCAGATATAATGAAGTTTCACGTTTTATCATGCTATTGAGGGGCGATTAATACCATAGTGGAATATAAACGATAAAACTTACCAAATGTACATGAAGCAGAAACATGTGGATCTGATAATAACACATCATATGGCTGCACCATTTTGACCTTCCCCTCTTTCTCTCTCCAAAGATCAAAATTTCTCTTAAAAGAAATTGCCACCTTGGCACATGTGCTTGGGAATAGAGATGCCGGTACTGATACTGGCACATCACGATTCTTTTCCTCACTATGTAATGGTTTTGGATCTCCCTTCAAATGGTGCAAGCACAAGTGGTAGCTTAATCCGGATCCAGATCCAATAGATGCCAGATCAAAACCCAACAACAAAGGTACATCCCAATATGACCCCATTTTGTCCACAAATAGACTCGGGTAACCTGCCTCCATTGTTAAACTATGCTTAGCGAACTACAAAGATGAAAAAAAAAGAGGTTCTTTGCAAATTAGACCAGTACTTTATTGCACTTGCAAATAATGCCCATTATTTCTCAAATTTCAGTACAAACCAACAAGCAATATTTTTGGACTACAACAAACTTCAGTAAATTAAAGTAAAGTTAAGTAGTTAATCTGAAATTCAGTCGAAGTTTAATAGTCTTGAATGATTTAAGCTTCACTTTAACTTTAACGTCCTATTGACCAACAAAAAAAAAGTTGGGATTTGTACGGATTTGAGAAAACTTGGTTGGTATTTTCAAATACAAAAAATTGTGTAGTAAAAGTTGCAAAAAACCTCCAAAAGACATTGAAAAAATAAAGTTAGGGAAGCGATTTCACTAAATATAACACTAGAAGAGCAAAATATCAAGGGGCATTACAGATGGTTTGCCTTGTGTTGAAAGATTGCTTTTCCTCTACACTGTTCCCTATTAATGTCGTATGCCTCAACTAACAAAGTCGTGCCAGATGAGATTTGGAGCTCTGCTGCGGCACCAAGTGTCACTATGTCCACTACTCGGCTTGAGATAAAGTCAGCCCAAGATGCCTCCCCTTTCCCTTTGGATACACTTTCTTTGATTAATGACAACAACTTTTGCATATCAAATTGAGACAAAATAGTAGATGACCTGCATATCCACACACATAATCTTCTCAAAACAAGTATGGAAACTTATACTGGTACTGAGGATGTACAGGTAGCAGACATTGACTAATACAGTAATATATCAGGCCGTAGCAACAACATACCAGTAGCAGGCTACAGCTGCCACTGGTACACTCCTATTCTCAGAGTATGTATTTCAGGTCCAGTAAATTGTAAATGTGATGAGAGTAACGATTTTTTATAACAATCACTCTTAATGCAGTGTTAATTCTAAAATTTTCTAATAGAAAAAGAAAACAATTCGTAAAATTACAGCAGCATACAATTTATCTGTGAGGTGCTTTAAATGCGCATGGTGCATGAAGAAGCCTCCATCAGCGGCGCAAAAGGATGGCACGAGAGGGGCTGACATGAAGCGGTGCATGAAGTCAAGTTGCTTGGTCCTGGTAATGCGGGGCCCGCGCGACAGGCCGAGAAGCGAGGGTGGGTCTAGCGGCACAGGTCTGGCCGCGCCTTCCATCGTAACTGGAGACTCCATGTCCAGTTGCCACCGACCGCCGGCGTCCGTTGCCCATCTCATTAGCCTCGCCATGTGCTCTCTCTCTCTCTCTCTCTCCTTGTCTGAGTTTCTAGCGTAGTAGGATTTGGCGAAGTGCACAGCGTCTGGTGTGGATTGGGAACTTAGAATAGGATGGATTTAAAATAATGGATATCTCCAGCTTTAAAAAATTGAGAGAAGGTGATAAAGTTAATACTAGGGCAAAGATTATTCGTCTTGGGCCTTGTGATGTGTTGTAAATGGGCTGAAATGATTGGGCTTGCGTCTAATGTGAGCTTGAGCTTGAGCTTCTTATATTAGCGTTCATATTCGGTGCCGTGCAGGCCCGTTCTAGCGCAGAATTCGATCCGTTGATCGTTTCAAGATTCATGGCAAAGAATTAGCACGCCTGAGGGCCTGATTAGGGGAATTTGATAGAATGCCCTACCTCCAAAAATTATCAAACAAAATACTCCCCTCTTAAAATCATTGACAAAATGCCCTTGTGGGCCCTACTTTTCCCCTGCCTCCCTTTACCTCTTGTTTACTCCCATGACCTTTTTAATGCACATTAAATGCCATATGGCTCATAACTGGCAACTATTTATGCCTTTATTAATTTATTTATGCGTACTAATATTTTAAGTTTTTTGCACTTTTGTTAGAGAGGAAGAGGAGAATTAACACCAAATTCAAACCTGTTCAACTCGACCCAGGAGCTGGTTTATCAGTTTTGTACAATCATGCATGCTACACTTACTAGGATACGGATCGACAATACAATATGGAACCAAGACTGGGGGTTTGGCCTATTAAGATATGAATACATGATATTGTACACATACACAATAGACCCACTATTCACTTTGCAACAGGGAAAAAGGGCAAACCAAATTACATTGCTTTTTAGACCTATGATATCTGAATTAGCACAACAAGCTAGAGTAACAGAGGATACAAATGATACTGGCACAATTATCACTCACACCTGGAATACTGGATGATGTATCATGGAAATGGACTGCCTCGATCACGTTCACCGTCAAAAGTGCTTACTTCACGATGAAGAACGACCCCAGACTAAAGTTACACAAACACAAGGTATGGTTGTTGTTGGTGCCATCTAGAGTAAAAAAATTCTTGTCGTTGATGACTAGACAAAATTATGACGATTCAAAACTTGATGAAAAGAAGCATATATTATGCTTGGTTAATTTATGCATACTCTGCAGAACTGATTCTGAGAGTGTTAATCACCTCTTCAATGAATGCCCATACACATTGGCCTTGTACAACCGTATTGAAGCCCTCACTGACAACACAACAAAGCTAGTACAGCCACTGATACAGCCCTCTATGGTAATTCTGCACAATGCAGATACCAAGAAGGAGGCAGCAATCATTCTCATAACACAATTTGTAATGTGGAGAGAGAGGTGCTCGTGCATATTCAGAGAGGTAACCAAGGACATAGAGGATTGACCTAGCACAAGAAGTACTAATGCAGACTAACCTCAATTGCAGGAGAATGAATATTATGAATGGATTTCGAAGGCACAAAGTTTGAGTTTGAATATGTACCGTCCGATCAGAATCCGCACGAACTTGGAACTGAATTAATCCGAGTTTTGATTGAACTGTCCAATCCAAACTCAAATTCTGAATTACTTTAGGAGATTTAGACCCGATTAGCTTAGGGCCTTCAATTTATGGAGATTGCTTCATCAATTCGGCCCAAGATTAAGTTCACATCATCTAAAGTAACTCAAATTTGTAATTTAGATCCGGACCGTTAAATCTGTTTTGGCACAAATATTAAAGAGATTCTGTTCATTTCACCTCAGATCAGATTGGTCAGAATTCTAATTAGACAGTCCGAATTTAAACTTAAAATTTGAGTTATTTCAGAGGATTTGAACTCTTCAGGAATTGTATGGATTTCAGGGGATGTTCTAGTTAGAATTATAATTTTTTTTTTTTCACATCGAACGGTTCTTATTAATCTTGATCATGTAGTTGTGTCTCTTTGCACGTTCTGCTTGAAGCATATAACTATGTAAGCTTAATCTGGACCGTCTGATCTAAAATAAACTGTGTAGATTTGATCGCTCGAAGGTGCTCACGGACTTTAATATTGATCCAGAAATAGCTCATTAAGAAAAAAATAAAAGGACGGGAATGGAGGAGAGTAGGCAACTAGTTTAGCTCCTCAGACACGGATCCGTATCCTCTCCGTTAACTCAAAAGGGAATCTTTTGAGTTAATGAATTTCAACCATCTGATTTTAAACAGAGTCAATCTGACTCGTGCCTATAACATAGGAGTCTTTTAATATTAGTGTAGATCTAATTTGCATGAATCTTAAAACAGATCGGATGATCAAGATACATTAGCTCAAAAGATTCTCTTTTAAGTTAATGCAGAGGATACGAATTCCCTCGTACACTCTAAATTGTAGATAATAAAACTGCTAAAATTTTACTTAATTTTCCCTCATATCTCTTTCTTTTCTTTCTGTTCATCTCTATAAATTTATGTTAAGCAAATAAACGACTCTGGTCAAATTCGATCAGGACTTAGTGTCTCTCTGCTCCCCTTCTTTTTCCTCGCATACCCCTTTCTGAAACACATTTAAAAAAACTGAGGCATAGAATTGTCAAAAAAATAAAAACTTTATATATTGATAAAAATGTCAACAAGTCATGCTTTGATTAGATACATCATTGCACACACATCGGCCACGTACTATGATTCACATGTCACGTGTATAATAACAAACCGTGTATGGTTTTCAAAACCATACCGGATGCCTTGTAGAAACCGTGTGTATAACTTTTGTTATTATACACGGTTAATGTGACCGTGTAGAACTCACCATTTTAAGCGTTTTTTTTTCAGATTTGGCACAGTTGACTTGTAGGAACCGTGTATGTTAGTGCTATATAGACACGATTTTGAAACAGTGTACAATGCAGCGACCTATCCATACAGTACACTCGCTAACACAGTCGCAAAACCGTGTGTCATTAACTTTATCTATCGAAGGAGGAGAGTAGCTGGTTTTTAGAATTGTCAATGCAAGGAGAAGGAGCGGAGAAGGTGAAGAAATGGAGGTGTGCGATAGAGGAGACAAAAGGTTGTTTTGCATCTTTACCCTTTGAAAGTTAAAATGTTACCACACGTGCAATTACACATGACCTGGTGGCAGTTAGCGATAGAACAAATAGTTACCATAACAGCTATATTGGTTGCAATAAATTTTTTCGGGCAACAACTAAATTTTGTTACAATAAATACATTCTATTACAACTAATTAATGTAGTTACAATTTTATTAATTTAATGCCACCAATTATTTATTAGTTGCAATATGTTGTTGTAAAAGATTCAATTTGGTGGTGTACGTATAGGTGGGCAGTTGGAACCGAGGCGGCTAAACGAGCAGTCAGAAGGCCTTGAAGGAGGAATATTTTTCCTTTTTGATTCCGGTGATAAGTCGTCGGGAACATCAATGACCACATCAGAAGCTGCACCAAGCAGCCTTGCTGAGCCGAGTTTGAGCGAGTTACCTCCAACTCGAACTCAACTCATTAAATAAATGAGCGAGTCAACTCAAGTTGGGATGGTAATAACGAGTTGTAGAGCCAACTCGAACGCAGCTCATTATCAACTCGAGTTGGCTCACAACTCGTTTAACCAATTAATTATATACTAATTGTAAAAGAATTTATCAGTATCCAACAATTTTTCATACATCAATAGTACATAAGCACCAACAATTTTTCATACAGCAGCTTAACAAAAATAATTTTTGAAATTTATTGTAACCAATTCTATGTAACTCGAGTTATAAATGAGCGAGTTGGGGTAAGCTCGAACTCAGCTCATTTATTAAACGAGTCAGCCAACTCGAGTTAGAACTAACTCGAGTTATAAATGAGCGAGTTACGAGTTTGAACAATTTTGCCAAGCCCTAGTGTTGTAACTCTAATTAAGTAGCTCATACCAAGTACTCTCCTATACAATAAACAAAAGTTTATTTTGATGTAGGATAGCAATTTCTCAATTGAAATTTAAGTTTAATTGGGTTTGTTATAAATTGGCTGCGCAAGTTTAAGAGCCTGTTCGGCTGCTCTCCAAATTTTACTGTTCACATGGGAAAAAAAAATTCTCTCAGACTGAATTTTTTTTCTCCCATGTGAACAGTAAAAATCAGTTCAAATTTTTTTTTTCCATGCCCATTCCCCAACCCACTGTACTGCCGAACAGGCCCTAAGTATGGCAACTAGGCTAATAATAGTCTAATTAAGAGTCATTATCTATTAAGCTCAGAATTGTGGTCTACTTTCTCTTTCCGAGTTTCCGTGTTCTCGTCTTCTAGAGAATAAAATTGAATGATATCATTGATGTGTCCTGTGTCCATAAAAAACGATGACGCCAAATTAAAAGGATTCTGAATCTGAGTCGTGACAGGTCAGAGACTGGTGAGTGGACCACTTGACAACGGTTTTCATGATTGATTTACATCTATGTGGCAATTGTATTCTGCCTTTCGTGATGCAAGTCGTTGCGGTATATATAAGAGAAAATGAGATATAAAGTTGCTCTGTAAATGGTTACACGACAGGAGGACGCAGAAGATCAAAGTATGAAGGATATTGTGGTATAGACTATAGTGTGCGCTGGGGTCACGCTGGGGTCTCGGTGCTATGTCTATTCACGATGTGTCATCTATAAAAAAAAAAATAGCACGACACCACACGGCACACAACTCGACCCAATGCACATGACTGAACATTATATAAGATCAAAGCAACAAAAAAGTTATATCATTGTTTATTCAAAATAATAATTTAAATTTCAGACAATAGATTTATTTTTTGACACAAATTAATTTTACAAATTGTTTCTTTATTTACATTTTTTCTGATTTTTTTCTTCTATAAGCGAACTTTTGATATTAGAAAATAAATAAATTATACATGATTAAATATAATTAAACATCGACAATTGACAAATGTCACCTCATGTTTAATCACGACATGATTAAAGTGTCATGATCATTTTTCATGACACAACACAACATGAAATTTACATTTCTAATTGTAGATTCAAATCATGAAATTTACGTAATTCAAATCACGACGTAATTAATCACAATACAACACAACACAACATGAAATTTACATTTCTAATTGTAGATATAACATTGTAGTAGTATTGTAATATGTTGTGTTCGTAGACGTCCGTCATTTATGAATAATTGCTCAGCATAACTCTGATACGTGCAAAGGGTATATGTAAAAAGCTTTATCCTCAAATACACTTTCGGTTTAGATCGCAAGTATACAATCCTACCGTGTAGTATATTATCGGGTATCGAACCACAAGGAGTAAGATAAATACTTAATTTTCAACTTTAGATTATAAATTTCAGAAAAGAAAGAAAGTAAAGTGCTATAAAGTAAATTGGGGGGGTTTGTTGTAGAAGTCCTAAGGTTGGGTTCAATACCCGAATAAAGGAGTTTTTAAACAATTAAAAGTAAAAGTAAAAGAAAGAAAGGTCGGTTTGTTTTCAAGGTTTAAAGAATCTAGGGGTCTTTGGTCTACAATCCATTGTTAACTCTATTTATTCGGTATTTGCTTAAATTCATGTATGATTTGATGAGGTTTCTAACCTAATATGTTATTAAGGGTCACCTTCATGAATTAATAACGTGTCTAAGTAATTCGGACTTCACTTTTTAGGTTCTTCACCCTAGCTACCTAGATTATACGCTCTTGTTAGTCTCTCCTCTCCTCAAATATTGGTACTTCTCAATTAAGTATATGATACCAATATCCGACTCGATTTGAGATTTCCTAATTAGGGTTTGACTTCTCGTTTAGGTTCTTCACCAAAACCCTAACCTTAATTTCTGTAGTTCCGGCTTAGATTAAATTGGTTAGAATCTTAATCTAAAATCTAAGGTATTTGCATTCACAATTTGGTACTATCCTATTGATCCTAGTCAATTTTGGTTCTTTTGAAACCAAAACGAGATGCTACAATTCAAGTACTAATTATGTTTCTAACACAAATTATTAAAATCCCAGAAATTAACAATCAAATCCGATAAAACAATCATAATAAAAGCAAATAATCGAATAAAATAGAATTAAACAAGTTCATGCATATTGACCTAAACCCCTAGAGAGAGAACTACTCCCTCTTGGAGGGAAACATGGCAAAGTTTGGCAAAGAATAAAAGGAAATAAAATAAAGAATAATTACACCCTTTAAATCTAGAACCTCAATCTTGCCGAATCTTGCTCAAGAAACCCTTCTTCTCCTTGCTTGAAAGCTTTGCCTCCTTCAGAAAATATGGCTGAGAATTGTGTGTGTAGAGAGAGAATGAGATGTGTTGTAGTGATGGATGATGGATGATTTGGAAGGGAAAGTTCTAGCCTTTTTATAGCAAGAGATCATGCCCAATTTAGAGGCTAGAATGTGGAGTTAGTGGGTGCTCTTTTTACATTTCTTTCCTGGCAAGTATTGCTATTTTTTGGCTTCTTAAAACGTGTCCTTGGAGTGCCAAAAATAGAAACCGTGTTGAAACCGGGTAATTCTGGCTGTCTGCGTGTTCAGTGCGTCCGCACTGGCTGTGAGTGCGGATGGTTGATCCGCACTGGATTCAACTTTCCTTATTTAACTTGGCTAAAATCCTGCGTAATCCTCTGAGTGCGTCCGCACTGGATGTGGATGCGGATGTAGGACCCGCACTGCTGAGCTTCTGCAGTTTCTGAAAATCCGACCAAGTACCGAATGCGGATGGATGACCCGCATTGGCGTGTGAGTGCGGACGCATTACGCTCGGGAAAAATCCTGGCTTGTGCTGAGAGGCTGGAAAATCGGCTAAGTACCGAGTGCGTCCGCACTGAATCTCAGTGCGGGTGGTTGATCCGCACTCAGCCCTAATTACATCATTTTTCGTCTTTTCCTGCATTTTAAAGCCAAACTACCGCAGTAACTTGATTCTAGGTGTAATTTATTCCTTTTATATTCAAAATACATGATAATTGGAGTTATTTTATGATAAAAACTAGATCAAATGTGTATATAATTTATGCTTATCAAACTCTCAAGATAATATATTTTAAATAGTGTTATACAAACAGCTAATTGAGTAAAACTTACGACAGACAAACGCAATTTAGTCAATTAAAGCATTAAATATGCATAATTTGAATTTATACTAGATCAATACTTAATAGAGAATGATGTAAAATTTTATTTAATGGGGTCAATCATATAGTAATTAGTTTAACAAAATTTATCGTTTTATAATTTTTGGACAATTTAAGTGGACAATTTAAGCCAGAAAGAAGAGGATATATTTAACAATTATATATGTATAAAATATATTTTATGTCAAGCATCAATTATATATGTATAAAATATATTAAATGTCAAGCATCAATTATATATGTATAAAATATTTTATGTCAAGCATAGAGTCCTTCGAAAATTTGCAGTCTGCAGTCTTATTCATTTATAAAATATATTTTATGTCAACCATCAATTATATTTGCATGTCACCGATAGATCTCCACTAAAACTTAAAATTTGAGGGCAGCTGTCTCCGGAACCATTTGGGTCTGCCCTGATCATATTAGTTAAGAAATTAAGATTGCTTATCTATTTTTCTGGTAACACATTAGAAAAAAAAAAAATATATTTGGAGACATCATCAAATTAACAAAACATGCAATTAGAGAATCTTGTTAGGTATTTCAACCACTCGGTACGGGTTACCAAAGAAATATGTTCAATGATGCTACGGGTTATCAAAGAAATATGTTCAATGATGGTACGGGTTATCAAAGAAGAGGAGGGTTCCAATGTCTCGTCTCCTCATACCTCATCCATACCTCATGTTATATATCTCTATTTTCAAAGTCTAAACTATCGATCCGACCGTTCAACATGATATTCATACTAAAATATGCTTGGGGATGAAATTTTATAATTTTTGCAATTTTTTTACTATTTTTTAAGATAGGTACAAAAACACTGTTTTTTGAATGGTCCAGATACAGTGATTTTGTACCTATCTTAAAAAATAGTAAAAAAATTGCAAAAATTATAAAATTTCATCCCCAAGCATATTTTAGTATAAATATCATGTTGAACGGTCGGATCGATAGTTTAGACTTTGAAAATGGAGATATATAACATGAGGTACGGATGAGGTACGAGGAGATGAGGCATTGGAACCCTACTCATCAAAGAAATATGTTCAACGATGGTACCGGTTATCAAAGAAATATGTTCAATGATGGAACAAGTTATCAAAGAAATATGTTCAATGATGGTACGGTGATTACCTCAGGGAAAACAATCAATAAGAAGCTATGTGTGCGTCATGAAAATATGAATGCATGACATAATGAATAGATATTGATCTGTACAAGATCACATAATTAATTTATAGAGATATGTGTGCGTCATGAAAATATGAATGCATTAAAATAAATCAATCTAAGTTAGACTCCAATAATTATAAAATTTTACATGCATCCATCTGCCATGAAAATAAATAAAATCAACCGTTCAGATTCATTTAATTTTAAAAATAAAAAATATAAATAAAAAATAAATTTGTGGCATTTTGTGGTTTTGGAATGCACATTTACTTTAAACATATTCTTGTCATGAAGAGATTGCAGTATGTATAAATGATTGACTATGTCACTATGATATCATGTATGTATGTGCAATTATAAAATTTTGAATTAATTTATAAAGTTAAGCGGTAAAAAAAATGAAAAATGAACACATTCAAAGTATCTTATAAACTTTTTTGTGTTTACTACTTACCTTTATACTAAATTAAGTCGAAAATTTATAAATTCGACATATACAAACATCATTCATAAAGTATATTGATTTTAACAATTTGAATTTGTTAGTTAAAATTATTTCAACATAACTCACCAAAGAATTTGTTGAGCTTTAAGAGTTAAAACACCATCCTAGTTGTACTCAATTTGTACATACAAGTTTGCATCTATGGGCTTCATGGAAGGTAAAGATAATTATTTAAAGTCCATTCATAAAAGAGTTTAGGTTGCAAATGCTCCATCTTTTTGTGTCCAAATAATGTATCACGTCTTTATTTTCATTTTGAAAGTTCAAATGATCGTTCCGAGCCGCTTAACATTATCTTCATATTAAAATGTACTTCAAGATCATATTTTATACTTTTTAGTATGTGTTTACTAATTTTTTAAATAGGTATAAAATTATAGTTTTTGGATGGTCCAAATCTTCTTATTTTATACCTATATAAAAGAAATAGTAAAATATTTTAAAAAAATATATAAAATTTGATCTCCAAGCACATTTTTAATGTAGGAATTATGATGAGCGGTTATCGACTATTTGAACTTGACAACGAAGATAAAGATGCAGGATATCATTGGGGCAAAAAAAAAGAGGGTATTTTATGTTTTAACCCTACTCTTCTTATAATTTTATGAGAAATGATTTTATTGTTAGAAACAAAATCGTCCAGGCTCGTCCAAGCATACACAATTTCATACAAATTTTGCAAAAAAAAAAAAAAAAAATTCAAAATATTTTATAAAATATTTGCATTTGTCGACAAGTTTTATACATGTTTCCCACATATGATGTATTCTCATTGGTAGACTAGTTTGAAACATGACTAGTTTTTTTTAAATACTTAATAAATAGCAAAAAAATTTAAAAAAATGTAAAATTTGATCTGCAAACACATTTTATTGTGGAGATCATGTTGAACGGTTTGGATCGACGATTTGGAATTTGAAAATGTAGAAAATTGTTGGGTAACTTTGTGGTAACTCAAAAGTGTTATAATCGGATCCCTCTAAACACACACTTTATTCCCCAGTTTGTAAATTTCTTTCGTCTTTGTGCAATATTTACACAATTAAAATCCTATACGTATGTAGCATGAAAGTCAAGGTGGCTATTAAGTCAGGATAGAGTGAAGACTTTAAAACAACCTGTCTGTTATTCTTTACATGATTTATAAGAAATGTGCTTTATTTTAATGCTTTCTATCTGTAATCAACTAATCATAATATGATGAAAGCCTGAGTCAATAAATAAGAAAAAAGATGCGTCGAATGGAAGAAAAGAATTGATATGTAATTTAACAAAACCAAAATCTATACTCCACAAAATTGGATAGATTTTAAGATTTTTTTTTTAATCATGTCACATGATGTTCAATACTGACCATTTGATCTTCTTTTTTTATATATCTTGATTAAAAAAAATCATGTAGCTTGTTTCGCTTTCCTCATTTTAATTAAAGTGCATTAATTTGTTGTGCCTAAGTTACTATTTAACTATTAAAATGATTTTTTTTTTGTTCCACAAAGTATTTATGCAGCTAATTGAATTGTTTTTTAATATATATAATTTTGAAATTTTGAAAAAATATATTTATTTATTTTTAAATTTGACATATGAAAGAATATTTAGTGAAAAAATCATATGATTTTTATATTTAATTTATATAATACAAGTTTAAATAATCAAATTGAAATGTTCAACATGATTTTTATATGAAAAAATATTTAGTGACCAAATTTTATATATTGATTTATTTTTATTTTTATTTTTTTAGATAGATAAAAAATCATATGATATAAATATTCTGAAATAGGAAAATAAAAACATCGAGTTGATTTATGTTTTTCTTTATTAAGTTGGTTTATCCATGGTGATAATCAAGCAAAGAAATAGGAAACAATGCTACTTGTTTGGAAATTTCAAATTTATACATATACCATTAATGGAATTTCAAAATTTGAATTTATTTGTCATATTTGTAAACTTTTATTTTAAAAATATTTGTATCTCTGCAATTTCAATTATTTGTTCTCTCATAATATGTTTCTGTTACAATGCACGAACACGATACTAGTATTTTAATTTGGAGATCATGTTGAGTAGTTCGGATCGACTGATTAAATTAAAAAAAAACAGAGATAAAAATCAATTGTTTTAAATAGGACAAAAATACAAATCATTAGGACCACAAAAACAATACTGTTAGTATATAAAATCAATTGTTTTAATCAGTGTTAGATTTATTTCAATCAGTGTTAATCAGTGTTAGATTTATATAAAATCAATTGTTTTAAAAATAGGTTAGATTTTAAAAATCAATTGTTTTAAAATAAATCAATTTTAATAAAAAGTGTTGGAATGTCATGAATTTTGTTTTATATTTTATTATAACAAAAATTGTTCAGTTTAAATAACAAACTTATTGAATTGAAAAAAAAACAGCAAAAAAAAAAAAGACCCGGACCGGATCGGACCGTGGACCGTGGGAACCACGGGTTGCACACGGACCGGTTTTGGCCTCAGAAAATTGGACCCGTGGAACCCGTCCAACCCGCCGAACCCGTGGATCGGGCAGGTTTGGACCGGACCGGACCAGCCCGTCTTCAAAACACTACTTGAAACTAATTCAAAATAATAATAATCTAAACACCATCCTTCACTGAGAGGAAATTCGAAATATTCTTCCTGCATGCATCATTACAATGGTGGGGAACAACATTTCTTGATGAACTACAAGTTATCAAGAGTAGAACTAGGGTGCTCCTAAGCTCACCAAGTCCTTCCGTGAGCGCGACTCTAAAACCTATCGAATTGACTTCAAACGACATTTTCAAACCGTTAGATGTTCAATCTATATTAAAATGTACTTGGAGACCAAATTTTACATTTTTTGGAATTTTTTTACTATTTATTAAGATGGTTTGAAAATCGCTGTTTTCCAATGGTGCAGAATTTTAATAAAAACAGCGATTTTCAAACCATCTTAATAAATAGTAAAAAAATTTCAAAAAATGTAAAATTTGGTCTCCAAGCACATTTTAATATAGATTGAACATCTAACGGTTTGAAAATGTCGTTTGAAGTCCATTCGATAGGTTTTAGAGTCGCGCTCACGAAGGGCTTGGTGAGCTTAGGAGCACCCTAGTTCTACTCAGTTATCAATATTAAATTATTAGTTACTTGCTTCTCTCTTCCTCCAAGTTTCAATATTAATTTATTGTTCAATACGTCAAGTCGGCATTCTAATTATTAATAGCTATGGATGAGTACGAATCTTAATAAACTAAACATTTTATATATATATATAGTACTTTAGTTTGACTTGACTCATGTGCATCAATAAATTTACGCACCTCTAGATCTACGTTCCATAAACTAAACAACTTTCATGCACCTCTAGAACAAATTAACAAGTACAATTATTACCTAATATACGAGGAGAGATCGGATTACACTGTTTTTTGTGACATCGAATTACATCATCTATTTTTAAAGTTTTCAAAGTCCAAACAGTCGATCCAAACTGTTCAATATGATGGATATATTAAAATGTGCTTGCAGATCAAATTTTACATTTTTTTTGAATTTTTTACTATTTATTAAGTACTTTACAAAATCGTTGTTTTCAGACCATTGAATTTTTGTACCCATCTTAATAAATAATAAAAAAATTCAAAAAAATGTAAAATTTGATCTGCAAGAACATTTTAATATATCCATCATATTGAACGGTTTGGATCGACTATTAGGACTTTGAAAATGGACGATGTCATTCGATGTCACCAAAAAACGGTGTAATCCATATATATAGAGTCCGGCTCGCGTCCAAACGTTTGGATAGAGGTCTATATCCAAACGGTTCATTTTTGCGATTTCAAAGTCCCAAAAGTCGATCTGAAGCGCTCAACATGTTTGGAATATTAAAATGTGCTTGAAAACTAAATTTTACATTTTTTGAAATTTTTTTACTATTTTTTTAGAATTTTTGGAAATCGTTGTTTTGATGAATTTTTTATTATTATTTTTCCATATAAATTTAGTTCGAACGCTAGCTGGACTATATATATATATTATTTTTACGGTGGCATTTATTTCCTTATCTCAAAAATCTAAACTCAGTAGTAACATTTATGCAAAGCACGAGAACTATTTATTTATTTCGTGCGAATTGCGTTGCGAGAGTAGGCAAGAAAGAGGGCAAATGATTCTCGAAAAATTATTTTAGCACAGAGCGAGCATCCCATAAATTAATTAAATATATTCTTGCAATTAGAGTTAGCATCAGTTTGCATTCCGACCTGCATGCTCGCCTATATAGAAATGTGCTTTATTTTAATGCTTTCTATCTGTAATCAACTAATCATACTATGATGAAAAGCCTGAGTCAATAAATAAGAAAAAGGATGCGTGCAATGGAAGAAAAGAATTGATATGTAATTTAACAAAACCAAAATCTATACTCCACAAAATTGGATAGATTTTAAGATTTTTTTTAATCATGTCACATGATGTTCAATACTGACCATTTGATCTTCTTCTTTTTATATATCTTGATAAAAAAAATCATGTAGCTTGTTTCGCTTTCCTCATTTTAAAGTGCATTAATTTGTTATGCCTAAGTTACTATTTAACTATTAAAATGATTTTTTTTTGTTCCACAAAGTATTTATGCAGCTAATTGCATTGTTTTTTATGAGTAGAACTAGGGTGTTCCTAAGCTCACCAAGCCCTCCGTGAGCTCGACTCTAAAACCTATCGAATTGACTTCAAACGACGTTTTCAAACCGTTAGATGTTCAATCTATATTAAAATGTGTTTGGAGACCAAATTTTACATTTTTTGAAATTTTTTACTATTTATTAAGATGGTTTGAAAATCGCTGTTTTTATTAAAATTCTGCACCATTGAAAAACAGCGATTTTCAAACCATCTTAATAAATAGTAAAAAAATTTCAAAAAATGTAAAATTTGGTCTCCAAGCACATTTTAATATAGATTGAACATCTAACGGTTTGAAAATGTCGTTTGAAGTCAATTCGATAGGTTTTAGAGTCGAGCTCACGGAAGGGCTTGGTGAGCTTAGGAACACCCTAGTTCTACTCGTTTTTTATTATATATAATTTTGAAAATTTGAAAAAAATATATTTATTTATTTTTAAATTTGACATGTGAAAAATATATTATCTCTTAGTATTTTAGTAAAAATAATCAAAGATGAGACGGAGAAATATCTCCACTGGTGGACAGTAAAGAAAGATAAGAAATTGGATGGAAAATACATGCAAACTACAAAATAGGAACTGCTTTTTGACTAGTACATTATTTTTTGTATTTTTCTTCAATTTGTGGGTTGGTGGAAAACAGAGGAATAAAATCTGAGAACAGTCAACAGACGAGAGTGGGAGATCTGGAAAAAATAAAATAAAATGTGCAAGTTGTTTAGTTGGAGAGATTCTCTTGTATATTTTCAGATAAATAATTATAATTGGAGTTGTGCTATTGTATTTTATAAAGTGGTTAGGTTTGACTTCAAGTTCATATTTTCTTTCTTAAAGTTTAAATTATCGATTTGAATTGTTGAACATTATTTCATATTAAAATGTATTTAGAAATTTAATATTACATTTTTTCAGATTTTTTTAGTATCTTTTAGATAGAATATCATTGTTTTTAAATAGTCTATAATCTTTTGAATTAATAGATTTTCTACCTGTGTAAAGAAATAATAAAAAAAATTCTAAAAAGTATAAAATTTAGTTTTTATGTACATTTTAATATAAATATCATATTAAACGGCTAAATTTGGACTGACTTTGAAAATAAAGACATTGACACATCGAATTAAATAATTTTTAAAGTATATTAACCCAATTCTATTATAAAGGGAAACCAATTTTTATCTGTTCAATTGTAAAAACGTACATCACAGCAATTTTAAATTTTATAATTCCGTCTCTTAAAATCTAATTTCATATTTTTTTTCGATATAAATATCAGCTCAGGTTTGAAGATGATAAGTTTTGAAATTATTATGAAAAAAAATCCTCCTACATGTAAAACAGAATGCACATATGCATGTTGGTTTGAATACGCACCTACATGGGCGGATTCAGGATTTTCGTCAGAGGGGGCAAAAAAATATCGAATCGGATTTAAATCTATTAACCAATTGGGTACTCAGAAAAATAATGTTTTAACTAATATTTTTCAATGTTTTGACTTGTAATTTCTGATACTCTAACTTATAATTCTAATTACCAATCAAAATTCAACAAATTTATTTCAATTTTAACCTTAAATTTAACCCGAATTATAAATCAAACGTCCAGAGAGGAGCAAAAAAAATTCCATGAGGGAGCAAAATCGGTCAAGACCAATAAATCTCCACTAAAACTCAAAATCCAGGAGGAGAACTGGCTCCTCCTGGAATACTCTAGGTCGGCCCCTGTGCACCTATGTATATATTTGGATTTTATTTTGTCGACATTAAAAGTTGTGTTGTGAATTCAATTTAAAGTAGCTACAAATAGCTTCAACAAGTTTGTATAAAAGAGAAAAAAAATGATTTTAGGCGCTTTGCATGGTTTAATTTGAAGATGATTTATTGTTTACAATATAAACTGTACTTTTAAAAAGCATAGAACTTTTGGAACTTTAAACTGTCAAAATTTAGATCCGTATTACATTATGCAAATTTAAATTAATTAAAAGATAATAAATAGAATTGACTCTTTGAGAATTTAATCTTATAATCTGATTTAGTGGACCTACCTAATTTAACTTTTCTGAAATGAGACTTTGTTCAATGGACCCCTATCCTTTTGTAATTAAAAATAAAACATATTTTCCTTTCGGAAATGTCCTCTAAATTTCTAAATTTGTCTTGGGCCCTTCATCTTGAATTTTTTTTTTACAAACCATAATAAAAAAAAACAAATTTTAGGGAACCAACATTATGGCTTTTTTTTTTTTTTACAATAAGTATCCAATAGGCTATTTGGTACCTCCCATTTACGTCCAAGGGGTACCAAATAGCCTATTGGGTACCTCTTCATGCCACAATTTTTTCATTATTAACCGTGTGGCCTTTCACCATTAACTGTGTAGCCTTCTATGGAACATAGTAACAAATGAATAATTCAGGTTCGGTTCGGCAGGGTCAAAAATTCGTGATTCGGGAATAATTCGGGTATAATTCAGGAATGATTCGGAATTACAATACGAGACCTCAGTGCATATTTAATTCATCACCGATGATTTACTATACAAAATACTGATTTTATTGGCCACAGAAGATCAACACACTGAAAAATAGAGCACATGGGTGTGTACAGTAGCCAATCACGTGGGTGCCAAAAGAAAAAATCTCCCAACAGCTTATGTGCGAGAAAAACTTGATAAAAACGCGAAAAAAACGCGAAAAATTCGTAAAATTCGTTTTATTCGCGTTTTATTCGCGTTTTATTCGGTCAAAGATTCGGTAAACGAATAATACGCCATTCGGTTCGGAAACACTCGAAAAACGTTTTATTCGCGAATTAAACGCGAATAAAACGCATACCTTGTTACTGTGCTATGGAATAGCTTTGTACCGAATAAGCTATTCGGTACAATATTTTATTTTATGTTTTTGATTGCCATATTTTTTGTTAAAAATAAATTGATAATTTGTTTTTACCTCATTTGAAACTTTTCTTGTTATTCTTTAAAAAATCTACAAATCTCTGTGATTAGAATAAAAAACAAATGAGTGGAGAATGTAGAAAAAAAAAATATAGAGGTGACTTCATGGTTTTCGGATGGAAAGAGAAATGATGAAGAAGGAAGAAAGAAGAAAGAAAAAGGAGTCCGCATGTGTTAAACACCAAACTTTATGCATGTATAAACACCAAACTTTAAATGATGGGTTTTAAGAATTTATGCATGTATAAACACCAAACTTTATGCATGTATAAACACCAAACTTTAAATGATGGGTTTTAAGAATTTATGCATGTATAAACACCAAACTTCACAAATTTTAACACCGAAAAACTGAGGTATATATAAACAAATGACTATGCATGTGTTAATATTTATCTTTTTTACCGTCGAAGTACCGATTGCCGAATTTTTTATTAATATCCAAAAAAAATATTAAATTTGATTTATTAGAAAGATCACAATAGTTTTTTCTATTTAACTAGAATGACACACAATATTTTTTTATTTTTTCCAATAACACACAAAGTAATATTTTAATTTTTCTTACAATTGCGAAAAATCCGGCCTAAAAAATGTTGATCCTGTTAATTTGTCGCAGTCTTTCTAATAAATCAAATTACATAGTATTCCATCTATTTTTAAAGAAATATATAAAATATTTCTAATATTACAATACAAAAAAATTATAACATTTTCTATTTTTTTTAAAACTTAAAACCGGAAATTTTATTTCCTGTTTTGGAATTCCAAAACCAAAACCAGAAAATAAATCTACGGTTTGGGCAATTTTTGAAATCTTGTCAAACAGGATTTTAGATTTTGAAATTTAATATTTTTTTTGGATATTAAAAATTTCGGTACCGATTGCATGATTATGCATGCAAGTATAAACACACGATTGTATAAATTTAATTTTGAACACCTAACAATTGAAGTGTAAACACCTGATAATATAGTTGTGAATATTTGTTTTATACTTCTATGCCATCATGCCATCAAGTGCTTGTTTAGAATAATAGCAGGGCCGGAGCCAACATTTTTAATAAGCGGGAGCAAAATTTTAGGATGACACATAATTTTATAATTATTTTAAATATTAGATATATTTTTATAATTTTTTCTAAGAAAAACATAGTAATTGAAACTTGAAAGCATATATGGGAATTTTTTAAGGTGAGACACAACTATATATATATATATATATATGAGGTTGGTTAATGTCATAACGTTATAACTTCGGCCGAAGTTATAACGAGTCGTTTTCGGATTTTCAAAGTCCAAACAGTCGATCCGAACCGTTCAAGTTGTTCTCCATATTGAAATGTGCTTGGAGACCAAATTTTACATTTTTTGGAATTTTTTACTATTTATTAAGCCACTTTGAAAATTCTGATCGCATGGTCTAGAATTTTGTTGCACTGTTTTTACTGTTCACCCAGATCAGCAATTTTCAAAGTGGCTTAATAAATAGTAAAAAAATTCCAAAAAATGTAAAATTTGGTCTCCAAGCACATTTCAATATGGAGAACAACTTGAACGGTTCTGATCGACTGTTTGGACTTTGAAAATCCGAAAATGACTCGTTATAATTTCGGCTGAAGTTATAACGTTATGATATTAGCCAACCTCTCTCTCTCTCTCTCTATATATATATATATATATATTTGGGCCCGGCTAATTTGCTGCCGGCAGCATTTTAGCCGGAGGTGCTGCCGGCAGTTTTACTGTTTTGTGATGTCCAAACAACAAATTCAAACCGTTAGATGTTTAATCTATATTATAATCTACTTGGAGACCAAATTTTACATTTTTTGGAATTTTTTTACTATTTTTAAAGCTGGGTTGAAAACCGCTGTTTTCAGTAAATTTCTGCAGCGTTAAAAACAGCGGTTTTCAACCCAGCTTTAAAAATAGTAAAAAAATTCCAAAAAATGTAAAATTTGGTCTCCAAGTAGATTATAATATAGATTAAACATCTAACGGTTTGAATTTGTTGTTTGGACATCACAAAACAGTAAAACTGCCGGCAGCACCTCCGGCTAAAATGCTGCCGGCAGCAAATTAGCCGGACCCTATATATTTTTAATTTAAGTATATTTTTATATTTTTCTGAGAAAATAATGGAAAAAGAAACATAGTTTTACAAAACAAAATTAATTTTTTAAATTTAAGTATATATTTTTTATTTTTATAGGAAGACAAGTGTCCCTCTGACTCCATGATTTCGGCATTGGATAATAGAGATAAATATCTAGTAATAATATAGTAATTAAAAATTGACTGTGTGGACCTACGTATAGGATGTTGATGTATTTATTTTCTTGTTTTGGATTGTATTGACTATTCTTCATAAATCATAACTATAATAACAAAATAATTTTAAAAGATTGATTTGAAGAATTTACACATTAGTGGCTTTCTTGCAGACGTGGAGAGATAACGAAAAGGATGTAACGGAGGAGAGCAATATATATATATATATATATATATATATATAACCGCAGTATCTCATTTTCACCATGACACTATGAGTCTATGACTGTCACACTATTTACCTACCTCTGGTCAAATATACACGTACGTAGGTCCAATATTGATTTCCTTTCTTTATTTAGAATGAGAAAGAGAATCCTTCGGCTCCGGCCATTGATTGCACGGTTATACCCACAGTAACAAGATACGCATTTTATTCACGTTTAATTCACGAATAAAACGTTTTTGGAGTGTTTCCGAACCGAATGGCGTATTATTCGTTGACCGAACCTTTGACCGAATAAAACGCAAATAAAACACGAATTTTAAGAATTTTACGAATTATTCGCGTTTTTATCACTTTTTTCTCGCGCAAGCTGCTGGAGGGTCACTTTTTTTGCTCACTTTTTTTCGCGTTTTTACCAGACCCATGTGAACTGTACTTTACCCATGTGACCATGTCACGTGGCTGGTGCTGTAGCGTGCTACGTGAAATACCTTTCATACGTGTCTTCTTCATGTGTCTTCAATTGTTGTTTTGTGTTTGAGACAAACTAGCATTTACATTTTGACAATATTACTTTTTTCAGCATTGGTGTCAGTGTAGCGGGTCACAGCCATGTACTTTAACTTAACTTTTTCACCTATGTTGATTTTCTGTGACAAATACAAATAATATTTTATATAGTAAATCATCAGTGATGAATTAAATATGCACTGAGATCTCGTATTGTAATACCGAATCATTTTGGAATTATACCCGAATTATTCCCGAATCACGAATTTTTGACCCTGCCGAACCGAACCCGAATTTTTAATTTGTTACTATGGTTGCACCTGGCCATGCATCAACCGATTGAGATTGCCTTGTGATTGTTAGTCAAAGAATTTCAATATATATATAGAAGGTTACAAAAAAATTTGAATGAGACACTATTTTACAAAAAAAAAATTTAATGTTAAGTATATTTTTTTATTTTTTTATGAGAAATTATAGAAATATAATTTGAGAAATTAACTTGAGAGGAGACATAATTTTATAATTTTTGAACCTTAGGTATATTTTTATAATTTTTTTAATCTTAAGTATATATTTTAAAATGATACAACTCTATTGTATTATTGTGCACATATTCTTATGCGGTTAATTGGGTTATTGTCTATTATGTATAATTTTAATATTCTGAAAACAAAATATTTATTTTAAATTTGCCGCATACAATTTTTCTTTTATGAAAAGTTTTAGTTTATAATTTATTTCTCCTTCAATAAATATTTATTCGGAACGAAACCGACAATTAATCCTCTATCATTTAATTTGAATTCTAGTTTTTATATTTTTCTCTTATTAAAATCAAGGACTTACCGTCTTCCCTTCAATTGGCCTTTGATCTAAAATATCCTGTTAGTTATTGACATTTCCCTTCATGATTTTTTTTTCATAAATCATTATAATACCTTACCTTAGTAGAGCTAGTAGATATGATGAAAATGCCCTTGCTAGAAATAAATTCCACATAGAGGGGATGATTTGGCACATTTGAAAGAAGTGTTGTTGAATTAAATCATGAACAAAATGCCACAAATTATGGAAAAAAAATAAATTAAATTTTTTTTGTGGGTATTTAAAATTGAAAGATTTGACTTAATTTTATCTCAAGAAAATTATTAGAAAATTCGAATATAAATTTAAACCAGAGTCAAGTTTGGATCCGGATCAGAGTAATACAAAATATAAGAAAATGTAAGGAAACTAAAAAAAAACACACAAAATAAGAAAGGAGATCTGGGATAAGAGTCACCAGATCCAAACCAGCCATTGAACAAAGAAAAAAACTAAAAAAAAAGGAAGAGTCAAGTCTGTGCATACTCAGAGTTGACCTGAAAGCTACACCAACCTAACTTTGAACTCAGATTTAAAAAAAAGGAAGAGTCAAGTCTGTGCATACTCATAATTACGACTTCTGACATATTATCATAGACCAGAAAGAGGCCGCATGACCTAATTTTCAAACAAAATTTTTGTCAGAGAATTTTTTTGTTTCTTTAAAAATAGAAATATCACAATATTTTTATTTAACTAGAGTGACTTCTGAACCGGAATTAATAACTCAGATTTAAAATATTTTTATTTTTTTCCAATAACACACAAAGTACTATTTTAATTTTTCTTACGGTCGCGAAAAATCCAGCCTAAAAAATATTGATCCGGGTTACTTGTCGCAGTATTTCTAATAAATCAAATTATATAGTATTTTATCTATTTAAAAAAATATTTCTAATATTTCAATAAAAAAATTATAACATTTTCTGTTTTTTAAAAAAACTTAAAACCTGAAATTTCCCGGTTTTGGAATTCGGAAACCGGAAAATAAATTTTCGGTTTTAGGCCAAAAATCGGAAAATAAATCTACGGTTTGGCCAGTTTTCAAAATCTTGTCAAACATGATGTAGATTTTGAAATTTAATAATTTTTTTGGATATTAATAAAAATTTCGGTACGGATTACATGATTATGCATGCAAGTATAAACACACGATTGTATAAATTTAATTTTTGAACACCTAACAATTGAAGTGTAAACACCTGATAATATAGTTGTGAACATTTGTTTTATGCCATCAAGTGCTTGTTTAGAATAATAGCAGGGCCGGAGCCAACATTTTTAATAAGCTGGAGCAAACTTTTAGGACGACACATAATTTTATAATTATTTTAAATATTAGGTATATTTTTATATTTTTTTCTAAGAAAAACATAGTAATTGAAACTTGAAAGCATATATGGGAATTTTTTTAAGGTGAGACACAACTATATATTTTTTTAAAATTTAAGTATATTTTTATATTTTTCTGAGAACATAATGGAAAAAGAAACATAGTTTTACAAAAACAAAATTAATTTTTTATTTTTTTTATTTTTATAGGAAGACAAGTGTCCCTCTGACTCCGTGATTTCGACATTGGATAATAGAGATAAATATCTAGTAATAATATAGTAATTAAAAATTGAATGTGTGGACCTACATATAGGATGTTGATGTATTTATTTTCTTGTTTTGGATTGTATAGACTATTCTTCATAAATCATAACTATAATAACAAAATAATTTAAAAGATTGATTTGAAGAATTTACACATTAGAGGCTTTCTTGCAGACGTGGAGAGATAACGAAAAGGATGTAACGGAGGAGAGCAATATATATATACATACATACATATATATATATATATATATATATATATATATATATATATATATATATATATAACATGACACTATGACTGTCACACTATTTACCTACCTCTAGTCAAATATACACGTAGGTCCAATATTGATTTCCTTTCTTTATTTAGAAAACAAAAAAAACAAAGAATTTCAATAGAAGGTTACAAAAAAAATTGAATGAGACACTATTTTATAATTATTTTTTTCATGTTAAGTATATTTTTATATAATACCAACTCCAAAATCTATCGAATTGACTTCAAACGGTGAATCCAAACCGTTCAAACCGATTATTTCATTATTTGTGCGTTTACATACAAAATTTATAATTTTTCAAATTTATGTAGTATCAAGTCAAGTGGTGAAATGTGTGAGTTTTTAAGTTAATTTTAATGCATTTAATTTTCAACATTTTTGACCGCTTGATTTTGATACTAAAATAACTAGAAATATAAATTTTTTGTATGTAAACGCATCACTCATAAAGTAAATCGGTTTGAACGGTTTGAATTAGTCGTTTGAAGTCTATCCAATCAATTTTGTAGTTAGTGTCATATGACACCGATATCATACTAGCCGGACTCCATTATAATACCTTACCTTGGTAGAGCTAGTAGATATGATGAAAATGCCCTTGCTAGAAATAAATTCCACATAGAGGGGGATGATTTGGCACATTTGAAAGAAGTGTTGTTGAATTAAATCATGAACAAAATGCCACAAATATGGAAAAATAAATTAAAAATTTCTTGTGGGTATTCAAAATTGAAAGATTTGACTTAATTTTATCTCAAGAAAATTATTAGAAAATTCGAATATAAATTTAAACCAGAGTCAAGTTTGGATCCGGATCAGAGTAATACAAAATATAAGAAAATGTAAGGAAAGTAAAAAAGAACACACACACACACACACAAAATAAGAAATAATAACAACATGTTATATCAAACTTGTAATCATAATTAGGGATCTGGGTTAGAATCACCAGATCCAAACCAGCCATTGAACAAAGAAGAAGATAAGTAAAAAAAAAAAAAAACTAAAAAAAAAAGCAGGAAGAGTCAAGTCTTTGCAACCACTCTTCAATTTTTTATCTCATCTCAGCATGCATGGGTCAAGTATAAGACCAAGAATCAATCCAAAATTGCTAAACCAAAAAAAATGTTGCATTATTAAGAGTTCACACATGTGAAGCCTTAATTTGTTATTTAGTCAATAGTTTGCTCCCTCTTTAAACATCCAACAATTTAAAAAGGAAAAATACAATTTTTTTAAATTGAAACGCCTAATTTCAAAGTGTGAACAATAGACCATATATTTAGCAGCTAGTAGCCAAACCGTGAGTTATATATGATTAAAAGGAGACCCTGAAGTTATCCCATTTTGACCTGAAAACTACAGCAACCTAACTTTGAACTCTCAAATTAGTTGTTAAGTTGGAAAAAGGAGAAATAAAAAAGTTTATAATGACAACAACTTCAATTTTTATTAACAAGAATAGGTGATCTATATTGTAAAACTAACTAGATTTAAAGTAATTTTGATGGGTAGACCAAACTTCAGCAACCTTGTTTCTCTTAATTATATATGAATCTCAAATACATATACATAATCTAAGATATATCTAAAATTCAAAACCATACTTAATTAGCTTTAACATGTGAATCACAATTAAATCTCTTCTATTTTAATTATTCGGATTATTAAAAAAAAAAAATATTTGTCCATCTCGCATATTAAAAAATCATCACTAATATTTCGATTTTGAAATTTGGCAATATTATGTCTAAAATTGAATGCGTGTGTTTTGTCACAAATGAATTAACACAAGCATTCAGACTGAATTTGTGAATGCATCAAACTGTCCATTCAAACATTCAACCTAACACATCGGTTCAGATTATACAAAATATACATACAATCAGATTTTCCTTATTTTGAGACATAAATCTTTTTTTAATGTTTGATCAACGCACGTATATACTTTCAAATTAGACATAATATTAGTGTTATACTTTGAAAAATGTTCAATAGGCAAATACAAGAGTTTGGAATATTCCAATTTTTAATTTTTAGAAATTAAAATTCATATTATTGAAAACAAAATTGTTTATTTGTTATTCTATAGATGGAATTGAACTAATGATTCGGACTCATTCAGTATTTTCTGGGACTGAATTAATGATTTGGTTTCAGTAGCTTTCATAAATTGCAGCATGTCTTCGTCACAGAAAACTAGAAAACTACTAAGGACCAAACCATTTATTCAGTCAATTAAGAGCTGCGAAAACTACTAGAACTGAACCATTTATCTAGTCCCGTTGATTTTTCATATGTGTGACTGTTGGTATGATAAATTATAAAAATCAGTATGACTGAATTGTTAGTTCAATTCCATTAGTATGTCTTCAATGAGACCGAATTAATGATTCGGTTTTATCTATTTATCGAAGAAAATAAATAATCAATCATGCTTCTATAACTAAACTTTTTAAATTTCTAAAAATAAAAAAATGGGAATATTATATGGTGCAGCGACCGGAGAGGAGGCAATAACATACAAATGAGAGTTACAAAAGCTAGTGCAAAGTGCCACCTAATGACATAAAGCAAGATGCATACATCATGATGTGCACATTTAAACGTTCAACCTATATAAAAACATCGGTTCAGATAATACAAGATGCATATATACAATCCGATCTTTTTCCTTATTTTGATACATAAGACTAATGATTGATCAACGCACGTATATATATACTTTCAAAGTATACATAATATTAGGTGTTATACTTGGAAAAACGCGCAATATGCAAATACAAGAGTTCGGAATTTTCCAACTTTTTATTTTTAGAAATTAAAAAATCTTATTATTTGAAACAAAATTGTTTACTTTTTTCGATCCTATAGATGAGACCGAACTAATGATTTGGTCTCATCAGAATATTTTCTGAGACCGAATCAATTGTTCAGTTCAAGTAGTTTTCACAAGTTGTATTATGTATTTTTTACAAAAAATCTGAAAACTACTAGGACTGAACTATTGATTTAGTTTCAATAAGAGCTGTGAATTAATCCGCGGATCATATTCTCTCTCTTTCATACGGATCTGGATTGAATGAGGCCAATGAAATCAAACAAATTATTAGATCATATTGATTTTCCACATCGTGTGAAAGTTGGTATGATAAAGTATAAAAATCAATAGTGGTGTTTGGTTGTGGACTAAAGTTAAGGTGGCCTAAGTTATTTTAATTTAGGCCAGTCTTAATTATTTATGTTTGTTTGTGCCTAAAGTTATGATGAGAGATGGGTGAAATGGTTGATGGTGAATGACAGTGGATTCCAGTGGATTCCAGTGGCTTAAAATTAAAGAAAAATTTAAGTTCCTGAGGTGATTTAATTTAGACGGGACTAAATTTAAAACTATTATATGTTACACCAGTCAATTTAAATCGTATTTGGTGGAATAATAGTGACCTAAAGCCTTTAGTCCACAACCAAACGTGTTGAATACGACTGAAACCTTTAGTTCGGTCCCATTAACATGTCTTTAGTGAGAATGAACTCATGTTTTCCATAACTAAATTTTTTTAATTTCAAAAATAAAAAATGCGAATATTATATGGTGCGGGGACCGGAGAGGAGGCAATAACATACAAATGAGAGTACAAAAGCTAGTGCAAAGTGCCACCTAATGACATAAAGTAAAACGAGAGCCTGAATGCTCTGTTTCTGTCGAACGTGCGCTCTGACTTGTAACTCTAATTAAGTAGCTCATACCAAGTACTCTCCTATACAAAAAACAAAAGTTTATTTTGATGTAGGATAGCAATTTCTCACCAGACTTGAACAGCTCATACCAAGAACTTATTTAATTTAATCTATTTTAGTTAGTTATCTTGCATATCTCCATTCTATTATTAAGCACGTTGGGTGTCCGATCCGCCAACGGCTACAATTGAAAGATTAATTTTTGAATTTAATCTCAGCTCTCCAATCACATAATCTATCTTCTTTTGATTAAATGCATCTGTTTTATGTGTAGAAGTTTAAATTTAGCTACAAACATACTCGCTACACATACCGCCACACAATGCGTTACAATTAAAATTAAGCAGACTCTAAAATTTAGCGATATAATTCTCCGTTTCCTTATTTATTTGTTTCCTTATTTCTCCATCTCCAATTGAAATTTTCTATACGGTAGATCACAATGCAAATCAATTTTTTGTTCACTTCCTTATTTATCTATTTCCTTATTTCTATACATATTACTGTGATAAATCTAGAATATATTTCTAATTTTGTTTTTTTATGAAAATTTGTCATTTTGTATGAGAATTTATTTTTGTTATCTTATCATATATTCCGTTGCAACGCATGGGCACAATACTAGTTATTAGTTGAGGAGGATTCAAATGTCTCTATTTTTCATACCTCCATTATACTTTTATTTTTAAAAACTTTAATAACTCAAAATTTAAAACTTAAAAGTCAAAATAAAACCGTTGGATATAATCTACATCATTTTATCAATGAATGTGTAAAAAATTATGACATTTCAATTTTGTTTTGGTTGTCATCAAGAGCTTGTAAAAAACGTACTAATTTGGATAATTTCTAGACGTTGATTTTTCAACTTATTGATTCACATAAAAACAAAATCAAAATATGATAATTTTTTATAAGCACATAGATAAATGATGTAGATCATATCCAACGGTTTTATTTTGACTTTTAAGTTTTAAATTTTGAGTTATTAAAATTTTTAAAAATGGAGGCATTTGAACCCTCCTCTTATTAGTTTATTTGAATTGAAAATAATAAAAGTTCAATGATGAAATTTAAACTAATGTAAACTTGAAATCATTTGAAAAGTTGGTCTTGTACTTGACACGTAAGACAATCATATTTAAATTTTTAGGCAGAATTTTAGATATATTATTACAAAATTATGTATTTCCTCTATAAAATTTATGATAACATATTTGTCCTCCTAAATTACAATAACACATGTATTTATTTAATACGATTTTAATATATATCAAATATATAAAAAATTCAGGTTAATCATGTTTATTTCAAAAACTACAATTAATATTTATCATTAAAACTAATTTAATGGTTTTGAGGTTAAGCTCAAGAACTTTGTTAGTTATCTTAAGCTGAAAAAGCTTTTGCGCCAAACATTTTTTAGGACTCCTTCATTTAAAAAAAAAAATTTTGATCAAAATACTAACTTTTAAAATCATATGAATTTCTAATCATGCTATATAGTTCAGAACAGATTATGTATTATACAATCTGGATTTAAATTAGAATATTCTTCATGGAATCACATTCACCTGATCTGTAGTGATCTAACTCAGACTCATTGACACCCTTATTTTGTAAATTCTAAATTCCTTGATATATATATATTTTTTCTTCTTGTCATCAGTCACACAGTGTGATGTAAAGAAAGCAGCACAGGGAATCCGGATTGCAAATCCAGTGGTGGATAGGTTGTTGATTTCTTTCTCCCAGTTTTCTTATCTTAATCCTGACCATATAAACTCAGCTTACCTACTCCTTGATGTAAAAAATGAAATATTTCCTTCAAAGAAGGAAGCAGAGAGACTTTTCAATTTTGTCTGTAGCACAAATACAAAAATAGTACATGCCAATTGTAAATATCAAACAGGAATTTTGACTTCAGTGCAGTAGAAATGATGTTTAAGTTAAAACAACTAATAAATTAAAGGAATATATATGTTGTAGGTGCAGTTGTCACTACCAGGACAAACTTGTAAAATTGCATAATGTTGCCCTTACATCATCGCCTATATATACACACATATAGCACACTCAGAGCATTTCAAGAGCCTCACGAGTCTCTTATTAATTTCTCTCTTTTGGTGCTTAACATTTACACACTCTAAATCTTGCACAAATGGGGTTCTCTGTGAACAGAATTGCACAGTCGTTCATTCGTCCAGCTGAGCCAACACCGGTTGTATCCCAATCCCTATCATGTATTGACCGTGTGCCGGGTCTGAGGCACACTGTCAGGTCCCTTCACGTGTTTGAACACGGGAAGGAACCGGCTAGCACTATTAGAGACGCATTGTCAAAGGTACTTGTATGGTACTATCCATTTGCTGGACGCTTTGTGGGGTCGATACCGGATGGTGATGTGCAAGTGGCGTGCACCGGAGAGGGCGTCTGGTTTGTCGAAGCCGAAGCTGGGTATACACTAGGTGATGTGAATAAGCTTGATCATCCTCTTGTGATAAGTGAGGATGAGTTGCTGCCTCAACCTGGACCTGACATGGATCCCTTGTCTATGCCTGTCATGATGCAGGTTTGAATATATATATATGAATTTATCTATTTTATATATTTATGTAATTAAGGTAGTGAGTGTTATATATAGTAGATTAATTCCATTTACTTGAAAGTGCATTAACTGAAAATTAATTGATTTATATATGGTCAGTGTATTTTCAAGATGAATATTTTGATTAATTAGTCTTATATATCTAGGCAAAAAGAAAGAATTTATTTTCCTTTTGAAGTAACTTGTAGTCAACCTGCCAGTGGAAAATTGGTAAGATTTCTAAGTATATTATTTTAATTTGCAAGTTAGTCCCACCAACTTTAAATTAAACTATTGACCTTTCGTAGAATTTTAGCCACTTTAGGTGTACGAGTTATCTTCTCCACTATAAAACCGCATGACGTACAATAATTTTCTAAATCAATGTCATTAATTAATCTTTTTTTTTTTTCAAAATAAGTGCTTTTCTATTAATCTGTACATTCAATACAAAAAAAAACTTTCTGTCTTCTAATATGTAAACTGACGAAATATATAGTATTTATTAAAATAAAAAAGAAAAATTATTATGTCATTAAATTTTATATTTTAGTCATTAAATTATGCTAATTAAGATATACCTGAAACTTGTGTACACTAGATGCATGTACACTATAATCACCTGACAAAAAAAAAAAATGAGCAACCAAGCAACTCGATCTGTAGTGCAATTTTGCAAAAATGTTTCCTTAGGAGAAACCTCTCCAACATAAATATAGTACCCAACAACAAGAAATCTATAATACAAATATAGTGTCTACTAATCTGCACTAGGTGATGCATAGCTACCACTGGATCTCACTAAAAGAAATAACTGATTTTAAAATGTTTCATGGTGGAATCCACTACTCATAATATCAGGGGCGATCCAGGATTTTTGTCAGGAGGGGCAAAAAATATCGAATCGGGTTTAAATTCATTAACTAATTTGGTACTCGATAAAAAATAATGTTTTAACTTATATTTTTCAATGCTTTGACTTGTAATTTCTGATGCTCTGACTTATAATTCTAATTACCAATCAAAATTCAACAAATTTATTTCAATTTTAACCCTAAATTTAACCCGAATTACAAATTAAACGTCCATAGGGGGGCAAAAAAAATTCCAAGGGGATAAAATTAATTAAATCAGATGGTGCAAAATTAATTAATGTCTTATGATGTCTTTGCGAAGCTGTAAGTTAAGATGTGACCTCAAACTTAGACAAGTGTGGAATAAGTGACAGCATGATGTAAGATATATCATGCATGAATATAGATAACAACACTCTTCCGTGAAACATAAATAAGAGGAATTAAATAGAGACAAAGTTATTCAAGTTTTTTAATTGTTGGTTAAAACACTATTGCTAAAATAATCCTGGAGACAAATTATCTACTGAAAAAAAATATATGTTATAATTTTATAAATTAATTAGGTTATATGATGTAAAGAAATTATCATTACAAGACAATCTGAGCGAAAAGAAAAACAGCGCTTGTATGGTGGAAGTATATATATTTACTTGTGGGGAAAAATATTTTTTGCTTTCACTATTTTCTTGACTGAAGTGAGATAGTTAATGAATAATGGTTAATTAATTAGCTATCACAACGCACCATGATTACAAAAGAAATTTTTATGTAGAGAATATCTCAAATTCATAACAGCACTAAAGTTAAAAGTCAAAAAAGAGAAAAAAAAAATGAACCTATAAAGTCTAACAAATCTGATGCTCTCAGTGGTACATATCTAACAACCTATAAGTGGTAGTAGGAACAGTGAAAAAAAGTTCATGGTGCTTTGAGCCTTTGATCATGAGCTTAAAAGGTAATAGTCAAAAGGCAATTAATTATAAACTGATAATATATGGGAAAGTAATGTTAACCCCTTCTATAGCAAATTCTTTTGCTTTGATCATGAGCTTAAAACAAAACCATTCATCAGCTTAGAAGGGCTAATAAAATGTGACACCATCTTTAAAAATTTATAGTAAATATTCATATTTTACAGAAACAACCAAAATTTTAATCATTGAAATTTACGTTGGTAGGTAATCATCCTGACCAACCTTCCTCAATTAATTGGGGTTGACGTAATTGTCAAATTAATATAGTATTTTTAATATTATCCTCCATTTGATCCTGTTAGTTAATACATATTATATAATTGCAGTTATAAGTTAATTTGTTTTCTTCTTAAAAAGTAAATATTAAATTGCTCATACTGGCCTACTGAGTCTTAACATGGAAAACAGAAAAAGAAAAGAGAAGAAAAGAAAAACACCATTTAGTACATGCCTTGATGGTTTTCAATGTCAAGTGTCAAATTCATATATTACTTTCATCAAAACTAAACACTTGGAAGGCTTATATATATAACTTGTCTCTTTTTAATGGAACAAAAGAGAAATTCTCCAATAAATTATATGACATAATCAAACCTTCAGAAATACAAGCAGGGATCCAGTCACTGTCGTTAATATTGGTTCTTTAAAAGTAGCAAATACAAAAATAGAAATAATTTATAAGATCGATCCTAAATAGACTTCTGGTTTTCTTGAGAGAAATAATAATTTATAGTGTACTAAATACATGTTACCTTCATCTTTGATTATTAAAAAAAAAAACTAAGAACTTTCTTACTTACTCCCCTAATAGCAGCAGTGAGAAAAGGGTGTATTAGTTAGTTATGTGGCATATATTTTGAAAATAAAGGCTAAGTTATGTGGAATATTGGCGTGTCAAGTGTCAAGTCTAGAAGAAAATCAAGTGCTACTTACCTTAATCTACATAATCCTATATATATAGTATATCTCTATCATCCTATTTAGGGGCAGACATGTGTTCTTTTCTGTGATTTTTGTGACTGTCAGTTTCACCTTTCAAAAAGAAGAATTCATCATGCTTGATTTGAAATGAACATTCGAAATTATTCCACGATTATTGACGATTAAAGACGTGTTCGGTGGACAAATGAGTTGGAAATGGACATAGGAATTGAAAAATTTTGAATTGATTTTTACTGTTCAAAGTGAATTTTTTTTTTCCCACATGAATAGTAAACGGCCGAATAGGCCCTAAAACTCTAAATACGGTGAAAATCAGTCTTTAATCTAGTGACAAAGATAATATATTTCGCGTGAGAAGTCACAAATTCGTAACTTCAATAAAAAAATTCTTACAAATACTAAATAGATCAATGACTTGCCGTTAAAAAAAATTAAATATAATTTGTTTGAAGCATATTGAGAATGTTCTTTTTAAAAATAATAAAAGAAGGAAGATGGACAAATGTACACTTCAAGAATGCTTTCATTAGCTGTTGAAGTGCTGCTACTTTTGGTATCCAACCGATCCTCTAGTTCTTCTGTGGTACTTTGTTATATAATCTTTTAAGTTGCAATATATGCAAGTTTTATTTTGGTCCTTCAAAATCACTAAATTTCTCATGGCGTGCCAAATTATGCATATTACTTGTGGGATTTTAAGAACCCAAATTAATGGAGGTCAAATTTCAACTTATTTTGTTCCTACACGCACTTGGTTCTACAAGCCTTTATATATTTCAGCCAAATTAGATGATAATTTATTAAAATAAATGTTAATTAAACCATGTCTCAGACGTTTTAAATGATTGATAATGAAATCTTAATGGACCTTAAGCTAACTTTTTTTAGTAAATAAATCAATAAGCTAGTTAGCAATAAAAGGAAATTATAGTGTAAACCACTAGGAAATAAGTAGACAAACACAAAACTAATTTGTTGGCATAATTATAGCGTTGAAGCAAATATTTGCAACTCTTCTATTTTCTTTATGTTTAATTTCCTTTATTTTTCTCATAAATTTGTCCCATATATGCATTCATTATGGTCTCCTCAGGAAGTAGTTCAACTAATATGTTGACATGAGCACATAGACTTGCTTACCTTATCCTCAAAATACAGCCAAACTATTCCATCTCTACCACCTATAATCTATCTCGGAGAGAAATAAAGCATCAATGATAAATTCATTAAAAAACACAGTGAAGTAGAGTGGTTGACTTGCTTCTAACACCCACAACTCAACCAAAATCACTAATTAACTATTATTAATCTTGTTTTAAATTAATTAGGTGACTGAGTTTACATGTGGTGGTTTCGTTATCGGCCTAATTGCGGTTCACACCTTGGCGGATGGGCTCGGTGCAGCCCAATTCCTCAATGCCATTGCTGACCTGGCCCAAGGCCTGCCTGAGCCAACTGTAAAGCCGGTGTGGAGTCGGGAACTAATCCCTAACCCACCCAAGCTTCCACCGGGCCCACCACCGGTCTTCCCCTCCTTCAACCTCCAACAGCACGTCTCGGATGTCGACTCAACCGATGTGGCCTATGTCAAGGCCCAATACATGGATTCCACAGGCCACTTCTGCTCAACCTTTGATGTGTGCATTGCCAAGGCCTGGCAGGCCCGGACCCGGTCCATTGGGCTAAGCCCAGAAACCCTAGTTCATGTTTGCTTTTTTGCAAGCACCAGGCATTTGCTAAAAAGCCTACCAGATGGGTTCTATGGCAACTGCTTCTACCCTGTTACTGCCACTGCCACTAGTGGTGCTGTCACCTCTGCAAAACTGATAGAGGTGGTGAAGATGATTCGCGATGCAAAGGGGAAACTATCAGGAGACTTCGCCAGATGGGCGGTCGGGGATTTCGAAAAGGACCCGTATCAATTGACATTTGAGTACAATTCTCTGTTCGTGTCGGATTGGACCCGGTTAGGATTTCTTGAAGTGGACTATGGGTGGGGTACTCCTAGCCATATGGTGCCTTTTCAATATGTACATTTCATGGCAGTGGCTATTTTGGCTCCGCCACCGGCACCCAAAAAGGGAACCAGGATAATGACGCAATGCGTGGAAAAGGAGCATTTGTCGGCATTTCGAGATGAAATGAAGTCTTTCTTCTGAGATTTGGAATGGCAAAAATGCAATGTGATGTATGTGTCATAGTTAAGAATTTTAAAAGTATTGTGTAATTACAGTATGCAATGTAAAATCAACACTGGTACGGTTACCATCGAATAACGAATGAAATTTGGTTTTCTCAAATATCATTACCATTTTGCACCTTAATTTATGTACTCTGAAAGACTGAAACCAAACACTTGTTATGACAAAAAGCAATGTAAATTTATCTTAGAGATTTTCTCTCTGGAACCCCGAAAACTGTCTAGATTGATTTTACAGCAAGAACCCCTGAGGCACAACAGAAACTTTATAGAAGCCATTTTTCACAATTACAAAGCTGTAGAAACAGAGTCATTAATTGCTTTAACAAGGGCTATAAACATGCTGAAGCCATATTTCACAATATGTTGCCTGTTAGCAAACGTATTGCTCAATCAGTGTTATAAAAAACGAGCAATTAGAAAAACTAGTTGCTGATTAGTACGAAATGGTAGCACTATTAAAATGAACAGTGTATGTGGTGGGACATTTTACAACCTCACACAACAAATTATCACCAAATCCGTTTAATTGACCATCGAAAACCCATAGTCTGGCACTAAAAAACTCGCAAGTTGTTTCAAAAATATGTACCATTAAATATACTGGATTAAGTGAACCATCGAGTTTCCTTATAATACTATTCTTAACAAAAATTACATGTTAGCAGTTATAATATTGTATTCTCTCTAATTTTCATTATTATATAGTAATTATGTTTTAATGGTTATAGATATATTACACAATTATGACTTCCGCTTATATACAGATATGACTTGATTTGTACATGTATAAAAGCTCACGATGAATCCCTTCAAATAAAATTATATAAAATTCCACATATTGTTATTATTATTTGTATGATAAAATTGTAATAGATATCTGTACTAGACGGACAAATATACTCTATACAACTCATTATTTAAATCTATATAAAAATTATGAGGAACACATAATTATCAACAATTTTATTTAACTGGCCACATAATTATTAGTCCTTTGCCAGTGCTTTCCATATATCAAGTGTATTTTGTTTTTCACTGCTCAATAGGCCGCATTTACCTGTAACAATTGATCTATTCATTGCAACAGTTGAATCTAATGACAAACCAAACACTGCCACCAAGACAATCAGGATTTTGTACCAATAAACAATCCAAGAATTAGAGTTCTGAACTTTCTTGTGTCAAACAGCAAGTCGATCGCTAATTTGTTTGGTTCACTTGAGAACTAAGAATAGTGGTAATTAATAAATCGTGAGTCAAAGTATTGTCCAATTGGAATATATCTTCTTCCTGCATGGTATCAGTACTGGTCCCTGTTTATGCAGTTAGCACCTTTTTCTTTTCTCCACAAAGCAATTAAGTTACCATCACACTTCTAAAATTACAAGAACTGTTATGAAACTGCTTCACTCACAATTTTATGAAGGTACTGTACAATTAAAGTTGAAATTTTGCAAATTAGCTATTCGTCTTTTATTCTGACAAACAATTAGCAGGTAACTGGGACATCACTCACTTTAAATGAAGTGAAGAAAAAAAAAAAAAAAAAACTGCCATTTTACAATTGAATGCAATTGGTGGTTTTATGACCCCTGATTAAGTACGCTCCTCAAGTGTCCACAAAAGAATATGAATGCGGATCATGTGCAAGAGTCTGCCAATCAATCACAAGTAAAAAAATAAAATACTTAAAATAAGCATAAATGAGTCGAAGCTTAGCATCATAAGTGGTGGGTTACTAAGATATCCTTAAAAACTAAAACATCATGGGCACATATTAATGGCTATTGGACATGTGAACCTTCTCCATTAAATTAACAAAAAAATGAGTTGAAAGACACGTCAAATTATTTGAAGTAAACAAGCAAACTTGGATGTTGGTGCACAACCGGTCCTAACTAGTATTGTTCAATATAGACAAATGTCATGATTTACCAATTATCATTTTGGTGCTGTATAGTTCAACTGATGTGTATTATGGGTTTTAAACTAAAACTAGTGCCTTATTTAACATGGACAAAATTTTCAATGACAAACACCAATAGAAATTCCTATGGACCAATATGCGCAAAAAAACCAGCAAAAAGAAATGCTTTTGTCACCTGCTCCTGTGAACGGAAGTACATAAACGGGGTGTAGTGTAGGAAATTTGAAACCCTTGATGTATATATATCGGCATACCTGTTTAACAAATACCAAAATAAGTAAATGTGATCCCATGATTCCCATCTATCAAGGACTACTGGGTACTAAATCTACAGGATTCTATGAATAGGGACCGTCTTTTGAAATAATTATCCCTTCGTTTGCTTCTCTTATGGTTCTATTAACTTCATTGCATGTAATTGTACCAACTGAAAGATTGAGACTGAATCTAGGCATTCGTACTTGGGATTTATTCAGAAAAAAGGACAAAAAGGAACTATTTTTTCCTCTGAAAAAAAAAAAATCAAGAAAAAAAATGAAACAAGCAAGAATCACTAACTTCTCAATTTGTCTTGTAAGATGGCTTTTATCCCAAAGGCCTGCACGGGACAAGTAACCCCATCTAAAAAGAAAATATGAGTAGGAAAAGTAAAATAAAGAAACAAAAAGTATTTCACATATTAGTACCATACCTTAGGAAATATTGATTCATCATTGAGTTCTAATGTTATACCTCTTGTTGAAGAGTTCACCATCAGCCTCCAACAATGGTGCGATTTTTTCATCTAATCTTTGCATGACAATTAGTAGCTTTTGCATGCTCTCGGTCAATTCAAAATCATCCATATTTGTAGCCTCTATTGACTAAAAAATACATAGCTATGTAAACTTTATGATAACCCAAAAGGGCCCTGCATGTTTAGATTTCATGATAAAAATAATATTTACCTGAGAAGGTCGAAAATGTTCTCGCCTTTGTGAAGCTAGACGAAGTTGATTAAACAAATCTCCAACAATTTCCTTTTGTTGTATGAGTTTCAATAAAGCTGACTTATGACCATGGCTTCTTATTATTGCATTAAACTGTAAATAAACAAGTTCAAGATCTAAGAAAAGAATTTCCTCAAAAAAAACAAAGATTCAACAAAATAAATAAACTAAACAGAGCAGGATGGCCAACAAGAAATACAAAGAGTGACATATTAGGCTGTTTCTTTAAAATGTTAGTAGGCAACAGAAGCACATTGGTCATTAATCACTTTACTCCGGATAAACATATTAAGTACAAGTAAATTGTTCAGTGACAATGTAGGTACAGCTGTATGGTACATGCCTGAACTAATTGCTCGCTGGATTTCGGCAAACTATGTTTCAGTAGTCCAAATCTTATTAGATATGTTTTATTCTTAAAGTAGAGCTAAGCTCAAGATCCTACCTCCTCTTCTAATTCTCGACAAATCAAAGCAGTACGCCATCTTTGGTGAACCTTAGACTGGCTAACATCAGTAAATATATGGTCACCAACGTATAATATTTCATCTCCTTGCACATCTAGTGACTTCTCTATCATCTGAGCACTACCCCCAGAATACAATCCCCCTTCAGAACATAAAACAATATTATTGTTATCTAAATTAATTTCATTTTATTCATTCATGTAAAGTTATAAAACTATTGTTATATTATAATATTTTCAGTATTTTCATTCTAGGTTTGTTGTTAGCGAGTTTGCATACATCAACCTAGCTTAATCGGGGTTTAAAATCCACCCAAGAAATTGCTAGTGCAGCTTGGCCTAATCATTATCTTATTAGATCTCAATGCGGAAATGTTAAAAAAAAAATCACCTGAACTTGCTTTAAAGCAAGGTCGCATCAAACCATCATCGGTCACGACTTCATACAATGGATTTGACATTTGAAAAAACTCCGGTTTCCTAGCTGACACTATTACCTAGATATAAAAATATATAAAGAACAAAAGTGTAAGAGAGTGTCAGGTTTTTTGTGAATTGAACCAAAGTAGCAGCATATTGGCAAATAGGACCCCACATTAACACCCACCATAATTTGGTTATATAGAAATCATTATCCGACCATTAGTAAAACGAGTTCAAGTTGAACAAAAAATGATTAGATTACTTTATCTTTTTTGCATTTACCTCATTAAAACTATTGATAAGTCTGTGGAAATTTAGAAACCACAGTTTGGTCAGTTTGTGCTAAAGTGTAAACGAAAAAGAAGGAAAAAAAACTTAGAAGTGCTAAGAGTAAAGTAGTCAATATTCAATGGAAAATGAATACAATGTCAAACTAAGCTACGAGTTACATGTTTCTTGCAAATATACAAAAAAATTGGTAATTATATGCTAACATTACAAGGCGCTATTTCCAGAATGATAAAAGATTGTGTTTTCTTGTACTTGTAGATCTCCCCAAAATCTGATCCAACTGAAAAAGCCATCCAAACTGTCCAAACCCAAACACTCCGCCCCAATTAAGATTTGTGTAAAATGTCAATCACAGAAAACCACCCCAGCTCAAAAAAATCAGGACATTGTATGACCTGACATGAAGCTGCCAGATCACAATGAGAACCTGACTAAAACCTAACAACCTCTAACTGTAGTAGACTGGAAATTCACCCAAGCTGAATCTGCCAGAAATGACAAAACTAATAAAATTTACCTGAAACCAGCCACAATTTTAAATTATTTTTTTGTTATAATCATAACATGAAATGAATCAACTGCAACGCTGACTTGACCTGGATACAACCTGATCAAAACCAGAACAACCAAGGACTCAAATGTAACCAACCTGAATGACATAAGACCCCAGACAAGAAGCAGAAGAAACCTGACCCTATTTAACCTGGCCCGTACAAGAATTGACATTGCAGTTATAAAAAGAAAAGAAATATTATGTATAGTACAGGAATAGAGTGTCAATCAGCAACAATTCAACAACAGTGAAATAAAATGCAGAGAAATGCTTGACAAAAACATACCATGTCAAAGAGATCTCTCCAAACCATGTCATTAGGAAGGAACTTATTGAAGGCATGATGCATCATTTTATTTGTGTAGTGATAATCGGAGTTTGTAATTAAAAGCAACCTTTTACCAGCCTGAGAGAAAGAAGCTTATAATAAATATTATAATAAATGACAATAACTACGAAATAAGGAAAAGTCAAGAACTTTGTAATTTAAACCAACCTCTTTTTGATCTAACAGAGCCAGAGGCAGCTCTGGATCGGGTTCTACAAATCTCTCAGGTGCAGCCATTATCTCGCTCTACAAATTAAACAGAGTCGAAATAAACTAAAATTTGGTCAGGTCTTAAATGATGGGTATCTACTGCTTGTTGAATGGTAATAAATACTCACCTTTAGTTGACCTTCGACATGTGCTCTAAATAGTGCTTTTTCAACAGCCTAAATTATTTGAAAAAACAAATAAGTCTAAGTTTAAAAATTAATACAAATTTAGCAATTGTGAAAGAAATGTTTTTTATTGCCTTATAAAGCCCCTTATAATCAAGCGGTCCCAGTTCGGCCGGTACATCCCCTTGATCCAACTTATCAACCAGCTGTCAAAAAGAAAAGAAAATAACTCATTCAAAAGTAACTAAGAATATGTTTTCCATGTTGAATTTCAGAAAATATGCTAATTCTTGCCCAAAGTGCATAAATTCTCCACATTATTATGCTACAAAAAATAAAAAGCATTTCACATAATAATTACAAAGAATGGTGGATAAAAACAAAACTCAACCTGCATAAACATTACGGCTTCTGAAACAGAGAAAAGGGTATTAAGAAACTCCCATCGGCTCTGTTTTAAATCAACCAGCTCTCGCCCATATATCTCACTAATTAGAATGCACAAGTACATCAACATTAAAAGATATATACAATTATACATAATATATTAATATAAAAGGTACAAATATACCTGACAGCCTGAGTGGATAGCATTTTGGTGCCATGCATGGCCCTTTTCACATAGCCGAACCTATCGGCCTTGACCAAGTTTCCCTTTTCTTTATCAATAACCAAGCCTCTTATGACCTTTTGAAATAGAAAGGGAGTATATCAAAACCAAAACATATAGACTGCTGACAATAGGTAGTTTGAGTAGTAAGTAAAAAAAAATATATATATATATATATATAATATAACAATCAAATGAAAACAAATAGAAATCATACCAAGTCAGGATCAAATTGAAGATTGTCTACAGGGAAACCCATACTCTTTAGGTTAGCCATTCCATAGTCATATGCTCGGCCTTCCCAAGCCTACATTGATACATGAAAATACCACCATTAATCGATCCCTACTACAACTGGGAATTATCTCACAGAGAACCTTATTTCTGTGTTCAAAATGCTGGCAATATACTCGCAAGGTAAGAGTTAAACTACTGCTACACCTGGATGTATACCCCTGCAAAAGTAGAAAAGATGTATACCCTAAAAATATGAAATATATCCAATCTGCCCCTGAAAAAAATAACAAAATCCTCTGTATCCCTTCCTTCCCCATCACTACAAAACTAATTTTCCTTACTACTGTTCTTCGCATAAATGAGAGAAAAAATAGGAATGATTTTGGTCTAGAATATATTAAAAATGCCGACATCTCAAACGGGCATGTTAAAAGGTTTGGTTATTGCTTCAAAGGCATAAAGGATACTGTAATGTCTCTGTGGGGACACAATTGACAGATGTTTTGTTGCCTATCCCGCATTTTTAAATGAACAACAAAAATATCCCAGTTTTTAGAAGTTTGACAGGCCTATGCCTAGTTTCTGATGCATGCGTTCAGAAAAGCTGAAGAGAATTTTTCTCAGTACAAGACAAAGTGTATTCACTGTTCAACCTGAACACCTGCATTCAATCAATTCTGCATGCATGCGGTTCAGTCAGATCTGGATGCACGTGTTCAGGTTTGCTCGTTCATCTTTGTACTTACAAATAAATCTTTTTAAGTTTTGTAAGCTATCTAAAGTCAAAACTACTGAATTCATGAGTTTCGAAACTAGGCATAGTCTTGTTAAAATTTTGAAAACCAGAGAGTTATGTTATTAATTTAAAAACACGAGATAGACCAAAAAATTCCAATTGACATATACGCCCTCTGTCCATATTCTTCATATTTATCTTCTTCTTTTTCTCGTAAACATTGTGGAGAGGGTTTTGATTCAAGATCAAATGAGGTTAAAACAATAGTACTGGTAAAACAACAGGTGGTAAGGTAACTATATATTCAAAATTACAGATGGAGATTTTTTTTAGTACCATGACATTATAATGGATGAGTGTATAGTCCATGTCATAGCCAATGGCACCAATTGACCTTAGATTTAGGGTCCTGGTACAAAATATTCCCCTAGGTGATTGCCTCACAGCCAGCGGATCCTACAACAGAGATACCATCCAATAAGTAACAACTCAAAAGCCAAAAAAGAAAATAATATAAAAAATCTGGCTATCTTATGCATCAGGCAACAAAAAGGTGAGATGGAGACTTTTGTGAAAGCTCCACAAGCAAAATAGTCCAATTATTTGAAGCACCCACAGGGACTAGGAAGAAAAAAATAATTAAAATGACAATTTTGCCCTTAATTTGATCATCCCAACATGACTTTAGTTCAATTAGATTATATTGTGGTCATTTAAAATGATTTTCTCCACCAAATTAATCCTTTCCTGATAATGTCTTCTCTTCCTGGTACTATTTCTAATTTCAGTAAACCTTGAACATTTAACCACCTCACCATTAAGGAAAAAGGATGATAGAGAAGGCAGGCTTGTAAGAAAAATAAAATCTAGAAATGACAAAAGCATTCTGATAGAATCCCCTTTTACTGTCAAATTCATGGGGTCTTTTTTTTTTTTTTGGAATAGAGGAAATGATGATGAACAATGGTTTTCATTTTTTGGAAAGACCTATATAAAGCAAGAAAATATGAAATTTTGCTGAAACACAAAATTAGACAACACATGGAATTGGCCTCTACAGCTTCGCACTTTGTTTAATGTAGACCCATAAAAAAATTCTCATTCTATTGAACTCCCCAAACATTTTATTCTACTTTAAATCAATTTTAAAATTACAAAGTCCAGATCTTATTAACTCATCTAAATTTACTAAATTTGGACCATAAACCATGTAATCAGAGATCTACGTATAGTGTTCAATTTTGTATTTTAATTAGTGTCATTGTTATACGTGCTGAGATACCATGAGTGGGGTCATTAGTAAAGTGTAGAGCCTTAATTAATGAGCACTTTGATGACTATATTATACAACATTTCTAACATAAGTAACAGAAGGTCTAGTATAACGAACACCACAGATTCAGGGCATGATCGAACAACAAAAACACTTCGGGCATATTTTAGGTATTCCTCATAAAAATAACAACAAAAATTACAGTAAATGGAAGAAAATGAGAGAGTTCGTACAGCAATTCGCAAGTGCTGAAGCAAGGCCTCGGCCTCTTTAGCTTCTTTCATGGCTATCTCTTCAATTGGTCCTCCTATTTTATCAACTAAATGACAAAATAAATAGCTCAAATGGACAAATTGAATATTATCATGGTGCAAGCCCTCTACAAGACCAAAAATTCCTATTTACACCCTGAAAAACAAGATTTACCTCACAAAGCCACTGAGAAAAGATTGAAGATTGGAGCGGGCATACCAGACCTTCAAAAATCCAAAATACAAAAAAAAAAGTAGGCTGTGCTATAGCTATCTTAGGTAGACAGTATAACCAAAATTTTAAAAATAGTCCAAAATACAAAAATAATTGTTGTTCTCATAAATTAGAAACTCTTTCAGTAGTGTATCTCAGCGCATTCAGTCCGTTTCAGGGCTCTCATTTCTTATGATGCTACAACTTGTTTCTTTATCTCTTTTTTTTTACATTTTTATTTTCCTCTATATTTAAAAACATCATGCTAACTGCTTTTTGTTATCTCAATACTCAGAATACTATATTTTCATCTAATTTAGCAATTGCACAACTTAATTACCAGAACTCAGTTCGAGGAGTTATTGCTAACTATAGCTAGTGAACTCCTCAGTCCTCAATCAGTTTTAATTATTCCAAACTACTAAAGACCTTCAAAGGAATCTCCTCTCTTGTTGACCAAAAATAACAAAAAAAAAAAAAGTTGCACAAAAACTCAAAAAGGCCCTACCTTATCAGTACCTATTAGGTAATCCTTAAACAAAAGTTCTTATTCCCACTTCGCTGTTCCAAATTCAACAATGCCTCAGACAAACTCCTCCTTCATATTGACTAACAAATAACGAGTACAGATTCATAAAATAAGTGTAACCCAACCCAATCCCCGACCTTATTCCTAGCAGTTATTCCACTTTATTACTTCAATATCTCTTATTCCGAAAACTCACCGAAGGCCTGGAAGTGCTCTCTTTTCACATTCAAGTCCCCCTTGGTGCTCTCTCCTAAATAGTCCACGTCAGACTTGGCCGATGACGTAATGGAGAACACATCCCCTCCTTCCACCGACACCCCGGGCCCACCCGCCTTCTTCGCATCGATAACTGTGCAACAGAGGGAACAACCTCTTTGTCTCTCTTTTCCAATAACAATAGGAAGAGAGAATGATCGTTTGAATGGTCGTATGGTGGAGATATTTGGTTTTGAAATGAAAAATTTAGGTTCCGAGAGGGGGTGTTTTATGAAAAATTCGATTAAATCCGCCATATTTGGTGGGAGAAGTGGTGCTGGAGAGGACTGAAAATTCAGCTCGTGGTCGTGGGAGAATAAGACGGAATGAAAAATGATTCGGTGCGTAATAAGGGTTTAGCTTTGAGTTCTCTCCAGTTTTGTAGTACTGGACACTTCGGATAACAATCAAGATGAGACTTACACTGGACCCGATTTGCGTCTGGTTCAGATCCCCTGAGAGTAACTCAAAATTTGAGTTTGTATTCAGACCGTCCGATTAGAATCCGGTTCAACCCAGCTCAACTAGATTATGATCGAACGGTCCGAGTCTAAACTCAAATTAGGACCCTACTTTCGGGATCTGAATTCCATTGTCATCTGATCTTGTTCTTTAATATTTGTGTCAAAATGGATCGACGGTCCAGATTCATTCTGTATTAACTCAAAAGTACAGAAAATACAAATTCTTGTATTATAACCAACACATTTGTTTTCAAAAACATAATAAATAATAACAAATAATAAGACATTAAAAATTAAAGATAAAATATAAATTCATTTTTTGCAAGTTAAGTAGCAATTTAAAGCGTGATTATGATAAATTGTTTCCGAGATTTTTATTAATACCCTAAAAAAAAAAAAAAAAAAAATACCCTCAGTTTTAAATTTTTTTTAAAAATGCCCTAACCGCCCCATAATGGGGCGGTCCACTGATGGTAGAAAACCGCCCTATTTCTGGGCGGTCCACCTCCTCCAGAAAACCGCCCAGAGATAGGGCGGTTCAGTATTTTTTTTTTTTTTTTTCAGATTTTATATATTTTTATAATGACATTATATTGATGTATATATATTTTAAGATGTATATATTGTTTAGATATATTTTTCTTTTTTAAGATATATATATTGTTAAGATATATATTTTTCCTTCATGTTAAGATATATATATATTTTTTTAAGATATATATATTTATAAGGAAATACATATTGGTATATTTTTTTTTAAGATGTATATATTGTTTAAGATATATTTTGGTTTACTAAGATATATATTATTGTAAGGAAATATATATTGATATATATTTTTTTATTGTAGATTTTATATAAAAATGAAGGAAAGTGCTTAATTTTTTTTATTGTAATTTTCAATAAAAGTGAGTTGAGTTTTGATGCGGTTATACGGCTGTTGTACTGATTGTCGATTTGGCTAACGTGATAAACAGTGAAAAATATGTAATCTAAATCGGAAGTCAAAAAAAAAAAAACCAAACTACGTAAAATAAATGTCCACAACTCATGCAAAATAGTCCAGACCGAATACATAATAGTAGAAACCTATCAAACTACAAAACATAAAAAAACCTAACGTCGAGGGCGAGGGCGACGACCAGAGAGATCCAACCTACGAGGTGGATGACGGTCCCTAGGCGGCTGTACACGCCTGACGTGAACCTCCTCCTCCTGTGCGGCTGTATCCGCCTCGGCCCACGGATCCTCCACCAGTGGGGGGATAGGCGGCATAGTAGGCACCTCCCATGGCTCCCAGGTCGATGGATACGTAAGCGGAGGAGGCGGTGTGCCAAATATAGCAGATGCATATGCATCTGCATGCTGTGCTCCACTCCCACTGGCCTCGTCATCGTGCTGTCTGGCCTCCGGATATCGTGGCATGTGGAGGCTCCGTCTCTCATCCCCGGCATAATCTCCGATAAAGTCATCCATAGTGAACTCCGGAGTGGAATGTCGTGGGAGAGCTCCACCCTTAATGGAAACAATGTTAGTTTTGCTACATACAAATAAGTAGTAAGTTGAATAAATAATAAATTTTTGCTACCTGTCCAACCTGCACCGGAACTCCATACTCATTGTAGTAAGCGCTCCACGCATTGTTATTCAACACCCATTCGTGGAAGCCCCAACCTGATTCATCCACTGCATAATTGAAGACAAATTAATGGGAGGCCGGGGGTAGGGTGGCCGGGGAGAGGGGAGGCCGGGGCTGGGCGGGGCTGGGCGGGGCTGGGCTGGGGGGGGCGGGGGGGTGGCTGTCGGGTCGGGTAGGAGGAAGGGTGGGGGGGCGGGTGGGTTAGAGGGGGGGGGAAGGGACCAGAGGGGGGGTTAAGGGAAAAAAAATTTCGGGCTTGAACCGCCCCATCATTGGGCGGTTGGGTATGGGGGGTGAACCGCCCAGTGATGGGGCGGTTTGGTTGAGGGAGTGAACCGCCCCATCATGGGGCGGTTAGGGCATTTTTAAATTTTTTTTCAAAATGAAGGTATTTTTATTATTTTTTTTTTTTTAGGGTATTAATAAAAATCTCGGAAATTGTTTTAACAATATTAGTAATACTAATATTTTTAAAATCAATTTTAGATGAAATTGCAGGTAATATAATTTCAAACAAAGTTGCAGGTTAACAAAATCTAAGCTAATTAGTGTGTTGGTGTATTTATTAATTTGATACTATTTAAAACTTAAAATTATTTGACGGGCAATAAAATATACATCAAAACTCATCATATACATCAATTATAATGTTAGATTTTAAATTAAAATATTATGCATGACCAATATTTATCAAAATTATGAAGAAAATTTGGTGTCCAACAATTCTCAAAATCGAGACTAATTGATAAACTTTAAAATTGTGAACATAAATTCAACAATTAACCCAAAAGTAGCAACAATGTATTAGTAAATTACCCAAACCATACCACAAGAGCAGCAAATCTTGACAGAACAGCAATAGACGTGTAAATTCGGCCAGATACACTTAATGACACAATCTTCTTACTTGATTCTCACATTTATTAGCCCATTAGAAAGGAATCCTTACACCTGTTTGGATGGAGAGTAGAGGAAGGGAGGGAGGAAATGGAAAGAAATTTTCTATTTTTTTCGAATCGTGTTTGGTTGACAAAATAATATCGGAGGTGAAATGTTTAATCTTATATGATTATAATTAATAGAATCGATTTTCCTTCCGATTTGAGGTGTAACTGATGAAAATAAATTTTGTTGTAAATATTTTCAAAAAAATAATATAAATATCCAATCCTATATCTTACTTGTATAATTATCATCCGAGTTTCTTTGTCATAAACCTACAACAAATACTGAATTTATCATTAACCTTCTAAATTTAATTAACCAAACAAGAAATAAGACAGAGAGGAAATTTAAATTTATTTTATCTCATTAATCATCCAAACATGAAGAGATTAAATATGTTTATCTTCCTTTCTATTACATTTCATTCTCTATTATTTTTCACTTCCCTTTCCCTCTACTCCCCATCCAAACAAGGTGTTATGCAAAAAGTTTTCCAAATAGAAAAAATTTAAATTTGACACCATAATTGCCGAGATTTTTATATATAAGAAAATAAATAAATAAAATATTAAAAATAAGAAACTGTTGAACATATTTTGAAAATAGGAAGGCCGCCATGCGGCATGGCGTCCCTGTGGGACACCATCCCAGACTACGGCCCGTGGAAAAAAACGTAAAAAAAAAAAAAAAAAATCAATTTTTTTTTTCTGCGGTGTTCAGTCAGAAATCCAATAATTTTGATCAGATTCAAAATTCATTTTAGAGAAAATGGCTAGATGTATTTTTGTGTTCTTTATATCAAAATAAAGGTATGAAAGTCTAGTTTCCAGATAATATAATTTCTCTATACAAAAATATTACAGATTGGTACAGTTTTAGCGATTAATTGACAGATGTCAGAATTCAGAAAAGCTGAAATTCCAGTGGCAGTCCTATAATTTTGACCAAATTCAAAATTCAATTTAGAGAAAATGGCTACATTAATTTTTGTGTTATTTATATCAAAATAAAGGTATGAAAGTCTAGTTTTCAGATAATATAATTTCTCCATACAAAAGTATTACAGATTGGTACATTTTTAGCGATTAATTGACAGAGGTCAGAATTCAGAAAAGCTGAAATTCCAGTGAGCAGTCCTATAATTTTGACCAGATTCAAAATTCAATTTAGAGAAAATGGCTATATGGATTTTTGTGTTCTTTATATAAAAATAAAGGTATGAAAGTCTAGTTTTCATATAATATAATTTCTCTATACAAAAATATTACAGATTGGTACAGTTTTAGCGATTAATTGACAGAGGTCAGAATTCAGAAAAGCTGAAATTCCAGTGAGCAGTCTTATAATTTTGACCAGATTCAAAATTCAATTTAGAGAACATGGCTACATGGATTTTTGTGTTCTTTATATAAAAATAAAGGTATGAAAGTCTAGTTTTCAGATAATATAATTTATCTATACAAAAATATTACAGATTGGTACAGTTTTAGCGATTAATTGACAGAGGTCAGAATTCAGAAAAGCTGAAATTTCAGTGAGCAGTCCAATAATTCTGATCTCTGTCAATTAATCGCTAAAACTGTACTAGTCTGTAATATTTTTGTATAGGTAAATTATATTATCTGAAAACTAGACTTTCATACCTTTATTTTGATATAAATAACACAAAAATCCATGTAGCCATGTTCTCTAAATTGAATTTTGAATTTAGTCAAAATTATAGGACTGCTCACTGGAATTTCAGCTTTTCTGATTTCTGACCTCTGTCAATTAATCGCTAAAACTGTACCAATCTGTAATATTTTTGTATAGAGAAATTATATTATCTGGAAACTAGACTTTCATACCTTTATTTTGATATAAAGAACACAAAAATCCATGTAGCCATTTTCTCTAAAATGAATTTTAAATCTGATCAAAATTATTGGATTTCTGACTGAACACAGCAGAAAAAAAATTTATTTTTTTTTTTTTTTTTTTTTAGGGCCGGAGTATGGCATGGCGTCCCGTTTTTTTTTTTTTTTTTTTTACGTTTTTTTTCACAGGCCGTAGTCTGGGATGGTGTCCCACAGGGACGCCATGCCGCATGGCGGCCTTCCTATTTTTCAAAATCTGTTCAACGGTTTCTTATTTTTAATATTTTATTTATTTATTTTCTTATATATAAAAATCTCGGCCATAATTGCATCTCCTAACCCCTAAAAATGAACCTAAACCTGATCCAGTGACATCTTATTCGAGGTCAACTTCTTAATTTTTTTTATTTTTTAATGAAGTCAACATCTTAATTTCCAGCAGATTTCCTCTCCCTCTCTTTTTCTCCCTTGTCCCAATTCCCAAATCATCTTCTCCCCTAGCTATTTCCATGAAATACCAAAACAGCTAAAAATTGTTTCAAAACTAGTCCTCGGATTATTTAAAAATGAAAACAGGTTTCTTCATTGTATTCCTTGTGACCATAGGCTCATGCATTGCAACCTACATTCTCCTAACAACTTTACCCGGACCCAGCATTGCACCCGAATCCTCCCATGTCAATTATATTGATCCGGTGGTCTCGATGCCGGAGGAGATCAAGAGCTTGGCAACGGGCCCACTAAGACCATTCCATGTGGCCTTGACAGCAACAGCTGACCCGTACAGTAGGTGGCAGTCTCGTATAATGTATTACTGGTACAAAGCGATAAAGGCGCAGCCCGATGGGTCGGCTGAAATGGGCGGGTTTACGCGTGTTCTTCACACAGGAAAGCCCGACAGGTTGATGGATGAGATACCCACTTTTGTTGTGGACCCGCTACCGCCCGGCGTGGACCGGGTAAGCATTCTCTCTCTCTACTTGGAATAATTAACTACATTTTTATTTATTTAAGGTATACTATTTCAGGGATATGTATTCCATCCACCTTACTTCCAAGTTGATCAAAATATATAATTAATGGAATAAGATAAACATGAAATTTTGCATAATTTAAAGAAAATTGATGCAATTGTTTATGTGTAACTGCATACCAGTACCAGGAAAAGAAATTTTGAAGTTTATTTTATTAATTTGTGAAAAATAATTTTCAAGTTTCTTTTCATAGCACAGTTGGTACAGTCAAGCATAGGCCTCAAATGGGCTGTGTTATACTGGAAAAGAAAATTTTCTAAGTTCCAATAGCACAATTGATTGTGTATTGTGTATTGGGTATTGTGATATCTGAAGGTTGGTTGGGTCGTAAATGGGCTGTGTTATACTGATTCGGTCCATGGTCCATTGTCAATTTCTATCTCCTTAATTTCAAATTCCAACATATTATTAATTAATATTGTAAAATAAATTTCAATGTTATAAAAATATTATTTAATTATTTTTAGAGATATTTTATATGTTATAGAGTTAGATTGGATAATATGTGAGTTTGTACAATTTTCAAAGATAAATATGTAATTGAGGAGGGATCCAATTACACTTTTTTTTTGTGACACACTTTGACACCTACCATTTTTAAAGTCCAAATAGTCGATCCAAACCGTTCAACATGATGGATATATTAAAATGTATTTGGAGATCAAATTTTACATTTTTTTTTAATTTTTTTTTACTATTTATTAAGATGGTTACAAAATCGTTGTTTTCAGACCATTGAAAAACAGCGATTTTGTAACCATCTTAACAAATAGTAAAAAAATTCAAAAAAATGTAAAATTTGATCTCCAAGCACATTTTAATATGCTGATCATGTTGAACGATTCGGATCGACTGTTTGGATTTTGAAATCGCAAAATTAACCTATAAAAAAAACGGTGTCATGATGTGTCACCAAAAAAGATGTAATTGAATCCCTCATCTATGTAATTATTGATTTTGGAGGGATAAATACGTAATATTAAAATTTTTGAGGGATATACATGAAATTCCCCCTTTAATTAAAAGTGAAATCTCAGAGTGACAACTGACAACCCCTAACAAGATTAATTATCCGGGTCAATCAACATAAAAGTTTTCCTGCGTAGATTTTCCACTTGTTAGTCCAAGAGAGGATTAGATAATTAGACATGCATAAAATAGTGAGGTCACCTTTCTTTTCCTGATTGTTGGTCTGGCCTTTGGATAATTTATTTTGTTTTTGTTTCTAATGTTATTCTAAGTAGTCTGCCCCTGCACTTTATATAGGGGTGTTTGGCATTCCAATTTTCTTTTGGAATGAGATGGAAAAAGGGATCTTTCTTTAAAAAAAAAAGGTCAAATATTAGTGGAATAGAGAGGCAGATGGACAGTAAATTTTTTTTTCTTCCGCCTTATATAACAGTACCATGTATTTTTTTATTAGTCTTTAATTATTATTTTATGACTAGAGCTCAATGATAATAATAACATTAATAATAACATTTACGTGAGGGTACAATATTTTGCAAATTGCAAACCGGTTTGTGCTATATATGAAACTATATCTACGTTTTCAAAGTCTAAATAGTTGATTTGAATCGCTCAACATGATTTCATGTGAAAATGCACTTGGAAACAAGATTTTATATATTTAAGAATTTATTTTACTATTTTGTTTAAATAGATAAAAAATCACTACTTTCGAATAGTTCAAAATCTTTAGATCTACCTGTCTAAAAAATTAGTAAAATTTTTTAAAAAAAAAATGTAAAATCTGATCTCCTAATACATTTTTATATGAAGATCATGTTAAGCTATTCTGATCGATTGTTTGAACTTTGTAAACGGAGATATAGATCTATAGCACGGGTCGTTCTCCACTTTGCAAAGTACAGTACCCTCACTCCGAACATTATTATTATTATTATTATTATTATTATTACTATCATTAATATATTTTTAATATTAGTAATATAATATTGAAATATATTTTTTATTATTATTATTTGCATCATCATTGGTATGAACATCATCATCTTTACTTCTTATTATCTTTACCATTCTCAGTAACACTAATATGTTATGATATATTATTACTTTTTAGTTTTTATACTATCTATATCATTGTCCTTATACTTATCCTTATCATTATGACATTATTATTATTATTATTATATTATTATATTATTAATATCATCATTATCATTATATTGCTTCTATTATTTTTATTCTTTTGGCATACTTTTACAAAATAATAATAATTATAGATGAGGGATCCACTTACAACATTTGAAAGTTACAACATCTTACAACAATTTAGTTTTGCGATTTTTAAAGTTCAAATAGTCGATCCAAACCGTTCAACATGTAATCTGTATTACAATGTGCTTGAAGATCAAATTTAATATTTTTTTTGAATTTTTTTGCTATTTATTAAGTATTTTACATAACTGCTGTTTTTAGATAATTCTGAACCACTGAAAAACAACAGTTTTGTAAAATACTTAATAAATAGTAAAAAAATTCAAAAAATGTAAAATTTTATCTTCAAACACATTTTAGTACATATTACATGTTGAACGGTTTGGATCGATTGTTTGGACTTTAAAAATCATAAAACTAAATTGTTGTAAGATGTTGTAAGTGAATCCCTCCTCTTAAGTATATTATATTTTTTATTAGATATTGTAATATTTTTATTACTAAATTTTTTTTTATAAGTTTCTGTATAGAATCAATACTTTCATCTTTCAAAGTTGAAGTACCAAATTACATTACAAAAATTAGAATAGAGTGGAAGCTTCTTGGCAAGATATCTTCTATTCTTCTTCCACCTTTCTGAAAGATAACGGAAGTAACTAATGAGGTCAAGACTCAAGAGTGTCCGCCTTTTCCGGTGTCGACCCCAGTCTTTGCGAATTTTGCGCGATTTTCTCCCAGACAATGTGGTATTTTACTTTCATTCTCTGACTTCAATCGCTCAGAAATTTGCGTGACGGGTTACTGTTTCCTTTAGATTGGGTCTATAGTGAGTTGCTATATTTTCTTATAGACAAATTTCGACGCAAATAACCCAATGGGACTATCTTTCCTTCTTTTCTTTTCTTTTCAAAAACCGAGGCTGCGGAAGTGAGAATTTTTTTTAAAAACCATCATTAGAAAAAATAAAATTAGCAAACTAACATGATTAGCTGGGTTTTTACAAAAATCATAAATAAAATTAGCAAACTAGCATGATTAGCTGGGTTTTTACAAAAACCATAAGAAACGAATTGACAATTCGGTTTCCACATTTTTTTCTCCTGAAACCAAAATGCCAATTCGGGTTCTCCCTTTTCACAGTTTTTCTGCAGCGCAGAAACGGTGTAATTCCTTGGACCTGAATTGGGATTTCAGTTTCCATTACTTTTTTTTTTTAGAGACAAATAACTAAAATGATGAAATATAATACTAAAAAATCGAATTTTTTTTCCTTTGTCAAATTACTTTTTTGATAGCATATTTATACTAAAATACTATAAATTACTTGAAATTATATTAATTTATGTTGATTTACACTAAATTACTTGAAATTACTTCAATTACGTAGAATTATGCTAAAATACGGTAAATTACGCTAAATTACATATGAATAGGGCATATTTTGTGCCATCTTTCATAAATCATAAAAAATAGTAAAAAAATTTCAAAAATAATAAAAATTGGTATTCTACAAGTTCATTATATAACTAATTTACTGAGCTACGTGGATTGAACAATAGAAATGAAAATATTCATCGAAAACTTCAACTGAAGTTTTTAGACTCTTCCTTTTGTTTTTTGGCGATTCTGAATTTAGAAATCCATCATTGCCAATTTTGACGCATGCCCTTTTTTCCGAGCTTTCTGAATTTGCTGAAATCGAACACTCGAGCGCCGTTTTACAGCCGTTTGAAGTTTTGTCGTTGTTTTTTGTCTTCTCAGTGAAGATATCATCCCTATTCATACTTAATTTAGCGTAATTTACCTTATTTTAGCATAATTCTACATAATTTTTGTAATTTAGCGTAATTTAGTGTAATTCAGCATAAATTAATATAATTTCAAGTAATTTATAGTATTTTAGTATAAATATGCTATCACAAAAGTAATTTGACAAAGGAAAAAAAATTCGATTTTTTAGTATTATATTTCATCATTTTAGTTATTTGTCTCTAAAAAAACGAGTAATGGAAACCGAAATCCCAATTCGGGTCCAAGGCATTACACCAAAAGCTGCACTGTTTCTATGCTGCGGAAAAACTGTGAAAAGGGGGAACCCGAATTGGCATTTCGGTTCCGGGAAAAAATAAGTGGGAACCGAATTGCCAATTCGGTTCTTATGGTTTTTGTAAAAACTCAGCTAATCATGTTGGTTTGCTAATTTTGTTTTTTCTAATTATGGTTTTTAAAAAAAAAATCGCGGAAGTGGAACTATCAATAGATCAAATTCAGACCTACTTCTAGAATAAATTTATTAATTTAAATGTGAATTCATTAAGGCCCCGTTCGGTTGCTTGGGTTTGCGTGGGAAAAAACAAAATATGAGTATTTGTCCCCATATGCGTTCGGCAGCTCTGTATTTTTCCAATTAAGTTCCCAATTAATTCCTAAGAGGTTTTCTTTTTCTCTTCCAACAACACTATTCGCATGGGAAATAACAAATTGAGTCAAAGTTCATTTTTTTTCTTCCCAATTGGCGCAGGTTATCACAATCAATAAAATTAGTTACTTAAAAAAATGTTTATATTTTATAAAATAATAATTAAGAAGAAATATTATAGTATTATTTAATCTATTTATTTAATTACATTATTGATAATATATTAATAAAGAAAATTGTATAATATCAAATATTTTAGAAAGAAAAATAGAATTTCCCACAACTAATCCCACGGTACAACCGAACACTCAATTCAATACATTTCCAAAATTAATCCCGTGAGTACCCGTACCTGTGGGTTCCCATTTTTTCAAAAGTGAGTTCCCATCCCCGTCAAATCCCATCCCGTGTAATTCCTTGACATCCGAACAAGCCCTAAAATTTTACAAGATTCACATAGGAAGTCACATTCATAACATTTATTGCAGTGGATTTCAAATAAGATTCAGAATATTAGATTTTTTAAGTTAAGTTGTCTAAAATAACAAAATACATCCGTACAAGAGCAAATCTAATTATTTTATACTATAAATGTACATATTAAATATACCACCTACGATCTGCTTCGGCACGAATTTTAATGAATTCCGTGCATTGCACGTCGAACCGGATTGGTCCGGATTATGATCGGACGGTCCGGATCCAAACTCAAAATTTGAGATACCTATAAGAATCCGGACTCCAATCAGCAGTTCAGCACGCGTTGTGTAAGCCTCTGTCGGTTTTACAGATTTTCTGTGTCGCTCTTCTGCCTTTTCTGTGTCTCTGAAGGCTTGTTGGCGCATTAATTACTGGCCGCATTAAAGTTTGCACGACCTAGATACTAGAAACATAACATTGATGGGGCCCGCACCCATGTGAGCCTGGGAAATACATGCAGCGTACTTCTCCTGTCTGCGAATAAAAACCGTCCATCGGGATTTTGACAGATTGGATGGTTTAGATTCGTATTTGGATAAGCCTTTGCCCTTGAGAGTTGAGAGTCTAGTAAGTAGGGTATCAATGTTACTTTAACTTTAATGACACTAATTTCATAATTTATCAAATAGATTTCAAATAATGAAATTAAATCGTTTAAATTAATTTACATTGAAAGTGATGTATTTACATGTAAAATTTATAATTTTTGAATTCATTTGGTATCAAGTCAAGCGGTAAAAAAATAACGAATACACTAAAATTAGATCAGTCTGAATGGATTTTGATTTGTTATTTGAAGCCTATTTGATTGATTCTGGTGTCTGTATCACTATGCTGAAATCAGTGTTGTAAAAAACGGTTTTAACGGCGGTCAAATCGTTACGAATACACTTAACGGGTGCATGTTTGTGGATGAAAACGATTAATCGGCTGTTTTACCATTTAATCGTCCGTTTATTTCCGTTTATTTCAGTGAATGTTTATTTTAATTTTTTTTTTCTATGATAGCGTATGATAATAAGATTTATAAATTTTGTATTGTAGTTTTATTTGTTCTTGATATACATCCAATATTTTTTATATATGTTTTTTCTTTTTACTTACTTTGAAATTGATTAATTCTTCTATTATTTACATACCATATATTTTTCTTACTTACTGATGTAATTTTTTCAATTAATACGACGTGTTCATTTATGAAATTAAGTTGTTATCATAAATTAAATTTAGTGATTTTATATAAACAATATATGTTTATGAAGTGTTTTTGCCCTCCCATTTTATTACGTTTAGGGGGCGGATTCATAACATGCGAATAAGTTTTACAAAACTGTAATCTGTTTATATGCAATGTTTTTCGCTTTTTTTCTTCTATTTTTTCTAATACTTAGCTTCAATTGTTAACCCCAAACAATCTTCACTTATGACCGCATATCCATTACTCTCATATTCATAAAAGAATATTAATAAAATTAAAATTTTACAATTTTATTTATTTATTATCAAACTGATCTCATATAAGAGGAGAGATCCAATTAAACTCTTTTTTTTAACACATCTTGACACTGTTTTTTATAGGTTAATTTTGCGATTTCAAAATCCAAACAGTCGATCCGAACAGTTCAACATGATCACCATATTAAAATGTACTTGGAGATCAAATTTTATATTTTTTTGAATTTTTTTACCATTTATTAATATGGTTACAAAATCGTTGTTTTATAATGGTATGAAAATAACGATTTTGTAACCATCTCAATAAATAGTAAACAAATTAAAAAAAATGTAAAATTTGACCTCCAAACACATTTTAGTATATCCATCATATTAAACAGTTTAGATTGACTATTTAAACTTTGAAAATGATAGATGTCAAAAAATATTAAAAAAAATAGTGTAATCCGATTCCTCCTCATATAAATAATACAATATTTTACAACGGCCTCTGTTCTTTTGACTACTTTATGACCAAATTAACATGGATGGATTACATGATGTATATCACAATCCACCAATGGATTGATCAAACCAGTGAATTAATTATTCAAACCTCCATTTACTAACTGTTTCAACGACCAAAACAACTTTTAGACCCAACTAAAGCGATCCATTGTCGGGTCCAGTTACTAGGTATTTGGAGAGGAGCTTGGAATCCATTAACATTATCAAGCCCGTCTAATTTTTAAATATCATTTCCTTAGTTGGTCTCTCTGTCTGTTCTGAAAAAGCACCACCAAAAATCATAAATTTATGTACTTCCATAAATTCTATGACATAGTTTCTCAATCATTCAATTACATGTATACCTTTGCCTGTATTTGTATATTATCTCCATTTTTTATTTTGTCTGCCATTATCAATTGGTTATTACTAAGGTTTTGAAAACGAGCCGGTTTGGTCCGGTCTGGTTCAGATCACGCCTGGCCACGGTTCCAATGGTCTACGGTCCACACGGGTCCGGCGGATTTTACTGTCCGAGTCTGGCGGTTCGAATAATTGGAGATTGGTCGAAACCTGTGCTTGGACCGTAGTCCAAATTGACACGGTTCGGCGGATTTTTTTTTGGATGAGGGCTGCTGGTCTGGGTCTGGGTCCTGTTTGGTCTGATTTTTTTTGGATGAGGGCTGCTGCTGGATCTGGGTCCGATTCTACCCGGGTCGGTTCGAGTTTGGTCCGATCTAGTCCGGTCCGGAACAGGTCCACGGGCCTACACGGGTTTGGAGAAAAAAATCGAACAAAACCGGTGCCAGGACCGTCCCTAGCCTTGGTCCGGTCCTGGTTGGAACCCCGGATTATCCGGTCGGTCCTGGACCGGCCGGTCCATTTCAATACACTAGTTATTACTACGGTGCAGCAGTGCTTATATAAATGGTGGTGTCCAGTCATTTTTCTTGAGAGAGACAAATTCTCCCGTTGGTCATTTTTGTCATTTCAATTTCGAAGTCAACGACAATTGATCTGAAGACTGAAGTTCTGAACGGAAGTTTGTGCATTGTCCTCTGCGGTTAGAACTAAATGGAGAGATTCTTGTCCTACTGATTTCTTTCCTTTCAAACTCCGTCATTTGTCGAATCGCAGCTCTCCGTTTCTTCTCCTCTTTTCTCTGTTTCTCTCCTTCTTCCGACCTGAAAGTCGTGCCTTTCGCCATGAATCCAGCTCGAAAGAGCATAGGAGGAACCGGCGGGGGCAAACTATCCCCTTTCCTCCTCCTCCTCATTACCATTATATCGTGCGTCGCCACATACAATCTACTCTCCCCTTTCATGCAATCTGACACCACCATAGTTTCCAGCGATCCATCCACAGCGGACCCAATAGTCTCCATGCCGGGGCAATTAAAGGGATCCGATGTGTCAGGTCAAAAGCGACTCTTCCACGTGGCGCTCACGGCCACTGACGCTCCCTACAGCAAGTGGCAGTGTCGGATCATGCATTACTGGTACAAGCAGATGAGAGACAGGGCGGGATCCGAGATGGGCGGGTTTACTCGGGTCTTGCATTCGGGTAAACCTGACAACTTAATGGATGAGATCCCCACTTTTGTAGTGGACCCACTACCAGCTGGGATGGATCGGGTAAGAATTTCTCTGTTTTGACGTTTGATTGGTTAAATTGAGTTAGAAACTCAGTTCTTCCAATGTTCAAGAAAGCACTATGCCTTGATCCTACTGAATTTGATACTTCATAGGGCTGGGAATTACATTCTGCAATTTGTCCCCCTTGGTTTTTAATATTGAGTTAGAAACTCCGTTATAAGAAATGCTCACAATATTACTGTCTGAGAGAGTGTCAAAGTTTGATTTGTGAGACTTCTTTACCAGGGTTTTACGGTTTATTTCTTGCTTACTCTCGTTGGAAATGCTCTTAACATTCTAAAATTACATTCCGTACAATTTAACTCTTCATTCTGGATATTGCTGAGTGCATCAAACTTGCCTTGTGGGGTCTATTTGCAATTTGAAAATACCTGTTGGTTTCTGTAGAAGAGAGAACATTTTAATCGCATGGAGCAAATCATATTTTACATCATCAAGTAGTAAATCTTCAAAAATTCTCCCCCCAACAACTATAATTTCCCACGTTTTCCTTATATATATATTTTTTCTTTTTCTTTTTAGGAGTAGTTCCATTTGTATGCTAATTTATATGTAGATTTACTATCGGGCCGTTGCGCTGTTTTACTTTTCAGCCCTTTATTATTTTCCTAGCAAAATACTCTTTCATGGTGGTATCTACTATGGATTTGTGGAGTGATGTCTATCAATTTGGTAAATTGATGGAAGTTACTTGTTGGAAATTGGGAATTATTTCCTTTGTTTTGAAAAGTTATGCGTGGAAAAGTGGACATTTTAAATTTGAATGTTTTCTTCTTAAAGCGGAACTTTTAGATGTGTATTACTAATTTAGAATTTTGTAAACAAAACAGAACACACAATTTTTTGTTGTTGTTGTTGTTACATAGTAAAAAGTATAATATGAAGGAGTTACTGTAGTAGATTGAATTGAATTCTGGCCTTAGGTTAAATATTAATGTCATTATTGCTTTTTGTTGTTTATCTGCTATCCATTCTTACTTGATTTCATTTATCTATTTGATTTTGGTTGTAGGGATATATAGTACTGAACAGACCTTGGGCGTTTGTGCAATGGCTTCAAAAAGCAAAGATAGAAGAAGAGTATGTGCTTCCATTTTTATGTTGTTTTTGTTATGGTTTTTTGGAGAGTTAACATGGGCATTTCCAAGAATAACGATAATGATTTAAATACCATATCAGTATTGATACAGTACAATTACCAAGTTTATTAGCGAGGGTACAGTAACTGGTACTACTGGTACCCCACTGATATCCAGTCTATAAGTGAAATATACCAATGACTGATGTAAGTACAGCCCTGATATGCATTAGTTGGGATTTCTTTTTCCCTTTCTGTTCTCTTTTTAAAGCAACTTATAAGTAGGTGTTAGGGTGATCTGATGCTTTACCTTAAAGAAAACTTCTCCAATTCAATGTATTCAGTGCCTTGCTTCTAAGAATTTAGTTGTGCATTCTAATAATAGAACAATTATGTATATATTAAATTAAATTTAAAACCCCTACTGCTATATGAACATGGGCCCCATATGCCTAACGACGGAAAAATGTGCTTTGTACCCATCCTGCCTAATTTATTTCAGAAAATTGCGCAATCTCCTCTGTCTCTGTCTCTCTGACTAGTGAAATATGGATTGATGATATATATGGTACAACAATTTGGGGAACCAGATTTTTGAGGTTCATAATATATTCAAAATTGTTATTTACGATGATGCCATGACATGCAGCTATATACTAATGGCGGAGCCTGATCATGTATATATTAAACCTCTTCCGAATTTGTCACGAGGGGACAATCCTGCAGCTTTTCCCTTTTTTTACATCACGCCAGCTCAGCATGAGAAGATAATTCGCAAATTTTATCCTGAGGAGAAAGGTCCGGTGTCAGACATTGACCCCATTGGCAACTCTCCAGTCATTATAAAAAAGGTCGTCTCAATATATATATATTTTTTTCATTTGGGGGATATGTGCCCTTGTAAAACCTTACTATGTCACATATATCCCTGCAAAGTCACAGAAGTACCGCAAGTACCTTGGTTGCATACGCTATAACCATGCGAAAGTAATGATAAGAGTATTGGTAAGTATGTGATATTTTGGTTGATTGTTAGGGGAATCATTCAAAATTCATGTCTTGCGGGGGTATATGTTTTACTTTTAGGTATTACAGGGTTACACACAAAATTCTACCTTTTCGTTTATGCGAATTTTTTTTTCCCTTTTTTTGGGTTGCCTCTCTATCTCAGGAGAAAAATCATTCACCTAGGCAAGTTCTGTATACTTATGCTTGTAAAATAATATATTGGTCCTCAAGTCTTTTTCTTGGTTAGAAATATTGGATAGTTTTCATGCAAGCATCTCTAAAACCTCAAAGCAAAAAAGATTGTGTTTTGTATAGGTTTTACTCAACTGATCTTGTGGTGTCAAAATCAAAATGTTTTTCTGTATGTCCCTACTTCAAAATAATTTCAAATGCGCTTTGCTCAATATAAAATTGCAAAAGTATGCCTGTATCTCTCATATGTTGAAACCACAATGGTTAATACACCAATTGTTCTGGCATGAGTTGTTTATCTTTGACGGTTTGTTATTATAAGTGGGGTTGGACCAGAAAAAAGCAAAGTTGGCGGGCATTAAAATCAATATTTCAAATCAATGTGCATTAACTGCTTTGGGTACTTATGTGCATTAAATAGGAATTTATTTATCTCTCTTTCTCATTCTCTCTTTTACAGTCAATACTGGAGAAGATAGCTCCAACATGGATGAATATATCATTAAAAATGAAAGAAGACAATGAAACTGACAAGGCCTTTGGTTGGGTCTTAGAGATGTAATGAACTACATCCCTTTTATATAGATATTATGATTTTTACAGTTTTTTTAATTGTGTGCTAAGGATTACCTTAATTATACAAGTCTATACCAGTAACAGACTGATCATTACTGTTTTTTTAGCCTCATCTGCCTTGATGAAGCCTCAAATTCTTGTCTTAGATGAGATGGACCGGAAAAGAAAACAAATAGTAAAAGTGAAAAACTAGCAATGGTCTGCAGCAGACTGGCATGTACCAGTATTCTAACCGTTACATTTGCTAATGGCACCTTTTGTTTCAGGTATGCTTATGCTGTTGCTAGTGCATTGCATGGTGTGCACCATATTCTTCGTAAAGATTTTATGATTCAGGTGCATACATGAAAGAAAATTTAGTAATGTTCTTATTAATAGTATTTAAGTTATGATTTGTCAGCATATATTATATTATTAACTTGATGATCATGGGAAATGCAGCCTCCCTGGGACTTGAAGCTTGGTAATTCATATTTGATTCACTATACTTATGGATGCGACTACAGTATGAAGGTATGAATTCACCAGTATGTTTAATTTTGAACTTTGCTAGGAACAAGCTAGTATAGTCTACCTAATATCTGGTATGATACGTGCAGCTTCTGACGCGGTTCTCAAAAAAAAAAAAAAATCTGGTATGATAATACTAGATCAGACCATTGCAGTACAAAAATATATGTACTGTCTATAGGGTGCTATTTATCCTGTAATTATTACCTATGTAATCTTTCTGACAAAAGTATATACTGTTTTTTCAGGGTGAACTAACATATGGTAAAATTGGGGAGTGGCGCTTTGACAAGAGATCATACTTAAGTGGGCCTCCGCCAAAAAATCTTACGTTGCCGCCTCCTGGTGTACCAGAAAGTGTGGTGTGTACCTGTGCAACTTTACATTTTGTTGGCTTCATTTTTTATGTCTGTTTTGACCAAGTTAAAACCAAAAGTTCAAAAAAATAAATAAATAAGCAAAGATGAAAGGACGAAAGATCTTTAAGATCTATGTTGTACTTACAAGCACCATCCAGTACCAATTGTTACACACAGAATCGATTAATTTTTGGGTTCAAAATATTATGTATGTGCCCTTGTGAGGAGAACAAAGCATCCATTACTAGTTAAAAAATTGTCATTTGATTAGACACTGCCAATTGGTAACCTTTTTTCTAACTGTGGTTTCTATTTATTTTATACTAGGTGACGTTGGTGAAAATGGTAAATGAGGCCACAGCAAATATACCAGGGTGGGATGATGGCAGATGAAATTTAAATAACATTGATAAGCTTCTTTTATATACAAAGCAAGAAAGAAGGAAGCACTTACAGAGAAAAAGATAGGTTATATTACTTTTTTGCTAACAATACAGAAAGCATCTTGATTTGCTTTCTTGGTGAATTGGTTGAGAGAAGTTGTGTATGTGGTTGCCGGTGTTGTAAAATTAGGTAGTAAAATCATCTGATTTTCTTTTCTTTTAATTTTTTTCTTTTCTTAATTTATATTTCAATTTATTTTTTGAGTGAAAGTTTAGCATCTTGTATTTCTCATTTAACAGAGGGTTCAAATGTCTTCAATTTTTTGGTGTCTCCGCCGTGTTTCTACTTTTTAATTTTTTAATAACAAAAATTTGAAATTTATATGTCAAAAATAAAATTGGTGGATGTTATGTATATTATTTCTCTACACATAAAAAGTTATCGTTTTTCAGTTTTGTATCTATGTGAATGAATAATTTGAAAAATTAATATCTAAAAATTATCTACATGAGTGTATTTTTACAAGTTCTTGAATCAATTAAAATAAAGTTGAAATGTTATAATTTTTTACATATACATAAAAAATATAAATATTATCTAATAATTTTGTTTCGAAATTTGAGTTTTAAATATGAAGATATAATGGACACAAAGATGTAGGCATTTGAATCCGTCTCAAATTAAAATTTACATGGATCTGTACGGTTGATTATTTGCTTTATATAACTTTTTATTTTTTTTTAATCTTTCGGACCTCTGGAACCAAAGTTAACATAACTGTGATTATAAAAATAGAATAAGGAGACTACTGCACTACCCATTTCTGTATTACAAAAAAAATGTTAGGGAGATTTATATTCAATTAATTTATAACAAACTCTGTGAGATTTTGGTAATGACCAAATGGTCCTAAATTATGTCTATGGTGGCCACAATTTTCAAGTCGAAACTTTCGGTGTTAGGACGGAATGGGAAAATTAAGATTAAAAATGGATACTATAATGTTGTATAATTTTGTTTTATAAAGATTGAAAAGTATTGATGTACGTAAAAATTATAATGTTTAATGAATAAAATTATAATTTTTTTTATTTATAAAAGGCTTAGGCTTCCTTTTTTCCCTCCGACAGAATAGTCTTTGCAACCGATCTGTGTATATCGCCACTCCCATAATTTTAAAATGATTAATTATATAAAATTTAATTAATTTTCCGATTTATTAAAGTTTTTATATAATTTAGTCTCCTCATCAAATGACAAAAATGGTTTGTAGTCTAGCAGATAAAAATGTGTTTTTAGTCTTTTTTATCTTCTATTCAAAATTTCTAGTTTTGTCATGTTTGTATCATTGTGATGATTGAATAATTTCTCATTCAATAAAGTCAGTTGGAAACCCTTGAAGTGCTCATGCGCCGTTGTTCAGGAAAAGATACTTTATCTTCCACCAATATCATACTTCCAGAAAAATAAACAGATGGTCCTTGAAGAAACTCTTGTTGGTTCCTAAAATTTCCAGAATTTTCCATTATTTATTTGATTTATCATCAATAAAAGGTGGATAGAAACTTGCATCAGCATTAAAAAAGAAAAAACTAGGAGATAATGTTAGAGGAACTTGGGCAAAATTAAAAATTTATTATAGTGGAGCTAAATTAAAAAAAAAAAAGAACATTCAGCAAATATACTTTAGAGCAAGACATATTTATTATTTTAATTAAATAAGAGTAGGGTTAAAATGCATTATTGGTTTTGTGTCCCACTCATGCTCTCACATTCTTATTTCTGTTTTTAAAGTCTGAACAAATAATCTGAACCGCTCAACATGATCTCCATTAAAATGTGTTTGGAGACCAAATTTTATGTTTTTTAGGATTTTTTACTCTTTTTTAGATAGATACAAAATCACTATTTTTGAACCATTCATAAAACAATAAATTTGTACCTATCTAGAAATTAAAAATAAATAAATAAATATAAAATTTGGTCTCCAAACACATTTTAATATGAATATCATATTTAACATTCGAATGGCCAGTTTAGACTTCAAAAACAGATATAAGGATGTGAAGCATAAATGATGCAGAGAAATAATGGAGCATTTTAACCCTACTCATTTAACAAATGCTTCATTAATATATCGACAAATTTTAAAATTTTATTAAAATTAGCAAAATTTACACACATTTTTTTTGTAATCATAGAAAGAACTTAGCCACTCGGAACCCTTCTTTTAGATTCTTAACAAACGATGGTTTCAATTGTCATAAAATTGACTTACAGAATATTGACAATTTGACATATTATTTTGAGTTTCTTTTCCAACACCTTGCTCATCCCTCTCTTGAAAAAATATTCACATTTTGACATATAATAGGAATATGCAGACAAATAGTTGACTTACAGAATTAAAGAACAAAATTAGAAATAAATGAATTCCTCTAGACCTATACTAGTTGGCAAGGAATCCAATTCGTAACCTTTTCTTTTCTTACAACAGGCTGACTTTCGGTAAAATTAGACAATTGGATTCCAAGCCACATGCTATGTATTATGCAGATAACCTTATTTCTTTTCTTTTCCTTCCTATGTGGTGTCAAAAGATTAAAAAAAAAAAAAAAAAAGATGATTTAAGTTCTGGAAAAACACCCCACTTTTTGCTGGATTTTTTTTATAAACCATAATTAAAAAATTGATTTATAGGAAACCAACTTGATTACTCTTTTTTTTTTACAAAAACTATAAGAACCGAAATGCCATTTCGGTTCCGGAATTTTTTTATTTTTTATTTTTTTGGGACCAAAATGTTATTTCGGTCCCGACTAGTTTCACAGCTTTTCACAGTATTTTTCTGTGAAACTAGTCGGGACCGAAATGACATTTCGGTCCAAAAAAAAAAAAAATTTCGGGACCGAAATGGTATTTCGGTTCTGATGGATTTTGTAAAAAAAAAAGGTAATCATGTTGATTTCCTAAAAATCAATTTTTTAATTATGGTTTATAAAAAAAATTCCTTTTTGCTTGGTGTTTTCCTTCACACCGAAGAAAACTTTTTTTACCTTCTACACAAAGCAACAAATGCACATGAACTCTGTTCACATGACAGTAAATTTAGGCCTTAATAAAGTTAAGTGGTTAAAAGTAGGATTAGAGGAAGAATATTTGTTTTTTTTTTAAATTTGAATTATAATCATTTGGTTGGTTGTTCCTATTGCGAAGGCTTGCTACAAGAAATTTTGTTTTACAAATTACAAACATTTTATGGAATGGAACCCATGTCAAACATATAGAGGAGATTTTTGGTGTCATTATTTTTTGAGGCATAACTTGTAACATTTGTTTTTATTGTATTAAGATTTTATAATTTAGGTGATGAATTTGAATAACTTATCTGTTTTTTTCCACAAATTACAGTCCGTATGTATATTTATAATTTTTTTGGAGTAAATGTTGGAGGTTTAGTCACCCAATTATTTATTTATTTATTTGTTTTCTGCAAGATTAATAGAATAAAACATTAACTACTATATGGTACCTAATATATTTTATTTGATTTAGATTTCATAACTAATTCAAATGCAGTAACGAACTAAAATTCTATCCAATGTTACATGAACCCTTTATTAAAAAATAAGAATACGCCATCAATTCGAATTTGTAATTTTAATTTGAAAATTTTGTGCAAAATAGAAGATATAACAAGTTATGATACTTACAAGAAAAATGTAGGCTTTGATAAACTTTTAAAAAAAAAAAATTAGTTCTTAAACTTTCGTTTGTATCAAATTAGTCAGTAAACTCTTTTAGAAAATTTAAACTGGTTTCTGAACTTTTAGTCGGACCAAATCTGTCCTTAAAGTTTCATAACAAAAACTTAATTGATTACTTCAAAAAGGATAATTTTATAAACACAAGTACAGATACAGGTTTGTCATCTTTTAATTTCAACGTTTAAGAACCAATTCTTTTTTTATGTTAAAAAAAAACATTCAAAATTCAATTTGGTATTTTGGTGCATATAAACTTAGATTAATTAGAAAGTTCACGTACGTACCAAATGTGTCATTCTTTAATTCACTAGACGAACAAAAAAGAAGTCCCAAGTTTCAAAAGCAATTATTTCTTTTATGACAAATGGAGCACATGCATCAATCTGAACCATGCACACATGAAACTTTGTCTTTCTTTTTTGTTTTCCCTTTCTCTTTCTCTGAGGCCACCTTTGTAGTATGTATATAAATAGAGGTGCAAGGGTTCATTCCACCATATCTAATTCCAGCACCAAATTTGAAACAATAAACTGAAACGGGGGATAATTTCTCTATGGACAACAGTCACACTAACAATCTGCCTCCACCAGGTTTCATCTCTCTCAATTATTTATTCTACTAATTAATACTTAATTTTGTCTTTTAATATGACAAATTAATGTTGTAGTTCTAGTTAGTATTAAGTGATCATAGCTAGATTAGTTATTCTCCAAACAAATTAATGCAGCATGTCTCATTGTAATAATATATAAATTAAGGCTCATTGCATGGTAAATAACTAAAGAGTGAGGCTATGGTGCTATGCATAGCACGGATGGCTAGTGTACTACGGCTCAATATGGTACTTTTTAAAATCCTAACGGTCGATCCGACCGTTCAATGTAATAACCATATGAATATGTACTTGCAAACTAAATTTTATATTTTTTCGAATTTTTTTACTATTTTTTCAGATAGGTAGAATTTTGATGGTCCAGAATTTTCAAAAAACACTGATTTTTCTACCTATCTAAAAAAATAGTAAAAAAATTCGAAAAAATATAAAATTTAGTTTGCAAGTACATATTCATATGGATATCACATTGAACGGTCGGATCGACCGTTAGGATTTTAAAAAGTACCATATTGAGCCGTAGTACACTAGCCATTGGTGCTATGCATAGCACCATAGCCTCACTCATAACTAAATATATCACATAAGCACAACATATGAACATAAGTAGTTGTTACCCTTGAAAAGCATCAAAAGAAAATTATAAAATTGCATATTTAATCAAACTAACTTTTTGAGTTAGAAGTAACTAATTATACGAGTTATCTAAAGTTTTTAATAATAAAATTATGTGAACCATATCTAAAGTGATTGCTCATAATAGCCCAGAAATATATATACATCAACAATTTTGAGGTACTGCTCGGTCCAATTAAATTTTTGATTTTGATAATTCATAGGTTATCCAACTGTTGGCGTGAAACAAAAAAAGAAGTCTTGTTGTTGCTATCGTACAAAAAAGAGGGGAGAGAAGGGCTTCATTGAAGGATGGTAAAGTTTCAACTTTTAAACAACTATATATGTCTTTTTAATGTATCATTTGTTGCTATTGTTCTTCTAAGTTCTAATTAAATTCCATTGAAATATGGATTCCTGCATTTAGCAGAGGTTCTCATAACATTTAGCACCGTGATACCTTGTTATGCTTGTTTTAGTATCTAATGGAAGTAAATATATATTCATGAAATTCTTAGAGATTTCTCTGTTTTTTGTTTGTAGAATTCTCAAGTAGATCATTTCGCCTAAAGAGTAGGGTTAAAATGCACCATTGGTTTTGTGCTCCAATCATGCTCCACATTCTTATTTTCGTTTTCAAAGTCTGAACAGTCGATCCAAACCGCTTACCATCATCTTCGTATTAAAATGTACTTGGAGACCAAATTTTATATTTTTTGGAATTTTTTTTACTATTTTTTTAGATAGGTACAAATAACTGTTTTCAGAAGATTCTGGACCATCCAAAATAGTGATTTTGTACCTATCTAAAAAAATAGTAAAAAAATTCTAAAAAATATAAAATTTGGTCTCCAAGCACATTTTAATATGAATATCATGTTGAGCGGTTCGGATCGATTGTTCGAACTTTTAAAACAAAGAAAAAGTCGTGGAGCATAATTGAAGCACAAATCAATGGTGCATTTTAACCCTACTCGATGAGAAATTATATATTTTGGAAAAGTTGACTTTTATAATAAACAATTTTTATAAAAACAAATTGCATTCAGCAAATTTAAAAATAAGTATTTTTTCAAAATGCTAAAGGTCTGCATGATGAAAAACAATACAAATATATATGGGACAAAGAATAGAATAGCATTTCTAAAAAGAAAAGGAAAGGTAAAGTATTTACTGGAATATTTGATCATACTTTTCTAAAGAGAAAAGAAGCGGAAATAAAGTCATATATACACGTCACTGGGTAACATATTGGGATTGATCATTCTTCAACATTAATTTAACTTAAAAAAAGTATTTTCATTCAGCAAATAATATTAATTGTTCATGTTATTTAAACATGTACTGATTTGTAAATTTCTTCTCTTCTTTTACAGTCTTGCTGCACTTTGTTGCTGTTGGTTGTGTGAAATGTGCTGCGATTAGAAAGGATGGAAGGCGGTGCAGTAAACTAAAGATCCTTAATTACTAGTTTATATACAAAATGCATGTACATTTACTTGCAAATATATACTACAAGCAAAATAAGGGCCTGTTCGGCGCGTTATTGTACTCGTGGGGGAAAAAAAATTCACTCTGATTCAATTTTTTTTCCCCACGCGCACAGTAAAATTTAGTTCAATTGCTGTGCCCATGCCCATTCCTCTCTTGACGCCGAACAGGCCCTAATAGTTGTTGTTGATAGGTTGAACTATCAGGTATGCGGTTGTTGTTTTAATAAAAAAATAAAATTTATGATCATCAATATATTGGTCTTTATAATGATTATGTTGTGTTTAATTTGATTAGATACACTACGAACTAAGAACTTGACCTACAAAAAAATAAATATTTGGAACCGAACTTTTACACAATATGGGTTTAAAATTCTCAACTAGTTAGAACGAGAAACAAGTGAAATAATTTTTTTTTTTAAGGTTAGTCGGCATTTGCCGCTAACAATAATATTAATAAAAAAAGTTTATTTACAAGCTTTAAAACATAAACTCCCTCTACGACCTATATTTAAAGGGGCGGATCCAGGATTTTCGTTAGGAGGGCAAAAAAATATCGAATCGGGTTTAAATAGCTAATTGGATTCAAACCCTAAATTTAATTTCAATTTTAACCCTAAATTTAATTCAAATTACAAATCAAACATCCAGAGAGACAAAAAAAAATTCAAGGGGGACAAAGTCGATCAGGACCGATAGATTTCTACTAAAACTCAAAATTCAGGAGGAACAACTGCCCCCCGGGACTACCTGGGTCCGCCCAGACTCATATTTACAACAATTAAACCTACTATATATGACAAAAGCATACCATGTCAAAGAATTTGTAATTAAAAGCAACCTTTTAATTACCAGCATGAGCAAAGAATGCATTCAAAATATTATTACAATAAATAATAATAACTGTGAACGACGTAAGAAATTCTCCCAACTCTTTATAATTTTATTTGCACCAGAGCACAATACCTTATTTTAAGTTATTTCATTTTTGAAATAAATGTAGATCGATCTTTTGAGATTTTTATTTTTTATTTTAACAACTGGTCAAACACACGTCATTATTTACATTTCTCCCCATTTCTAATATTCAATTTAGACAGATATATTTCTCCCCTGGCTAGTACATTAGCAATATACAATTTATTGTGTGCCCCACCGTATTTTTTTTCCTTTCTTTTTGTACTACAAATTTTTTTTTTGGGTCTTTGGGGGTAAACTATGTAATTCTGTCATTTTTATTTTTCAAATGTTGGTTCGAAATTTTTTATAATTTAATTTAAATTTATTTTTCATTGTTAACAGTAGAAATATGATATTTTTTTGTTGAGGATGGATGCATTGACCATAATTTTGGTGTCTCTTAATTATTACAACTCTTTTTTTTTTTGGTAAATGATCGAAAAATGTGAACTGTTAATCTAACAAAAGCAATCCATTCAAGTAAAAAAAATGTAAAATTTGGAGTTATTTTTTTTTACAGGAACACCTGAAAATCAACAGTGCAAATAAAATGCATTGAACCATTTATTTGTCGACACTTTGATCATGCACCCAATAAAAATTGATGTAAAATTTGATCTGCAAGCACATTTTAATATATTCATCATATTGAACGGTTTGGATCGACTATTTAAACTTTGAAAACTTTGAAAATGCAGTGTCATCCGATGTCACTAAAAAAGAGTGTCATCCAATCCCTCCTCTTTGAATATTTCAAATTAGAAAATTTATGCACAGTGCTATCACGGAATATATTAGTCCGCATTCCATTAATTGTCTACAATCAACTTTTGAAATAAATGTTCAAAACTGAGTTGTAGTGTATTGTAAAAGTACGACGTGTTAGGCACGTGCCGGTATGTACGGTTAAAGACACAGCACAATACGGTACGTCTTGTTAAACGTGTTGTGTCAAAATGTATCCGTACCGCGTCCTTATTCGTGTTGTGTCATATTTTTTTTTCCTAAATCGGTATGTTTAAACACACACGTCTAGACATAAGCACGGCATAACACGAATACAACACGACACGATACGTCTAATTTTCCTATTTTTTTTCAGAACACGTCTAATGTCGACGAGTTGGCACGGCATAACACGTGTTCCAAGCACATCGAAACACGGCACAACACGTCAGGCCTAAACTTATGAAAGCATCAGAATAATGCAAGCCACACGATAACAAACCAGTCCCTCAAGGCAATCAAGCAGTGAATAAAATTGAAGATCTCAAGTATAATCTTTGAGAATAATGCTGCTATTATACTTAATCTAAAGACTTTTTTAAAAATATATTTAGTTATATTATATTGTTAAAATAACAATAAAGTGTTAATTAGAAACCTAGGTCAATATTTGTCATTAAAATATTTTTTTTTTCTGAGTAGTGACTTCTATTTTTGGCCGTATGATTTTCTCTTTATTTTTATTTTTACTTCTATTATGATACAGAAAAAAAATGAAAGTTCATAAAAATGGATTAGAATATTTGGTTTCAAATTTACATGAACCAGTAGTGAAGAAATATGCGCCAATTTAATTAACTCCAGAAATTAAGTACAAATACAATTAAGTCAATTGTATTCACCTAAATTAGTAATGACAATTGATAATTAAATTATTCTCAAACTTAAATATATTCCAAGATGACAGTCCGGTTAAAGAATGAATCTCTCAAAAATTATAATAATTGGAGACTAAAGAATTCTGAAATTTCAAACAACAGATGAGGAATACAACAATAAAATTACGAACAAATTTATCTTTTTTTCTGACAAAGAGGAAAAATCAATGTATGATCTCAGAAATATCAATAGCCGGTCATAATTTTGACACGGTATGGCTCAGTAAAGGATTAATTTGAAATAAAAAAAACATATTAACCATATTATTTAATCTCTTCAACATAGTTATTTTTTGAAATAATGGATTAATTTGGTATAGATAAAAGTACAATGACCAGTTTTGTCATTAAAAGTTTTCGGACCAATCTTTTTTATGATAAAAAAGTAAAAAACATTTAAAATTCAATTTGGTGAATATAAACTCAGATTAAGAAAGTTTACGTACTTACCAAATGTGTCATTCTTTAATTCCGATGTTATGTCGGTTGTTCATGCATTTATTAGCCGAAGAAAAAAAAAAGTCCAAGTTTCAAAAGCATTCATTTCTTTTATGGCAAATGTAGCACATGCATCAATCTGAAGTTCTGAACCACACATGCATGAAACTTTGTCTTTCTTTTTTGATTTCCCTTTCTCTGAGACCACCTTTGTAGTATGTATATAAATAGAGGTGCAAGGGTTCATTCCACCATATCTAATTCCAGTTCCAAATTTGAAACAATAAATTGAAACAGGGGATAATTTCACTATGGACAACAGTCACACTAACAATACGCCTCCACCAGGTTTCATCTCTCTCTCTCTCTCTCTCAATTATTTATTCTACTAATACTTAATTTTGTCTTTTAATATGACAAATTAATGGTGTAGTTCTAGTTAGTGTTAAGTGATCATAGATTAGTTCTCCAAACAAATTAATGCAGTATGTCTCTTTTGTCTCATTGTAATAATTAGAAATTAAGGCTCATTGCATGGTAAATATATCACATAAGCACAACATATGAACATAAACAGTTGTTACCCTTGAGCAGCATCAAAAGAAAAACCATAAGTTTACATATTTAATCATAGTATCTTTTTGAGTTAGAAGCAACTAATATGAATTATGTGAAAAACTAAATTGAGAATGAAATAAAATTATGTGAACTGATATCTAAAGTGATTGCTCATAATAGCCTAAAAATGTTTGCAGCTACTGCCAATTTCCTCAAAAAAAAAAAAAATTGCTCATAATTAATAGCCCAGAAATAGACACATCAACAAGCATCTCAATTTTAAGTAATCGTTCCAATTAAATTTGTATTTTGATAATTCATAGGCTATCCAACTGTTGGCGTGAAACAAAAAAAGAAGTCTTGTTGTTGCTATCCCACAAAAAAGAGGGGAGAGAAGGGCTTCATTGAAGGATGGTAAGTCTCAACTTTTAAACAACTATGTCTTATTAATATATCATTTGTTGCTATTGTTCTTCTAAGTTCTAATTAAATTCCAATGAAATACCTAATATGAGAAATTATATTGGAAAAGTTGACTTTTATAATAAACAATTTTTATAAAACAATATGCTAAAAGTCTGTATAATAAAAAGCAATACAAATAAATAAGCGAAAATGAAAGATAACATTTCTAATAATAAAAGAAAAGGTTAAGTTTCTACTTAAAATAGTTTGATCATACTTTTCTAATTAAAAGAAAAGAAGTGAAAATAAAGTCATACATGTCATTGGGTAACATACTTTAAATAGCAAATAATATTTTCATTCAGCAAATAATATAAATTATTCATGTTATTTAAATATGGCAGAAATCATGTAGTGACATTTAAATTTCTTCTCTTCTTTTTACAGCCTTGCTGCGCTTTGTTGTTGTTGGTTGTGCGAAATGTGCTGCGACTAGAAAGGAGATGAATTGAAGGCGCTACAGAAAACTAAGGATACTTAATTATTAGTGTTTGTGTGTATATATATACACAAAATACATGTACATTTACTTGCAAATACTACTTCAAGCAAATAATTGTTGTTTTGATAGGTTGAACTATCAGGTTTTGGAAAAGTCATGCGATTATAAATGATCATAAAGCAAATATTGGGACTTAATTTATAGTGATTATGTTGCGTTTTATATTGATTAATTATATTTATACTATGAAGTAAAATGAAACTGCGGGATTTACACATGATGAGTTAAAAAAATTAATAAAAAATAAAATAAAATGCAAATAAATGCGTGACAAAAGCATGCCATGACAAAGAGTTTGTATATAAAAGCGACCTTTTATCTGCATGAGAGAAATAATACATGTAAAATAATATCACAATAAATGATAATAACCGTGACAGCAATTTTTTTTGGAAGAGGTTAATTAATTATATCCTTTGCTAGTTTTCTGTAATGCAAAAACTCTTTGATATTTTTATTTGGGACAATAACACATACCTGATTTTAAGTGATTTAATGTTTTAATTAAATGTGAATCTTGTGAGGTTAATTATAAAGACAACTATTTGTTTCTTGTTTGAATAATAAGCTGAACACAGAATAAATGGAGGTCTCCATTGCCTCTCAAATTGTTTTCTCTTTTATTACAAAATATAAATGTTGATCGGCGATAATTTTTTTTCAAAACTAAATGAATGAAATTATAAAGATGGAGATAAAGAATAAAAATCTAATTTGTGCTTCTGATAGTTTCTAATTAACATATTTTTAATATTATATGCTATTCTAATTATCAATTACTTAACACTAGCATAAATTAATTAGAGTGGAGGAGGTATGATGGGTATCTGGCCTACTATTAGGTTCGATGAGTTTCAAGTTTGTCCGATCCGTATTATGATATGTGCATACAAAAATTGAACCGGACACACACAAATAATAAAGCGGAGCGCACAAATCGTAAAGCGGATCAAATAGACTTACACCCCATCGAACACAAAGTAGGTATGATGCCCATCGAACATACTCCGCTCTATACATTAATTAGCTAAGAAATATTTATTGATAGTTAAAATTGACTCTTAATTGATTGTAGAATTGACCTCTCGTTCTTAATTTGATTTATCGAACGCAACTTAATATTAATTACATAAATATTCTCATTTTCTAGTTATTTGTTCTATTTTACATTTTTTTTGTCATAAAAAATATCTAAAATCAAAGATAATTGAAGTGGCTCACAATCATGAAAATCATCCAAAGACAAAATTCAAATATAAAGCAATTTTCTGAGTACTTCAACACTCAAATAATTTGGTACTTTCAGTATGCTTATAGATGGATAAAATTGACAGCAAAATATTTTCAGAAGAAGATACTCCTATAATGTGAGGAACTAATTGATGCCCCTTGTTAGAATTTGGAAGACCAATAAAAGCATAAACATTTAAATATTTTCAACATAGTTAAAATTTCCTTTGAATAGAACTACTACAATTTGTCTGTTTTCGTCCACAAATTACGGTCCACATAAATTTTTATGATATTTTTTTTGAAAGATTAAGAGATTAAAAAAATGAACTATTGCATTGTATCTAATATATAAGATTTTTTTCAGACTTCTTAACTAATTAAAAAAAAGTAAGTAAATAAAAATCTATAACTTTTTTATGAACACTTTTTTAGTAAAAGATAATACGTCATCAGTTCAAATTTGTTGTTTTAATTTTAAAAATTTGTGCAAAATAGAAGCTCTCGCAAATTAACAAACTTATGGCAACCGAACACGGCAAAAATTTAGGTTATGATCCTGATGAACTTTCTTAGAAAGATTAAATTAATTTCTAAGCTTTTGTTTGTACCAAAATAGTCCTCATTCAGAAATAAATAATTTTCTTGAAGTTTCATAACAAAAAGATAAATTGACCATATTAATTTCTTCAACTTAGTTCTTTTTTTAATGTGTAAAGGGTTATTTATTTGATATAAACGAAGTACAGAGACAGGTTCAGTCACCTTTTAGTTTCCAAGTTTATAGACCAATTCTTTTTTTATTTTGAAAAAATATTCAAGAACCAATTTGATGCAATATGAACTCACTTTAAGAAAGTTCACGGACCAAAAATAATTCTTTAATTTGGTTGTATGTCGGTTGATCATACATTTACAGATTTACTAGATGAAGAAAAAAAAAAGAGTCCAAGTTTCAAAAGAATTCATTTCTTTTATGGCAAATGCAACACATGCATCAATCTGAACCACACATGAAACCTTTGTCTTTCTTTATTGTTTTCCCTCTGTAAGGCCACCTTTGTAGTATGTATATAAATAGAGGGGCCGGGGTGCATCCCACCATATCTAAATCCAGTTGAGACAATATATAAATTGCAAGGGAGAACAACTTCACTATATATGGACAACACTCACACTAACAATCTGCCTCCACCAGGTTTCATCTATCTCCCTCTCAATTATTTATTTTACTGATACTTAATTGTGTCTTTTAATGTAACAAATTAATGGGTAGTCTTAGTTAGGGTTAAGTGATCATTGATTAGTTCTCATGTCTCCTTTGTCTCATTGTAATAATTAGAAATTAAGGCCCATTGCATGGTAAAATATATCACATAAGCACAACAGATGCACATAAAAAGTTGTTACCCTTGAGCAGCATCAAAAGAATATGTTTTTTTTTTTAATCTATTTAATCAAAGTATCTTTCGAGTTAGAAGCACCTCATATGAATTATCTATAAAATTATGTGAAATAATAGCGCAGAAATAGATGCATCAACATGTATATATCTTCTTCTTTTTTAAGGTTTTCAGTCCAATTAAATTTTGATTTTGATAATTCATAGGCTATCCAACTTTGCGCGTGAAACACAAAAAGAGGGGCGACAAGGGCTTCATTGAAGGATGGTAAGTCTCAAACTTTTAACAACTATTTCTTAATATCATTTATATATTGCTATTATTTTTCTAAATTGTAATTAAATATCAATGAAATATGGATTCCTGCATTTAGCAGAGATTCCCATAACATTTAGTACAGCGATACCTTGTTATGCTTGTTTTAGTATCTAATGGCATGCATGGTATGGAAGTAAATATTCGTGAAATTCTTACATATTTCTCTGTTTTCTTTGTAGAATTTTGAAGTAGATTTCGCCTAATTAAGATGAGAAATTATATTAAAAACGCAGACTTTTTAAAATAGACAAACATTTACCAAAAAAATGCATTAAGAAAATTTTAAAATAATTAAATATTATTTCAAAATGAAAAAAAATGAAAAAAAAACTGTATGATGAAAAACAACAAAAATATATAAGCCAAAAAGAAAGAAAACATTTCTAAAAAAAGAAGTAAAGTTCCTACTAGAATTGTTTGATCATACTTTTCTTATAAGTAAAGAAGTGGAAATAAAATCTTTCAATAGCAATATATTGGGAATGATCATTCTTCAACATTTGAACTTAAAAAAATATATTTTTCAGCAAATAATATTAATTGTTCATGTTATTTAAACATGACATAAAACATGTACAAAATGCAAAAAAAAAAAAAAAAAAAAAAACATAAAACATGTACTGACATGTAAATTTCTTCTTGTCTTTTACAGCCTTGCTGCACTTTGTTGTTGTTGGTTGTGTGAAATGTGCTGCGATTAGAAAGGAGGTGCATGTGGAAGGTGGTGTAGAAAACTAAGGATCCTTAATTACTAGTATATATACAAATACATGTACATTTACTTGCAAATACTACAGGCACATAATAGTTGTTGTTGATAGGTTGAACTATCAGGTACCAAAAACTACATATGCGATTGTCGTTTCAATAAAAAAAATAAAAATTATGATCATCAATTGGTCTTTACAATGATTATGTTGCGTTATAATTTGATTAAATACACTACGAGCTAAGAAGTAAGAACTTGACCTAAAAAAAAATTAAAATATTAGGAACCGAACTTTTACACACAATATGGGTTTAAAATTCTCCAAGAACGTTCTAGCTAGAACGAGAAACAAGTGAAATAAAATGCAGAGAAATGCATGACATGCAAAAGCATACCATGTCAAAGAGTTTATAATTAAAAGCGACCTTCTTTACAAGCATGAGCGAAAGAATGCATTCAAAATAATATTACAATAAATAATAATACTGTGATGGGATGAAAGTTGGATACGTACGTATTACCAGTGTATCCTCCCATGCATCAATTCACTGCCTGTCTTTGCGAGATGGTCAGCCACTCCATTGTGGCTTCTCTTAACACGTAGATCGACTACAAGAATAGAACATTATCTGCGAGAGTAATATTTGTGAGGATATTGTCGCAGATACTCCTGTCAGTAATACTGATACGTTCAAAAATAGTATTTTTTTTGTCCGTATGTACCATCATATAGATAGTCACTTTTTACTCTCACGGATACTGTCTCATTCTTGTAGACATCCATACTTAACACTTCACACTAATCAATGTTCATTTAACACTAACTAGGACTACACCATTAATTTGTTACATTAAAAGACACAATTAAGTATCAGTAAAAATAAATAATTGAGAAAGAGATGAAACGCGACTGTTGGGGGGCAGATTGTTAGTGTGACTGTTGTCCATAGTGAAAATGTTCTCTGTTGCAATTTATTGTTTCAAATTTGGTACTGGAATTAGATATGGTGGAATGGAGTGCTTATCCTCTGTGATATCTCAACTTTTGCGTGACCGATGTGTACGGTGCCTATTTGGGGATAGTGTAGGGGCAGTATTACTTATGCTTGAGATTCGTGCGGAATGTATTTGAACGGTTGAGATTTAAAAAAAAACTCAAATTTGAGATGTCTCAGAGGATGCGAACTTGGTGGAATGAACCCCTGCCCCTCTATTATATACATACTACCAGTGTTGTAAATAACGGTATACGGTCGTCGGACGGATAAGGTACTGCCAAGCAATTAATCGGGAATAATCGGAAATAATCATGAATAATCGGTGATAGTCGAAAATAATCGGCCAATTAAATCGAGAAAATCCGTAATAGTTTGATCACTGTCAACGACTAATCGACCTAAACGGACGTTTTTTACAACACTGCATACTACAAAGGTGGCCTTAGAGAAAGGGAAAACAAAAAAGAACGACAAAAGTTTCATGTGTGGTTCAGATTGATGCATGTGCTGCATTTGCCATAAAAGATATAATTGCTTTCGAAACTATGGATTTTTCTTTTTCTCTGTACTTCTGTTTAAATACTATACTTTCAAAAATGAACTTAAGTTGAGGAGATTAATATAGTTAATAACTTAAGGGTCCAACTAATTGTACCCAAAGAGTTGTACCCAGTTTTTACCCAAAAAAACTGTCATTTGACTTGCGCGAATACTATAAAATACTATAATCAATACTGTAACTTCAACAACAAATCATGCATAATATCTAGTTCAAAATTAAAATTCTAACCCAGTTTTTACTCAAGTTAGTTAAAAACTGATAGGAACTAGAAAAGTAACTGTACTTCTAACTGTACTTTCAGTTTCTAGAAGATTTAACACAAACCAATTCCAAAACTGTTACGGCTGTACTTCAAGCTTCTAGAAGATTTAAAAAACACACTTCTAAAACTTGTTGTTATTTACAAATTACACTTAAAATTATGTAAAATTAACTTTTATGCATCAAATTAAATTTTTATTTTTTCGAAATTAAAATTTTTAATTTTTTTTTTAATTTTTTTTAATTCATCTTTTTTTTCTTCAATTATTAATATTTATATATAGATATATATCATGTAAAATAAGATTTCAATACTATAAAATTAGCAGATGCAAACTATAAATATAACAGATGTTAACTACAATATTTCAATATTATAAATTTGACACATGAAACTATAAAAAATATCATATACAAACTATAAAATGACACCAGTCACAAAATATTCATATACTGTACCATTTCACCACAACATAAACTGTACCTCTTCAACACAAAAAGTTCATTAAAATCAACTGTACCATTTAACCATTTTACCATCAACTATACCATTTAACATTTCACTATTCACAAATATTTTTAACTGTATCAAACATTAACTGTGTCTAACATCAAACACAAACAAAAAGCTGTTCAATTATTGCAATATTTGGATGGTTACTTTATACACCGCTGATGTGAATTATTTGGATGCTTGAGGAGCTTCATTGCTAGAACGACACGTTATTTAGAAATGTCATCCTACAAAAAAAAATTTGTAAGAGATTTAGATTTATGCACATCAGTAGAGAGGAAAATGATAGGGCGCAAAGGTTAGCACAATTAGCCAGAACTGTGAAATTACTTATGATGTATGTAAAATACTATGAAATTAATGATGAATGAAACAAATACTGTAAAACAACTGTGTGAATACTGTAAAATTATATGTCAATACTGTGAAATTACTTATGAAGTATGTAAAATACTGAAATTAATGATGAATGATGAATGAAACAAATACTGCAAAACAACACTGTGAATACTGTAAAATTGTATGTCAATACTGTGAAATTACTTATGAAGTATGTAAAATACTAAAATTAATGATGAGTGATGAATGAAACAAATACTACAAAACAACACTGTGAATACTGTAAAATTGTATGTCAATACTGTGAAATTACTTATGAAGTATGTAAAATACTGTGAAATTAATGATGAATGATGAATGAAACAATACTGTAAAAGAACTCTGTTAATACTGTAAAATTGTATGTCAATACTGTGAAATTACTTATGAAGTATGTAAAATACTTTGAAATTAATGATGAATGATGAATATGTAATATTAGTTATCAGGGGTATACACTACCCTCTTTATACAATATGTAATATCAGGAAATGTTAGTGTTAGTGAAATGGAAGCCTACGGGTATTTGAAAGTAAAATATATACATCATAAAATTACCTGTATAAAGTTCATAGACATCTCAGTGATCATTGTACACATAGCGTAGCAAAAAAATAGTACAATCCATTGATTTTGGTGTCTGCTTTGGGCAGTTCTGATGAATAATGCCAAGATCTTTCCAAGAAGTGTTACCTGAAAGAAAAAAAAAATGATATCAACATCTTTAATGTGAAATAACTTCAAGTATAGCATGAATCATGTAAAATAACTCATATATCTTATAAACCTATTGTATGAATCATGTAAAATAACTCATACATCTTATAAAACTATTGTATGAATCATGTGAAATAACTCATACATCTTATAAAACTATGGTATGAATCATGTGAAATAACTCATATATCTTATAAAACTATGGTATGATTCCTATAAACTAACTCATATATACAAAACTGTTAAGTATATTATGTAATAGTTTAATGTATTTCAAACCTAATTCTGTAAATTATTGACAGAATAATGAAAAAATAGTTGAAGAATATTGTAAAAGGTTGCATAGATAATTTTGAAGGAAAACACTCACAAGTCCTCCAGCAAAAAAATCTTTAACCCATTTCATAGTGTGCCAGTGGTAATACATGTATTCAACATTATCAGCAGAGGTGCAATAATGCATCTCCACATTAGGAACATCCACTGCAAAGAGCACCCAATGATTTTTCTTGAAAATTAGAATGAACAGCCATCTGATGCTCTCAAATTGAGGCCCAAACAAATGCGGAAGGGCCTGTAATTTTGCTTTTTCATTATACTGATGCATCAGAATCTGCAATAGACAAAAATCAAACATTAAAATATTACTGATACATCTTAAAAAATTATTGTATGAATCATGTAAAATAACTCATACATCCTATAAAAATACTGTATGAATCATGTAAAATAACTCATACATCTTATAAAAATACTGTATGAATCATGTAAAATAACTCATACATCTTATAAAAATACTGTATGAATCATGTAAAATAACTCATACATCTTATAAAAACAATACACTTCAATACAATGCATATATCCTGTAAAACAATGTATATATCCTGTAAACCTATTGAATAAATACTAGAAATTAAAATCAGTAAAACTGTTAAACAGATTCTGTAAATTTTCCATAGATCCTGTAAAAACAATATATATCATGTAAATCCATTAGATAAATACTACAAATTTAAATGAGTAACACTGTTAAACAGATCCTGTAACTATTGAATATATGTAGTTAAAAAGATACAATGAAGTATAACAATATGTTATAAAACCACTGTAATTGTCTATATTACATCCTGTAAAACAATTGTATAAATCCTGTAAAATCAGACATTCAAATAACAAGAGATCAGTGAAAACAATTGCATATATCCTGTAAAATAATAGTTATATCATGTAAAACTGTTAAATATATCCTATAAAATATTGCACATAACCTTTAAACCTGATTAATATATATCATGTAAACACTGTATATATCCTGTAAACCTATTAGATAAATATTGGAAATTTAAACCAGTAAAACTGTTAAACAAATCCTGTAAATTTTTCATATATTTTGTAAAACACTGTATATATCATGTAAAACACTATATAAATATCCTATAAAACACTGTATAAATTGTGGAATTTTTTTGTTTAATGCTGCTTTGGTACCAGCAGCCTCCAAAGAGAACAACCCACCGAGAAATCAATGAGAAACTACTACATCTGAATATACTACAAAAAATAAAATTAAAAACTAAATAATGTTAATGAGAACGTTATAATTACATTGAACGGGAATAGAAATCAGGAACGCCACCCCTCATGAAACCTAAGCTAGTCTATCTACTGCCTCCTGCCGTACCAACTGAAATATAATCGAGATTGAATAGAAGGCATGAAAAAATGTATGCCATACCTTGAATTTGATCACGGTAGAAGACATCCGTGTTGTTTTTACTTGTTGTACAACATTAGTAAAACTTAATTAGAAAATTTTCATCATGCAAGGTTAAAGTATCAAATCACAATAAAAATTTGAACTTGTTCACTTCATGTAGTCCAAAATTATAGCTGCAGCCAGAATCGTGAACAGACGACACCATTGCCAAAGAGGAAATGGATGAATTAGGATTCTCAACCTTTGATGTCATTACAAATCAGATCTCAACCTTGTAAAATAAGTGATACATCCTATAAAACTATTGCATAAACCTGTAAAATAACTGACATATCCTATAAAACTGTAAAGTAGATCATGTAATAGTTTAATGCATTTCAAATCCTGGTTTAGCTGAAAGAAAAATCAATGCATCCTATAAACTGTTGTATATTCTGTAAAACTGTTAAATATATCCTATATAATAATGTACATAACCTTTAAACCTGATTAATATATCCTGTAAAATAATGTAAAGAACCTGTAAACCTACCACATGAATACTGTAAATTTAAATCAATAAAACTGTTAAACATATTTTGTAAATTTTCCATAGATCCTGTAAAACACTGTATAATCATGTAAATCTATTAGATAAATACTGGAAATTTAAATCAGCAAGACTGTTAAAACAGACCCATTAAATATGGCATATCTACTGTAAACTATTTCAGTAAAATAAATAAATAAACACTCACAAGTCCTCCGGGAAAGAAATTCTTTAAGCCAGTTGATGGTGTGCTAGTGGTATTCCAAGCCTGCAAAATCAATCCATAATATGTAGAATAAATATAATGAAAACTATTGCATAAAACCTGTAAAATAACTATTGTATCCTATAAAACTGTTACATAAATCATGTAAAATAAACTCATACATTTGATTCTTTTATTTTTTTTCAAGTACAGATCAATTGGAACATGCAAAAACAACTTCATCTTTTAAGAATAATAGGGAAATCAATTTAGAGTTGGCTATGACCATAAAATAAAATAAATTAGTACTTAAATCTTGCATAATAATTCATGTTTGATCAAACTCAAAAATAACAATAGACAATTGAGCTGCTGCTAATTGAAAATTACCAGAGACAATTGTGCAATTTAATCAAACTCGAAAATCTTTTGAAATTTGTAGTAAATTTACCAGAGACGATTAAAAACATATCTCCACTCCCATCGAACTCGAAAATTCGTGAAGAGCAAAGATAAAAACAAACAACAAATTGATGAAGTGAAATCAACGATTGAGCTGCTGCTCCTCTTCGTTTGTCACCTATGCATTAATTAGGAAAATCAAAATTCAAGATCGGTTTGATCAAAAGAGAAAAGAACAAGATTTAATTACCTTGAGAGATGAGGCGATAGACTTGGCCAAGCAAGAGAATATTCTTTGATTTGAGCAACTTAGACCTGGTTACGCTCATTCTTCTTTCTAGTTCGTTTGTAGTCTGTTTGTGATTGACTAATTCTTCAGATTCATGGATTTGATTTCTCTGATGATTTCTCTAATTTTATTTCATTGTTTTAGTTCAAACACTCATTCTGACCTATCACACTCGGAGTTTGTCGCTCCAGTGAGCGCTCTGCTCATTCAAATCTGCAGTCAACCGTTGAGAAGTTAAAAGAAGAAAAACCATGGCGACTTCTAACTCGCCGTTCCCAAAGGCAGAGCTCGATTCTCCGGCGAAAGCGACAGAGAGCGGCCGGAGAGGAGCAAATCAAGCGTACTTGCCCGTGCCAAAGAGAGCTAGGAAGGAGAGAGTAGATCCATTAGAGGAAGAGAGAACTTGAGGAGAGAAAAAGAGAGCAGAAAGAGAGAAAAATCGGAGAGATTCATGGACTAGATCTTAAAAAAATTTGTTTTGCCAAAGGGAGAAGAGACAGATCGGGAAACCTTATAAATAAGGAAGGTTGATAGTTGGAAGTTTGACCGTTTAGAAGTTGATTGGATTAGCTTGGGTAAATACTGGGTACAAAGTGATGGGTACAAAAACCTTTTCTCATAACTTAATATGAGAGAAGTAGAAGTACCAACTTTAGTTTGTATATTGAATGTGTGTGTAACGGTCAATTGGGATGGTTTTTGGAAAGAGCGGATTTGTTGAGGAAAAAAAGATTGGGTAGTTAGATTTGGATTTGAGGAAAGATTCGGCAGGGAGAACAGAAGCCGAAATTTTTATTAATAGAAAAACAAAACAAAACTATCAACAATAAAGAACAGTTTTACTATATTTTGAAAAATAGGAAAAACGTTATGGTTTGTAATGTCCAAGGTATTGTAGCTGCACGTTATAAATCATAACGTCCAGTTAATCTGATCGCTAATGATCTCTAATTAACAAAAAACACTGTAACTAGACGTTATGGTCTATAACGTCCAGCTACAGTGTTTTCTATTTTTTTTGCTTTGCTGCTTCGTTTGTGAATTTTTTTTTAAAAAGAAAAAAGCCACTGTAGCTGGACGTTATAGACCATAATGGTCAGCTTTAGATTTTATTTCGGTTAATTAGCGGTAACTTGATTTCGTTAAGCTGGCCGTCCTGGTCTATAACGTCCCCTGAACGTTATGGACTATCACGTTTTTCTTACAAATCGAATTTTCACAAAATGCTTCATTATCTATATTTTTTTATTAATTTTTCTATTAATAAAAATTTCGGGAACAGAAGAGGAGAGATTTGGTGCACAATTTGAGAAAAGATTCGTCAGCGATTTGAGGAAAGATTCTTTACCTCGCTTATATTCTTTTCTTGTATTAATTTTTAGTTTCTATACTTTAAAGTTTAAATACTAAAGAAATGTATCGAAATTCTAGTGAACAATTCTTATTCGGTGCGTTTTGGTCTTATTTAGTTGAAGCATCAATAAAACAAAACAATATATATTCTGATTAATTAGTGATTTTTTTAGTTTAATTATTTTTTATTTGGTGCATAATCAAAGTGTCGACAAATAAATGGTTTAATGCATATTATTTGCACCGTTTATTTTCAGGTGTTCTTGTAAGAAAATTAACTCAAAATTTTACATTTTTTTTAGTATGGATTATTTTTGATAGAATAAAAGGAGTTATGATAGTTAAGAGACACTAAATTATGAGAAATGCATCCACCCTCATAAAGATTTCATATTTTATTGTTAACAATCAAATTTAAATTTTAAATTAAATTTTAGAATTTTTAAAACTGATATTTCAAAAAATAAAAATGGAGTTTCTTCCAAAATTGTTTTTTGTAGTACAACCAAAGGAAAAAAAAAAAATTTGAATCCTTATGGCACCTCTTAGGTATCGGACTGAGTACAATATGAGATGGCAAACTTCCAGCCGAGCAATTGGAATCTGGTGTTTATTTAGACATAGAAGATTATTTTTGAGATTCGTGTCACAGTTAAAGAACGGTCTGGATTCAGTAATGGAATGTGCCGTATCGAGGTGATTCGAATTCAAAAAAAGTACGGTGAGGCACAAAATAAATTGTATGTTATAAATGTACTACCGATGGACAAATATATCTGTCTAAATTGAATATTAAAAATGGGGTGAAATGCCAATAATGGTGCCTCTACTCAGCACTGGACATCTGATCTTCCTCGTGTGTTTATCCAGTTGTTAATATGAGGCCAGCTCTTCTGACTAATGGAGTTCAAAAAAATATAAGAGTAGGATTTGAGCACATAAGAAAAGAAAAAAGAAAAATATCACAAGATCGATCTACATTTATTTCAAAAATAAAATAACTTAAAATAAGGTGTGCAAATAAAACTATAAAGAGTTAGGAGAAAAAATGTTGTTACCCTTGATCAGCATCAAAAGAAAAAAAAACCCCATAAATTTACATATTTAATCAAAGTTATATTTTGAATAAAAGTTGGAGGTCAAACCACCTAATTATTTAATATTTTCAAGAGATTTTCTCATTCGGATTTTGAATCTGCGACCTCCCACACATATAACATTGACTTTGCTACTAAATTAAAAGTTGGTTCTGAAAAATTATGTAAAAAAAATATAAAGTGATTGCTCATAATATGCTCATAGCCCAGAAATAGATGCATCAACAAGCATCTCATTTTTTGGGTACTCTGGGTCAAATTAGAACTTTGATTTGATTATTCATAGGCTATCCATCTGTGGGCTTGAAACAAAAAAAGAAATTTTGTTGTTGCTATCGCACAAAAAAGAGGGGAGAGAAGAATCAGATTTTGGTCTCGTGACAAAGTCAATGTTTTCCATGTGGGAAGTCGCAGGTATGAAATTAGGACGGAAAAATTCTTTATAGAATTTAAATAATTGATCTCCAACTTTACTAAAAAAAAAAAAAAGGAAAAGAAGAGCTTCATTGAAGGATGGTATGTCTCAACTTTTAAACAACTATTTCTTCTAAGTTATGATAAATTTCAATGAAATATGGATTCCTGTATTTAGCAGAGGTTCCCATAACATTTAGTACCGCGATACCTTGTTCTGTTTGTTTCAGTATATAGGAGGAATTTCAAGTATGTCCCTCAATAACTTTGAAATTACATATTTTACTCTTTAAAATTCATAATATCATATTTACCCCTCTATATTTCAAACACTTACGAATTTATCCAATTTATTGCATTTTTTTTTTACTAAAACACATTTTAAATTTAAAGTACCCATTTATACTAATTAAAAAAAATAAAAAAATGTAGTGTGTTAACATTGACTTCCACTGAGAAACATATTTTGTGGAATTAAGATATGTCATAATCATATGATATAGTCTATTACAAAAGCAGTGAATTTATCCGAAGGGAATTTAAGAAAAAAAAAATCTAATGAAATAACCTCAGTCTGACCCAAGTTTGACATGATCATTGATCAATATGCATTCGCTAGTTCATTAACTTCACAAAATATATTTCTTGACATGGCTTTTGACAGAAATTTTATCTCTTTTTCTAAATGATGCCATCGAAATTTTGATCAAGAGGCTGTTCATAACAGAGGATAAAAGTATTTAATTCTCAAAAGATTTATTCCAGCGCTACATCAGCAAGCTGCTAGCATGTTAACCCAAAATTCAATATCAGAAGCTAATATTTGGTAAGTACAATTATGTACCTTTCCAAAGGTCTTTATTTAGAAATTTCAACTTGAACAATTTAAAAGATGTATACGGTATTGGAACGCCATTCACAATAATAACATTCCAACAAAGTTAGAATTCGATGTAATGTTCACAAATCTACAAAGCCCCTACTAGTACTATATTCTGAACTATAGTTTGGTAACTACTGGGAGTAAAAATCTGATGCTAACTTTAACCAAATTGCCACATTTTGGAAGCAGAACTGTACTGATCAGATACCCTGCATATAGAAAAGCCCGTCACAAGACCCCAACCATGCGCCTGAACTTTGACTTTGATCGAGCTGATGCCCGGCATAGCCTACAACAAAGAAAAGGTGCACACTTCTGAAAACTTCTATTAACTTTTTAATGCAAATCCATGGACTACCATATTCCCTTGTACATAAAACCAAACAACAATATGCCTAGTGCATGTACTACATAATACCAAGCTGGTACATCATTCAATATTTCCTTGCAATATTTGGGGGTGTAAACGGATTGGACATTATCCGTCCGTATCCGGATCCATATTCGGATTTTTGTGGATTCGGATATTTTGTTAAGGATAGTTTACAGATACGGATACGGATACGGATACGGATACGGATACGGATACAAATACAGATACGGATACGGATACGGATACGGATACGGTTTCAGAAGCAGAACTAGATAATTATCCGTATCCGTATTATTTTAGTTTTCGGATATCCGTTTGTGAGGATTCGGATATCTGTATTTTTGAATAACATGTTAATTTTATCACAATATTTAAATTAGGTATCGAATAATATCTGTATCCGTTTAATATCCGATCCGTATACACCCTAACAATACTACACTATGTTTGATGAAAAACATAATTATATAATTTTAAAGTGGAATAATTATATAATCCTACTAGCAAATTGTCAAGTTAAAATGCCAACCTTGAAAACCAGGCCATAAGACCGAATTACAACATGTCTGAGAAAACATCTCAGAAAATAAAAGTTTTCCCGTTTTGATGCTCCAAATCCTGCAATTCTCCCAATCCTCCCCACCTGATAAATTGCATCATTTTATATCGCCTTCTATTTTTTGTTCTTTTAATATTTTCAAAAGTAACTTCTTTTTCATTTATTCTGCTTAATATTTTCTACAATATTTAAAATGTTGTATACCATGACTCAAGTTGCATCTAAAGTTTGTGGACTACCATGTTGGCCATGGTAGTTTAGAGTTTAGGGTTTAGTTCTAGCATAAACCAAAGCAAACAATTTACACTTGAATAAAACCAGTTCTGTCCCTAAAAAAGTAACACAATACCAGAAAGCAGAAGCGTTTCAGATGGGTTGACCGCGAGTGGCAGATGATGGTGAGAGTTAACATGTCCCCCCCTGTAAGACTGGACAACATCTCTGAATCGAATATCAAATAGCTTGATCTGCATTTTATAAAGGTGGAAAAAGAAATAAAAAATAAAGAATAACAATATAGATGTTTAACTACAAGGCACTAGACCAACTGCAAAATGTCAAAATATTAATCAGTCTTCTTTTCCAAAATGAGATATAACACATCTTGCCCATATTTCATCATAAATGACAACCTCCTATATCCTTCTGAACTGAAATCAGCCTATTTTCTGCTTGTGTATTATTTTCAAGAAAATATCCAAATCACTCATCTTCATAACTACTTTTTTTAAATATTTGTGAGAAGTTTGGAATAGATACATGTTCGATATGGAGATTTACACCTATTGTGCATGATTATATATGTGTTCACATGAAGCATTTTCATCAGACAAGACAAATAGTTAAAATGCGACAATAAAAAGATTGACCCCCACCAGTTATACTATATTAATTGTCCATATCATGCCAGTTTGTACCTTCCCCACTTTCCCAAAGAACTTGGTGACTTTTGTTTAAATAAAAGAATAGGAAAGGATCTAACCGAACCATCCATTGAACTGGCTATGAAGTAATTTTCATCAGATGATAGAGAAACCATGCTGCACATATAATTTATTTCAGATTTCTCAGAAGAAGCCTCTTCAGAAAAGGATAAAAAGTACAAGAATATAGAAGCAATGTATTATCCCATTTGGCCCTAAAAAAACCATAGTACTCCATGCCCACACTACAAAGAACCCCATTTGCTATATCCTCGGTAATGATGCCAAAACTAACCCCATTTGCTCTTCTTCATGTGCATGGATGCAATCGCCAGAGATATTCACGAGTTAACACAGATAAAATAATAACTGAAGGAATATTGTTTCTATACCTACAGACTTCAGAAGTCATATGCACACGACTGCCATATCTGAGTCCTTGAACAACCTATTGATGAACAAAAGGATCAAATTGTACAAATAAATAATTCTGATATTATAATATTGATTTAGTTCAACCAGAAACTGTTCAAACAAAAAACAGCCAAACAGTAGTTCGGAGTAACTTTATTTTAACAGTATCATGAAGCATACAATTTGTAACACATGATTCGAACTTGATAATGTACCTGAGGTCTTATAAAATTACTTCTCTCTCTCCTAATCACATGTAAGCTCGTCATGTGAGAATTTGGGGTGGCACTAGACCAATCAGAGGCCTCTGTATTACCAGAAATCTGCTTTTGTCGTGTGTCAAAACTCAATATTGACCCATTTCTCAAACCGCATAGTACAACATTTCCCTGAAAAATAATAACAAATATTATTTATGTAATCAAAAGATTTTTAACAAATCATAAATGGGAAGGGAACACCCAAATTAATAAATATTACCGAAGAAAAAAATTGCAGTGATAAAACATCACTTTCAGTGCAAGCTATCCACACTGTAGATCTGGCTTCCAAGTCGAGTAAAGCTGTCCCCATACTAGTTCCTACACATAATTTCAAATTTGTCCAGGCCAGAGCAATAAGATAATAAATCATCTTTGAGTGAGGCTATGGTAATATGCATATTACACAGCGGTCTATGCTATGGATTCTTCTCTTTGTTTTTAAAGTTCAAAAAGTTCATCTGAACTGTTCAACATGATTTTCATAAGAAAATGTACTTACATACCAAATTTTTATATTTTTTAGAATTCTTTTTGTATTTTTTTAGATAGGTAAAAAACCACTGCTTTTGGATGGTCCGGAATTTTCAAATCAAGGCTTTTTCTACCTAACTAGAAATAAAGTAAAAAAAGTTCTAAAAAAGGGTAAAATGGTACGCAAGTACATTTTCATATGAAAATCATGTTGAACAGTTCAGATGAACTTTTTGAACTTTAAAAACAAAGAGTCCATAGCATAGACCGCTGTGTAATATGCATATTACCATAGCCTCACTCAACATCTTTTGCCAACATTGTGTAGCTTTGTCTAAGAACCATATAATGATGTACCTCCTATTTCCCCAATATAGAGTTCTTAAACAAATATACCTTCATGGCCTACATTTAGTCATATTTCATTTTTCTATCATAGTGTCTCTTGGCATTCATTACAATATAGATAATATCACGAATCAGGAAAAATAAAAGAAAGAAGAAATGAAATAACCTAATGCAACATAGGTTCCGGAAGAGTTGCAATTGAAAGTCCACACAGTAGCATTCGTTTGAAAAAGGCATTGAGCGGCTGAGCCCAGTGTAAGATTTGCCTTTAAGGAGTAGAGTGTACCTTTAGATTCGCCCGATCCGGCAGTTGTGACCATGTTAATTGTTGTCAAGGAACACAAGACATAATTATTGAGAAATGTTTCCTATATCCCTCCTCTATTGGAAAGTACCCTGTTTCCCTTCATCTATCTCAGTAGATAAGAGTAACTTATTGACAAGGTATCAGATTTTTTTGGATATGCTTTCCAATTTCCCAGGGGAATCCAACACACATTTGTTTCTCCAGGAGTTAATGTGATATTTGGAGGTTTAAAAGGGCACCATGACATCTCCCTCCAATTAATAATAATATTAAGCAGCATTTTGCAACGAGCAACGCACCCTTGAAGTACCCCTCAATCTTTTATCCCCTCTGAAGCCCAGATGGAGTTGAAACTGAGTCATCTTTTTCTTAATTTAGTAGAGAGCAGGCTAGGATACAATACATGACCACTCAAACCACCACTTTGTTTCACGCATGAAACACGAGATGGAAACATCAGATTTCGACATAATGAAAGGGATGGACTTGTCAAGTGGGGAAAATCGGAGACTTCATTCTGCGGACGCGGGGACCACACTGATTCTACATCAAGATGGGGTTCCTCAGCATTATCTACCTGAAAAAAACTATAAAACAAAAGTGTAAGGTCACTAAGTCAGTAACCTAAGAAATCAAATTAAACATATCAATTCTATCTCAAAATAAATGTTGAATAATGTCAGCCAGTACACCACCTAAACAGACATCCGGAAGTATTTCAGTGTCCTGTCTAATATAACATCAAAGAGGGGGGAAAGGAGGGAAAAAAAAACCTTGCTTACCTTAAACAATCATTGTGTCTGCTAGCTGCCAAAAGTAATGCATTTCTAGTACCAGTTTCTGTATGTAATTGAATGCAAATTCTTTCAATTGCACGGTACACATGTTTTGTACTCTCAAACTTCCATACCTGTAATAGACAAAGGCATGCAAGATTTCGTTTAAAACTTATTGATGTTCACAGTTCAGTTGAATTGAGATTCGGCATTTCTTGATATGAATTCAATAACAAATTTATAAGTAATTAGCCAAAGAGAAAAATCAGTCTGAATTAGCCAACTCAGGTCGGTTTCGGCAAAGGCTTAACTCTGGGATAAGACATGGTAGATTCAACCTGCTAAATATTTATCTAAGCCTGAGTTTGATCCAAGTCTGCCTAATCTGAGAATGTCAGTCAAAATTGGTAAAATGCTTAAGTTGAATGGCCCTGTTAGCAGTTTTATAACAATGAAGGATGCGTACATTTGGGTTTTAGGTGCATAAGTTTTTCAAAACAAACAAAAACATACAACCGACAAACAGTAAAATAAAAAATTAGGGTTGTCTAACATGTCCCAGTATTCTAAAATTTTATGTGTGCATATTTCCATTTTTTTTGAAACACTTCCTTGAACCTTTTTTTTTTTTTTTTTTTCTAATACACCAACAATATTTATTTATATAAGAAGAGGTGCATGAGTTGCTGCGATAACCATCCTATGCAGAAAACCCACATCAGATCATAAGTTCCAGAACCATGACAAAAATAGTGCAATATACTAGTGCATCTACACACACACACAGAGTACTATATCTAAAAACAATGTGTTAAGTAGACAAAAACAGGCTTTGCAACATGCATAGTGAAATGATTATAACATTGCAAATACAAAATACGTTTCTCAATTCTATAATCAAAATACTAATTCACCAGGAAAAAGAACCAAAAAAAGGAAGAACTTTGCAATATGCATATCGAAATGATGATAACATTGCAAATGCCAAAATGTTTTATAATTCTACAATCAAAATAGTAATTCAGCAGGAAATAGAACCAATCTTGAAAGAAATTAAGAGATGACAAACATACTGTAGGCTGAGAAGCTTGAATTTCTTCATAATGCTTATGAAAGTGATATCTTCTTGAGTTGAATAAGATATCTCTTCCTTGAATTTCTCTTAAACCAAGGAGGTGGCTGATTTTCATCCTTTTGCCCTTTCTAATCACCTGAATTTCACTTTCCTGAAATGTGCAAAAGTTTCTATAAGAGTTCTTTTACATATATAAACACAAAAATTTCATATCCAAAGAATTTTGAAGAATCTTCAAGGTTCTTACAGAGATGTCATAATCAAATAGGAAGCTTATATTGCATATATAAATTATACTTGGTTTTAAAACGTACTTCTGCTACCAAGAGTCAGCACACTAAAAATACTTAAGAGACAAAAAGTAGCAAACTATAATTTGTGCAGTGGATGGGCTTAATAGTTAATTCTCCCCTTCTTGAAATTGAATACCAGCATATTACCATCTCAGTAATGTCTGGTATCATACTTACTGTTATCGTATCAAGAAGCAACTTCTATGTACTATTAAAGAAAGTTTACGGGTTTATACTTTAAAACAGTAGAGCACCTAGTGTGCGAAAATATACTAAAACCAGAGAAAGTGAGAGCGCGATAAACCTTTAGGCGGTGGTATTGTCTAAAGAGAAGAAAGAGACTCGAATTGAACTGAACTGAGGTGGGGCCGTGGGGGTCCCTTGGTCTCTTCTTGTAGGCCGCCTCTCTCCTGCTGTGTCCAGTCAAGATAGCCTCTTCTTCTTCTTGTTTTTATTTTGGGTTAACACTTTCTTTCTCTTTCCTGTTATGGCGCGTTGTGTTTTTAGTGGGCCGTGATCTGGGCTCTTATCTGTGACTAATTTGCATAAATCATTCTTTTCAATCGTCCAGTCAATTGTTAAGGACTCAAAGTAGGTATGAACCTTTTTTTTTTTTTTTTTTATAACATGCTTAACAGCAAACTTGCTTCGACCCATTTCTTTGGTGAAATGCTTAACAGCTATATTTCTTTTAACAGTTTGATAGTTAAAATGCATTATCCCGTAATAAATTGTAGTATTAGTTTAATAAATGCAAATCTTCGTACTAAATCTAGTTGAAGCTAATTATTAAAATATACAATTTACAAAATAGGAAACATATAACAAACCCAGTGCTTGTAGATATTCCGTTCAAATAGAAAATAATTGCAATGGACAAAATAAAAATATATCAATTTTATGCTCCATTATTTTCAACAGTTCAGTTAGTAAAAAGTAGCTAGAAATACATGTGATATCTGAATTTATCAATTTCTACAAATCAAAATATTCATGCATAACATATTCGATAGATTCATTCTGAGTTGGTCCAATCTTAACTTGAACTTACAAGCAGGTGATTTGCTTCTTAATTGTAAGCTAGATTTGTTTGTTTTGCAACAATCCACTGGAACAATTCTACTATTTGCCAAACAGCGGCCATACAATTACATGAGAATTTAATTACATGTGTGCACCTTTTACATTTTGGAAATAAAAAGGTGCACTTCTGGAACTCGTATACAACGCTAGATACAATAGATTGCCAAGAAACAAACAAGAAAATGAATTATCTACACTCCATTTTTCTGTGCATAAACCACAAATCCCACTAATAACATTGTTCTTCCTTCTTTTTCTTTTTCTTGTAGTTCTCTAGCATCTCTTGCCTCTCACGAGGAGAAGCAGAGAGCACCCATTTGCTAAACTCAATCTCTCTCATTCCCATGAAGGAAGCGACACGACTGAACTCTTTTCTTTTCCTCTCTTCTCGCCCAGCTGGAAGCCTAATTTGGTGGCTTTCTTTAGCAGTATTACTAGAACCATCAACTTCATGACCATTATCTTCAGTTTTTGTTATCCCCATATTTACAACATCTTCATTTCTATGAGCATAAACGATGTCTGCAATAACACATAATAAAACCAATTAGAAAAAAATAATAAGGTTATTTTGACAGCATTTGATTTTACAGCTTTAAAAACTTTACAAGACTTTATTTCCGTGGTGATACACATAAAGTTCTTATCTTCTATGTTGCAATTTTGAAGCCTTTTATGCTAGTAGGTATGGAGAGCAGGTGTTGAGGAATGGTGTGATCACTACAAAAGAACAATAAATATATTGCATGTTGTAATGGTTATAATATATAGAATAACTATACCCAAATCCTTGAGGTTGGTGTGATCACGAGCACAGGCTTCATTATCCATATTGGAACTTGCCACCACTGCACCACTTGTACCACTCTTATCTACCATGGAACCAATTTGTACTAACTTCGGAGAGGTATTATTCCCTTGTTTTTTGTGCATTTCAATGATCTCACTTGTGAAAAGCTTGTCGGTCACGAAACAAATTGGAGATGCCAAATAACTCCCCTTGGAATTTCTTCTTATCCTATAAAAGGAACAGTATATGCATGATAATTCTTTTCCAGCTACTTTATGCGGCAAGAAACATCAATGATTCACTATACTTAGCAACCACCAGTAATACCGATTACCAGACTACAAACTATAGTTGTACCCAACCAAACCAGAACTCGTACCAGTTCTGCTCAAGTCAGTAAATCAACTGACAGCACAATATTCCTTGTCAGAGACATCAAACATAAAGTATGGTTCCTATATGTTACCACTAAAAAACTGCTGGTAGATAGGTGTTGGTTATCCTTTAATAAGATGTATACCTTAGCACCTTCAAAGTACCACTTCTCCATCTTCCCTGAAACTGCAATATTAGACAACTGTTGTTTGTAAATTTGTCTTGTATATACTAGTTCTTCAAGTGAACCAGCCGCTAGAAGACGAAAAACCATGACATGACGTTTTTGGTCATACCGGAATGACCGATCTTGGGCTTGTAAATCCTGTGCAGGGTTCCAGCTTGGGTCAAATATCACAGCCCTGTTTGTACTCACCAGGTTTACACCCAGGCTGCCGGCCCGGGTTGATATTAGAAAAACCTGAGAAGTGGTCAACAAAAGGATGTTGATATATATACATAGGGTTGTGATGGACAGGTGTGAAGCCACAAAACATTTTAAAATGGGGCAAAACATATGCTAATTTTAAAAGTATGACATAGTTATACATTTATTTTCAATTACAAGCATAACTATTGCATTTATACATGGCTCATCTCTGGTGATTAATAACCTTAATTTTCTTGCATATTTTTTTAGAGGATTGTTCAAATGCCTCATGTCTTTCATGCTTCATCGTGCCTCACATTTATCTCCATTTTCAAAGTCCAAACAGTCCATCTAAACCGCTTAACATGATCTCTATATTAAAATATGCTTGGAGACCAAATTTTATTTTTTTAGGAAAAAATTTAATATTTTTTTAGATAGATATAAAATCACTGTTTTTGGATGGTCCAGAGACTGATTTTTTTTCATACATACTTCTTTATCATTGTATATAACTTTTCTCCAAATACACTAAAAGTAAACAACCTGTTTGCTAGGGCTCTTATTGAACTCATCAATGAGGTCTTGACAAGTGTTCATCGGGGTGGAACCATCAAAGCGTGAAAAGCAGTAGCCCTTCCGTATTAGAAACTTCTGTAGTATATCAACCATTCTTTAATTAAAATAGTATAATGGTTAAGGTAGATTTCATATCTTTGGGAAGCTGTTCAATGTTGAGTTCAATTAGCAAGAACCCCAAAATATATGCAATTGGTAAAAGAGAAACAAAAATGTTCCTTGAAGCCAAATCAGGAGAGAAATACTTACCAAAAAAAAACACGAATCTAAATGCAGCGTGAGCAGTTGTTGAGGGATCAAAAGGGTAATTAACTGGAATAGGTGGCATATGCAAATAATCCATTACAAATTACAAAATGCTCTTAAAAGTGGTCGTTTATCTCCAAGTCACAATCTTAGTCCCAATGTATAAAGGTTTTGAATTTTGTGATCCAGAAATATAACAATTTGTACCCATTTGGTTTTTCCTACCATCATGCCTCTATTCAAATAGTTGTTGAAAGATATAGTCAGCACAGATGGGGAATAACCCTTCATTGATTTAAAGATATATGATATCAAAAACACACACTTTGTTGACTTTGGTATTCAACCACCTTCTGGATAAAAATGGTAGACGGGATCAAAATCAGAATGCAAAGATCAAAACAGGAACTTTGGAGCCAAAACAGGAAAAAAATGATAACTTAAGGGGTTTGCTGTGCAATGTACCAAAGAAAGGAGAATTAAAACAGGAAAAAAAAAAAATACTTGCCTGACAGAATAGCTGAAGAGAAGAATTTTGTACCACAGTGCTCTGTATCACTGAGTCCCATGAAACTCTCGTTCCTGCCACTGCTGCCGACCAAGTCCAGGTCAGTGCCAAAGACAGCTGATGCCAGCTCAGCATCTTTTTTCTGCTTCTCTGCTTCTTCTTTTGGATTTGGCTTTATCAATTCCAGATGATTGCTAATCTTAAAGAAGATAAAAAGAAAAGCAGGCTTTAAGTAAAGGCATCAAACTGGTATGGTTCCCTGGCTGTAAGTGAAAATGGTGCCCCTCTAAACTACCAGCTATTTTTGTTGAACAAAAAGAGGAAAAAAGAACTTGTGTCAAACCAAACCTGTCAGCACATCTGAGGTGGTTTTAATTTTGGGTTAGCTTGTTTTCATTGGCTCATCTGAGGTATTAGACCAGTTGAATTTTGGTTCAAGGATTATACAGTTAAATTTCAATTATCGAGACTGCCTTCAGGTTTGAGTCAGGTTTGGTCTGGTTTTTTATTAATTTCCATATAAATTTAACAATATATAGTGATTGAGCTGCTTTCAAGTTAAATAATTCTTGGCATGATATTGATTCTTAGATTCTAAACAAGTACAATAAGTATTACCTTTTAAGCTTCATTGTCTTCATTTTAATATTGCTAATTTGCTATCTAATTGCTTCCTGCTGTTGTTTGATAGAGAATGGGAGGTTCTGCAAATATCTCTATTTATTTGTCAAAGAATGCCGTTAATTAATTCACTCGATCAATTGGTCAAGACTCAAGCATCACAAACAAAATCCACAACAAAAGGAAAAAAAATAATAATAATTGGAACGGGATTCTTATTAATCAGATAAAAAGCAGCTTTATACTCCCTTGCATAGGAAAATAATTGAAACTGTAAAACTCATTTCAATAATCATCAAACTTGGAATATATAGAGAGTACATATTACATAGAGGTTCCTAAACTATTCTCTAATTACTCTTTTACCAAAATACCCTTGATACAATCCTAATTCTCAACGCTCTCCCTCAAGATGGGCGAAAGATATTTATTAAGCCCATCTTGTCACATAATCTAGAAAAACCTAAAGAGCTAAGACCTTTTGTGAGACAATCCGCCACTTGATTCTCAGTTGGAACGTGATTTAGCTTCAGTATTCCACTATTTAGCTTTTCTTCGATGAAGAACCTATCAATCTCAATGTGCTTGGTTCTGTCATTCTGCACCGGGTTATTGGCAATGCTGATTGCCGACTTATTATCGCACCATAGCTTAATGTGAGCCCCTTGATCCATCTTCAACTCCACCAGGAGAGCCTTCAACCACAACAACTCAGAAACTCCCAAGGCCATTGCCCTGTACTCAGCCTCAACGGTAAACCGTGCCATTACCGATTGTTTTTTGCTCTTCCAAGAGACTAAGTTACCTCCTACAAAGATGCAATATCCTGAGGTAGACCTCATATCATCAGCGCAACTAGCCCAATCAGAATCACAGTAGCCCTCAATGTCTAGATGACCATTATTCTTGAATAACAACCCCTTTCCTGGAGCACTCTTCAGATATCTCAGAATCTGATAAATTGCGTTCATATGACCCTTCCTTGGATCATGCATATAACGACTCACCACGCTTACTGCAAATGAGATATCAGGACGAGTGTAACTCAAATAAATCAATCGACCTACTAACTTGTGATATCTCTCCCGATCAACTGGCTCTCCAGCATCTGCACTTAACTTGTGCCTCTGATCAATTGGAGTAACTGCAGGCCTACATCCCAGCATGCCTGTTTTTGTGAGCAAGTCTAACACATACTTCCTTTGAGATAACACAATCCCCTCTGCTCCACGAGCCACCTCAATCCCAAGGAAATATCTGAGCAAACCAAGGTCCTTCACCTCAAATTCTTTGCCCAATCTCACTTTCAGCTGAGCAATCTCTTCCTCATCATCACCAGTGACAATCATATCATCAACATAAATAGCAAGTATAGTAATATGACAACCATGTTGTCGAAAAAACACCGTGTGGTCGGCATTGATCTGCTGATATCCCATGCCTACCATAGCTCTCCTGAACCTATCAAACCAAGTTCGAGGAGACTGTTTCAATCCATACAAGGACTTCCTCAGTCTACATACCTTGCCTACTGTTTGGTTTGTGCTAAAACCTGGGGGTATCTCCATATACACCTCCTCCAGCAGATCCCCATGAAGAAACGCATTCTTCACATCGAGCTGGTGTAATTTCCATCCACCATTCACAGCAAGAGAAACAAGTGTCCTGACTGTGCTCATCTTCGCTACTGGTGCAAATGTCTCATCATAGTCAATGTCATACGTCTGACTGTACCCTTTGGCCACCAATCGTGCCTTGTAGCGATCAACTTTCCCTTCTGGAGTCTGCTTTACTGTGAAGGCCCATTTGCACCCGACTACCTTTTTGCCTACTGGTAGCGGCACTATTTGCCATGTCCTATTCTTATCGAGGGCACCAAGTTCCTCCCGCATGGCAGCCTTCCACTTTGGGTCCTCTTTGGCTTCCTGCCAACACTTGGGTATAGAAACCGTATCCAGAGATGCAATGAATGCTCCATACACAGGTGATATGTTAGAATATGAGACAAATTGAGCAATATCATGTGGAAAACCATATCGATCAGGGGGATTTCCCGCATTGCTACAAGAAGTCCTCATCAATACTGTGTTAGAAGAAGAGTGAGGAATCATACCACCCGAATCAAAGGGACTTTGATGCACACCAATCTTAGTCTGGATAGGACCATCATCCTGCTTACCCTCATCAATCTCAGTCGGCACAAGCATAGGACCCTCATTCTGTTTGCTCCTCCTCTGATACACTCTCAACTCCTCCTGATTATGATTCTCCTCCTTGTGTACACTCTCATTTTGCTGAACCTCATTCTGCTTGCTCCTCCTCTGGTACACTCTTAACTCCCCCTGAGTCTTATTCTCCTCTTCTTGGTCGAAATCTTCCGACTCATGCTCATCTGACTCTCCTATAGGACAAGGGCACTGAATAAATCCCACATTTACTAACATTTCACCATCACTATTCTCCCCAGTATTAGACGAGTCATCAAAAGGTGAGGTCACATTTAAGGAGTAATACGATTCTAGCTCTCGGAAGGTAACATCCATGCTTACAAACAACCTCCTTTCTACTGGACTCCAGCAAACATATCCTTTCTGAGTGACAGAATAGCCCACAAAGACACACTTCACAGCTCTGGGATCCAGTTTTCTCACTGTTGGCCTATTGTCCTTCACAAAACACACACATCCAAAGACTTTTAAGGGAAGAATGCACTCGTTCTCTCCCTTCAACATCTTATATGGAGTCTGCCACTCCAACACTCTAGAGGGCATTCTGTTGATCAAGTATACAGCTGTCAAGATCGCTTGTCCCCACAAATGCTTCGGAACATGCATTGAAATCATCATGCATCGGGCTACCTCCAACAGGTGTCTATTCTTCCTCTCTGCCACCCCATTTTGTGCTAGTGTATAAAGACATGTCGTCTGATATTGTATCCCATGAGTTGACAAATACTCCTCAAATGCCTTGTTTGTATACTCGATCTCATTATCAGACCTCAGTACCTTCACCACTGCATCATACTGAGTCTGAACTGCCTTATGAAAATCCTTAAAACAAGTAAGCACATCACTCTTGTTTTTCATCAAATACACCCAAGTAACACGAGTATAACAGTCAATGAAGGTCACAAAAAATTTATAACCATTCATCGCAGTTATTGAGCAAGGCCCACATATATCCGAGTGTATCAAATCAAAGGCGTGAGAACTCCTACTACCTGAGCTTACATAAGAACTTCTTATATACTTTCCAAACTCACACGCATCACACACAAGTTTCTGTTTGTCAGCTTTCTCATACATTAATGGGTACAAACGGTCTAATAAGCTGAAGGAAGAGTGCCCCATGCGCTGGTGATACAGAAACAACTCATCCTCCACACTTCTACCTAGTCCTCTTGCCTCCTGACTCGGGTTCGATGCCGCCAAGGCCAATTGCATCAACAGTGTTTGTTGTGGTTGTGTTCCTGACGTCGACACTAACGATGAAACCTCCGCCTGCTTCATGAACCTCTCTAACACCTTCATATCCTTCTCATCTAACTTTTTGAAAATCTTATTCATCCTTTCAACCCGCGCTTACTCCCACAATGATAGCACAAGTTACAATCCTTCTCACAACTCACAAAAATACATCAAACAACACAAACACAAAGTCAATTGCTGAAATCACTGTTAACGGGTATTAACGGGTACTGTAGCACGCCCGTTACTGTAGCAGATCAACTATTCGTGGTTACTGTAGTGTTTCCTCTTCAAAACTGGACATCTCCTGTCCTTGAGATCCTTGGTGTCCAGATCTGTTCCTGGACCGAACTAGGGCTGCCCATCAGACTTCTCCCATCACAGGACTGTGGGGAAAGACCCCCCCACACGGGCGAGAGAGAGAGAGAAGACCTTCTTTCTGGTGTGTGCTGGCGGAAGGAAAGAAAGAGGCGGAGCGGACCCGTTGGCGGACTGTTGGCGGAGTGCCCTCTTCTCCTTTTTTTGGAGTAAGTAGATTGGACAGAACGGAGCGAAATGGGGCGGCAGAAAGTACATATTATATTACTGTAATAGAGGTCCTAAACTATTCTCTAATTACTCTTTTACCAAAATGCCCTTCATATATTCTTAATTTTCAACAAAAATGTACCCAGATAAAAAAAAAATACAAGTGCCTCAGAATTCAGCTACGAATGACATCAAGAAAATATCAACTAGGCTTACTAGTTAACATCTGTTGGTGCCTTGTAAAGTTTAAGAACACAAATTGGGAAATGGCTAGCATGCTACGCGTAGCACAGAGGGTCTCCGTGCTACGGCTCAATATTTGAGTTTTCAAAATCTTAACAGTTGATCCGAACCGTTCAAAATGATCTCCACATGAATATGTAATTGCAAGCCAAATTTTACATTTTTTAGAATTTTTTTACTATTTTTTTAGATAGGTAGAAAATCACTTGATCTGAAAAATTCTGTACCATTCATATCAAGTGATTTTCTACCTATCTAAAAAATAGTAAAAAAATTCTAAAAAAAATTAAAATTTGGTTTGCAAGTACATATTCATATGGATATCATGTTAAACGGTTCGGATCGACCGTTAGGATTTTGAAAACTCAAATATTGAGCCGTAGCACGGAGGCCCTATATGCTATGTGTAGCACCGTAGCCATTTCCCACAAATTGACTTTGCTACAACATCAACATTTTAATGGAGGTGCCTTCTTCCTGAAATCCCCAACATATCCAATTCATGAGAAATTAATTCATACACAGAAGATAATATATTTTTTTACCTACTTTTGCTGAAAGTTGTAGTTACTGGGGAAAACTGTAACATTTAAATTTACCTTTTCAAAAGCAGCTCTTTGTTTCAAGGAAACAATGGCTGATTAAGGAGGCCAACATTTTCTGGAAATCCCATAATCAAATTAAGGTTTTGCAGTGCTTGACCCGAAGCACCTTTAACCAAATTATCAATCTATAACACAATAAAAACCATTATTATCATACTATTTTTTTTAGTAAGTTCTAAAAATATATTTATTAACTGGAGAAGAAAGCATACCACAGAAATTATAATAGCCCTCCCAGGAATTCGATCTTCAAAAACATTCATCCAACAATAATTAGACCCTCTGACAAGTCTAGTGTGTGGCACCACACCTTTTGCTAGAACCTTCACAAAATCCTCATTCTAATATGCAAAGAACAAACCATGGCTGAGTGTTTATTATTAAAACCGAAATTTTTAAATGTAGCACAGGCCAGAAAAAAATATACCAAAACGGCACCGTTTGGCAGGAATTTCAGATTTAGCACGGCCGCAGATCGGCTGAGCGGCCCCATTTACTGGGGACCGCAGATTGGCTGAGCGGCCCCTGATATGGGGCCGCAGATTGGCTGAGCGGCCCCATTTTTTTTTTTTTTTTTTTTTAAGATTTGAGAGACAATATGAATGAAATTGAACCATAAAAATTCAAATTTTGTTTTTAATATTTGTTAGATTACTTTTTTTGATGTATCCCAATTTTTTTTAATTAATACTAAAATACGCTAAATTACTTGAAATTATATTGATTTATGCTGAATTACACTAAATTAATTGAAATTACAATAATTATGTAGAATTATGCTTAAATACGGTAAATTACGCTAAATTACGTATGAATGAGGCCTATTTTGTGGCATCTTTCATAAATCATAAAAAATAGTAAAAAAAATTCCAAAAATAATAAAAATTGGTATTCTACAAGTTCATTACATAACTAATTTACTGAGTTACGTAGATTGGAGAATAGAAATGAAAATCTTAATCGGAAACTTCAACTGAAGTTTTGAGGCCCTTCCCTTTGTTTTTTGGCGATTCTGAATTTGAAAATCCGGCATAACAAGTTCGACGCATGCGCATTTTCACAAGCTTTCCGAAAAGTGGTCATTTGCTGAAATCGGACACTCGAGCGCCGTTTTATGGTCGTTTAAAGTTTCGTCGTCGTTTTTCGCCTTCTCAGTGAAGATATCATCCCAATTCATACGTAATTTAGCGTATTTTAGTATAATTCTACATAATTATTGTAATTTCAATTAATTTAGTGTAATTCAGCATAAATCAATATAATTTCAAGTAATTTAGCGTATTTTAGTATTAATTAAAAAAAATTGGGATACATCAAAAAAAGTAATCTAACAAATATTAAAAACAAAATTTGAATTTTTATGGTTCAATTTCATTCATATTGTCTCTCAAATCTTAAAAAAAAAAAAAAAAAAAAAAAATGGGGCCGCTCAGCCAATCTGCGGTCCCCAGTAAATGAGGCCGCTCAGCCGATCTGCGGCCGTGCTAAATCTGGAATTCCTGCCAAACGGTGCCGTTTTGGTATATTTTTTTCTGGCTTGTGCTACATTTAAAAATTTCGGTTATTAAAATGCTATTGTTTGAATATCTGCTAATTGTTTTTCTGTGCCTCATGCTTTTTATATCAAATAAATTATCAAACTAGAGTGTAAGTGCAAGCAGTAAGGGTAAATTAATAGGGCCCTTTTAGAGAAAAGAGAAGAGAGGCAATTTTCTTTTTCAAAGGTATACAACAAAATTTAAATCTTCTTTAGGAGCTATGCAGCAAATATATTTGAATTCTGTTAAGTAAACAGCAATAAGCTGGCATATCTTATTTCAGATATAGATTTATCCTAATTGTTCTCATAAATTAGTAAGAAAAAAAATATTAAAATTGAGTACCTGAGTGATCTGGCTTGGTCCATGGACCAGTCAATTTGTCCAGCAGGCCCAGCTGGCAGTGGTCCAGAAGCTGGTATATTTGAGTTGCTGTAATGGAGAACTCCAGTTGCTGTAAGTACTTGGTCTGTAAATCTAGTTGATGCGATTATGAAGTAATCCTTTGGTGGCTGGTTTAGGGTTACTAGAACGGCCAGTGACTGACCCACATGTAAGTCTAGAGAGTCATATGACTTTTGAAGTGTGTGGGCCCCTTCTACCTCAATTAATTTGAGAGAATGGCCTTGGATTCTGAAATTAATGGAGGTCTCCAATCCGACGTTAGAAATCCTAAAGAGGTATGTTTTCCCCGAAATAACCAAAAATATAATATCTTAAGTTACTGGACCAAGAGTAATACTGCCATTAGTAATGCTGAACTGGTACTACTGGTTAGATTAAATTAAGATTAAAAAAAAAATCATAAATAAATTATATCAATCCAGAGCAAAGGTAGTAAGCAACTAATTAATACCACAATACATAATTAAAATAAATTATTAGATGGAGAAGTATCATTCTATAGAGTACCTTGATCTCCATTGAAGGAAGTTGATTGAGCTCCATTTATTAGAAGCCAATCAGGGAAAGGAAGAGAACTTCCCGAGTCCAAAATTTGCCTCAATGTCTAAAAAAAGCCGACAGTTCAGGTTCCATCAACTGTTCAATAAAAATCTTAAACAAGGAAAGAAGAACAAACATTCCAAACTTGATTTACCTTGTGTCCTGCTTTGTACCAGTCACCAACCAACAATGTGAAGTCACCATCTGGCTATGGCACTGGTATGGCGAGCCGATGGTACACATTAAGTGCACCAAAACCGCCTGATGCTCTATGCATGCCAACTGTAGGAAGTATGTGAACGAGCCTATTTGATCCTTGGTTTGAAAGTTGTACATGTAGTTTGAATTTGGTGCGATTGGGAACGTCGGTTTTTGCCGATTTTAGGGCTGGAAGGTGATTTTGATCAAATTCTCGTGATTTAATTGTTGTTTTGAGCTCAAATTTTATCTGTGGAATCGTGTAGACCCCTATATTGTTTGTATTCAATTTTAGGTGAAAAAGAGTTTCACATCAATTTGTTCTCGGATTGGCTCGGGTCAGTGATTATCACCATGATTTTCACCATTTTAATCGATTTTCTTTCAAATTGAGTTTGCAAACATCTTAAACCTACTTCAGAGATCGTGTTTGTATGAATTTCAATCAAAGTTTGTAGCTGGAATGAGGTTGAAGACCCATAACAGTGGTTTGGTCTTAGTATAAGCCATCTTAATTTAAAATTTCATATGTCCAAATGGATGTTCTAGTTCAATTCAAGTTTGTTTATAACATGTTGACAAGTTGCTTTAGAGGTTTAGAAGTTTATTTTGCATTGTTTGAACCTGTTATGTGTTTATTTTGAAAAGTGAATTTATCAAGGGTTTTGTACTTAGCAATTTTTTGTTTTATTCAATTTCCAACTCTTTTTAAATGGATTTTTTTTTACTTATTTGATTTTCTTTTTATATTTTGCTTTTGGTTTTAGATTATAGACATGTTAAACTGTATCCAGGAAATCTTTTTTGTCCTTTTACTATTTTACCCCTGTATTTTATTTAATCTTTAAAACAGCAACTCATTCCTTTTTCACAGGGGTATGTAAATTCATGTCATAACATGATCTAAACACCTGCAAAATTTCAAGTTTTATTTCAAAGCCTAACTATATTTTTGGATTTATTTTGTAAGATGTTGTTTTATAAAACAAAACAAAAAAAATTTGTGCAGTTTTGATATTTTGATTAGGGAACTTCAAAAATAGCTAATAAATCATAGGAAAATGCTATAAATGAAAATTTTGGCCTTAATGTGTTTGTTTTTGAGTCATCTATTGAACTATAAAATGGATTTTTCATTTGGTTTTCAGGTCAGTCTGCACTGGCTGATTTGTTAGAATAGGTTATTTTGGGGTTTTCCAGTGCCAATGTCATACCAGTGTCATTTGTGCTTAATATCAGTGCTGATGCCATGCATGCCAGGGTACCAGGGACTAATTGACACTGATTACAACATAGTGTGGAGATTGGTTCATGACAGGACAAGGTTCAAATGGGCTCAGGTCACTGTTTACCATACCAGAACAAAAGAGACAAGATCAAAGCCATGGAAAATCACTCAATTAAAGATCAAAGAAGAAGGTTAAACTGTCAGAACCAAGGTTTTTTGCAGGGAGGTCCCTGGATTTTTATTATTCACAAATTCATGATCTTTTTACTATTTTAAACAGGGTTGCGCCAAAATGTATATTGGGCCGAGATCTGAGGCCCAGATTTCATCAACTTTCGCACTGGTACTGATTCGCTTTATTTATTTAGCGGGCCGCTGACAGGTGGACCTCTTCCAAGTTAGTGACTGTTGATTTAATATAGCACTTGGAATTCAAATGCCTTGCGCCAAGATTTGTGCAGCTTCAAACTTCTTTCTCACTCCATAATCAAACAACTCCCCTCGCATCAATATTCGTGCGAGCCAGATGACGCCTTGTTGGGGTCTCCTTCCCGGCTTTTGACTGGTGACTCCGGTCGATTCCGGTCACCTCCGGTCGAGGGGTTGCCGAGTTCCTGAGTGCGATGGAGAGGTTGTTGGCGGTTGACGGCATTTTGCGGCAGCAGTGGGCGGCAGAGCCCCAAATTTAGGGTTTTTTAAGATTTCTCTCGGTTTTCTTCTATCTCCTTCATCATTTTCTTGATCTCCTTCACAGTTGTGCTTAGTACGACATGGGGAATTTGATTTCGAGCTTGATTTTGTAGCAAGGGGCTTACAGGTGAGGTTTCAGTTCTGACAGCAATTTGAGCGTGGTTTTAGCTGGTTTTTCTTTGAGTTAGGTGATCTTAGGCATGATCTTGGGTTGGGGGTCGTTATTTAATGCTTCTCCATTGATTTTGTACTTTATCGGGTGATCAAGCTCATGGGTTTTAGGTGTAAGGCTTGAAGATAGCCACTGTCACTGCATAACACAGTGATAGTGTGCTATTGGGTCTGTTTAAGGCCTCTTTTGGATCTATTTTTTGGTTTTCAGCTCTATGGGAACATGCATCACATAAGTGAGTGTTTGTATGTTCATTTTTATGATTTTAGTGAATTTATTTTTAATTTTCCTATTAATTTTACATATGTGCAAGGTAATTTTGTATTTTCTGACAAGTCAACTTGTCTTTTTCACAGGAGCAATCTGTAATTCCAAATTTAATGTTTTTGGTTTCTAAAATTCCAGGAAAGCTCAATCTACACCCAAGATTTATTTCATGATTTTTTGAATTTTTTTTAACTAGGTTGAACTGGGTGTTTAATGAGGGTCAGTTTTGGTACCGGGGTGGTACTGTACAGTGACTGTTTTTCATTAACCTGAACTTTGCAACCTCCTAATTAATTGTAGAAAAATCACAAAACATGAAGTTTGTTCCTATGAGTCCATAATGATATCCTTTACCTACTCACAGGACAGTTTTAACAAATTTTAAGTCTAGGTCTGGTTTTTATTTCGATTTCTAACTAGTGGTCAGTTTGGGTCTGCACTGTACCAGTGGCATAACACTTATAACTAAACTAATGAGTGGGACAATGTTTGGGGCATGCTCAGACACTAACTTAGGGCTTCGTTAACATGTGTGTATACTGACCAGAGGTGCTGACCCATTGAATGATAGTTATACTACATGATGTGAAAAAAAAAAATTAACATATGACAGAGATAAAAAAAAAAAAAGTCTTTCATTTTGTTTCTGAAATGTATATACAAATTCTCTGTTAGCAGTCATGACAGGGTAAATTTACAAGGAGACCCTTGCATTTGTTATTATTTGCACCTCGTCAAACCCAAAAACAGTGAACACATGCTTTCTTTTATCATTTTTTTTATTGATGATCATTAGATGCTCATTGTGAACAACTGCACATATCCTTGCATCTTCACCCTTACTTTGCATATAAACCCTTGTATTATCTTGTATATATTTTTTTAAATTTTTTATGAAATACACACTAAATTATAACAGTGATGAGATACATATCCTTTTTTGTTAGTTTGCTTCTTGTAAGCACTGTTTGCTTGAAGACCCAGTACCTTTCCAAAGGTCTTTATTTAGAAATTTAAACTTGGAACAATTAAAAGATTTATACAGTATTGGAACGCCATTCACAATAATAACATTCCAACAAAGTTAGAATTCGATGTAATGTTCACAAATCTACAAAGCCCCTATTAGTACTATATTCTCTGAACTATAGTTTGGTAACTACACTGGGAGTAAAAATCTGATGCTAACTTTAACCAAACTGCCACATTTTGGAAGCAGAACTGTACTGATCAGATAACCTGCATATAAAAAAGCCCGTCACAAGACCCCAACCATGCGCCTGAACTTTGATTTTGATCGAGTAGATGCCCAGCATGGCCTACAACAAAAAAAAAAGGTGCACACTTCTGAAAACTTCTATTAACTTTTCAATGCAAATCCAAGGACTACCATATTACCTTGTACATAAAACCAAACAACAATATGCCTAGTGCATGTACTACATAATACCAAGCTGGTACATTATTCAATGTTTCCTTGCAATACTTGGGGGTGTAAACGGATTGGACATTATCCGTCCGTATTTTTGTGGATTCGGATATTTGGATAAGGATAGTTTACATATATGGATACGTATATATGGATACGGATACAGATACGGTTTCGGTTTCAGAAGCGGAACTAGATAATTATCCGTATCCATATTTTTTTAGTTTTTCGGATATCCGTTTGTGTGGACTCGGATATCCGTATTTTTTTTAATAACATGTTAATTTTATCACAATATTTAAATTAGGTATCCGAATTATATCTGTATCCGTTTAATATCCGTAGTCGTATCCGTATACACCCTGACAATACTACACTATGTTTGATAAAAAAACATAATTACATAATTTTTAAAGTGGAATTATTATATAATCCTACTAGCAAATTATCAAGTTAAAATGCCAACCTTGAAAACCAGGCCATAAGACCGAAGTACAACATGACTCAGAAAAGAGCTCAGAAAATAAAAGTTCTCCCGTTTTGATGCTCCAAATGCGCGTCCTGCAATCCTCCCCACCTGATAAATTGCCTCATTTTATATCGCCTTCTATTTTTTGTTCTTTTAATATTTCCAAAAGTAACTTCTTTTTCATTTATTCTGCTTAATATTTTCTACAATATTTAAAATGTTGTATACCATGACCCAAGTTGCATCTAAAGTTTGGGGACTACCATGTTGGCCATGGTAGTTTAGAGTTTAGGGTTTAGCTCTAGCATAAACCAAAGCAAACAATTTACGCTTGAATAAAACCAGTTCTGTCCCTAAAAAAGTAACACAATACCAGAAAGCAGAAGCGTGGAAGATGGGTTGACCGCAAGTTGCAGATGATTGTCAGAGTTCACATGTCCCCTGTAAGACTGGACACCTTTCCTGAGTCGAATATCAAATAGCTTGATCTGCATTTTATAAAGGTGGAAAAAGAAAACAAAAATAAAGAATAACAATATAGATGTTTAACTGCAAGGCACTAGACCAACTGCAAAATGTCAAAATATTAATCAGTCTTCTTTTCCAAAATGAGATATAACACATCTTGCCCATATTTCATCATAAATGACAACCTCCTATATCCTTCTGAACTGAAATCAGCCTATTTTCTGCTTGTGTATTATTTTCAAGAAAATATCCAAATCACTCATCTTCATAACTACTTTTTTAAAATAAATGTGAGAAGTTTGGAATAGATACATGTTCGATATGGAGATTTACACCTATTGTGCGTGATTATATATGTGTTCACATGAAGCATTTTCATCAGACAAGACAAATAGTTAAAATGCGACAATAAAAAGATTGACCCCCACCAGTTATACTATATTAATTGTCCATATCATGCCAGTTTGTACCTTCCCCACTTTCCCAAAGAACTTGGTGACTATTTAAATTAAAGAATAGAAAAGGATCTAACCGAACCATCCATTGAACTGGCTATGAAGTAATTTTCATCAGATGATAGAGAAACCATGCTGCACATATGATTTATTTCAGATTTCTCAGAAAGAAGCCTCTTAAGAAAAGGATAATAAGTACAAGACTATAGAAGCAATGCATTATCCCATTTGGCCCTCTAAAAACCATAATACTGCATGCCCACGCTACAAAGAACCCCATTTGCTATATTCTCGGAAATGCTGCCAAAACTAACCCCATTTGCTCTTTTTCATGTGCATGGATGCAATCGACAGAGATATTCACGAGTTAACAAACATATAAAATAATAACTGAAGGAATATTGTTTCTATACCTACAGACTGCAGAAGTCATACGCACACAACTGCCAGATCTGAGTCCTTTATCAACCTATTGATGAACAAAAGGACCAAATTGTACAAATAAAAATTCTGACATTATAATATTGGTTTATTTCAATCAGAAATTGTTGAAACAAAAAACAGCCAAACAGTAGTTCGGAGTAACTTTATTTCAACTGTATCATGAAGCATACAATTTGTAACACATGATCGAACTTGATAATGTACCTGAGATCTTATAAAATTCCTTCTTCTCCATCTCCTAATCCCATGTAAGCTCGTCATGTGAGAATTTGGGGTGGCACTAGACCAATCAGAGGCCTCTGTATTACCAGAAATCTGTTTTTCTCGTGTGTCAAAAGTCAATATCGACCCATTTCTCAGACCACATAGTACAACATTTCCCTGAAAAATAGATAACAAATCTTATTTATGTAATCAAAAGATTTTTAACAAATCATGAATGGGAAGGGAACACCCAAATTAATAAATATTACCGAAGAAAGAAATTGCAGTGATAAAACATCACTTTTATTAGTGCAAATCATCCGCACTGGAGATCTGGCTTCCAAGTCGAGTAAAGCTGTCCCCATACTAGTTCCTACACATAATTTCAAATTTGTCCAGGCCAGAGCAATAAGATAATAAATCATCTTTGAGTGAGGCTATGGTAATATGCATATTACGGATCAACTCATGGTATGGATCCATATCTCTATTTTGAAAGTTCAAACAGCCAATCCGAACCGTTTTAAAATAATCTTCATATGAAAATGTACTCACATACCAAATTTTTATATTTTTTAGAATTCTTTTTGTATTTTTTTAGATAGGTAAAAAACCACTGCTTTTGGATGGTCCAGAAATTTCAAATCAAGTGATTTTCTACCTAACTAAAAATATAGTAAAAAAGTATTAAAAAAGGGTAAAATGGTATGCAAGTACATTTTCATATGAAGATCACGTTGAACAGTTCAGATAAACTTTTTGAACTTTAAAAACAAAGATATGAATCCATAGCGCAGACCGCTGTGTAAAATGCATATTACCATAGCCTCACTCAACATCTTTTGCCAACATTGTGTAGCTTTCTTTGTGTAAGAACCATATAATAATGTACCTCCTATTTCCCCAATATAGAGTTCTTAAACAAATATAACAAATATACCTTCATGGCCTACATTTAGTCAGATTTCATTTTTCTATCATAGTGTCTCTTGGCATTCATTACTATATAGACAATATCACGAATCAGAAAAAATAAAAGAAAGAAGAAATGAAATAACCTAATGCAACATAGGTTCCGGCAGAGTTGCAATCGACAGTCCACACAGCACCATCTGTTTCAAAAAGGCATTGAGCGGCTGAGCCCGGTGTAAGATTTGCCTCCAAGGAGTAGAGTGAACCTTTAGATTCGCCCGATCCAGCAGTTGTGACCATGTTAATTGTTGTCAAGGAACACAAGACATAATTATTGAGAAATGTTTCCTATATCCCTCCTCTATTGGAAAGTACCCTGTTTCCCTTCATCTATCTCACTAGATAAGAGTAAATTATTGACAAGGTATCAGATTTTTTTGTATATGCTTTCCAATTTCCCAGGGGAATCCAACACACATTTGTTTCTCCAGGAGTTAATGTGATATTTGGAGGTTTAAAAGGGCACCATGACATCTCCCTCCAATTAATAATAATATTAAGCAGCATTTTGCAACGAGCAACGCACCCTTGAAGTACCCCTCAATCTTTCATCCCCTCTGAAGCCCAGATGGAGTTGAAACTGAGTCATCTTTTTCTTAATTTAGTAGAGAGCAGGCTAGGATACAATACATGACCACTCAAACCACCACTTTGTTTCACGCATGAAACACGAGATGGAAACATCAGATTTCGACATAATGAAAGGGATGGACTTGTCAAGTGGGGAAAATCGGAGACTTCATTCTGCGGACGCGGGGACCACACTGATTCTACATCAAGATGGGGTTCCTCAGGATTATCTACCTCAAAAAAACTATAAAACAAAAGTGTAAGGTCACTAAGTCAGTAACCTAAGAAATCAAATTAAACATATCAATTCTATCTCAAAATAAATGTTGAATAATGTCAGCCAGTACACCACCTAAACAGACATCCGGAAGTATTTCAGTGTCCTGTCTAATATAACATCAAAGAGGGGGACAAGGAGGGAAAAAAAACCTTGCTTACCTCAAACAATCATTGTGTCTGCTAGCTGCCAAAAGTAATGCATTTCTAGTACCAGTTTCTGTATGTAATTGAATGCAAATTCTTTCAATTGAACGGTACACAAGTTCTGTACTCTCAAACTTCCATACCTGTAATAGACAAAGGCATGCAAGATTTCGTTTAAAACTTATTGATGTTCACAGTTCAGTTGAATTGAGATTCGGCATTTCTTGATATGAATTCAATAACAAATTTATAAGTAATTAGCCAAAGAGAAAAATCAGTCTGAATTAGCCAACTCAGGTCGGTTTCGGCAAAGGCTTAACTCTGGGATAAGACATGGTAGATTCAACCTGCTAAATATTTATCTAAGCCTGAGTTTGATCCAAGTCTGCCTAATCTGAGAATGTCAGTCAAAATTGGTAAAATGTTTAAGTTGAATGGCCCTGTTAGCAGTTTTATAACAATGAAGGATGCGTACATTTGGGTTTTAGGTGCATAAGTTTTTCAAAACAAACAAAAACATACAACCGACAAACAGTAAAATAAAAAATTAGGGTTGTCTAACATGTCCCAGTATTCTAAAATTTTATGTGTGCATATTTCCATTTTTTTTGAAACACTAAGAGGTGCATGAGTTGCTGCGATAACCATCCTAGGCAGAAAACCCACATCAGATCATAAGTTCCAGAACCATGACAAAAATAGTGCAATATACTATTGCATCTACACAAACACACACACAGAGTACTATATCTAAAAACAATGTGTTAAGTAGACAAAAACAGGCTTTGCAACATGCATAGTGAAATGATTATAACATTGCAAATACAAAATACTTTTCTCAATTCTATAATCAAAATACTAATTCACCAGGAAAAAGAACCAAAAAACAGGAAGAACTTTGCAATATGCATATCGAAATGATGATAACATTGCAAATGCCAAAATGTTTTATAATTCTACAATCAAAATAGTAATTCAGCAGGAAAAAGAACCAATCTTGAAAGAAATTAAGAGATGGAAAACATACTGTAGGCTGAGAAGCTTGAATTTCTTCGTACTTCTTATGAAAGTGATATCTTCTTGAGTTGAATAAGATATCTCTTCCTTGAATTTCTCTTAAACCAAGGAGGTGGCTGATTTTCATCCTTTTGCCCTTTCTAATCACCTGAATTTCACTTTCCTGAAATGTGCAAAAGTTTCTATAAGAATTCTTTTACATATATAAACACAAAAATTTCATATCCAAAGAATTTTGAAGAATCTTCAAGGTCCTTACAGAGATGTCATAATCAAATAGGAAGCTTATAGTGCATATACAAATTATACTTTGTTTTAAAACGTACTTATGCTACCAAGAGTCAGCACACTAAAAATACTTAAAGAGACAAAAAGTAGCAAACTATAATTTGTGCAGTGGATGGGCTTAATAGTTAATTCTCCCCTTCTTGAAATTGAATACTAGCATATTGCCATCTCAGTAATGTCTGGTATCATACTTAACGTTATCGTATCAAGAAGCAACTTCTATGTACTATTAAAGAAAGTTTACGGGTTTATACTTTAAAACAGTAGAGCACCTAGTGTGCGAAAATATACTAAAACCAGAGAAAGTGAGAGCGCGATAAACCTTTAGGCGGTGGTATTGTCTAAAGAGAAGAAAGAGACTCGAATTGAACTGAACTGAGGTGGGGCCGTGGGGGTCCCTTGGTCTCTTCTTGTAGGCCGCCTCTCTCCTGCTGTGTCCAGTCAAGATAGCCTCTTCTTCTTCTTGTTTATATTTTTGGTTAACACTTTCTTTCTCTTTCCTGTTATGGCGCGTTGTGTTTTTTAGTGGGCCGTGGTCTGGGCTCTTATCTGTGACTAATTCACATATGCTGCTATTTTAAAACATAAGAGAATAGAATTTCTTATATATAAAATAAAAATAAAATATTTTTGCATAAATCATTCTTTTCAATCGTCCAGTCAAATGTTAAGGACTCAAAGTAGGTATGAACCTTTTTTTTTATTTTTTTTATAACATGCTTAACAGCAAACTTGCATCGACCCATTTCTTTGGTGAAATGCTTAACAGCTATATTTCTTTTAACAGTTTGATAGTTAAAAACTTAAAATGCATTATCCCTTAATAAATTGTAGTATTAGTTTAATAAATGCAAATCTTCGTACGAAATCTCCAGTTGAAGCTAATTATTAAAATATACAATTTACAAAATAGGAAACATATAACAAACCCAGTGCTTGTAGATATTCCGTTCAAACGAGAAAAGAATTGCAATGGACAAAATAAAAATATATCAATTTTATGCTCCATTATTTTCAACAGTTCAGTTTGTAAAAAGTAGCTAGAAATACATGTGATATCTGAATTTATCAATTTCTACAAATCAAAATATTCATGCATAACATATTCGATAGATTCATTCTGAGTTGGTCCAATCTTAACTTGAACTTACAAGCAGGTGATTTGCTTCTTAATTGTAAGCTAGATTTGCTTGTTTTGCAACAATCCACTGGAACAATTCTACTATTTGCCAAACAGCCGCCATACAATTACATGAGAATTTAATTACATGTGTGCACCTTTTACATTTTGGAAAACAAAAGGTGCACTACTGGAACTTATATACAACGCTAGATACAATAGACTGCCAATAAACAAACAAGAAAATGCCACAAATGCCACTAATAACATTGTTCTTCCTTTTTCTTTTTCTTGTAGTTCTCTAGCATCTCTTGCCTCTCAGGAGGAGAAGCAGAGAGCACCCATTTGCTAAACTCAATCTCTCTCATTCCCATGAAGGAAGCGACACTACTGAACTCTTTTCTTTTCCTCTCTTCTCGCCCAGCTGGATGCCTAATTTGGTGGCTTTCGTTAGCAGTATTACTAGAACCATCAACTTCATGACCATTATCTTCAGTACTTACGAAAATATGAGTTTTTGTTATCCCCATATTTACAACATCTTCATTTCTATGAGCATAAACGATGCCTGCAATAACACATAATAAAACAAATTAGAAAAAAAATAGTAAGGTTATTTTGACAGCATTTGATTTTACAGCTTTAAAAACTTTACAAGACTTTATTTCAGTGGTGATGCACATGATGTTCTTATATCCTATGTTGCAATTTTAAATATTTTTATGTTAGTAGGTACGGAGAGCAGGTGTGAATTATACAAGGAATGGTCTGATCACTATAAAGGAACAATAAATATATAGCATGTTGTAATGGTTGTAAACTTGTAATATGTAGAATAACTATACCCAAATCCTTGAGGTTGGTGTGATCACATGCTTCATTATCCATTTTGGAACCTGCCACCACTGCACCACTAGTACCACTCTGATCTACCACGGAACCAATTTGTACTAACTTCGAAGAGGTATTATTCCCTTGTTTTTCGTGCATTTCAATGATCTCACTTGTGAAAAGCTTGTCAGACAAGTCGCGAAACAAATTGGAGATGCCAAATAACTCCCCTTGGAATTTCTTATTATCCTATAAAAGGAACAGTATATGCATGACAATTCTTTTCCGGCTACTTTTTGTGGCAAGAAACATCAATGGTTCACTAAACTTAGCAACCACCAGTAATACCGATTACCAGACTACTATTATAGTTGTACCCAACCAAACCAGAACATGTACCAATTCAGCTCAAGTCAGTAAATCAACTGACATCACAATAGTCCTCTTCAGAGACATCAAACATAAAGTATGGTTCCCATATGGTATCACTAAAAAACTGCTGGTAGATAGGTGTTGGTTATCCTTAATAAAGATGTATACCTGAACACCTTCAAAGTACCGCTTCTCCATCTTCCCTGAAACTGCAATATTAGACAACTGCTGTTTGTAAATTTGTCTTGTATATACTAGTTCTTCAAGTGAACCAGCCGCAAGAAGACGAAAAACTGTGACATGACGTTTTTGGCCATACCGGAATGACCGATCTTGGGCTTGTAAATCCTGTGCAGGGTTCCAGCTTGGGTCAAATATCACAACCCTGTTTGCACTCACCAGGTTTACACCCAGGCTGCCGGCCCGGGTTGATATTAGAAAAACCTGAGAAGTGGTCAACAAAAGGATGTTAAGAAATATAAATAGGGTTGTGGGACAGGTGTGAAGCCACAAAACACTTTAAAGTGGAGCAAAACATATGTTAATTTTAAAAGTATGACATAGTTATATATTTTGAATTACAAGCATAACTGTTGCATTTATATATGGCTCATCTCTGGTGATTAATAACCTTCTTTTCTTGCATATTTCTTTAGAGGATGGTTCAAATGCCACATTTCTTTCATGCTTCATCATGCCCCACATTTATCACCGTTTTCAATATCCAAACAGTCAATTCGAACCGCTCAACATGATATCCATATTAAAATATGCTTGGCGACCAAATTTTATATTTTTTGGAAAAAAATTACTATTTTTTTAGATAGGTACAAAATCACTGTTTTTGGATGGTCCAGAAACAGTGATTTTTTTTCCTACATCTTTATCATTGTATAAAACTTTTCTCCAAATACACTAAAAGTAAACAACCTGTTTGCTAGGGCTCTTATTGAACTCATCAATGAGGTCCTGACGAGTGTTCATTGGGGTGGAACCATCAAAGCGTGAAAAGCAGTAGCCCTTCCGTATTAGAAACTTCTCTAGTATATCCAACATCCTTTAATTAAAATAGTATAATGGTTAGAGTAGGTTTCATACCTTTGCGAAGCTGTTCAATGTTGAGTTCAATTACCAACAACCCCAAAACATATGTAATTGGAAAAAGAGAACCAAGAAAGTTCCTTGAAGCCAAATCAGGAGAGAAATATCCATGTTGTTACCAAAAAAAAAACCAAATCTAAATGCAGCGTGAGCAGTTGTTGAGGGATCAAAAGGGTAATTAACTGGAATAGGTGGCATATGCAAATAATCCATTACAAATTACAAAATGCTTTTAAGGTTGTTTATCTCCAAGTTACTATCTTAGTCCCAATGTATAGAGGTTTTGAATTTTGTGATCCTGAAATATAACAATTTGTACCCATTTGGTTTTTCCTACCATCATGCCTCTATCCAAATAGTTGTTGAAAGATATAGTCAGCACAGATGGGGAATAACCCGTCATTGATTTAAAGATATGATATCAAAAAATACACTTTGTTAATTTTGGTATTCAACCACCTTCTGGATAAAAATGGTAGACGGGATCAAAATCAGAATGCAAAGATCAAAACAGGAACTTTATAGCCAAAACAGGAAAAAAATGATAACTTTAGGGGTTTGCTGTGCAATGTACCAAAGAAAGGAGACTTAAAAAAGGAAAAATGAAAAAATTACTTACCTGACAGAATAGCTGAAGAGAAGAATTTTATCCCCTTGGGAGGTCCATAGAGCCAAAAATTTGTCAAGGGCCCGCATCTTCCCACAGTGCTCTGTATCACTGAGTCCCATGAAGCTCTCGTTCTTGCCACTGCCGCCGACCAAGTCCAGGTCAGTGCCAAAGACAGCTGATGCCAGCTCAGCATCTTTTTTCTGTTTCTCTGCTTCATCTTTTGGATTTGGCTTTATCAATTCCAGATGATTGCTAATCTTAAAGAAGATAAAAAGAAAAGCAGGCTTTAAGTAAAGGCATCAAACTGGTATGGTTCCCTGGCTGTAAGGGAAAATGGTGCCCCTCTAAACCACCAGCTATTTTTTTTGAACAAAAAGAGGAAAAAAGAACTTGTGTCAAACCGAACCTGTCAGCACATCTGAGGTTGTGTTAATTTTGGGTTAGCTTGTTTTCATTGGCTCATCTGAGGTATTAGGCCAGTTGACTTTGGTTCAAGGATTATACAGTTAAATTTCAATTATCAAGACGGCCTTCAGGTTTGAGTCAGGTTTGGTCTGGTTTTGATTAATTTCCATATAAATTTAACACTATATAGTGATTGAGCTGCTTTCAAGTTAAATAATTCTTGGCATGATATTGATTCTTAGATTCTAAACAAGTACAATAAGTATTACCTTTTAAGAGAAGGTATCAAACTATTACATATTTGGTGACAAATCATGAGAACAGAGAACCTTTTCTTTTTGCAAGAAAAATTTAAATTGCAAATTGCAAATGACAAAGCCAAACCATTGATCTTGTACTATATCACAAGCAAAGCATATGCACATTATAAAAAATTAGCATTCATTAGCATTCATAGGCAACAAAAATCAATGGTCAATTGCAATTAATTCTGCATGTTGATTCTTTAACCTCTGGATCTTGTATCAAATAAACCTCAGACTAAAATTTCCGGTGAACGTATTGCTTGTGACATAGGAGAATATGAAAGATTTTGTTTGTCATTTGAAATTTAAATTACTGACACAAAATGAAAAGTGTTGTCATCCTGCATCATACAAGAGTTGTATTGGATCCCTCCTCCATTTACCATTAACACTTTAACATTATCAATTATCAAAGCAACAAAGAGAAGAAAAATAAGCACCTGTTGAAGTTTCGTAAGGCAAGGGAGAACGAGACAGAAGGGGCACATAGCACACCCATCAGGATTATCCTTGTGCAAATATGACCAAATTACCCCTTGAGGCTCTGTTCTTTTACAACACTCAACCTGGGTTAGTGGGCCCCCACAAGAGCACGGCAAATCCTTGTTTATAATACACTGGACATCAGGTTGGTTCAACATTCTTCTGTAGGCTCGTTTTTGCAAGTCACTCATTTTACAAAAAACCACATTATCTTCCTTACCAAGCATTAAATGCCCAATTGTCTCTTCCTTAGTACGTCTCAGTAAATACCGTTTGAGCACTGAGACAAGATGTCCTTTTCTCTCCTCTGCTATTTGAACAAACCTATCAGGGGCACTAAGCCTCTGGCCAAGTTTTAGTGGCTCATCATAAAAGCCTCTAAAATGGTCGCGATCGCCGAGACAACCCGGTACAACCCAGTCAAAGAGGTTAAACAACTCCATTATTTTATTTTGCAGTATGGTACCAGTTAGACCATATCGATTCTTTGTTTTTATCCCCTGGCACGAGATATACAGCTTTGATTTCTCATTTTTGAGACGGTGCGCCTCATCAACAATTACCATTTCCCATGGGATTTCGCATAAAATTTGGTCATGGATTCTGAATGTGTCAAAACTTGTGATTAACACCTCGATGGTTTGAGATTCTATTTTTTCGAGGACCAATTCACGATTTGGACCATGGTAAATAGCCACTTTAAACTCACCCCATTCAGAGAACTCATGCTCCCAATTTCTAATTACTGAGGTGGGACAAAGGATAAGTATTGGGCCAATTTGGCATGTTGAATCACTCTGTTCAGAAATTTGTTCAATATCAGGGTCTCTTCTAATTACTGCAGACAGAAATGCAATTGTCTGGATTGTCTTTCCCAAGCCCCTGACAGAAGTAGAGATATCAAAAAAGGTGAGCCAAATAAAAACTATAACAGATTGTATGAAAGGCAATTGTATATTCATCTTTCTTAATTTCAATAACTAGGTTCCAGCAGACAACATCAACAAAATACTTCATAGTTGAACACTATCGTGTGCTTCAAACAATAATATTCAACTCCCAGTTTGGCATGTGGTGTTTGACCCAAAATCTCTATGCATCTGGAGTAACCGTGTTCTGAATTGTCCACCTAACTGACACATGAAATGTACAAGTCAGACCACAGGCACTACCATCCTCAGTTTATAAATGTGGTGCCAACTTACATGTCATCTCCAAGTACACCGCCATGGTTGTGTTTGTACAAATTATATAAGAACCTCACACCATCTCTTTGGTGCTCAAGCAACCTGCAATTGATTGACGCAGGTACCTGCAAAGATACACCAGCATTATCTTCTGGTAAAAATTGAGGTTCTATTTGGGGATAATACTCGACTGAAGCTTAAAAAGTAAATTCCATTAAGAAAACACAGAACAGAAAGTAAACCTAGCTATATCCTGCTTACAAAACCATTACCTGAACAAGTGGGCCTTCACCCGGTGCAGACAAGACCAACGGTTCATACGGCCCCCGTGTCTCAATGCCAGAATGCGCAACTGCACGCCTCCAATTGACCTTTACATCAGCGACCTCTTCCCTCTCCTCTTCACCATCCTCATCCTCTTCTTCATCTTTACCTTCTTCTCCATATTTATTTGTGTTTCTCTTGGGAATTGAGAGGGAGGGGGCGAAATCGGGCAGGTCTAGTCGCTGGAGCTGCTGGGAGAGAGACGACTTGGGAGGCTTTCGGGGAAGAAACTGAGAGGGAACTGGAGGTTCTAATGGAGAATCACGTATGCCATCGTATGGGGTTGGAGTTGGGGTTGGGGTTGGTTCCTTCCGAGACAAAAGAGATGGGATCGAATCGAGGCGGAGGAGTTGGTGAGCGAGAGAGGATTTAGGGGGTTTGCGGAGAGGAAATGAGGGCTGGGAATCGGAGAGGGATGATGAGGTGGAGTTGGAGGTGGTGGAAGCGGAGCATGGGCGGAGGAGAGTCTCCTTCAGGCTGTGAAAGGACATGAATTACAGAATGGGTCTGAACTCTGAACGACTGAAACAAGCATTTTTGTTCTTTGTTTTTTCTTTTTATTTTGAATTTTTGAAAATCTGGGCCATTTATAACCGATCTAGCGGTTACGATTTGTTGATCTATAAGTGCTAGGTAGTGCTGGATCTCCTGGGGGAAAAAACTCAAACCTTTTTCACAAGCCCCTCTAAAAAATTTTAAATACAAAAATTTACGATGGAGTAGTAGTTAATACTCTGAATCTACTGATTCAATTTCATTTGAGATATTTTTTTTTCTTTCAAAATACTCATCTTATTTTTGCGATCAAATTTAATAATAAATATTTTTGTGATTATTTTGATAAAAATATTTCATATTGATGCTACCTCAGTCGTCTTTTGAACTATTATATCATTCTTTAGGCTCAAAATTTTCATTATGTCGATCAGAACCCTATTCCAGTGACAAGCGAGGTGGAAGCGGTTGTATTTCAAATATAATGCAATTTCTCTGAGTGTTAGGCTCTGATCGGAACTACAAAATTTCAATTCAATTCAATATTGATGACTTCAATAGAAACGAATTAGAATTAAAATTTTCTGATCGAAAACAATGTTCTAACCGACAAGAATTCATTTGATGAAACTTAAAAAAGGTCAGCTAATTCTTATAATTTACCATTTATGCCATCATCTAGGTTTTGTTTCTTTAGCAGAAATAACAAAAGATAAATTAAAAAAATATATAGAAATCGAATGGTAATAGAGAGGAGAAATAGACAGAGTGCTTATCGGCAGTTTAGAGAAACATATTGAAGTCATTTTGTAACTTTCCGATCATTGCTGAAACGAGAAGGGCGAGAAGGTAAAGAACGAACTTCATATTGCCAAATCGTCTCTCGCCAAATCTCACTGTTTTTCCGAGGAATTCACCGCGCGATCTGGTGGGAAAAAAGTCACGCTGAATCGTTTCTTCTCTGCTTTGCCGCCTCCTTCCGATCAATAAATTTGTTAAATCGCGAATTCTATTTCGCGTTTGAGGGAGAGAGATTTGGTTCCGATCAGAGTGTTATTCTTCATAATGTCCTGTTTTAATAATCGATTTAGATTATTTGAATGTTATGGTTTATAACGTCCAGCGGACATTATAAACCATAACGATTGTTTTAGATTTTAAATTTTTACAGATCTTTCACTGTTGTTGATATTTTTTTTCTATTAATAAAAAGATCGGGAATACGAGTCCCTTTATTCACGAATTTGCATCCTCAGATATCTCAAATTTTGAGCGGAGCTGTACAAAATCAGAAACATTCCAATTTTTTTGCAAGAATCATCTTCATCTGAATCGAGTTTATCTTCATTCATTTTATCTTAAACACATTACAACTGGCTTCCTCCATTCAAACAGACACACATACAAAAAAAAAATTACTCCTTTATTTAGCCCCAACGAGGCGCTACAGTGGGCCAAGTTAGATTTACATTTGTCAGAAAATTAACATGCAAGGGCCAGGTAGCGCCTTGAGAACTCACAGTCGCAACAGCTACACTTCTTTTTACATTGTGATTGCTAATATATGATTCGGCTCATTCTCATTACAGGTTTTATTTTGAGCTCACAAGCAGCGTACAGGCCGGACAGATTGGAACATGTATATATAGTGTCAAAATTTCTTTGAAATGTTTAGTATTTCTAACTTAATTATCAATAACATATAAGATTGGGAGCTTGACCCCATCTTATTTAAAAAAAAAAAATCTATCTAAAATTCGTAATTCCAATATAATACAAATATACAAATATTATTAATATATACTTAATATATCAAAATATAACATTTTACAAAATTAATATTTATAATTTTCACAAACAATTATTCGAAAACATAGTAATTAAAGTATGAACAGGTGAGATCCAAATTCAATTAATGCCAACCCAGATCTGCATCCAATAAAGGGATCCAAATTAGCTGTGTTCTTATTAATTGGGTTGGCATGCTTGAGAAACAACATGCAGCACAAAAATAAAACAAACATGATACCAACAACAGATTCATCTGATTTCTTTGAACAAATTAAGCTTTAGAATTCTGGATTTTGAATTTTTGACCTAGCAAAAGTTCATTTAACTGAAGACCATGCATTTATTAACTACACAACATTATCTATGGTTCTACCCAAAGATAAACAAGAATTTTTTTTTTCTAATTACTTCAATTAAACACTCTTATTTTTCTCATCAAACTTCACACCATTAGCTTCCTTGGAGAGAATGTACTCGCTGCTGATGTCGTTTGCTATGAGGAGACCATCCTCTGAGGAACCATAGAGGCCTCTTCGGTTGAGACCGGCGCAGTAAAGGCCGTTGCTTCCTTTCCAGTGGTCTGGGTATTTGTTTTTTGCCATGCCATCATCTCCAATCAAACCCTCATCAGTCTGACATACAGACACACAATTGATTCAATTCAATAAAAAGCTCTTTCATTTCTCATTGTTTTGAGCAAAAATTTAAGAAGCTTTCCAAAATATATTTGTTAAATTGAGTACCTCCAGCCATTGCCGAATTGTGCTTCGGTAACCTGTAGCGAAGATAATTGCATCGAAGTGGTGTGTCTTTCCATTGGAAAATGTCACCATGTTTCCTTCTATGCTTGTCAGAGATGGAAAAACCTGTACAGAAGTAAATATAAATTTGTTAGAACATTTTCGCATGTAGTACAAATCGATTTTTTTATTGCAAACATTTTTTTTAAAGAGTAGTTCAAGAAAGAAAACTACCCTCTTCTAATTTTGCAAACAGATTCTCTCATTACACAAGTATTTAAATTTCAAATCAACTACTACAAAAAAAAATGAAATTAACTAAAATCTTATTTGATACATAGAAAACTTCACCTGAATTTCTCCTGTCTTGATTCTGTCGAAAGCACCGACATCTATAACTGGATAAATAGGAGTGTAGGATTTCATGTACAAGGGACCAATATCAGGCCTTCTTAGACCATATTTGGCAGTGTTGCCAAATCTGAGATAACAGAGGAAGAGAATAACATGGTCTACTGTGGACATTGGCAGATACTTCATCAGGCGCATGCCAAATAACCAGATCTCTTTAGTAACAATATGGATCTGTAACATGAAAAAAAAAACGAATAAAGAATAGCATCATGTCAGATCATTTAATTTGGAATAAATGTGAAGATCAGTCGTTACATGAAAAAGTTGGTTTATTACTGTAACAAATTGACCTAGCTTCTGATCTGTTTTATACTAGCTAGTCTCAAATTATAACATATCATATGCAATGAGATATTATTGGATTCAAAATTAAATAAATAACTATTTGGATACAATTTCAGCTTCAGACAATAGCTCCTGTCAGACCCATTATTTCTTAATTCTTACTGCTGCAGGTTGGTTCACATCCCAAATAATTCTGGTAAGGTAATATTTCTGCTTGCTATAATTCTGGAAATGGGTTTTGGGTAATAATTGGGATTCAATTATGTTAAATAAACTCAACGCTAAAATATGTTCTAGTCATTCTCCCAATAGAATTAATCTGGTTGCAAATGAGCATTTTTGAAATCGTTTACGGGTTCATCACATTTCATGCTGCTCGGGTTCTGATTTTGATTAGGTCATGAGTTGTGTAGGATATGGTTCAGATCAGACTTCGCTTAAGAATTGATTAGGCCGGATTTAGATTCATATGGATAATTAAATGGGATCAGAGTTTGCCAGATCTGGGGAAATTAAATCACTTGTCTGTGATAAGCACAGGACAAGTTAGGTGTGTGACCACCAGCAGTAAATTCTAACTATACCACCCGCATTAATTGGCAAAATCAGATTAGTTCTGTTGCTTAATGCCAGAACCAGAACATAGAAAGCCATGCCAGAATGTAAAAATAAAATAGAGCATCACTGTAACAGATACAGACAGAGAATAGAGGATGAACATTGGTTTTAATTACAGAATCCAATGTATTATCATGGGACCGGTTATATTTTTTTAATAAGAAAAATTTAACTTATTCAAGGTACCGGTCGGAATAAAACTGTTCAGGTCCCATCTTTTTGTTGGTTTATATTTTTCATATCATTTTATTTATTATCATGATCTGACAGTGTGGATTTAGAAAAGGACAACAATCAATTAAATAAATAAAAAAGATTCTATCGGTTCAATAAAAGCATTGTCTAAAATCCAAAAAAGAACATGGGAAAGAAAAGTACAAGTGAGACAAGTAATCAACGCCTTAGTTTAATTAACAATTTTGAGGTCATATTGATTACCTAATAATTTATGCTATTACTTCAAAAATATTATTTAGTTAACAAAATATAGTTCTCTACCCAAAAAAAAAAAAACAAAATATAGCTCTCATCACTTTACCGAACTACTAAAGTGGTACTTTATTTCTGTTGACCAGGTCAATAGAATAATAAAGCAGAGGTATGCTTAGAGAAGAAAGATTATAACGAAATTTTTTTCTTTTTCCTTACACCTGAAACCTCTCTTTTTATTATTTTTTCCCTAAAAAAATTAGCAGCCAATTCCTGTTTCATTAGAAAAGCAGTCTTACAGAACAAATCCAATAAAACTACTAAACCATTATTTTCATTTATTTTGTAAAATGGTGTTGGTAGGTATACTAAAGAAATAATCAAATATAAAACGATTGTCATTTGAAGAAATTGAATCCGATTAATTGCTAACGGTATATGCAATCAATTCTTTGTTGCATGTCAAAAAACAGAGTAACGAAGCAGAGCATGCAAAACATGTAAATTACTTACCGGGCTGCGCACAACAACCGAAGTCTTTGCCCCGGCTTCAAACAGATCATAGGCGATCTCCATACCTGAATTACCTGATCCAACAACGAGCACATCCTTCCCTTTAAATGCAGACCCGGTACGGTACTCGCTCGAGTGGATTGCCACCCCTTTAAAACTCTCCAACCCATTAACATCCGGCACCACCTTTTCATCGTTCTCCCCTGCCGCCGCCACTAGGTATCTCCCAACATACTCCTCCAAAACATCACCATTCCTGGCCTTTAAAATCCAGCGACCCAACCTGTGGTCATACCGGGCCGACTCCACTTGGCGCCCGAAACGGATCCGCAAATGGAACCGCTCTGCATAGGAGTCGAGATAAGAGATGAATTCGGATTTGGGGATGTATGTTGGGGTGGTCTCAGAGTGTGGCAAGTGTGGAAGAGAGCAATATTGCTTGGCCAAGTGCAAGCATACACGGTCGTAGGACCGCTTGCGCCACAGCGGGCCGATGCAATCGTCCCGCTCGAGGATTAGACTGTGGACACCTCGTTCGGCCAGGGAGGCTGCTACTGCCAGGCCTGACGGGCCGGCCCCCACTATTAGCACCAGCTCCTCTTGTTGATGTTGGCACTCATTTGCTTTCTCTTCCATTCTTGTTTCACCTTCTGCCTTCCTTTCTCTGTTTTTTTTTATCTTATAAAAAAAAAAAAAAAAGTTGCTTTCTTTCTCCTTTTTTATTTATGAGAAATTTTGGGGTGGCGGGGGTTTTGGGAATATATATGCGTTGCTTAGGAGCAAAGAGGGAAGAAGAGAAAGTAGGGCCAGAAGTTGGTGGAAAAGTAACCGATTTATGATTTATCTCGTGTAATATTGAGTGTATCCGTTGTAGAGGTTTGCTGTAACGTTCATGAATCATGATTTGATTCATTTTATATAGATGATATTGTTTACTGATTAATATACATTCAATTAGTGGTTTTTTTTTTATTAGGAAAGAACATTTTCAATAGTTTACTGATTAGGAAATATGAAAAAAAAAAATATCTTCTACATTAAATGTACATCTAGAAAAAACAAAACATAAAATATGATTAATTTGACAGTATTCTGGAAAATAAGTTTGCCACCATTTAATATTAACGACTATTATAGGAAATGTACTGACAGATATATATCTTAGGAAGTGTTATATACATCAAAATTATAGCTTGTATCTATCTGTTTGCCCGATTAGTACTGCTTTAAAGTTAAAATATTTGTACATTAAAAGGGTACTATAATGGATGTCTCCATTGTTATATCAAAAAGAGGGAAGTGTGTCATTATAATTGATTATTGATAAAAACAATTCGGGGGTAGAGTAACTTGGAAGGACTGCACCGCTGAGAGAAGGCATGCATCCCATGCGTTGAAGCTGAGTCCGGATCCCCTAAAGTAACTCAATATTTGGGTTTTGAATGGAGACCGTCCGATTCAAATTCGTCGCTCGAGATCGTTTCAGAATTCGAATTCGTCGTCGGGATTTGTGCGCTCACTTCGGAGATGGATTTCGCGGATTCGAATTGGACGGTCCCCATCTAAAACCAAAAGTTGGGTTACTTCAGGGAGAGGGGATCCGAATTCTGCGTTGGAAGCCCCAACCAGAGCAGTAGACACTTGGATTGCTGTGTCAGCCAGGGGAAAACTTGATTTTCTGTAACGGTTACTGTGTTGAAGCCACAGCAGAGTAGGGACACTTGGATTGTTGTGTCCATAGTGACAAATGAATAATTCTGGTTCGGTTTGACGAGGTCAAAAATTCGTAATTCGAAAATAATTTGGGTATAATTCGGGAATGATTTGGAATTATCCGGACCAGATATCTCAGTTCTACAAGAGAGCAAAAAAAAACAAAACAAAAATTTCTGAGAAAAATTCGGGAAAAATTTGTAAATAATTCGGAAAATTCGCGAATTATTTGCGAATAATTCGGTCAAAGTTCGGTCAATCGAATAATTCGGCGTTCGGTTCGGCATCACCAAAAAATGAATTATTCGCAAATTTTGTGACTATGGTTATTTCAGGCTGTCTGCCTGGACCAAATTTGATTTTTTGTAATATTTCTTTATAGAGCAACTGTAGCTTTTCTTAAAAAGAAACTTAGTGCTATAGAAGGGTTGTCAGAAAATATATTTTATGGTAGCCCATAATATATATTTATTTTAATTTATAATTGTGATTATAATTTTGTGTTTTTTTGTAATTATAATTAAAATAAAAATGTAAGTCTTTTATTAATCAGGTGGGGGTAGGCATTTAACTTAAATTTCTTAACGGTTACCCAGGGGCCCATTTAGGTCAAATGCAGTTAATGATGAAAATATTTTTGTTCCTATACTGAAGAATATTAGTTGAACCATCTCAAGCAATTTCTTACAATAATGAGTAGTTATAATCATCATAACAAATTTCGTCGAACTTCATGGCATAGCTCCTAATGGACCAATTACAAATTTGCACATGCATTCATCATATTTATTTTATTTTAGGCTTTGAATGAATCATTCGTATTAGAAAACCGAACCTCTCTCCTCAGTCTCTTTCCTCAATTATGAGGGGATTTAATAAAAGCTTAAGTTTATCAAGTTTTGATAAATTTAAATTTCAAAATTGATCAATTGATTTCAATAACAAATTACAATTGTTAGTCTTAATCTTTCATTCCAATTTTTTTTGTTTTTATGCATTTTGTATAAGATTGAGATATTTAAAAATGATTTTTTATTAGTTTATTTTTCAAGATTTCGTAAAGTAATTACAAAAGAATTTTTTCAGTCATAAATAATGTTAGCAATTATTTTTCAAACAATGTTAAGTCATCTTCATCGTTATAACTCATCTTTAATTTCAAATTATAAGACTCATTAATAATTTAATATATTTTAATTATGTACATTCTGCCGTGACAAATTGAACCAAAATGCTAAATAAACAAGTACGTTAAATCTGTTATTTGCTCCTAATGAATCTATGATAAACTTTGATGGCATACTTCATGGCATAGCTCTATTTTTTCCTTACTTATCACAAGTCTAATTGTAGTATAGTTGTACTGGTAAGTACTGATGGATGTACTAGTATGGACTCATAGGTTTTCTGTCGCATACTAGTATACTATGAGTACGTACCAGTTTCTTAGTTTTGTGTATATGTATGCTGCTACCAGTATAACTATCTTGTAATATAAACTTTGATCTTAATAAGAGCTTACATGCATGTATTTTCATCATAAGAAAATACAACACTTTCTGAGTGAGAGGTCGTGAATTTGAAATTCGAATGAAAATATTATTTTTAAAAATTAAATAAAAATTAATAAGTTAGACATCTGTCTTTCTTATAAAAAAAAAAAATCCTATTAGACTGAATTTTAAAATTTAAAATTAAAAAATTTAAAATATATTTGATTTCAATTTTTTTAACAAGGAGCTCTCGGAAGTATCTGAATTTTGAAGTTTTCTTTGGAACGCGTTTCTTTGTTCCCATCTTCCGAATATGCCGATCAAATAGATTATTTTTCTTTCCAAGAATCGAGACTTTTTTGTAATGTTGCATGTATTATAACTTTACACACTTCGCTAAGTAATGTAATGCAATTTTGGATAAGACACAAAAAGCAACATATTCCTTCAAAGTCTCATCTACCGAATTTTTTATTTATATCCAAAAAATAAATTAAATTACAAAAAATAACCACGTTGGTGTTGAAATTCGAAATCTACCCAAACCGGAAAAAAAATTTCTGGATTCAATATCTAACTCCGGAAAAAAAAATTCCGGAAACGCAACTCTAATTCCGGAAAAAAAAATTCCGAACTTAACATTTTTTTTTTTTTTAAGTGATTCCGGAAAAAATTTTCCGAACTTAACAAAATTTTTTTTTTTAGAGAAAAATAGCTAAAATACTGAAATCTAACACTAAAAAATCGAATTGTTTTTTTAAATATTTGTTAAATTAATTTAAAAAATTTCAAAATGGTGTAGAATAATTTAGAAATTATCAAAATAGCTAAAATACTGAAATCTAACACTAAAAAATTGAATTGTTTTTTTAAATATTTGTTGAATTAATTTAAAAATTTTCAAAATGGTGTAGAATAATTTAGAAATTATCAAAATAGCTAAAATGCTGAAATATAACACTAAAAAATCGAATTGTTTTTTTACTACGAATAGGGCCGATTTTGTGCTAAAATACGGTAAATTTACTAAAATGCTGAAATTACAATAATTATGTAGAATTATGCTAAAATACGATAAATTACGCTAAATTACGTATGAATGGGGACTATTTTGTGGCATCTTTCATAAATCATAAAAAATAGTAAAAAAAATTCCAAAAATAATAAAAATTGGTATTCTAAAAGTTCATTACATAACTAATTTACTGAGTTACGTAGATTGAATAATATAAATGAAAATCTTAATCGGAAACTTCAACTGAAGTTTTGAGGCTCTTCCCCTTTTTTTTGGCGATTCTGAATTTGGAAAACTAGCAAAGTCAGTTCGGCGCATGCGCATTTTCGCAAGTTTTCTGAAAAGTGGTCATTTACTTAAATCGGACACTCGAGCGCCGTTTTATGGCCGTTTGAAGTTTCGTCGTCGTTTTTCGCATTCTCAGTGAAGATATCATCTCTATTCGTACGTAATTTAGCGTACTTTACCGTATTCTAGCATAATTCTACATAATTATTGTAATTTAGTGTAATTTAGTGTAATTTAGTGTAATTCAGCATAAATCAAGTAATTTAGCGTGTTGTAGTATAAATATGCTAATTATATATAAAAAAATGAAATCTAGCAAATATTTAAAACTAAATTCGATTTTTTAGTGTTAGATTTCAGCATTTTAACTATTTGTCTCTAAAAAAAAAAGTTAACATAATTTAAAGTAATCTAGTGTCAATCAGCATAAATTAACATAATTTCAAGTAATTTAGCGTATTTTAGTATAAATATGCTATCAAAAAAAGTAATCTAACAAATATTTAAAAAAACAATTCGATTTTTTAGTGTTAGATTTCAGTATTTTAGCTATTTTTTTCTAAAAAAAAAAAAAAATTTGTTAAGTTAGGAAAAAAAATTTCCGGAATCTCTAAAAAAAAAAAAAAATTTGTTAAGTTCGGAAATATTTTTTTCGGAATCTCTAAAAAAAAAAAACAAGTTAAGTTCGGAAAAAAAATTCCCGGAATTAGAGTTGAGTTTCCGGAAAAAAAATTTCCAGAGTTAGATGTTGAATCCGGAAATTTTTTTTCCGGTTTGAGTAGATTTCGAATTTCAACACCAAAGTGGTTATTTTTTGTAATTTAATTTATTTTTTGGATATAAATAAAAAATTCGGCTCATCTAATAAGAGTAGCTTTTGGATTTAATTATAGGAGTAAATAACAACAAATAGATACATGAGTAACTTGGAATTTAATTATATCAACATCAAATATGAGAGGTGGAGATGACTTTCATGTTATGAAAGTCAAATACATATAAAATTATATAAAAAAATATGTAGATGATGAAAATTAATTTAACAGTACCATGACATTTTACTCATAATTATATAAAAAAAATCATACAAAAATACATTAAACAAACAAATAGAGATCAATTGATCTCATTTTCAAGTTGAATCCGCTTCTGCCAAACATATTCTACAATCATAAGAATCCGGAAAATGACTATTGAAAATAAAATTTTAACATATATTTACATAATTAGATTCATCTTTTATTAAATGTAATGAAATTTCAAAATTAATTAATTATTGATATTTGAGTTTTTGACACTTGAATCAGTGATTAAATGATTCTCAAAATTGCTCCAAGTTTAATATACGACAAAGTACTACAGTTATATCGATACCAAAATTCTTTAAATATTATTATTTTTAAAGTAATCACATTAGTTTGGTTGTTTTTAAAACTCTTTCCTAGATATAAGCTGACGTCATTAAGAAAGATATCAAAATTATTTGACAATTATAACTAATAATTCAACCATTAAAAACATAAAAACATAAAAATATAAATGTATTATCTTTGATTTAAATAGCCACTTTCGATTTAGTACAATTAACAATTATTCTACTATTCATGAAATAATAATAAATAACTACCTATTAACATTTAATTGGTGGCTAAATGTTATTTTCAATTGTACCAAAATTAATACGCATACAATTTAAATCATAAAATGTGTATATATATATATAAAGTTTATAAGTTTTGTTTTATTTTCCTATTATTGTCACACATTCTTTTCAAAGAGAAAAAACAAGAAGGAATATTTGTAGAAAAATTAGATGTCATTTTGACTAAAGCACACACATATCACTTTCCTTTGACAATATTTAATGCCACAAGGGAAAAAATAGAAAAACGGAAATATGATTAAGCTTGACAGGCAGAATTTTTTATTTATAAAAATTATATAAAAATAATATAGGATAATAGATGAATTTTATCAAAATTTTGATATCTTAGAAGGAACCAAAAAAAGTTTCTGTTCAATTCTAAGAAACAAAAAAAATACATAATGCTACATAATATCGCCTAAAGAAACTTAAAAAAAAATTAAGTTCTTTCTATAAAATCAAATCTTAAGACAGTATATCTATTTCCTATATTATTTAAAAAAAAATCTATAAATAAAAAGTTCTACTCGCCAGGACCGCCAGGAGAAATGATGAGATTGATTGAATTCAACTGCGCATAGAAATTAGAAACGATCAAATAAATAAATATTTTGGTCTTGGGTCAAAAGCGGGTAAATCTTTTTCCAACGCCGGTCCAAGTGAAAAAGTACCGAAATTTTTATTAATAGAAAATAAAATAAACAAATATCGACATTGAAGAAGTATTTGACGAAAATTCGAGATATAGCTAAAACGTGATAATTCATAACATTATTTGAACGTTATGGACCATCACGGACAGCTTAACAAAATTAAGTTACCGCTAATTAATCGAAATAAACACTATAGCTAGACGTTCTGGTCCATAACATCCAGTTACAATGTTTTTTTAGTTTTCAAAAAAAAAATCACAAACAAAACAGCAAAAAAAAAAAACACTGTAGTTGAACGTTATGGACCATAATGTACAACTACAGTATTTTTTGTTAATTAGAGCTCATTAGTGATCAAAATAACTGGACGTTATGATTTATAACGTCCAGCTACAGTACTCTGGACGTTATGAATTATCACGTTTTAGCTATATCTTGAATTTTCGTCAAATGCTTCTTCAATATCGATATTATTTTATTTTATTTTCTATTAATAAAAATTTCGGGAAAAAGTTATTATATGCTTTCCGACGTTTCCGTTTGGAGTAAAAAGAATTAAGCGGTCTCAAAAACTTTTATCAATTCTTTTTTATTATTTATTAAAAATAATTTTATTTTGAAAATTCAGTCAATTAAATTAGATCTGTTTCACTCAGAAAAAAAAAGTCAAATTTTAATAGTTTCCTTCCTTTCTCTTTCTTTCTTAAAACTAGAAAAGAAAATTAAATAAAGAAGAGAACAATATCTAGTTCAATTGACAAAATCAAAGTAAGAGATGCAAGATGAACAATCTGTTATCTTCAGAATTTTTTATTTCGCAGTAATTTCTCCCGAGTAAAGGTATCAGAAAAGAAATGTTGTAAAGAAAATATAATCTTTTACCTTGCAATATTATCATGACTTAAGGCTACTTTTGGTGAGAACCAAAGTATCATGAAAGCTTTCTGAAGATAACAGATTGAAACAATTGAAACAATCCATGCTAAATTTGACCATGACTAATTTGTACATGAAAGCTTTCTTGGTGGTATAAATCTGCTTTTGAAGGTTCTTGAAATTTTTACCATCTCAAAAGCAAGAACTTTTTAATGTATGAATAGAGAAACAAAAAAGAAAATCCAAAAGAAATACAACATGCAATTATTCACGCATTTTTTTAATTAAAGCCCCAATTCAACTTCTGCTGATTTTAATCTTAAATCTTCACTGTAAAAAAAAAATATATATATCAGTATCATTACACCATAAATTAGGTAGCAAAAAACGGGTAAATATATATTAACAATACTGTTTGGCTTATACAGCGTACAAATCATATATATATATATATATATATATATATATATATATATATATATATATATATATAGTGCTGGGCTTAGCTACTTCATGGAGTAAAACGACTTGGTGCTCCACGCCTCATTATTTCCATTTTGAAAATCCAAACGACCGATCCGAACCGCTCAAGTTGTTCTCCATATTGATATGTGCTTGGAGACCAAATTTTACATTTTTTGGAATTTTTTTACTATTTATTAAGCCACTTTGAAAATCACTGATCCGGCGGTCCAGAAATTTTTACTGTTTTTTACTGTTCATAAGAATTTTCAGATTTTCAAAGTGGCTTAATAAATAGTAAAAAAATTCCAAAAAATGTAAAATTTGGTCTCCAAGCACATTTCAATATGGAGAACATGTTGGAAGGTTCGAATCGACTATTTGAACTTTGAAAATGAAGATATGGCGTGGAGTACCAAGTCGTTTTACTCCATGGAGTAGCCTAGTCGGACTCCTATATATATATATATATATATATATATATATATAGAGAGAATGGCTAATATCAAAACGTTTGTTCCTGAGCTCAGGAACAAACGGTTCCGTTCTCCAATTTCCGAAGTTCAAACAACAAATCTAAACCGTTAGATGTTCAATCTATATTAAAATGTGCTTGGAGACCAAATTTTACATTTTTTGGAATTTTTTTACTATTTATTAAGCTGGTTTGAAAACCGCTGTTTTTATGAAATTTCTGCAGCATTGAAAAACAGCGGTTTTCAAACTAGCTTAATAAATAGTAAAAAATTTCCAAAAAATGTAAAATTTGGTCTCCAAGCACATTTTAATATAGATTGAACATCTAACAGTTTGGATTTGTTGTTTGAACTTTGAAAATTGGAGAACGAAATCGTTTGTTCCTGAGCCCAGGAACAAACGTTTTGATATTAGCCATTCTCTCTCTCTATATATATATTTTTTTTTTTTTCATTTTGACTCTATTATTCGTATATTGCATGAAATCAAAACAAAACTATTAATATATTTATTCCCCAAACAACTTACTCTTTACCAGTACTAATTTATGTTTTTAATGATTGGTAGTAATAATGTCTTGTGCAGAGGCTAATAAGTGAGGTGATATTATTTTGAGGAGCTGGATTAACATCTATATGACTAATGCAATCCATATCATGGCACAAATGTGCAAAATCGGACGGTTATCTCATGACAAATCTAAGATAAAAAAGATATATATGTTTTTTCCTAATATTTTCAGCATGCATACTGATTCCGACCATCTTATTTTGTTCCGACAACTAGTAACTAGACATCTACCCAGATTAACAAAAAAAAAAAAAAAAAAAAGGTTTTTCCTAGTATTTTAAGCATGTGCTGATTCGGACCATCTTGTTTTGGAGATAGGAGTAGGTCCGCTTCCCATCGGACCTACATTTAGATTCAATTAGCTCTAGGACCGTACGATTAGCATCAAGATCTATGTGTACGGAAATTGATATAGACTTGCACGGATTTTGATACATATCACACGAATCTTGATGCAGATCGAATGATCATCACACCCATCGAACCAAGGTAGGTCCGATGGGCATTGGACCTACTCTGATTCCCTTGTTTTGTTCCGAGTTCCGACCACTAATACTTAAACATCTATCTATATTAAAAAAAAAAATAGTGAGGCCATGGTACTATGCATAGTGCATATTAATCCGTACTACGGATAAATATTTATATTTTCAAAATTTAAATAATCGATCTAAATTGTTTAACATAATAGTCATATGTAAATGTTACATAGAGAAATTTTTTTAACCTATCTTAAAAAATAGTTAAAATAAATCAAAAATTGTAAAAAAAAATAAAAAAACATTAGTCTGCAGGTATATTTTTATATCAGAATCATGAAGCATGTTTTAGATTGTTTAGACTTTAAAATAAGAGATATTGATCTATGGTACGGACTATATACTATATGGATCATAGTACCATAGCCTCACTCATTAGACATGAGGAACACGATAGTATGATTAGAGGGTTAATATTATTTTAAATACGGTACACCATTCCAGTTGCAAATTTTAATTAACTAATTGTAGTTATGGTGACTCTCTACACAGCGTAGTGACGTACTATACCCAAATCCTTGCTAATTTCATTAATTAAAGATTTGTTCACAAATTACAGGTAACAAACCAACAAATGGCACAGTTAAGTAGTGTGGTATGCACATGCATTTTGACTCATCTGGGGTGAAATTGGGATTTAAATCAGCCGAAATTTCAAATTCATGAACAGTACACTTGAAATCTCTGAAATTCCGAATCCAACCATTCAACTTTTTCTGTGCACGCATCTCGAAACAATTGATTTTTCTGTGCACGCATCTCAAAACAGTTCGACGGCTGGATTCGGAATTTCAGGAATTTCAGGGTACTGTTCATGGATCTAGAATTTCAGCAGATTTGGATCCGTGAAATTGAGATGGTTTTTCTCAAGAAAGAACTTTTTAATTATGGACAATTTCATATATAATCGTTTAAAAATTTAGAAGTTACATATTTTTGGTTTTAAATTCATTTTATTGTATTTAACCTTTCGAATTTTAAAAACTCAACAAAATTATTCAATTTATTGCATTTTCAATTAAAATCCATTTTAAATTTATAAAGTTCATGTTTTATCTTTAATTAAGAAAATGGAAATATTTAGCACATGTAAGAGAAATGTTTGATCTTTTAATTTACCAATTTGTGAGAAAGAATTATTTATTTTTCTATATGTAACACATATATAAATGTATATCAAAACTCGAAAGACCACTGTGTATGCATCATAACATAGAAATAAATTATTTGACCTTACAAACTGATCAATTAGAAGACGAAAATTTCTCCTAAATGTGTTACCTATTCAAATTTTGAGACCCTATGAAGGTCCGGATCATCTCTAAGTTTGTTTAAATTCGAACCGTCTAATAAGAATTTAAATCAATTTGGTTCAATTTAAAATTTAAATAACTCTTTTAATATTTGCGTTTCAGATTCAAACTCAAAATTTAAATTATTTTAGAGAATCGGAACTCCTATTCCATATAGAAATAAAGCGATACGCTTTGTCTTCTTATTCTCCTGTCGAACATAATCTAAATTCCTATATATATTCTCCTGTCAAACATAGTCTAAATTACTATATTTATTCTCCAGTCAAACATAGTCAAAATTACTATATTCAAATTGATGTAGCGGTTACTAACATTATAGACATACAGTTAAAAGCATTGTCTATTATTCTCCTATCAAACATATATAGCCTAAATTACTATATTTAAATTGATGTAGCGGTTACTAACATTAGTAGTTCAGGAGCAACCAATTGATAGTCACAAAATGAAACATGATTGTACTATAATTAATGGTACCATGTCTCTGTTACCTGACACTTTACCATATATTAAGAAATTTGATCACCTTTAGGAATAATATATATAGTATTTGAAGTATAATTGTCTCCAATAATCCGAACCAGATAGTATGATATTGATGCCATTTCAACTAAATGATACTAATTCTAAAATCTATCAAATAAACTTTAAACGATGAATTCAAACCGTTCAAACTGATTTACTTGATGAGTGATGCGTTTACATGCAAAATTATATTTTTTAAATTTATTTTATATCAAGTCTAGTGGTCAAATGTGAAGTTTTTCTAAGTTAATTTTAATGCATTCATTTTTTATCAGTTTTTGACCGTTTGACTTGATAGTAAAAGAATTCAAAAATTTATAAATTTATAAATTTTGTATGTAAACACATCACTCATGAAGGATGTCGGTTTGAACAGTTTGAATTTGTTGTTTAAAGTCTATCCGATAAATTTTGAAAATTGATGTCACATGACACCAATGTCATGCTAGCCGGACTCTATAATATGACATACGCTTAATCATTTTGAAGTTCTTTGCAACAAATTTTCTGATCTAATTGGCAACTTAATTTAGTATAATTGTTTTCTTAATCACTTTCTTTGCTGTCATTTTTATCTTTCATCTCAATTTAATCAACACTATTGCATCCCATTGATTTACATGTTATAAAAATAACGATGCTTAAAAAAAATGCCAATTGACTATATTCAAATAACCCGAAATTTTTATTTATACCATTTAAAAAAAAAAAAACCAAAACACCCCAAAATATGGGGAATTCCATATCTACCCGCACCGCCAAGCCAATCTGCGGTCTCATTCTTGGAGGGGGGGGGGGGGCGCAGATTGGTTTGGAGGCCCCTCAAATACATAAATATATTTAATATTACAGTGCATTTTTGCTTTTGAGGGGCCGCCAAGCCAATATGAAGCCCCCCAAGAATGGGGCCACAGATTGGTTTGGCGGCCCGGGTAGATGTGAAATTGTCCCACAATGAGAGTGTTTTGGTTTATTTTTTTTATTATAGTATAAATAAAAATTTCGGTCAGTTAACTTGTGAGGTTATAAGTTTGAAATTCAAATAAAATGTTTATGAATATTTAAAGATGATAAATTATCCCCATCTTTATATAAAAAAAAAATTAAGTAATTATTTACGGATATCCGTCTAAAACTATAAACTATAAAGGCTCAATCTCAACCTTACTCAAAAAGGAAAACACACACACACTCCATAATATATGTTTTTTTAAATAAAAAAAAGTACATGATTAGTGGTGTAGGATTCCGGATTCGGTCCCCTTAAAATTCAATTATTTCTCCCCATTTTATTCTTCAATTTAATTTCAATATTAATATAAAACTTCAAACTTATAATTTTTCATAGAAAAAACATCTTAATCACTGAATGTGATTCTCATAAATCTAACTGTTTTGTTTTTGAAGTGTAAGTCATACAAATATTATTTTATATTGAATCTAGACACCTCCAACAGAGAATAAAATCCGCTGCTCTTTAAAAAAACTCTATCATTTCTGCTATTCTCTCTATCTCTCTCTTCTTTCTCTCCTCTCTCCTCTTTTTTTAAAGAGAAATAGACAGAAAAGTAGAGAGCACTCGCTACTATTTTTCTTAAAACTGCAGCAGAGCCGTATCCCTCCAACAGAGGCACCCACTACAATTGAAATCCAGATCCATTTGGTGAAGTTCTTTGTTTTTTCTTTGTCGGAGCACTCATGCATACCTTCTCGATGAAAATGACCAATTTTTGCTGTCATAAATTTGGAGAGCACTTGACAACGCATTACTGTTTGTCATCTTTCTAGTCAAAATTGGATTTTTTTTAACTAATAATAGAATAATTGCTGGACTCTTTTGCAAATTGCGCAGAAAAGTGCATAAATAAGAAAAGTGGGGCCTGTGGGGTGTTATAGAATGCCGAAAACAATATTATTGCTTAACTGTCAAGATTAATGTTTAACTATGTTTCTATGATAGTCACGAGACTATGACAAGACATCTCACAAATTTACTATTTCGCTCTATAAAAATATTTATTCAAAGAAGTTTATAAAATAAGATAATACTATATAAAAATAACTTACACTAAAATTTGGGCACAAGTAATTTTTTTTTCTAAAAAATTCGTAGTTGTATTATTTTAAAAATTACATGATATCTTCCATTTCAGGGTCAAAAGACAAGGCATGCATAATAAATGAGGGTTAATTGACTCTCATTTAAAAATATAAATATATATATTTTTATGAGGGATGATTCAGTGGACATAAGGACCTATTTGTACAATGAATATATTTTCATTTTCAAAGTTCAAACAGTCGATCCGACCGTTCAACATTATTTCCATATTAAAATGTACTTGGAGGTCAAATTTTACATTTTTTTGAATTTTTTTACTATTTATTAAGTATTTTACAAATTCAATGGTCTAAATTTGACTAGTATTTTACAACTTTTTAATATTTTTTAGCTTTTTTATTTGTTACAATGAACTAAATTCAAATCCAAAAATAATTAATAAATATGACTACTCAAGTCATGTTTAATCATATCATATGTGGTTATAATGTGATCACACATGATGTAAATCATGTATGTAATGTGATTATTTTTCATTATTTTATTATGTCACGTCACATTTTTATCAAGTGATGTAGCTAAACTACAGTGTATTAGTCACATCACAATTTTTTCTAAAAAAAATTGGTTTTAAATGGGGAATTTTGCCGGAGAATAGTAAACATTCTATTCTAAACTTGGTCAAAGTTCCCAAAAATAAGTGACGCATGCTCGAATGGAGAAATGTTAGATTTGAAAACTTCGATTTCTCATAATTTTTTCATCTTATCTAAGTCAACTTCTTTTGTCACTTCATTTTTCCCCCGGATATATGCGCCAAAGTTGACATATGTGTATCAGAGGTTTTATTTACAGAGGAATTTTTAAATTTAGATTGAGAGACTTTAATTTAACATGTGATAGCTGAAATTCTAACCACTAAATTACAAAAACAAATTTAATATTTTACGTTAGAGGTTGAAAAATATAAAAATAAAAACAAAATTAATAAATTTTCAATATACAAGATTAAAAAAATTAAAATCACAAAGGTGACTAAACACCTCTTGTAACAATATGCAAAATGTGTATATGAAACTTATAACTGAAAATAAAATACAAATTGTCTGAATGTATTTTTCAATGAGTAAGTAATATTTAAAGAATAATATTATTTTTCTGAACTGATTAGCAATGATGAGTAAGTTATTTGGGTGTGATTTATTATCAAACTGATAATTTAAAATTATATTTGATTGATATAAAAATAAGTTGTACTCAAATATCTAAAATATTTTGGAGTGAAAATTAGAAATTGAAATTGTATGAGAAACAACATATATAGGAATATAAAGGATTGATGCTTGTCATAGATATATAATGTTCTTTTAATTACTTTTGGACTAATTTGTAAAGCAAGAAAATATAAAGGTTAAATTGCAAAGTGGATTTTTAAATGAGCTGTGGGACCCATAATTTATTTTCTCATTCTTATCTCTTTTATTTTCTCTCCCACGCCACAGTCCTTTCCGATTTTTTTTATTATACCCTAAAAAAAATACAAAATGTCACATATGCCCTCGGTTTTTTTTTTTTTTTTTTAAATCTATCCTAACCGCCCCATGGGGGGGCGGTCCACTTTGCCAACCAAACCGACCCACAGGGGGGCGGTCAGCTATGCATACTAAACCACCCCACTGTGGGGCGGTTTGTTTTTTTGTTTTGTTTTAGAATTGAGAGACAATATGAATGAAATTTAATAATAAAAATTCAAATTTTGTTTTTAATATTTGTTAGATTACTTTTTTTAATGTATAATAAGCATATTTATACTAAAATATGCTAAATTACTTGAAATTATGTTAAATTGCACTAATTAGCATATCTAGAAAGGAACTAGATTTGAGATATTGGTTCTTGTCAAATCAAATTCTCTCAATTTTAGAATAAAATTGAATAAAATTAGAATTTTTTCATATCACACGGATTGTTTCTTGTTTGAATATACAAAATGAAATATATTCAATATTAGGATGTTGGTTATTGTCAAATTAAATTCATTAGTCGTATGAGAACATTAATTTGATACAAGTTCTAACTTTTACCACGCTGCATACGACACTGTCACTAGCCGCAAACAGGTCGTTGTGTGTCTACCGATAATAAAAAACTTTAACTCAATTTTTGAGGTACTAAACGACATTTTTTGCAATTCTGACTCCGTCGACCCTTTGGAGATGATCCTGAGGGCGCCATTACCCCCGTCTCGTCCCAAGCTTTCCTAATTGGGGTTGTACGCGCAAATCCGAATTTCCTAGCCAAAGTTATGGCCGTTTAAAGTATTTTAAAAAACAACGATACTTTCGTACAAAAAAACACCTATGATGCACCAATGCTTTATGCACGGCTTGTCGACGGCAGAAGTGCATCGATGTTTCATTACAAAAACGTCAGTGACTCACCGATATTTTTTCAGCACTACCCTGCTTAATTGCCAATAGTAAGGCTAATGAAACATCGATATTTCATTGCAAAAACATCAGCGACGCACCGATGTTTTCATTGCTGATGTTTTTGCTGAAAACATCGGTGTGTCGCTGATGTTTTTGCAATGAAACATCGATGTTTCGTTAGCCTTAGCATTGGCAATTAAGCATAGTAGTGCTGAAAAAACATTGGTGAGTCACTGATGTTTTTGTAATGAAACATCGATGCACTTCTGCCGTCGACAAGCCATGCATAAAGCATTGGTGCATCATCGGTGTTTTTGTACGAAAGCATCGTTGTTTTTTAAAAAACTTTAAACGGCAATAACTTTGGCTAGGAAATTCGGATTTGCACGTATGACCCCAATTCGGAAAGCTTGGGACTAAACGGGGGCAATGGCGCCCTAGGGATCACAATTATAGGAATTGATTTGAGATGTAGTTTCTCAAATAAGGAAAAGGGATCACAATTATAGGAATTAGATTTGAGACCAGTAGTCTAATTCTGCATCATTTTATGTGAACCAAAATATGTAGCAAGCGGCCTTAAAAAGTCAAAACATTGGATCTGTTGTATATTCTGGTACTTCAAGAATGCCTTAAAAAGTCAAAACATTGGCAAAGACTTGTTGTTTTGGTCCTACTAGTCACAACATAACGTTGTCTGGATAATTAAAGAAATTAATTAATATAACTATATATATACTAACAACAACATCCTGCTTTTTTATATTTAGAGCGTTATATAAAAAAGTGAAACATAAAGATTAAATTTCTATTCCTTGTACCAATTAAAGGGTTATCTTTTATTTCTGCACTTTATTTTATTTCACTTACAAACATTGCCTTAACATATGACTATAGAATTTTTTTTTTTTTGGGAAAGTTTTAGCGAATTTCCTTGCCCTACCTATTTTTTTTTTCCTACCCCTCAGGCCCTCACCTCCTAAGAAGATATGGAATCAGTGGTGCACGGCCGCGCCTTCGACCGGGTCAAATGTTAGTAGCTGGGTGACATTGAAAACTGTAGCATTTCTGTCCACTAAATTAGAACCATAGGTCCACATGGAGACACTACAAAGAAAAGCCAAGTCATGTCATTAGCTGCCTACAAGTCAAGTCAACCTCTCATGGATTCTCTAATTCAAATTCTGTGATCTACTTGGTAACAAATCATTAACAACAGAATACAAACCATTATGATTTAGCAATTCTTTTCCTGGTTTTCCTGATTTTCCTCGTCGGCCAATGATTATATCATTTTAGTAAGAGTTGTGGGTATGAGCGGGACATTATTTCCTTAAACCTCCCTGACTTTGGGCGGCTGTCATAATTTGTATGCACAAGATGGAACAGAGGGGTACTTTCTGGTATAGGCATAATTTTTTTTCCCACAAATAACAAACAAGAAAAAAGAAACTAAAGAGGGAATTGTTTGAAAATGATGCGAAACTATAATTTTAAGTCAGTATAAATTTGGAATCCCATAAATATGTTCACCAAAATGCCAAATGGTCCTAGAAACGGTCATGCTATGGAGATAGGGAACTGGTACAGAGTGTATTATGTACAGTAATTAAACAATGGATACCAAGCCATGTCTGGTATTGGTGTTCTGTAGTTCACCTATCTAATTATGCTTGTTATGCCTAGAAAAGAAAAGAAAAAAAAAGGCCTTATCAGAAAGCCAAAAATCAGAGACGAGAGAAAAAAGTAGGGAAGATTCAGACAAGAAGCAAAAACTGACTGTCAGTTTACTCAATTACTCATTCTTAAGAGGGGAAATATTGAAGAAACAAAGAGTGCAAAAAAACACAAACTCAATGAAAATCCACAAGCAAACAAATTTCTATCCTTTTATTACAAATAATTAACTAAATTGAATAGTAACTTAATTTCAATGGAGGGTTTACGAGGGGATTATTAATTGCTCCATGTTGCAAAAAGGTAAGACATCATCATCGCAAAAATCTGCAAAATAATTGGACAAGAGGTTAATTAGCAGCAACAAACAAATAATTTTAAAATGAATTGTTCATTTATCGAACCAGGATAAGTTTAATCAGTCGACAGATCCTACCAGGGATAATTGCAGAAAAGTAAAAGGAGTTATGTATCTTAAAATATAATTATTCAAATACTAATAAAATTACAAACCTGATTTGGTTGATTTCCAGTGTCCAATTTCAAGGTCAGGGCAGCCGCAACCACGAACACGCACATAACAAGGCCCAGATGGAATCAACCCATCTGGCAGAACACCAAGCAAATCACAACATTGAATTTTCAACCTTGTAAGTGATGAAATGCTCTGCCGGTGGATATGTGGTTCAGTAGATTCCCCTAACTGTAGTCCATCCATCGTTAGTGATTTCAGGGCTTGACAGGAAGTGATTTCTAGTGCAGCCAACAAATCCAGATCTCCTAGTCTGGTAATCAACTCCAGGTGGCCACACGATGTAATCTTCAATTCTTCAAGTTGGGAGGGCAGCTGATCCAGATGTAGAGCTCGAATACTATCACATGCTTCAATCTTGAGGTGCTTGAGAGAGTGAAGATTGTTAAATGGAAGAGATTTAATATTGGCACAATATTGTAACAATACTTCTTGAATTGACTGCAAGGATGTTGGATCCCTTATCCATCCTGGCAGTATGGCAGAAGGATAACATCTCACTCGAAGTTTCTTGAGGTTAGGATGTGGCTGGAGGCATTCTAACAAGGAAAAATCTACATCATCTGCACCATATAACCTGCCCTCACAAGCTTCTGGTATGAGGCTTAACCTCAGCTCTGATTTCGTATCGTAATTTTCTGAATTCCAGCATAATTCCAAACTTTCAAGTTTGCACTTATTTCTCAAGTTAGCACACTGGACATCTACTAAATTACTCATGTTCGCTAATCCCTCAATATAGAGATTTCCTTCAAGGTCATTCATATCCTTTAACCAAGCTATAGTTCTAACTCTCAACCATGCTGCCATTGTCTTTATTGCTGGAAAATTAACAAGACCATGAGGTACATAATTGAGCTTATGATTGCCTTTGACTGAACCACTAAGAGGCAACAAGTTAAGCTCCTCTAAACTACTGAGACAGCCTATTGTATTAGGCAATGCTTGAATCCGTTTACAACGAATTGTTAATCCATGAAGGTTACAGAGATTTCTGAGATCTAAAGGAACTTCCTCTAAATTGTCACTTTTAATAACTAATCTCAGTAAGTTACTAAGTGAACAGAGTGATTTAGGTAGCTTCTTAACTTCTCTAGATTGAATATATAGAAATTGTAAGTTAGCAAGATTACCGATACTTTCAGGTAGATATTCAAGGTCAAAGCAATCAAGAATTAAAGTCTGCAAGTTGTAAAGGAGGCCAATGGAGAATGGCAATATTTTAAGACTTGAAGAAGTAATACTAAGATGGGAAAGATGTTTCAACTTCGAGATGCAGCGAGGAATCTTTGTCAAACTATACCCTTTCAATTCCAATACCCTTAGTGCTTCAAATTTAGTGAGGTTACATATGGTTACTACTGAACATTCTTCATAATATTCTGACAACTTTGAATTTAGGTCCATTGCCTCTGTATTGTTTAGACAATGCTCGTGCTCTGATTCTATGCCACATTCACTCAGATCTGTAGAAAGAGTTCTTAAACCCTTCAGATTTTGTTGGAGAATTTGATTTACATATCCCGTGAAACCTCTTGCATATTCGCAATATTCCAACAACTTTGAATTTAGGTCCATTGCCTTTGTATTGTCTATACAATACTGGTGCTCCAAATCTCCGTCGCACTCTCTCAAATCTGCAGAAAGAGTTCTTAAACCCTTAAGATTTTGTTGGAGAATTTTATTTACATATCCCACAAAACCTCTTGCATATAAATGGTATGCTTCTCATGAAACGATTCCCTCTTGAATATCAAGTGGTTGATTGATCTCCATTGAATAATGTTCTTTCTCAGAATTAAGTCGAGCAAGGTCATGGATTATATTGTGCAACTTACAACATTCTGAATGATCCGAAAAACCATCAAGAAATGACCTCTCTTTTAACTCCTCATAATATTCAACACCAATTTCTGTGATTCTTCTTTTGCCCCTAGACTCAATGTAGCCATGAGAGATCCATAACTCTATCAAATTCATCTTTTCTAACAAATAATCTTTTGGGTAGATTGAGCAAAACAAAAAACACGGCTTAAGGTGGGGAGGTAGGTAAGCATAGCTAATCTGAAGAGCTGGGAATATATCATTCGATGGATTCGATTCCCATAGGTCACTTTCTAGAATCTCTCTCCAGGCCTCTTCATTTGTTTCTATAGTTTAATGAGCAAAAGTTATATTTTATTGATTAATGGTTCGGGCTTATATAAGCCTTACAACTCACTCTTACAAATAACCCCCTAGATTGTCTCATAATGACCTATTTACACATAGGTCCCTAGAAACCCCAAAAACACGTAAACATAGAATATATATCAACACTCCCCCTCAAGATGGGCGAAAGATATCCACTAAGCCCATCTTGTCACATCCTCTCGCTAAGTCCAACGAATTAAGCCCTTTCGTCAGACAATCCGCTGCTTGGTCTTTAGTTGCAACATGGCCTAACTCCAGGAGTCCACTGTTCAACTTCTCCTTGATGAAGAACCTATCGATCTCGATATGCTTGGTTCTATCATGCTGCACTGGATTGTTGGCGATACTGATGGCTGACTTGTTATCGCACCACAACTTCATTTGGGCCCCTTGGTCCATCTTGAGCTCCACCAGCAGAGCTCTCAACCACAACATCTCTGCCACACCTAAGGCCATGGCCCTGTACTCTGCCTCGGTTGTGGATCTCGCAACCACTGTTTGTTTCTTGCTCTTCCAGGAGACCAAATTGCCCCCTACAAACATGCAATATCCAGACGTGAACTTCCTGTCATCGGCACAACTAGCCCAGTCTGAATCACAATAGCCCTCAATGTTCAAATGCCCATTCTTCCTGAAGATCAACCCCTTCCCTGGTGCACTCTTCAGGTACCTCAGAATCTGGTACACAGCATCCATGTGACCCTCTCTAGGATCATGCATATAGCGACTCACCACACTCACAGCAAAGGATATGTCGGGACGAGTGTGGCTCAAATAGATCAAGCGACCCACCAACCTCTGGTACCTCTCTCTATCAACTGGCTCTCCTGCCTCAGCACTCAGCTTGGACTTCTGGTCAATGGGAGCAACTGCGGGCCTGCACCCCAGCATACCTGTCTCTGTAAGCAAATCTAGCACATACTTCCTTTGAGATAAGACAATTCCCTCTGCACCACGAGCTATCTCAATCCCAAGGAAGTACCTCAATTGCCCCAAGTCCTTCACCTCAAACTCCTTCCCCAATCTCTTCTTCAGCAAAGCAATCTCACCCTCATCATCTCCCGTGATAATCATGTCATCCACATACACCGCAAGCACCGTAATGTGAACTCCATGTTGCCTGAAGAACACTGTATGGTCTGCATTGGTCTGCCGATACCCCATGCCTACCATAGCTCTCCTAAACCTGTCAAACCAGGCTCGAGGAGACTGCTTCAGTCCATAAAGAGATTTCTTGAGCCTGCACACCTTACCAACCGTTTGTTTTGTGCCAAAACCCGGTGGTATCTCCATATACACCTCCTCCAACAAATCACCATGAAGGAAGGCATTCTTCACATCAAGCTGGTGCAACTTCCACCCTCCATTCGCTGCCAAGGAAACTAGTGTTCGCACTGTGCTCATCTTCGCCACGGGTGCAAAGGTCTCATCATAGTCGATGCCATAAGTCTGACTGTACCCCTTTGCTACCAATCGGGCCTTGTAGCGCTCAACCTGTCCTTCTGGGTTTTGCTTCACAGTGAAGACCCACTTGCAACCAACTGCCTTTTTTCCTGGTGGTAGTGACACAAGCTCCCAAGTTTTGTTCTTGTCCAGGGCCCCAAGTTCCTCTAGCATGGCAGCTTTCCACTTTGGATCCTCCTTAGCAACCTGCCAACACTTAGGGATAGAGACAATGTCCAAAGATGCAATGAATGCTCCATGTACAGGTGATATGTGAGAGTAAGAGACAAACTGGGCAATATCATGTGGAAAGCCATATCGATCAGGGGGAACTCCTGCATTGCTGCGAGAAGTCCTCCTTACCGATAGGGGAGTGGGAGGAGTAGAGAGAGGAATCATATCACCTGTGTATTCTGAATCTGAGGTGGATGGTGTAGGTGTCTCAGGAGTCGGAGGAGGCAGGGACAAGGGACTTGGCACAAGTGGCACTGTAGGCACTGCTCCCTCATTCTGCTTTCTTCTTCTCGTGTACACCCTTAGCTCCCCCTGAGCCTGAGTCCTACCATTCTCTGGTTCGGTCCTCTCATGGTCCGGCACCACAGCCGACTCCACAAGCGGACAAGGAATATCCCCCACACTCACCATCCTCCTCTCACTACTACTATCATCCTCCCCCTCTCGCCTCATACCTCCTGTATCGAGCGAGTCCCCAAAGGGCGATGTGACCTGAGAGGAGTAGTATGGCTCAAGCTCGCGAAATGTGACATCCATACTAACAAACAATCTCCTCTCCACCGGACTCCAGCAAACATACCCCTTCTGAGTAGCCGAATACCCAACGAACACACACTTCACAGCCCTTGGATCCAGTTTTCCTACATTTGGTCTGTTGTCCTGCACGAAGCACACACAGCCAAAGGTTTTGAGAGGCAAAACATCTCCATTCTTGCCTTTCAGCATCTCAATCGGAGATTTCCAATCCAATACCCGCGAGGGCATCCTATTAATCAAGTAGGCCGCTGTCAGGACTGCTTGCCCCCACAAGTATTTTGGTACCTTCATTGACATCATCATACTCCGGGTGACCTCAAGGAGATGCCTGTTCTTCCGTTCGGCTACCCCATTCTGCTCTGGTGTGTATGGACAGGTGGTTTGATGCTGTATTCCCTGGGATGACAAGTACTCCCCAAACGCCCTGTTGGTGTACTCTGTCCCATTGTCAGACCTCAATACCTTCACAACTGCACCGTATTGAGTCTGAACCCCTTTATGAAAATCTTTGAAACAGGCAAACACATCACTCTTATTTTTCATCAAATAAAGCCAAGTCACACGAGAAAAGCAATCAATGAAAGAAACAAAATATCTAAATCCATTCACAGCAGTTGTGGGACAAGGCCCCCATACATCAGAATGCACTAAGTCAAAAGCAAAAGAACTCCTACTCCCAGAACTAGAATATGAGCTCCTAGTGTGTTTCCCCAACTCACACGCATCACACACCAGTTTTTCCTTATTAGCCTTTTCAAACAAAGGCGGATACAACCTACTCAAAACAGAAAAAGAAGGATGACCTAAGCGCCTATGATGAAGCAGCAATAAGTCCTCCACACTCCTCCCAACTCCTCCTGTACCCTCTACAAAGGATGAAAGAGCCGAGTCCATACTCTCCCTATCCAGGTACCACAAGCCACTATGCCATGTGCCAGTCCCAAGCCGCCTGCCGGTCTCCTTCTCCTGGAAGATCACCTTTGGAATATCAAACAAAACAACACATTTTAGTTGTGATATAATGGCACTTATGGATAAGAGATTCACAGGAAAGGAAGGAGCATGCAAAACATTAGACAAAGTCAAAGTGTTGGTACATTGCACGGTACCCTTACCAACCACAGGCTGGGCCGTACCATCGGCAGTCTGGATGCTCTCTGGTACTGCTAGGTGAGTATAGGAAGAAAACTCTCTAGCAGCACCAGTCACATGTCGAGACGCACCAGAATCGACTATCCAATCTGGTGATCTAGTGGTGGATATAGTGCGAGAGCAAGTGTATCACAAGTACCTGTGGCTGAGTGAGCAAAGGAAGCAATGTTACCCCTTGATGAAGATGAGGTGGACGCATCATCGAGCACACTCTTCCCCTCACCTGCTGCTTTCTGCTTCCTCTTCAATGCCTCAAGAAACTCGTGATCCTCCTCAGTAAAGACCACAGTCTCCTCACTCTCTTCCTCTGCTACCGTCAGATGTGCCTGGTAGCCTCCTCTTCCACCCCTCCGGCCACCTCTGCCTCGACCACGACCTCCAGACTGGCCTCTACCACCTGAGTGCCTCTCCTTCGGTGGCTTAGTGCAAGCCTGCTTCAAGTGGCCTACCTCACCACAGTTGTAACACTCCCGGGTCTCGCCCCTGTACCCTGTGTTACCTGGCTTGGAGACTGCAAGTGCTGACTTCACCCCTGGAAGTCCTGCTGCACCAGACTGGAGCCTAATCCTGCTCTCCTCCTGTATCATGGCCGAGATCGTCTCATCCAGTGAGGGAATCTTCGGCTGAGCTAGCAACACTGCACACCTCGGCTCAAATGCCGGGTTCAACCCCCTCATGAAGTGTATAGTCCTCCTCTGAGTATCACGCGCCCCTCTCTTGCAATCAGGATCTTTGCAGCATGCGGCTGGTGAGAAATGATCATAATCTGCCCACAGTCGCTCCAGATCTGTGGCATACTCCTGAATCGATCTATCTCCCTGCGCTACTGCCTCTATCTCCCTCTCAATCTGGAACACCCTCAGATTGTTTCCAACTCCATCATAAGTTCTCTTCAGCTTCTCCCAGACATCCTTGACCCGATCTATGCCATCCACTATGGATGCGATAGAAGGAGTCAATGAACTCAGAAGCCACATGTATACTATCATGTGAGTGGACTTCCACTCTGCCCTCTCTGGAGACCCCTCAGCTGGCTCCTTCTTGTCCCCGGTCAAGTACCCCTCCAGATCTTTCCCCTCCAAAGTGTACCTTACCCGACGCGACCAGCTCAGATATGTAGCTGGCCCATCGAGCTTCCTGTCGAGCGGTGGAAGGACTACATTCGGCGCTGGCCTCGGTGTGCTCTCACTCGCAGCCACACTGAACGCTCGCATCAGCGTCTGAAGCTCGGTGAAACTTAGTTTCGCCATAATCTCCTCCATCGGATTCTTACCTCCTTCGGCCATTAATCCGACTCAGATCCCCTTGTCACACACCGTTCTGTGTTCGAATCCCTCCTACCTCGTCTTCTTGACCCGATCTTGATCTATCTCATCAAGATTCGAGTCGAACCCGATTAAATCACAAAACCCAATCACAAAACCCCTCCAGATCTATCTCATCAAGAGAGGTTATTTTTTACTCTTTTTTTTTTTTATTTTTTTTATTTTTTTTATTTTTTTTTTAGAAAATCAACAGATCAGATCAGATTAAATTATCGCCCATATCACAAAATCGTAATCGGACCAAGAGAAAAGAGAAAAGAGAGAGAGAACCAGAGATTGGCGGAGCTCACAGCGAGAGGGAGAGGACCAGAGGCAGATCGGACCAGCAGAAGCTTAGGCGGCCAGCAAAGGCTGAGGCGGCGGCGGAACCCTAGCAGCGGGCCTGGCGGCGGCCTGGCGACGGCGAGCTAGGCGGAGAGCACCGGCGACCCGAGCCTTAGCAGAATCCGAACCCTAGCTGTGACCTAAACCCTAGCAGGGGCGGGGTTCGGCCAGGCTAGGTGGATCTGCCCTGGCGGCGGCCTGGCGGAACACCTGAGGGGGGGGGGCGGCGGCAGCAACTATGTGGTGGCGCTACAGTAGCGAAATGCTACAGTAACGGGTTTACTGTAGCTAACCCTAACCCTAACCCTAATGTTGCAGCTCTGATACCATATAGTTTAATGAGCAAAAGTTATATTTTATTGATTAATGGTTCGGGCTTATATAAGCCTTACAACTCACTCTTACAAATAACCCCCTAGATTGTCTCATAATGACCTATTCACACATAGGTCCCTAGAAACCCCAAAAACACGTAAACATAGAATATATATCAACAGTTTCATGCCTAAGGAGGCTTGCAATCGACTTCACAGCCAATGGCAACCCACCACACTTTCTCATAATCTCTCTTCCCATATCTACCAAGTGTGTTGGCACAGTGTAACTTGTACCACCAAATGCATAATGTTGAAACAACTGCCAGCACGAATCTTCAGGCAAGTTAGTTGGACTAATATAGGTCGTTGTTTGCATGACCTCTGCAACCTTTTTATTTCTTGTTGTCACGAGAATTCTGACCATCTTTGCTTCTTTAAAAGGAATCCGAAACAACTCCCAAAGACTTTGATTCTCATTCCACACGTCATCTAAAACAAGCAGTATTGTTTTTCCCTTCACAATTTTTGCAAGCTCTTCTTGTAATGGGCTCAACTCACTCACACCATAATTGATTTTGGAAACAGATTCAATGGTTGATTTGATCAGTCTCCTCACATCAAATTCTTCAGAGACACATACCCACCCAAATAAATCAAAGCATCGGGAAACCCTCCCATCTTTGTAGACAAGTTGGGCAATGGTGGTTTTTCCAAGGCCACCTTTGCCAACAATTGAAATGACCGAAAAAGACTTTTCTTTTTCGGATAGTAAGAAATCGATGACCTCCGTTATTTCAGCATCTCTGCCAAATATGCTCGCCTCATCCACCATGTGACTAGTTGGGGGCCGTAAAGTTTTGTTGTTTGGACGCCTCATCCCATCACTCTCCTTTAATTGGAGAGCCTCACGATCCTTTGCTATTTCATCAAATTGACTTCTTATTTTGTTAAGCCGATCTACCATGCCATCAGGAATTGGAACAATGTACTGTTCAAAATGAAGTGTATTACTATTGCATAAGTAAACTGAATTTGTATGGAATTGAGTCACTCTAGTTATTTTTTAATAATAAAAAAATGAATTTCTTAAGTTCCACTGAATGATATTTTGTTATTGACATATTTAAGACGAAATGCTTTTATCAATGTAAACCTATAGAATAATCAACATATAATGCTTTTATTATTATGTTCGTCATGTTGCAATTCTATAAATAAGTCCATTAGCTGCCTAATTAAATTGAAAGTTCCGGACTTCTATCCTAAAATAATGGGACTAATATTTGCTAGATCATTTATTCAATGTTGAACTTACATGTAAAATAGTTATGTGTTGTATACTTCCAATTTTATGTTCAATTATATTAAAAGTGATCCTACAGTTTTTGCTAAATTGAATATTAATATGTCATATAAAACGCAAACTTTCCTCAATGTATACAATTCAAGATGTAATTTTCATTTCAATAATGAGTAAAATGAAAATTGCTAGTGCCTAGACACAAAAAGAAGTGACTTGATTATATTTGGTTTTTGTCAGGTACAACAGATATATATTTGTGCCTTTTTCCTATTCTGATCAAAATTCTCTGAGTCGGATTTGAAAAGCTGGGTATAAAAAAAGTGACCACTCCAATGGATTCCAATCCAGATTACAAGAAAGAAAATAAAATAAAATTCATGGTCGGCACCAAAAAAAATACAAATAAAAAAACACTAGCACTAATAAAATCCTTTTAATTTCTATATGCACAAGGTACTAACCTTCATCAGCTTTTCCTTATGAGAACTGGAAGCCTGAGAAGCCTTTCTTGCCTCCACTTGAAGACTTGTGACCTCGTATCGGTACTCGCTGAGCACATCCTCAGCATCATAAGCAACCTTTTTGAGCTCCTTCAGCCAAAGCTTGACAGAGAGGTCTTTGATCTCCCTTTCCTCAGCATCATACAGCGTGGCCTTGATCCACTTGAGAGTTCGCATCAGCCTCTCCAGATCGTACTCAACAGCACGCCCCTTTTCTGAGTTATTATAATTTGATGAAGAAAAAGAAGGAGCCTGCGCAGAGGCTGTAATTGAGGGGAGCAATTTGGTGCCTAGAGAAAGAAGAGAGATCATCAAATTTCCTGCCATTTTGCTCTGTAGATTTCTACGAAGACGGAGGAAAGAACCTTAGATATGAGTTGTGAAAATTATAAGAAATGAGTAGAGAGTAAAGAGCAGCAGAGTGTTGAGATCTGGGGAGAAGACTTTGTACAGTAGTCAATGTTATTTGACGATTTCTTTTTCTTTTATTTTCATTTTAACGAGACTGGAGCCGATTTTTATATTGATCCCCTATAAAAAAATACAAAATATCACATCTGCCCTCGTTTTTTTTTTAAATCTACCCTAACAGCTCCATTGGGGGCAGTCCACTTTGCCAACCAAACCGCCCCACAGAGAGGCGGTCAGCTATGCATACTGAACTGCCCTACTGTGGGGCAGTTTGTTTTTCTTTTCTTTTTTTAGATTTGAGAGACAATCTGAATGAAATTTAACAATAAAAATTCGAATTTTGTTTTTAATATTTGTTAGATTACTTCTTTTGATGTATAATTAGCATATTTATACTAAAATATGCTAAATTACTTGAAATTATGTTAAATTACGCTAATTAGCATATATAAAAATAAGCTAGATTTGGGATATTGGTTCTTGTCAAATCAAATTATCTCAATTTTAGAATAAAATTGAATATAATTGAAATTTTTTTTCATATCACACAGACTGTTTCTTGTTTGAACATACATAATGAAAGATACACAATATTAGGATGTGATCACCCAAAAGAGAGCGATGTTTCTTTTAAAATTTATAAACACGAAAATACTATTGGTTCGAATTGCAAGCGCACAATCCTTATCAAGTAGTATAATCGATGTCGATCCACAGGAAATATTGGTCTACAGTCTTGAGCGATCAAATCACAATCTTTCGAAAGGCTAGACAAAATCTGAAAATTAAGAGTTTAGAATTGTGATCAATGTAAATTTGACAACAATTAAATGTAATTAAAATAAAGATAGAGATGAGAATTCCAAGGGTTTCGGCACACCATTGCTACTCAATCCACTTTGATATTCTACTTCTGTCGGGTTTGATTACCTGTTGTTGTTAATAGAAGACACTACATAGGACACTGCGAGTCACTTACGCAAATGACGGGACTTCCATCGGAATACTACATAGGACACTGCGAGTTATCTAACGCAAATGACAAATCCCTTAAATACACAAGTTACCACATATGACACTGCGATTTATCTTACGCAAATGACAAAACTTGGTTTGCGTTTTGTGGTTCTGATTTATGGTTTCCTTGCGAATGTTTTCTTCACATAAATCTAATGGCTCCCAACGAGGCTAACTCGTCCATCATAGTTTTTCTACCAATAAAGTACTGTCACTACCCTAGGGTTAAACTAGATCATCGAAATCAGGTGAAGGGAGAATAAATTGCAAAAGCATTTCAATCAACAAAAAAAAATCATAATCAACAGAAAATACATATATCAAAACATCATGAGTAACAAGGTTTACTGCCTAGCCCCTAAGAAAAGAACTTTAGCCGCGGAACGGCATCATTACAACACTCCTCTCTTTCTCACTTCAATCAAATCTAACCCTAACTACCAAAATTACAAAGATGGCTTCCTCTTTGTTCAGGGGCCTTATATAGAAGTAAGGGGACGTCTGGAGATGAGTGGAGGCCAAGAAACACGATCTGGACATGCTTGTGGCAGTTATTCCCCAAAGGGTGCCTTGGTTACGGACCGTATCAGGTGATACGGTCCGTATTCACACCTTGTCGCTAAGGGGTTTAATGTGTATCACACCATCTCCTCGTCCGTATCCGGCTAGGTCCGTATCAACTGGTACAGACCGTAACAGGACCTTAGTCGATGAGCGTCACTTGTCCGATTGACCTGATTCTTGCTCCATTTGATGTGAAATAGTCACAAAACTTGTTTTCTGCAATAAAACATAAAGAAGGGTGACAGTAACCTTTTTATCTAATTAAATAAACATAAGTGTGAGATAATATGCAAAACCTAAGCCAAAACCCTACGTAATTCATCATCATTTTGACTCTGATCAGGATGCTGGTTATTGTCAAATTAAATTTATTAGCTGTATGCGAATACTAAACATCAGATCAGTAATTTTGATATAAGTTTTGACTTTTACCATGTTGCATACGACACTGTCACTAGCCGCAAACAGGTCGTTGTGTGTCTACCAATGATAAAAAAATTTAACTCAATTTTTGAGGCACTAAATGATATTTTTTGCTGGCCCCCTGGAGATGATCCGAACGACACCATTGCCCCCGTCTTGTCCCAAGCTTTCCGAATTGGGGTTGTACGCGTAAATTCGAGTTTCCTAGCCAAAATTATGGCCGTTTAAAGTTTTATAAAAAACAACGATGCTTTCGTACAAAAACACCGATGATGCACTAATGCTTTATGCACGGCTTGTCTGTTGGGTTCTTATGGTACTTAAGGCAGCGGAATTTCAAAATTTTGACAAGAAAAGTACCAAAAGAGATCATCATGTGTGACTGAAATCAAACCAAGATCTATTTCCAAATCAATAAGCATCATACCTTTAGTTTCTTGTCTCTAACAAGAAAAGAAGGTCCTTGAGATGTAGAGTTGTAGCCTCCACCTTCTTGTTGATGCTAATGGTGGTTGATGCCTTGTAGCGCCTTGGTGGTTGATGTGTGCGTGACTTAGAACGCCTTGCACCAAGATAAGACTCCAAAATAGAAGTCCTCCACGGTATCCACCAAGAAATTAATTAGAAACCAAAGTTTCCTCTTGCTAGAGAGTACTAACTTGGTTGCTCCTTAATCCTTATCCTCCAAGAGAACTAGATCTTGAACTTTTAGGGTTTGTGGGTTCTCAACACATGAGAGGAAAAACAAGAGAGAGAGAGTTTTGACAGAACTTCAACTCTCAAAAACGAATTCTACTCAAAAGGAATGAGAGAGAGAATATATATAGCAAATAAGGAATATGAATTCTGTTCCCAAAGTTAACCCCACGTTCTACCACGTTTTTGACCACGATTTAATTCGAATTAGATTCTGTCACAGAAGGAGAAGTTATAGATCTTTCTTTTAACTTTCCATCCATATATTATACGCCCAAAACGGACATCGTATGAGAGAGTTATGGTCCAAATACGAAACATGCGCAGCAGTTACAGAACATGGCGGTTCAAATTAACCACCACGTTCTATCGCGTTTTTTGACCATGATCTGTTTCTAATTTGGCTTTCCTCCAGAGAGGCAAAGTTCTAGATATTTCTTTTACCTTTCCAGAAATATATAGAATGTTAAAAACGGATTTATTATGAAAGAGATATGGTCAAAATAAGAAATACTGCGCAGCAGTTATCAGAAAACGTGGTAAACTATTTTGGGTGAACTTTTAATTAAGGAAACAATTCATAAAATAAACATGGGCCATAATTAACAACAACCATTAGGCTTTGTTTATTGAGCCAAGTTCTATTTTTTCTTGTTTGCAATAATCAAATACAATTAATCTAATTAATTGTAGTATCATATATAATTATCTCAAATAATTATATTTCTTATGGTTTGATGGAAAAACCAATTTATTTGTCATGTCATACATGTCAAATAAATTAAGGAGTATTTTTAATTCATTTCTTATTGGTGTGACCCTGTGGGATCTATGTCACATGGCAATGGAATCTGAAACTCCTTTCGATTCCATAAACTACAAGCGGCACCTAGCAATATGCATTGTAGTTACCCAAATGACACAGATGATAAGTACCATACTTTATCACGATCCCTGAGCAACAATTGCCTCGTGTCAATTCCATGTCTCATGATATCATGAATAGATCCAAGGTAGGAACGTGTCATCCTTGTAAATCTACTCGTTTCTTGATTCTGAAATAATTCAGTAATTATGATTAACTCCTTAATCATATGTGCACATACTTGTATTATTTCATCAAGGGGCCCAGTGATATCATCACTCATTTACATGAGAGACATTGGTATTCTTGATAATTACTATTTCTCCACATGAGAGACACATACTGAGATAGAATCTGTATGACTGTCAGTTACTGACAGCGTTGGATAATACCCATGAATATGTATTCTCATGTGAGAGAAACAATTATCTCATACCTTAGAATTCCAGACACTAATAAAACATTAATGACACAAACACAATCCATATTAAATGTTTTATTTTGGTCACGTCCAATCCCTGATCTCTATCAGGTATCCATTTGATTAGATTGACAACCCATTGTCATATGATCTGCAGAACATAATCATCATCTAATCCAAATGCTAATCTTATACCGGTAATTAATGTTCCTTGTTAATTACCAAGACTAGGGACACTTTAGAGTATTTATTAACTCCTTTATAGAGTTCCACAATTCCAAGTCCTCAACTTGAATGATCTATAAGTAATGAAATACTCAAGGAACAAAATGATAAATAAATCATTCAATTACATGAACAAAACTTAGAAAACAATCATCCTATGATTGGCTTCTAGATCACAACACTAACATTGTCGACGGCAGAAGTGCATCGATGTTTTATTGCAAAAATATCAGCAACGCACTGATGTTTTTGCAATGAAACATCGATGTACTTCTGTCGTCGACAAGCCGTGCATAAAGCATTGGTGCATCATATGTGTTTTTGTACGAAAGAATCATTGTTTTTTTAAAAAACTTTAAACGGCCATAACTTTGGCTAGGAAACTCGGATTTGCACGTACGACCCCAATTAGGAAAGCTTGGGACGAGACAGGGGCAATGGCGCCCTCGGGATCATTCCCAAGGGGCCGACGGAATCAGAATTGCAAAAAAACGTCGTTTAGTACCTCAAAAATTGAGTTAAAGTTTTTTATCATCGGTAGACATACAACGACCCGTTTGCGGCTAGTGACAGTGTCGTATGCAGCATGATAAAAGTCAGAACTTGTATCAAAATTACTAATCTGATGTTTAGTGTTCGCATACGGCTAATGAATTTAATTTGACAATAACCCGCATCCTAATATTGAGTATCTTTCATTATGTATGTTCAAACAAGAAACAATCCGTGTGATATGAAAAAATTTCAATTATATTCAATTTTATTCTAAAATTGAGAGAATTTGATTTGACAAGAACCATTATCCCAAATCTAGTTCATTTCTAGATATGCTAATTAGCGTAATTTAACATAATTTCAAGTAATTTAGCATATTTTAGTATAAATATGCTAATTATACATCAAAAGAAGTAATCTAACAAATATTAAAAACAAAATTCGAATTTTTGTTGTTAAATTTCATTTATATTGTCTCTCAAATCTACAAAAAAAAACAAACAAACAAACCGCCACACAGTGGGGCGGTTTAGTATGCATAGCTGATCGCCCCCCTGTGGGGCAGTTTGGTTGGCAAAGTGGACCGCCCCCATGGGGCGGTTAGGGTAGATTTAAAAAAAAAAAACCGAGGGCATATGTGATATTTTGTATTTTTTTGAGGGTATTAATAAAAAAATCGACTCCTCTGTTGTTTGCGCAAAAGACAAAAAGAGAAAGAAAACATAGAAATTGAAAAGGAAAGAAGGGGATTATCTCTCTTGCTCCTTGAGTAATCTTGTGGATTGATTTGTGCTCTTGCTTCCTTAGTCATGTTGTGTGGCTATGATTTATTCTCTTCCCTCTTTTTTGTTTACTCTCTAATCTGATTAAGGGTTGGTAACTCGTGATAAATGATAAAGCGAGCCCTACAGTATTGTGAACCGAGTTAAACAAGTTAATTAATTGAAAATTCGTTTCTCACGAAATCGCAATCGGCGCAGGGCGTAATTTAGGCGTTTTTGGGCAAAATCGTGTGAGACGCAACAAATGATATAGGCAGTAGTGTATAGATGACGGTAGATGAGGTAAGAGTGAGTTAATCTGATTCATCCACAGATAATCAGACGACAAATCAATGGGGTAACACTGTTCATCGCTAAGGTCACACCTCATTGAAAATTAAGGTTTTATAATTTCTTTTGTTTTTCGTATCGGGTTCAATTCGTTAGCTATGGTTGGCTTATTTTTCTACCGGCAACCTTTATGGTGCTATACCGAGTTGGTATTGAATATCTTTATCCCAAACACTGGTACCAGTTGGTTACCAGCTTATTGTGTTTACCTTTATATAGCTTGGTTGTTTAAGGGACTTATTTACAAGGAAAATAATACAAAGGGTAAAAGTTGCAAAATTCTCATGTTGGTAATTTGATTATGTCAGAAGGACTAAATGCAAAATGGTTGTCTATGGTTTCGATTTAAAGTTGAATTAAGTGAATGGAATTTTATGCTTGATCTCAGGCCGAGCACAAATAAAATTAGCATGGCCTCTTGGACTTTTGAATAGAGAAAAAGAGTAAATAATCGAAGTATAGGCTTGGCCTTTGGACTTAGTTTAGAAAATTAGACTTTGTAGAAAAATGAAGTGGTTTAATCTGAAAATGAATGAAAATAAATTGAAACTTGATTGTTAGATTTGAATCTTGATTTATTAGGCTATTGGGCTGTTTTAGATTTTAATTGTTTGGACTTAAATGATTTGGATTGTGACTTGTTAGACATATATGGATTATTGGATTGAAATAAATATAAATTAAGGGATTAAGAAAATGATAGTATAAATGGTAAATGATATCATTAATTAAAGCGGGTACTGTTATTAATTAAACAAATGATGAGGATGATTATATATGTGATTAACTATATGTATGACTTAATATAATGAAGCACTATATGACCCCAAGTCAAACGCTAATGAATGTTTAATATATATTGAACAAAGCTTAATATATACATCATTGGGATTAAATATTGAAATACGTAAATTGTTTTGTTATAATAATGATTATAAATATTGATAAGAATATATATTATTCTGACGTAGGCATAATCAACAAATAATATTGACAATACAAAAGATTCAACAAGGAAAGACTGCCAGTGAGCTCATCTATTGCCCTATGATATCAGGTGCGGGGTTATTGGATTAGTCTGAGATTCATGACTAGGAATTAAATCGTAACTCGCTGTGCATTTTGAATATTTGGTTGACTGCATTGATTGAACTGTTGCATCATATGTATAGCCCAATACAATTGAAACTAAATTACATGTAAGAATGTTGACTGTCATGTTGATATTGTTTATCGATTGATTGATTCTTATTGCAAATGATTGATTGAGACCACAGTGAACCTCCATATAGTGGAGAAAAATGATTAATATATCATAAAGTCTAGCTAGCTACTAGACTTTACTCCACGACCCTTATGCGCATATGGTGAATGGCCCCAACTGAACCCAGTACCGGTTGGGTAGGGGATACTTAATAAATGTGAATTGTGACTGTAAGACTAATGAACTGTGGTAACTGTCTTATCAATGATTTTTTTTTTCAATAATGACAGTATTGTGATATTGATTTCGTATTGTTTCTGTTATCAATTGTCAGGATAATAACGACATTATGATAATGATTATGTATTGTTTCCGTTAACAAATTGTCAGGATAGTTAGAACAACATAAACCCTGACACGACAGATATATATTATGGTAGCTGTCAGTGTTACCAGATTAGAAATTGTAAACTTAAGAAACTAAACGTTACCATACTTAGTGGTTGTAAAAATTAGGTCTTAAACGTTACCGGACTTTATGGTTTAAAAGATTTTGACCCAAACCATTTACTCTGATAGGATTCTTAGAGTTCTGATTTACTTATGTAATTTTTGTCGTTCAATTGGATACTGTTATTGAGCATTTGCATACGTCATTATGAAATGAACTGTTAGTTTCTCGTGCGGAGATTTCATTCTGTATATGAATTTTCTTCGAATCAAATAACCTGAGTGGCAATTAGCACTGAGAAATAATTTATTATTTCTCACTCGTTTTTCCTTGTAGGATTCACAGGTTTGTTAGACGAAGACAGAGAAACGCTTTTGGGGTTATAATTGACAGCAGGGCCAACTAAAGGTATGAGATTTGGGTTTATTCTGACAGGGTGCAGAGAGTTATCTCTAGCATCATCCACTGTAAATGGTCAGATAATTATTGTAAATATATTGAGATGTGAGAAAAATAATGGATGCTATTGGCAATGCATAAAAAGATTCATGATTTACGCTACGTAAATTGAATGGTAAATAGACGCGGTAGGAATTGTTGCACCTCTGGATCGGGGGTGTGACACCTCTTGATTTGGCTTGTAGATTCACGCCTGTTTATTTGATTGAACCCAAGAAGACATGAATTCGGATCCAGTGAAGTAACTCAACTTTTGGGATTTAGATCGGGACCGTCCAATTCGAATCCGCAAAAATCCATTTTCAGAGTGAGCGCACACATTCCGACAACGAATTCGAATTCCTAGACCATCCCGAGCGACGAATTCGAATCGAACGGTCTCGATCCAAAATCCAAAGATTGAGTTATTTAAGGGATCCGGACTCATAAGACATGCCGTGTGCCAATGAACGAAAGGCAACTTTTAATACGAGCTTTTGAATATGCAACTCCTCAAAGGCTCAAAGCAAACTGATTTAACTAATTACATGCGATTAGAATTAATCGATAAGTAATTCAATAAACAATTTTACAACTGTTATAAAAAATACTAAGTGAGTAGGATTAAAATGCGTTATTGTTTTGTATTCCAATCATACTCCTACATCATTATTTTGTTTTTAAAATTCAAACAGTCGATCTGAACCACTCAACATAATCTACATATTAAAATGTACCCGGAGACCAAATTATATATTTTTTAGAATTTGTTTACTATTTTTAGATAGATACAAATCCATTGCTTTTGGATGGTTCCAAAATCTTGTGAATAATAGTGATTTTGTACCTATCTAAAAAATAGTAAAAAAATTTCAAAATTATAATTTGTTTGTCTCTAAACATATTTTTATGGAAATCATATTGAGCAGCTTGAATAGACTATTTGAACTTTAAAAATAAAAATAAAGATGTAGAGACATGATTGGACACAAAATCAATACTGCATTTTAACCGTTTCACAAATAATATAAGGGACTTGATATATGTAATCTTCACTGCTATTTTAATCGATGTATACTAATAAAAATAACATAACTAACATAATTTACAACATTTAAGAATAATTTGTTTTATTTCCCAAACGTTCACATTCTTAAATAAGAAATTATTTAGAATTATAAAGTAAAAATGAGAATAAGAGGGTGACCGTTGTCCAGTTCGAAAAAAATTCAAAACATTGCTGATATAATTAACAACATTTTAAGAATAATTTGTTCTAGTTTACAAAAAAGAAATACATTTTCTAAAAGAAGGATTGTAATTATAAATAAAAAAAATCGAAAAAACAAAATAAATGTTCAGCAATGTTCGAAAATGTTAAAGACATTAACAACAGAAAATAAAAATGAAAGAAAGGAGAAATAAACAAACAAGGCCTGAAGTATAACAATCTAAAATATTGGGCCTTGAATTGTTTTATGATAATTCATTACAGGCCTGAATTAGGCTTCTAGAGCCTAATACCCAATCCAATCAGTCCTTCGACCCAAAATTGTTCATTTTCAGGGAGCCAGGGGGCGTCTAATGGGTATCGGACCAAAACCGGTCCAGTGTCCGGTCGGAGCCGTCCAAATTTATCAAAATTCGCGGAAAGTTGATCCGCACGAATATTTACGCGAACAGAAAGGATTCGACCGGCCATTTCGGTCCGATACTCATCGGACGCCCCCTCTCTCTCATTTTCAGAGGTTAACTAAAGTTTTTCTACCTCTCTCTCTCGTCTTGCTGAGGAGCGAGGAGATCTTGACACTGGAGAGCTGAGAAATCTTCTTGACTGGAGGTTATGGCGGCGATCTATAGCCTGTTCATCATCAACAAATCCGGCGGTCTCATCTACTACAAGGTATGCTTACGCGGTCCCTTGATCTTCTCCTTTTCCTCTCCGACCTTTCATTAGAGAAATGGAGATCTCCATTACCCCCTTGATTAGCTCCACCGATTGATAGTTAAAATTCCAATCGGGAGTAAGGGTTTGGATTCAAGCAAGCACTACGTCATATTGGTCACTTTATGTACTTGTATATCAGCGAGGAGTACCAGTTGGTACCAGTGGTCAGTACAAGTCAACTGTCAACATGATCTCTTCTATTTGCTCCTGCTTCTTTATGTGCTTAATTGAGGCCTAGGCATTACTTTCCTACCAAAAAATGCACCATAAGTCAGATTTGTAATTAGGTGTAGTTAACTGTGTCAGGCTTCTTCTATTGTTTCTAATCTTATTTTTCCTTTCACGTTTTCTTATATTGTTATTATTATTATAGGATAATCTGTAATGTGACCTGGCATATGTTAAAGGAAAATTTATTATTTATGAACCTGTAAAACAAGAAGCGCCTCCCATGCTCTTTATATCAAGGGATGAAGGGAAAATAAACATGTTTCCCGACAAACATGAAATTATCCCCTGTATTGGCCAGTTTCCCAGGCAGCTTACAGATCCTAAATACTTATGTTATATAGTGTTTGTCTATACATAAGTTGTGAATAATTGAAGGGTTATTTGTATATTGTTTTTGAAGTGTTACTTAAGGGAATATATACATGATAATTCTCTGGTCTTAGATGGAGCATGTTAGATAACTTTTATGTTTCAGGGTTATTAATAGAAATATTGTGTTCTATATGGCATATGCAAAATCATTCATGTTATTTGTTGTAAATGCTAGTTTTTTATATTTTGCTTTTTTTGGTGGAATTGAATTGAAAGGATTATGGCGCGGCAGGCCGAATGGATACGAACGATAGTTTGAGGCTGGCAAGTTTGTGGCACTCCATGCATGCCATCTCACAACAACTGTCACCCACCGTTGGCTGTACCGGCATCGATTTATTACGTGCCGATACCTTTGATCTTCATTGCTTTCAGTCCCTTACTGGTACTTCCAAATTTATTTGCTGATTTTTGCTCATTATTTTTCTTTGTTTCTCATGTATGATGTACCTGTTAGACCGGAGGCACTAGGCTTAGTTTACCACCTAGATACTGCCAGGTTGAATATCGATGGCCTTTTATATTATTATTTTGTACTTATAATTTCATTGTTGGTATTTAGTTAAGGGCTTTGAATGAATGGGAGTTATGCAACCACTACAAAAAATTTACAGTTCAATTCCCTTTTACATAATGGGACTTTTACATTCGCATGGCACCTTTGGAAGCTTTCTCGCAAACTTTGTGTAAAGCATTTGAAGGAGTTATGTGGGAGATCTCGCCTCTTTGAGTGGGGTTATGTATGGTATTTTTTTTTTGCCATGTTATCTTTATGTTATTGTTATTTTTTAGGGACAAAATTCTTTGCGATCTGTGAGCCGGGTGCACCATACATGGAACTACTACTAAAGGGGATATACGAGCTCTATACTGATTATGTGTTGAAGAACCCCTTTTATGAAATGGAAATGCCAATTCGATGCGAGCTGTTTGATCTCAACCTCTCTCAGGCTGTGCAAAAAGACAGGGTTGCACTTTTGGCCCGCTGAACTTCATTTGTATTCTTTGTTATTATTTTTACACTGTTTTTGAAGATTAGGCATCTGTGCTTGTGTAGAAACGAAATTTGGTTTGATAAGATGGCTGATTCTTTTTCCCCTTTTTTTGTGATCATTAGTCATTAGAGAAGAATTGCAATGTCAGATATTGGTACTGAGTTTCTGTCAGTCACATTTTTCATGCCTCTATACTTCCGGGTGTTATTTGCTTCCTTCCCATTTTTTTTTTACATTAGTTTTTTTCCCACATCATCTATCTGAGCGTATAGAAAGTGGTATGAACAATTGCTTGAGCTGTCACTAGAGTTACATAGGCTATGAATCACAATTGGAATACAGAGCCTATAAATCACAATGGAATTACAGAGCCATCTAGATTGAGTTGATAAAAAAAAAATATATATATATATGTATTAAAACTATGTCAATTTAGATTTTTATAGAAACAAGATGTCGTTTTAAATTTTTAATTGACACAGCTGCTCCAACCCTAGCTTGGCTACCTCACTGTATCTCTCTAAGATGTCATAGTTTAAGCGCAAATCATTTTTCTGCTCTTTTTAGCTCTCTTTTTGCTATAAAGTACAACAAATCAGTTAATAGCATGTAGAGAATCCGTCAACTAGGTGTGATTTTGCTTGACAGAAAGTATGAATAGCAGTTTATTTCCCTCTAGAATGGAGAACAGTGGTGTTCTATTGATCAGTTCTATCAAGAGAGCTAAAGCAATATACTTGCCTGATATTCTGAAACTTGCAACTTGAGCAAAACACAACCTTAATCATCCCAGTTAGTAGTAAAACGGCAATTCTAAGAGGAAACGCTGGATAACCTGACAAGAGTGACCAGTCTGGCCAAGATCGGTAAAGGTAAGATACCATCATTTATCCCTACTCTATACCAGTAGGGAGCATGGACACTATTTTTGCGATAGATGTGCACTTATTATTAGACTAATATTAATATTACTAAATAAATTCTGATTGAGATGTTTTCATAGTAATAAACTAATATTTATGATTGTAAGGACCACCATAGTGCAATAGAATAGATGCATTGGAGTAATTAGGCCCCTATAGTGATTTGGGAAGCATAATCAGATCCAAAATGCAATTCCTGCTAAATCTACCTTTTCAATTTATTGTTGGATGAGCATCATTATATGTACATTTAGAATCCACAGTTATTAGTAATATAAATAAGTTTTATAGTGTTTATTATTTGCGAGACTTTTACTGGTGCGAGGGGCATAAATGCTAACTATAACCAGCTGTGGTTAATTTTTTAATGAAATTGTTACCCCATAATCAATAACTAAAATGTATACAGGTTTTTTATGCAAATGTAATTTGCTAGTTGAGTTATTAGTTATACTTAATTATTAACTCAATGTATTTTTAATCTAAAGATTGATTTCCTCTGGGATCATTTTAATTGTCTGATACACTAGGGCCCGCCAACCAGCCCAAATCCCCTTTCGCAAATCTATAATATCAAAATATATACAACTTATTTTTTATTTTTTGCTTTAAAGTAAGAATGTTGTTTGTGAAATAAAAATTGAAGAACAGAAAAATCAGATTCTGCATTCTTAGAAGTAGGTCCATTACATTAATTGTCTTTTTCATTATAATGGTGTACATTGTTTACACTGTTAAGCTGCATATAATATAGCAGCATTAGATTTCCTCTTTCCAGAAAAATAAAAATTATAACTAGCATCATAAGTTAAGACTATTACAGTAGAAATAAAATGAAATTTAGAGATACAATCAGGAATAAAAATTTGGGGATGACCAAGTTGATGCCATGGCCATAGTAGTATCCTCCTCCTCCTCCAAATCCGCCTATTCCACCTCCTTGAAAGTTCGTTAGTGCATTGAAATTACCTGTTAATTACAGACCAACAACATAAGCAAAATATCATATTAAATATACACTATGTCTAGTATCGAAACTATGCAAAGCAAGTTCAACTATAGATATTAAGTAAACAAAAGAGACCAGTACTGTAACATATGAACAGTAGGTTTTTCTTTTTCTTTTTTCCTTTTCTCTTTACAGATAAGTCGAAGCTCTATATTTGTTACCTCTTCCAGCAGATTGGCCACAGCCGCGTGTAAGGGCATAGCGCACATTACTAACAGAGGCACCATCATAGAAGCGAAAGCTATACATGATGTTATCAATGCACTTGAGCACGAGATTTGTCTCCTCCAAGCATGGCCCATCACAAAACTCGTCAGTGTACTGTGGCGGCACATTTAGTGATCCCTGTGGCGTCAGCCTGTATGACTCCTGGCAACTAGCGTAGACCTGCTTCCCGAACAAGAAAAATAAAATAAAAGAACAACGTTACTCCGCTTAGATGTAATAATTCTGTGCTAATGTATTGAAATGCTGCTGTCAACTGGCATGTGAAATTATGTCCATTCCAGTGTAAAACTACTCGTAATTAAGAAAAAAACAAAGTAACAATATTGATTGCCAAGACTATATCATAATTTGCCAAGCATCATTGCATCAACCTAGGAGTATTATTACTAAAATAGAGTAATAAATTAGATATGCATTGTAAGAACTAACATAGTGGTCGTTAAAGCAATCTAATGCACTTCCAACAATTTCAGCGGCACCATCTTCTGTAAATTATCATAAAAAGGCATGATTAAATATTGTGTAACTGAAATATACAAAAGAACAAGTGACCATAATTAAACACGGTGAAAATGGAAAAAAAAAAAGAAGACAATAGTTGCTTGAAGGAAGAGCACATCAAGAGTTCTATATTCCACCTTCAACAAAAATGTTTAATTCATTACTCAGATCAAGCATTTTGAGATAGCAACTAGCAACTACATCAAAAATTAAAGGGACAAATCATTCAACATGAGCAAATCAAAAGCATGCTCTTTAATTTATCAGGCTTTTGGTAATCCATAAGCTAATATACAAATTTTGAGAAGGGCAGCAAAAGTAATTAATTTTTTTAAGGTGGCTTTGCCCTAGCTTCAAACTTTGAGAAAAAGCTAGCACCGGTACAAAATGACACAAGTGTAAGTTGAATAATTACACCGAATGCATTTCATGAAACATTGTAGTTCTAACTACAAGAAATGTAACCAAGCTTTCAAAATTCACTGATTAATTAATGCAAACTTGAACCCACCTGCATTGCTATAGCATGCTGATAAGCAAACAATTGTAAAAAGAAGCCAGAGCCTTTGGAGAGATGGAGAGAAAGCCATTTGGAGAACAAGGATCAGCTTATTTGGTGTGTAGTGTGTAGTTAATATATAGAAGCATAGAAAGATATGTTCTGGTTAAAATTCACAGTATAGCCTTGCTAATTTTAGCATGTAATATACTGAGAAGCTGCACCAACCTCACCTATCCTCTCTCATTTTTTATTCTCAGGTAGCTTTCTGGTGTTGAAAGTACCAACCAATTCTACCTAATAAAACGACAGAAAAAGTACATTAATTAACATTGTTAATTTTTGTTATAAATCCCTTAAGCGTGTCCCGGTATGAATCCACAGTAATTAATTAAGAGCAAGCATATAAATATCTGTGCTAAATCTAATCTCTTTTTTTGGGGGTTTATGTTATGATCAGTTTTGAATTTACAGAATTTATGTTACAGCATATAAAATAATTAATTTATGTTATTATCAGTTTTTGTTACAGAATTTACAGAGTTTTGTGCTAAAGCTATTTTATTTTTCTTAGATTTTTTCCTGAGTTAAATGAGTACCAGTTTCATAAAAAAAATGTATATTATTACTTTATGAACTCAGTCCAGCAAAGCACCGAGGTCATACACAGAATATAAAATTCATATCACTAAGAATTTATGGTACAGCATATAATTAAAATAAGATTAAGGTCATCAGGAATGATGCAAAGGTCATTTAATTTAATTTATAGATTATATTAAAATTAATTGTTTGGTAGCCGTTTTAATCAGAAATGGACATTAATTTGGGCGCTCACCCAACCGAAAAGTTTTGATAATTATTTTTTTAATTACTTCATAAGACCCACAAGCATGCGTAATGTATTTTTTTTTGAATAAACATAATTAACTCTACAGAAGTGTTCAATTATGACAATAATTAACACATTTCCTAGGTGGAACATTAATTGAAAATGAATCATGATTCTAATATTACTATACGAGGGTTGCTGAGTATCTCCTCCAATACAAGATTTATCTTTTATTTGATATAAAATTCATACATAGCTCACTTTTTAAATGTAAAAGGTTCGTCCTTTTTCTGATAAAAAAATGTGAACTTCGTCCTATTGATTACTATTGTGTTTGGGTTCTAATTGAAAATATATATTCCATGAAGCAAATTGAAAATAAAGAACAAGAAGCATTCTCCACTAGTAAGCCAAATGATGAGACCTTCTGATAATTTTCAAAATTTTATGGATGTAAAATTTGTGTGGAAATATTGATAACTCAAATAATGAGATATTCTGACAATTTTCAAAAGGTAATTAATGACTTTAGAAATTATGTGGACACATAATATATATGATGTGAAATTAGTGAAGCCTTTTTTGTTAATCAGAAAAAGGGCTTCAAAAAAGTTGGTCAATTACGAATTGAGATGGTCGTATTTTTGTTGGCTCTTTATGGTGATATTATGAAACTGCAGAAAATAATGAAATTTATATTCAGATTCTCTACTATTTAGCCGAGAATTTTATTAACATCCAAAGTTAATTACAAATTAATAAATATACCCACTAATGTTGAAAATTTATAAAAATATCTATACAGGTCAGAAAATGGCCGGTTTTAATTGTTTTCGGTACTGGCCATTTAAATTTTTTTTTTAGAGACACTATGAATAGCAAGATACTGAAATCTAACACTAAAAATTCAATTTTTTTTTTAAATATTTGTTAGATTATTTTTTTTATATATAATTAGCATATTTATACTAAAATATGCTAAATTACTTGAAATTATGTTAAATTACACTGAATTACACAAAATTATGCTAAATTACTCTAAATTATATTAAATTATGCTAAAATACAGTAAATTACGCTAAATTACATATGAATAGGGATGATATATTCACTGAGAAGGCGAAAAACGATGACGAAACTTCAAACAGCCATAAAACGGCGCTCGAATGTCCGATTTCAGCAAATGACCACTTTTCGAAAAGCTTGCAAAAATACGCATGCGTCAGTGGACACTTTGTTGGATTTTGAAATTAGAATTGTCAAAAAACAAAAGGGAAGAGCCTCAAAATTTGAGTTGAAGTTTTCGATTAAGATTTTCATTTCTATTTTTCAATCTACGTAGCTCAGTAAATTAGTTATATAATGAACTTGTAGAATACCAATTTTTATTATTTTTGGAATTTTTTACTATTTTTTATGATTTATGAAAGATGGCACAAAATGGGCCTAATTTAGTGTAATTTAGCGTAATTTATCGTATTTTAGCATAATTTAACATAATTATTGTAGTTTAGCGTAATTTAGTGTAATTCAGCGTAATTTAACATAATTTCAAGTAATTTAGCGTATTTTAGTATAAATATGTTAATTATATATAAAAAAAAAGTAATCTAACAAATATTTAAAAAAAGTTCGAATTTTTAGTATTAGATTTCAACATCTTGCTATTCATAGTGTCTCTAAAAAAAAAAAAAATTAGTACTGGCTATTTTCTGGCCTGTACCGAAAAAAATTAAAACCGGCCATTTTCTGGCTGGTATGGATATTTTTATAAATTCCCAACATTAGTGGGTATATTTATTCATTTGTAATTAACTTTGGATATTAATAAAAATGTCGGCTATTTAGTCTATTTTGTCGAAATCATTAAATGGTACTAAGTAACTCCGGGTTATTTAATGTGAATTCGACAGTTCAGAATATGTTTAATACAATAGTCATTAAAGAAAAGAAAGGGGAGGAAAGAGAAGAACCAGTAAAATCGGAGAGAAACAGAAAGGAAAATAAATAAATAAAAAAAGTGCGTTGTACAAATTTAGCGATTTACAACGACTTTTATTGCCTCCAAATCAAATTAAGCAGGAACTAAGTAATTTTTATGACCTTCTGTTTATTTTTTCTCTGCGGTAGAGTTCTAAAGCAAAATCTTAATGATTCTCCTACAACAGAGAGGGGAGACGTGTCGTATGAGAAGAGCAAAAACTTGTGAGATGAGGACACGGTTGCTCTTGGAATTTTGTTGGGTATACTTGTATGAGTATCAGATCCCATCATTTTTTTTGACTTGTTCATTCATGTGCACTAAACTTTTTCTTATTCTTTTTTATTTATTCGATTGTGGAACACTTGATTTTTTTTTTTTTTCGTTTTAGTGGTATACTATTCTCCTATAATTTTGTGTCAGATCGCAATGTATTTGAACCCGAGAGCGGAGTAGCTCGGACTTACATTTAGTTCGATGGATTTCAAATTCGTCCAATCCACTTTACAATTTGTGCACATGAATATTGAAGTGGATCAGATGAATTTGGAGCCCATCGAACTATTGAACCTTACTCCGCTCTAATTTGAACCCCATTAATAGATTTATGTGCAAATAAATAATAAATTTTAATTTAGAGAATGATGTTGACTTTGAAGGTTATATAATGGGAAATTTTTTATTAGTAGAAATTAACAGAAAGAAGAGAGAGAAGTCAGTTTTTATATTGATAGAAAGATCCAATTCTAAAAGTCTCAAATATTGGATCGGTATGGATTCCACTGGTTTTAATTCAGATTTTTAATTTTTAGATTTTTTCTGCCGCAACACGAATTGTTACAGCTCCTGACGGAAATACAAAAGTTATAATTTAGATCGGTAATTATCCTACCGATCAAAACAATTGTCAAAGTTGTAGTTTAGAGCTGTAAACATTCTACCGATCTAAAACATTGGAGTATTTTTTTAAATTAATGAAACCTCGTTTTCGGCAGTCTCCTTTCTTCTAACTTAGCTTCAAAGGTTTGAAAATGGAGAGGAGAGAGAGGCAAGGGAAGGGACAGGATTCTTTGCGACGCTATCTTCATAACTCGCAGCAAAATAAAAATAAATTATAAATTTAAGTTAAGACCGGTGGAATCCATACCGATCCAATATTTGAGATTTTTAGAATCGGTAGAATTTCTACCAATCTTTCTATCAATATAATAATTTATGTACTCTTTTTGTTTCTCTCTCTTCTTTTCTATTAATTTCAACTAATAAAAAATTTCTTGTATAACGCTAGATGCTGTTTAAAATGATTAGAAGTACAAACAGACGCACTTCACGAGATATGAATATACTCAGCAGGATTGTTTGTAAAGTTGATGTCTCCTTTGTGATTTGCCCGAACAGACTTATATTCGACTATTTCATATAATTTTAATTTCACATGTCAGATTTAATGATATCTTAAATATGCATGCAATGTTATAAACACATTCTATGGAATTTGTTTGCACAAACTTTATATACTTTTTTATTTAGCAAGAAAATATATATTGGTAAGAAAAAGTGAATAAATGCACCGAGTAACATACTATAAATGTTTTTCAACGGAATTACTTGCAAGAAAGCTTTTTTTTTTTTGTGAATTAGCATATAATGGAACAGCATTTCTCAACCAACAAGTTGTGGGTAGATACGACATACGACGAGCAAACCTGGCAAAATCTCTCTCAAAGAAAAGGAATGGAAAATGGTTTTCACAAGTCATAACTAGCTCTTCACAACTAGCCGCGTTTTTAAGCAATAAGCAGTCAATATTCTGATAACCTAATAACTAAATTGATATTATTATGAGCCAATAAGTACATCACAAGCATAAGATGAATGCTTTACTATATACATGTCCTTTATTTCCATTAGAGTTGTCAATGAGCTGGCTCGGGCCGAGCTGGGTTCTAGCTCAGCTTGTTAATTCTGGACCAAGCTCTTATCGAGCGAGCTGGATCTAGGGCATCCGAGCTAAAACCTAAGCTTGAAATCGTGACGAGCTAGCCCGAGCTGACGAGCTGGTTCGCTGGGTTTGGCTGGATCTTGTTTTAACCGAGCTGGACCGAGCTAGATAGTATAAAATGCACACAAATTCACAAATTGATGCCTAGCCGAGCTAGCTCGCGAGCTGGTGAGCAAGCTAGGCCCCAGCTTGAACTCGTTAATTCTGAACCGAGCTAGTGGCGAGCTGGCTCGTTAACAGCTCGGTACAGTAACGAACGAGCTAGTCAAGTGCGAGTCACGATCTAGCCATGAGCTACGAGCTTTTTTGCCACCCCTAATTTCCATCGTCAACAGTTGCTTTATTCACCATTCATGGCCCTTTGACAAATCTTAATTAATCCATTTATGGTCCTTCATGTCTGTTAATCCTAAATTTTCAATTAGTTAAATAATTAATTGGGTGCTACACTAATAGTTAATCCAATAATTTCTCAAATTAATTTATGTATTTTATTTTGATACAACTTGCACTTGCTGGATATTGATATGAGCTATCAATGTCACTTTTATGATGGTACCTTAAAAAGTGGTAACTCCGAATTATTTTGATAACAATTTCATATTTCATATCTTCTACGTAGAAGACGTAATACTTAAGAATAATATATTCTGATGAGAATAACAATTTTCTAATTATTTCACTTCACTTCACTTTATTTTGATACTATTGATTTTTTTATTTAAATTTGTTCCAACAGTTTGTAAGTTTAGGCAACATGAGAGAAAGGAGAAATCGGGTCCGGTTGTCCGGGTGATATAAAATTGTGCCTGAACAGTCTATCCAGGATCCGATATAAAAAAAATTAAATATATGTCCATCGCAACATTTTAATTAAATATTTTTTAATCCAAATTTAAAATTAGATATTTTTTAATTTAAATACAACTATTTTATTAATATACTCATTTTAATTATTTTTGCACTGAAAGAGGAAGGATCGGAAGGACTGAGCGGGAGATGGAATTTTTATCTAACAATTTTGTAGGAGTGTAGGGTAAAATAGTCTGTTAAATATTTTTATAATATTGATCTAATTTTTAAGTGAAAAAAACAAAAATGAATATATTAATAAAATTGTTATATTTATAGATAGAGAAAATATCTAATTAAAGAGTTACAGTGGACATATATCTAAATTTTTTCAACAAAAAAATATTCGGTTCCTTTCTCTCCCGTTCGAACCAGTCGAAACCGACAGGAACGAAGGGAGGCTTGAGAGTTGAGAGTGCGATCATAAAGAAGAGGAAAAGTAAGAGGTGGCGTCTTGTTCGATAAAGGGTGGAGAAGAGCCGTGAAGAGCCGTGTCGGTGGTTAGGTTAGGGTGTTGAGCGCGGCACTTGTGTCGACGGCTGAAGATTGTTGAACGACACAGTGTGTGTCTGGTACATTATTTTTCTTTTCTTTTGAAAATTCTGATCTTGTAATGCTTTGATTGTGTGCGACATCTTGAGAATCGGTGTTGCTTGGTTGATCTAATCAGCTGATCTCCATTCGCTGTTGTACAGATACAGGTGCTGGTCTTGGAAAGAAGATCGATGCTTTTACGCTGAAGAGCCAGGTTCTGTTATTTATTTCAGGTATAATGCAATGTGGATACTTTTCAGCTTTGTGAATCGACAGGGTTTTGAAAGCTAAAACGTCCGGTTTTTGGTGAGAGCAGGTGTTGATTCCTTAAAGGGTAAAATGGGTAAAATAATATATGATTTATATTAGAGAAAATCACTGGCACTGGAGACGTCCAATACCTGGTCTTCTTCTCTCTCCTCCGGCCGTCCACTTCCGCGACCTCTCTCCTCCAGTCGTCCAGCCCCTCGTCTTCTTCTTCCTCCCGCTTTAAAATTTTTGTGGTTTCCCCTGTGGGTTTAGCAGTTTTCATGTTTTTTCAGTTGTAAACAAGCTTTTAGGCTGAGATTAGGTACTCATAATCGCACTTTTTGGTTGTTGGTACTTTCAGCAAGAATTTTGGGAAATCAGAGGGTGAAGGGATAACTTTTGTGATGCGTCTCAGAGGCTAATTTTGAACTGAATGTGATCTAGTGAAGGGTAGTTTCTGGTTTCTTTTTCTATTTGTGAGCAGATTTTGATCAGATTGGAGGTAATTTTTATCTGTTGCTCAGTTTTGAGCAGGGAGGAAAAAGGGATTTTGATGAGGGAAATGTAGGTGTTGGCCTTTAGAGGCTGTGGTACCATCTAGGTTCTAGTATTTGTTAGATAGAGAAAGTGTAGTGATGAGAGAATGAATCTTTGTTTCATATAATTAGGTTACACTCTCTATATTTTTAGGCTTCAAAACAAGCTCTAGGAGCATTACCCTGCCTACCACACTCTAGAACTTTGCTCCTAACTACCTCGCCAATAAGTTAATTTCCAGCAAAATTGCTTCCAAAATGCATGAGAGAACGCATAGTGAGATCGGGGCTGCCTCTTCTGCCGAAAACATCTTTGGGGTCCCACCTCGTGACCCAGATGAGAAGAGGAAAAAAGATGATCAGCCTAATGTACCGCCTGCTCGTTATCCCTCCCGAAGCGGCTCTTCCAAGTACGATTTTGTGAAGGTACGGTCTGCTTAACTCCTGTTATCATGCTCATTTGTGATCATGATATTTTCTTTTTATTTGGTTTTGTTGCGCCATTCAGGTGAAAGTGTGGTTAGGGGAGAATGCTGATCATTACTACGTATTGTCAAGGTTTCTTCTGAGTCGCATGCTTACTGTGACCAAGGTAACCTGTTCTACTATAGATTAGAGATTAATTGAGGATGGAGTTAGGTTTGATTTTGGCATTATAGGACAAATTGAGTGTCAAATTTGTTAAACTAATGTTTATTCTCATAATTCTTCTGTTCCTCTTAATTCCGTATACAGATACCTAATCATGTAGCTATCAAAATTGCTTTGGAACTCAAGAAGCTTCTAGTTGATAACAGTCTTCTTGATGTGTACGTTTGTTTTGTTCTCATCAGTTCTTCAGAATATTTAATATTTGCAACCATTGTCTTTGAAATGTGCTGCATTAGTGTTTGTCATGTCTGTTTAAATGTGCTGCATTATTGTTTGTCAGCAATGAATTAGTTATTATAATTTCATGTGATTGCATCCATTTGTGTATTTTTTTTTGCAGATCTCAATCTGATTTAGAAGCCAACTTATTTAAGGTACTTTTACATTTGAGCCGTCCCTTAATATTTTCTGCTTTAGGAAATAAAATGGTACCTACTTTGATTTAGAAAAACAAATTACAACTTCCGAATCAAAATTTTCTACTGTATTGGAGTTTAAAATGTTGGATTTCCCTATACCTGTGCAGCTTATGGAGCGACGGGGCTACGGTGAGGAGTATATCAACCGGTACAAAATGATGACTAGGTAGGCAGCACATCTGCAGTTGTGTACCATACCTAACTCTGGGTGCATTTAACTCATATTATAGTTTGTTATTATGGACATTTCTTTTCTATTAGCAATGTTTATTTCTTCTGACGCTATTCATAAGCAAAAGTATCTTGATAAGTTTGGCTTTTATGATAAACCATTAGGTTTCATCATCAGAGGGTGCCATTGGTTATTCTAGTCTGTGGGACTGCTTGTACAGGCAAATCAACTGTTGCCACACAGCTTGCACAGCGTCTCAACTTACCAAATGTTTTGCATGTATGTATCATTTTCCCTTTATATTATTTTATTTTTCAATAGTAAAGCTAGTTATTCTCTGTTTCGGTGAAGAGCTAATTATTATCCGTTTTTCTTCTCTTTTGTAGACTGATATGGTGCATGAATTGATACGCACGTCAACAGAGTAAGTGTGCATGCATTATTCATTGTTCTCAGTTATGTTCCTCTGTTATATATATTTCATGCTCTAAGCACGAGTTTCTTTTTGCAGTGCACCACTTACATCAACACCGGTGTGGGCTAGAGATTTCAATTCTCCTGAAGAGCTTATTAAAGAATTTTGTAGGGAATGTAGAATAGTTCGCAAAGGTACCATTGCATTGCTTTTTGTGTACCATGAGGAACACCTGTGCACAAGAAAGTAAAATTATTGGTTCTTCATTAGACCAGACAGTGAAAAGTTTTCTTTCATTGTGCCAGGTTTGGCTGGTGATTTGAAGAAGGCCATGAAAGATGGAAAGCCCATCATAATAGAGGTTTTTCTGTTATTCCAGTGACAACTGTTAGTACATTAAGTAGGATTTTATTGCTTCAAAAAAGGAGAGGAAGTGATCATGATTGGTATGTTGTTAAATAGTGTATGGCGCTTTTGGCTGATACTTACTGGTAGTTTCTAATGACCGGTTCACTATCAAGGTGGAAAGGCATTAACATACCCTCTGCAACAATGCTCTAAATTAAGCTAACTAAGATATAATATTTGCAATGAAGCCTAATCTGAACCTCAGTTTTGCAAATTGAACACTAATAGAGAAACAAAACTATTCCAAAAGGAGAAGAATTTTATCAATCCTGTCATGCAAGTTTGCCGCAACCCTATAGATATATCAACTGCGACCAGTTTTCTATGAGTCACATTGCAGTTATACCAATACATGACGTGAAATGTTACTTGTGACCTGGTATGTTAGTCCTCAAACTTGGATTAGGCCTTTGCATTGCACCATTACTCCATGTGCAACCAGATATCATATTATTCAATTCTTAATTAATGATATCATTTAACATTTACTAAATGGTGAACTGTGATAATTATTGTAGGGAATACATTTGGATCCGAGCATCTATTTAATGGATGAGGAAAAAAAAGACTCAACTGATAAGTCAGCAGAAAAGCCAGAAAACAAAATTGAGAATAACCCTGATATAGGAGAGAATTGCTTGCCTGAGAAGGGCACGTCTTCCGAAGCTGAAGAGTCGTCTTCTTCCCAAGCTGGAGAGAGTAGCTTTAAGCATGCTACTGATCCGTCACTTGCCTCTTCTGAGACTAAAGGTTCTTTTAGATTATTTTGGAGAAATGCTATTACCTGGTTTTTGCGGATTGAGAAAACTAGCAAGGAAAAAGAATTCATTATGGTGGATGGACTTTCTGAAAATGGGCTAGTTTTGTACAAGTATTTAATTCAGTTAGATTTTTGCCCCTATTCATTTGGTAATGTTTTGTTCTCTCAAAAAGTATGCGACTCTTTAGCTTTACTTTCTTTTCTTTCTTTTTTTTGCAGAGAAAATGCCAAATGAAACTGAGTTGCAAAATACTACAGCTATTAAGAAAGAGAAAAGTGCTGCTGAGCCTATAACAATTCCAATTGTTTTGAGGATGGCCGAGTTTGATCATAAGGTTTGTTTCAACATTGATACGAAGACCTTTGATGATTGAAATGTTTCTTTTTCCTGTAATACTTGATTGAGGATTTTTGGAAGTGAAGAGCAGTTGGGCCTACCAACACATTAATTATTTATTAGACAAATTGTTGGTTTATAGAATTCTTTGGATCATAGCAGATCAAGTGGTTTTTTTGTTGGTAAGATGGTTAAAAGTTAAATCATATTAATGTTCGTCTTTTGCTGGTAAGGGACACATTGGTTGTAAATATTAATGGAATCTGTTTTGCTCTTTTCTCCTTTAAATATCTTAAATTAAATATATGTGTCAACTGTCTTGGCTGCATGTAGGCATTATTAGAAGAATGGATAGCAACTAGGGCTATTGGCGACAAGAGTCTAATGCAGGTAAACATTAGTTGAACTACTGCTAGGAATTTTTTTTTTTTTTTTTGTAGAGTTTGTTTCATTTTTCTTTCTTGTCATTAGTCAGTCATCATGATGTATTAGTATGGTAGAAGCTATTATTTGTTGGTTTTGATTGTAAAGATGCCAACTAGACCTTGTTGGATACTTATAAATCAAGCCTTTTATGGTAAGTAATATCTGGTCTGTATGATAAAAGATTATAGAGTTGTTTTAATTTTCATTCATCTTGTCAAAAGGCCATTTTTTTTTTTTTTGTAAATTGTACGTGCATAGGATCGTCAGAAGCTGATAAACAACTTAAAGACAATTCAGGACTATCTTTGCTCTTTCGAACCACAGGTAGTGTGTTGTCCTACTCTTTAACTCTTGTAAGATTGAATAATTTCTGTCATATTGTTTTCATAGTAAAGTTCTCTTTTCAGAATGGTATATCCATCACATCATTTTGTTCCTTCCCTACATATGTCAATGTGTTGGGTTATGTAGGAACTATGCGTAAACAGGATAAAAGTGTATGAATGTATTGATAAATGAAACTGAAATTTGTTGAAACAAGTTTGGATCAAATATATCCATGTGATTTCCCCCGTGTTTTGCTTCTCAGGAAGCATTCCTTTGGCATTACTTATTTATATCTTTTAAATCAGGGAATAAATGTTGTGAATATCTCAGCAAGTACATTCACCCAGACATTGGATTCACTCCACAATTATCTTCTACAGGTGCTTTTTTTTTTTTGTAAATCTTCTCTCATACTTATTTTTTGCGAAAATTTGTTATATATGCTTTAATTAGTTAGATTTTGTTTTAATGAGTAGATTTATTTTGTCCTTACCAATGACTTTCCAGACATTAAAATGGAAATATTTGCACCAGTAAATATTATTTTACTCGCTCTAAAATAATTCTCATATTTCAGTGCATTGAACATGGTGTCTCTGATGCATCAAAAGCTGAGAAGTTGGCACAAGAGAACTGATTGGTCACAGCAGCTGCTTTGGCCGTCTTGAACATAGTTATCTATTTAATAAACTTTTAAAGTGATCACTTGTTGGGGATCCAGTTTCTGAGCTAGTGCTGATTGTTGTTTATGACTTGTAGAACTGTTGAGAAGCATTGCTGACATGTTTACTTCAGCAAGTATTCTCCAAATATAAAAAAAGCAGATAGAAGGGTAGTTATCTTTTTTGCCCGCAAATGCAAATATTATGTTTATACTTTATAGTGAAAAATAATTAACAGTGATAAACAAGCCAGGTACAGAAACCCAAGGCTGGTGAACTTCTGTTCAAAATTATTGCGGCCTGCTGTTTTCTGTATTGATTTGGAGCTCAAAATTAAATTTATAGCAATAGCAGCTGAAGTAGAAAGTTCAGTCTCGTGTAATGCAAATAATTTTTGCATCCTTGGAAGAAGCAAATTACTCCACTGAACTTTATTAAACCAACATGTCAAAAACAATAACTCTTCAATCATATGATCGCAAGTTTTTTCCTCAAGAGTAACTAGTATATGCTTGGCCAGTACCTCAAAAAAAAAAAAAAATCCATTTCTTATAAAATTGGGACTTCATATTTTCGAGACAGTAAAAATAAATTAGCTGATTCTCTTCCAAAGCATTTCATGTGTAGGTAGGAGGGTTTTAATATCACAAGTTGTTGGTGTCATAAAAGAATGTTAATTGAAAACGTTGATTTTGATCATTTTTTTGTTTTTTGAAGTTAATTTTATGTTTAGATCAAAGAGTCTAGGGGTGAAAAACGGACATTTATATTGGATGGTTTCACAAATATATATACTCTTCCAAATTGGAGTTGCAATATTTCAAAAAAATAGAGTAGTTCTCTGTAGCCCGCTTAAGTAGACTTGGTATAACTGTCATCTCCCAAGTGGCGGAACATTGCAAATGATTTCTAGCAACGACTATACCAGGACTATAATCAGACTTGTGTGAGATCTTTTGCTTTGCAACTGTGTATTACTTTTGCCTTGTATTTATTTATTTGCGATGGAGAAGTATTGACCTTAGGGGTGAAAAACTGAAAACTGAAAACAGATCCGAATTATCCGATCCAAATTCGCTTCAGATTATACGAATAATTCTAATAATATGAAAACGGAGCGGATATTGCATATATCCATTCTATGCATAACCCACTAATCCATAAGAATATGTTAGGTTGCAAAACAAAAATAACTATAATAGTTAAATTAAGAATAACTATTGTTTGTCTTATTATAATAGCTAAATTTTAAAACTCTTAAAAATAATCTATACTAATAAGACAAAAAATTTGAATTCACTAATCTAATCCAACCAAATATCAAATAATCTTATTTCGAATAGTCTAACTCCTAAATTAGCTTATTCTCAATTTAATCAAACATACCTGAAACATTTAGAGCTTTTCGTTTATCAGCGGACTAACTTGGTGTATAAAGGTTCTAAGTTTATTTTCTTTCTAATAGTGGGACTAAAGTTTCACTTATTTCAACTTTTTTCTTGGTCTGTCCGCCTTCAATGTTGTTTACAAATCACTTAAATAGTACTTTTGTTTATTCTATTCTTCTCCATTCGTAATGGCCATGGACATCTCCATTTTTTCTTTTTTTTGTTTATTTTCCGATTGCAAAGAAGATAATTTAGTATTTATATTTGCATAAATTTATTTTTTTAAATAATTAGATATTTATAACATAAACGGAGGTATTGTTATTTCCATAAATATGTTATTTTTTAATTTTATTTTCTGATTTCTTTTCTTAAAGTTCATATGAATCGATTATCCGACAAATATTCGTTACGTATCCGTATTTGAAACCGTATTCGTGAATTATCCGCTTCATATCTATATCCATTTAAGGCGAATATGGTTTTGAATTTTGACATCCGTTTACTATCCATCTGTATCCGTATTCGTATCTACTCATTGAAAGACAGATACGGATATGATATCAGCATTATCTGCTCCGAATCCGCTCTGTTTTCATCCCTATGTATTGTGTGTTAAAAAAATTAAGGGGAAACAATGTGCTTGTCAAAATCAAGATGCGAAGAAATCGAATTGGCTGGTGGCTGCATTGCTGTTTTAGAACTTACAAGAGAAGAGATTTAGGTCCGGATGTTTATTGAATCAGATATGGATCCGTATTAGATGGGCCTAATTGGGCTTTATTTCCGAACGAGTTGTGCTTCAAATATGGATTTAGTAAAAGTACCGTTGATAATTACTAGCGACGATGAAATTCGAAATGTAATCATGGATCCATGATCCATCCTACTTCTCTTCATTCCCTTTCTCGTGATTTATGATGTTTGAATTTTTTTTTATTTTCTCCTTCTGCATTTTTTTATCTTAATATCATGGCAATGGTTGTACAAATTTCGGACCATCCAATTTGATCGTACAGATAGGATCGATTTTTTTTAATAAATAGGTATAATTTAGTGCCCCCTTCAAATTTAATATTTTGATTCATTTTTTTGGTATAAAAATTCAGAACATATTTTTTATTTTTTATTTGATTCGTTTTGGAAAATATTTTTGTTCTATTAAGATCCAGACGTGATAGTATCAAATTAAATTGATACAAGTGCTAGTTCCAAATTTTTTTATCCTATTAAATTATAAAATTAACAGAAAATTTTTGGGTTAATTTTACATGAGGTCAGTCAAAATTTATAGAGTCCGATTTTTAACAATCAACTTTTATTTATATGATTTTTAAACTATAAACTTAAATAAAGTTCGTGATTTGGTGTCGTTCCTTTCTGGCTGGCTGCTGTTGATAGTTGATATATCATTATTTTTCTCGGAGCAAAACCGAAAAATGTAATGGTAAATTTCAGATGAACCACTCAAATTATATTGTCTGATTTTAACACTCAAATTTGGTTTATACAATTTTAGTTTGTAAATTTATTTTTTATCCAAATTGAACTATAAACTTTTAAGTGATTTTAGGCCTTTGGCTACAAAATAGGGGAGATCATGCTTTGGCTAATAATTTAAGTTTTTAATTTCTTTTATATTGTGTTTTATCTAGTAGGAACCTCAGTGTGCTATTACGGTCTAGCCGTTTAGACTAAAATAGCAGTGTGTGTATAGAATGAGAGGCTACCTTCTAATTATAATTATTAGGAAAACTTTGTAATAAAAACTTCTCTTTTTTTATAAAAATTTGTTGGCGGTTATCCGCCAACCTTAAAAAGAAGAAGTGATTTTAGGTCTTAAATATCTTGTTTCTTTTAGATGTGTATAATTTTGGCATGAACTTTAACTGACTATTCAAAAGAACTGTTGATATTAATTAAAAGTGTAGAGACAAAAGTGGTAGTTCAAATATACATAAACTATTAAATGATTTTTCAACTAATAGTATCTAAAACTAGAGTAGAACTAGGTGTTCCTAAGTTCATCAAGCTCATTTGTGAACTCAACACTAAAACCTATCGGATTGGCTTCAAACGACGAATCCAAACCGTTGAAATCCTTCTACCTTACGAGTGATGTGTCTACATGTGAAAATTTTAAAATTTAAAATTAATTTTGTATAGAGTCAAGTGGTCAAAAGATGTCCAAAAAAACGAATGCATTTAAAATTAATTTATAAACCTTCTAATTTTGACCACTTGACTTTATATTAAATTAATTCGAAACTTTAAAATTTTCACATGTAGACGCATCACTCATAAGGTAGAAGGATTTCAACGGTTTGGATTTATCGTAGAATCCAATTCAATAGATTTTAGAGTTGAGTTCACAAAGAGACTTGGTGAACTTATGAACACCCTAGTTCTATTCCTAAAACTAATATCCGGCATCAACTTTTTCATTTGTTTAATTTCGGCATCAACTTTAACTGATTATTCAAAAGAACGGTTGATGATAATTAAAAGTTTAGAGACCAAAAATGGTAGTTCGAAAACTTCAGTTACCAAACATGTATGATATAATTAGTTAGAAGCTACTAAATACTAATGTAAGAGTTACTTCCAAAGGAAAGAAATCGGACTCTGAGAAATTATGAATGCCAAAAGAAAAGGATGACTCTGAAAAATTATGGTGTTAAAATATAAAGATAAAATCTTAATGGGAAGCAGTGTCGATGAAATATAGAAGGGAAATTAAATAAATAGGCAGCAAAGCTATGACTATGAGATGATGAGCTGAGTAATATTGTTTCAATCGGTTTGAATCGATGAACTGAGAGTATCCTGCGCTTTGATAAAAATAAAATAAAAAACTGCCTACGGGCTTCTAGCCCAAAAAAGCAATAAATTGCCACGAAACAAAATGAAAACATAATGGAGATGCGGGGTATCGATCCCCGTACCTCTCGCATGCTAAGCGAGCGCTCTACCATCTGAGCTACATCCCCATTTGTTTTATTATTAAACTTATGTTACTGATAATAGATTCAGTTAGAGCATCTACAATGGTAATTTCTTTTAAATTGCTAATATAACTGCTGGGTTGTAGGCCTATTTCTGAAAAAAAAAATTTGCTTATAAAGTAAACGATTTCTTTTGAACATGCTGGTACTCTCTCTCTTTTTTATTGGCTCTGACCCCTTTGTTTTCTTTCTTATTGGCTCTGACTCAATTTCTGAAATAGAATAGTTAAGAAATTAAAATGAACTTAATTTTTAAACAATACTTTACAGTTATTTTTTATTTTTTACGGATTGCTGAGTTAGAGATGCTTTTACAAACAGACCCAGGTGAGTTTAAACGGGGTACTGTATGCATGTAACAGATCATTAAAAGAACAAAGACAAGTATATAATTTTGTTTGATTCTGATATTGACATGACACTTGGCGGTACTAAATTTGACAAATAATTGTTGTTAAACAAACTCAGTGCAAGCATGCTTGTTTGGATTTTTTTGGAGCTGTTAAATTTCGACCTTAACCATTTTCTAGGATATTTTTGCATGTTCTAGACCCGTCTACCACTTCCAATACGTCATGCTAATTTTATGTGTTTGTGATAACTGCTATGTGTCAACTTAATACAACTTTCATCCGCACAATGTTCGTGCCAGTATAAAATTATACATGATTCACATTTAATTTTTAATTAATAGCATAATAAATATTTGCAATTAAGAAATAATTCGGTGAGTTCTATGCCGATAATATAATACGTATAATTTAGATTGTTTTTTTTTTGAGAAGAAATGTGGGAGTATAATTTAGATTGTTTTTTCTTTTAATTCAAATAATATACTGAGAATATATATTTAGAAGCAAACAAAAAAATATAATAAAATTTTAACAATTTCATATATAATACGGATATTATTGGCAATATTTGTCAACACCCCTTTAATCCGTCAACTTGTCTTTTCTCAGTTGAACTAACTTTTAATCTAGTGACACATATAATGATCTCTACGTAAAAGGTTACAAGTTCAAAGTCTCTTCTCAAAAATAAAGTTAGGAGGCCGGATCTAGAGACGAACCGACCACATGTAACCAGTATTTTACTTTGGATTTTGAAAACAAACTTCTCAGCATATACTATTGGGCTCTTGTCCTATACAGAAAATAACTTTGTCCTACCTTGTTGAGTCCAAAATCTCCTACTGTGTCTAGAGATGTAAAAAAGCAATGTCGTGACCGGACACGTCATGACACGACGGTTCCGTCACGAACAACACGTGTGTCGGTCACGTGCCGTGACTCGTGTATCCCGTATCGTGACCATTCGCATAACGTGACCAACCTTCGGAAACTTTGGCATGTTACGTCACGTGGTCACGCGAGTCATGCGTGATTTGGACCGTTAGATATTGATCAAATGGTGAATCTTAAGTAAACTAATGTATATTATGAAAAAGTAAAATGTGACTAAATAGGACAAACGTGATCAGTCATGTTTGAATACGTCACGTGTAGTCACGACGTCTCACATGAGTTTGAAACTCATAACCTCTCACATGAGAATCATGTACCTTTGCCACGTCATATGGCAGGAAACATATACTTTTATTTAAAGCAGCTGGATGCTAATGTCCTTCGTCGTTAGACTTAGGAATTGCAGTTATCATCATTAAAAATGTAATCATTTGATGCATACCCATAACGAAATTTTTAGATAATTTTCCACATCTGAAGTGTGAGCAAATTAAAATCCAATAGGCAACAGAAAAGGGACATTTTACAAGGAGCAAAATTATTTTGATAATTCTGGATCTTAATTAGATTCAAGGACCTATCAAATTAGGTATTTCTAACCCAAAAGTTAGCGTACTCTTAATTCATCAAGACATAATATTTTTAAGTAAAGATGGCTGTTCAACTTCTTAATTTAAATATTTACAAAAAAAAGTCATTGAAATTTTAAATCTGTGGCATTTCGTATATAAATAAAAAACTGATTTTTCACAAAGTCATAACATGATCACTCTTATTTTTTTTCTTACTTCAAGACTCCAATTTTTATTTATAAAAGAGTGAGGTTATGGTACTATGCACAACACGAATTGGTCTGTACTATGAATCATTATATTTTTATTTTTAAAGTTCAAATAGTCAATCTGAACAATTCAATTATGATCTCCATATGAAAATTACTTGCATACTGAATTTCATATTTTTGTAGGATTTTTTTTACCATTTTTTGGGATAGGTAGAAAATCACTACTTTTTGAATGATCTTGAATTTAGATCAAGTGATTTTCTATCTATCTAAAAAAATGGTAAAAAGTTTGTCAAAATGTAAAATTTAATCTACAAGTACATTTTTCATATGAAGATTATGCTGAATGGTTCAGATCGACTGTTTGGATTTTAAACATAGAGATATTAATCCATAGATTATTATATTCATATTAAATGCAACACGGGTTTGAATTATGAAATTATTTTAATCCAAATCCAAACCCAAACAACACTTAATTGATTTTAGATATAACACTAATCTTACAATTTCGGGAATCAAAATGATCCTAATGTGATTAAATGTAACTCGTCTAATATGTTTCAATATTTGCATCTAGCACAATTTAAACGAAGTAACTACTACTGAAATAAGTAGCTGTACGTAATAAAATAAAAGAAGTATCAAATTATCTTCATATATTATGTTAGTAAATGAAGTATTAAAAATACAGTGTAAAAATTTAAAGTAAATATGATGCTGCCTTTAACTATATTCCATCTTAAATTAATAATTGAGGAGGGATCTAATTACACCCTTTTTTTGACAAATCTTGACATTGTTTTTTTTATAGGCTAATTTTGCGATTTCAAAATCCAAACAGTCGATCCGAACCGTTCACCATGATCACCATATTAAAATGTGCTTGGAGATCAAATTTTACATTTTTTTGAATTTTTTTACTATTTATTAAGATAGTTACAAAATCGTTGTTTTTCAATGGTCTGAAAACAACGATTTTGTAACCATCTTAATAAATAGTAAAAAAATTCAAAAAAATGTAAAATTTGATCTCCAAGCACATTTTAATATATCCATCATGTTAAACGGTTTGGATCAACTATTTTGACTTTGAAAATAGTAAGTGTCAAAGTGTGTCATAAAAAATGGTGTAATCTGATCCCTCCTCTTGATAATTTTAAAGTACTTAGATATGCATGTACCTGTTTGGTGCATGCCTTAAAGTGCATTAAATTGCTTTTATTATAACCAAAGTACCTGTGTTTTCTTTCACCTGCATGTTACAGAGAGTCAGAGAGCAAGTCAAAGAAAACACAAGATTAGATTATCAAGTCTCACTCTTGTGACTTCCGTGTAATCTTAAATGTTGTTGATGTGAAGGATAATTAATTTATGATGATAAATCAGCATCAAGTGAGACTGATTATTGTGTTGTTTCTCTTGTTGAGAGAGCACAGGTACACATCAAGAGGTTTTATTAATTGCAGCGGTATGTTTTGTCAATAATTCGTTTGTCAACAGCAGTGCAACACAGTGCAAGGAATCAGAGTAGGTCCGATGCCCATCGGACCTACCTTGGTTCCATGGGTGTGATGACCATTCGATCTGCATCACGATTCGTGTGCTCTGCATCCCAAAAAGACATGGGAAAAAAAATAATCCGACCAACAAAATTATTTTAGTTAAAATAATTCAATCACCGGCGAGGCGGCTACGCATCCCAAAAACTTGGGTAATTTATAAATTTCAGTAACTTGGGTAAATTTCAATAATTGATAATGATTTTATGTTATTATGTTTATCATGTAAATTTCAACAACTTGGGTAATTAATAAATTTAGGCTTATCTATTGCCAAATCGATCATACCGCAACATACAAATTACTTTATTTTTGTCTCTGTATATCTTCAATTCTAATTGTTTGTTGACAAATTTACATGCAACAAGGCACAAACTTCATTCATGTCAATTTTTATCTATTAATTATTACAATATTAACAGTCAAGTAGAAGAGATATCGCAGAGAAAAAAATCGGTAGAAATTAATAAAAAGGAATAGAGAGAAACAAAAAGAGTACATTAGTTTTATTATTGATAGAAATATCGGTAGAAATTCTACCAATCATAAAATTTTAATGAATTTAGAACGGTAAGAAATCCACCGATCAAAACCTTTTTTTTTTTTTAATTTGTCTGCAGTAACGAGAGAGTTGTTACAAATTCGTTACAAGAATAAACAAATTGGAGTTTAGGTCGGTATAACTCATACCGATTTAAACTTTAGAATATTTTTTAATTTGAATGGAAACCATATTTCTTCATATGAGAAGAGAATATGATATGCTATTTGATTAAAAATATTTCTATTGTTTGTTTCGGTAATTTGATTAAATTATTCTTATTGTCTGTAACACTAGCCACGGATAAATTAAAAAATAAAATAAGAAAAGGATTTAGATTGGTGAATTTTTTACTGTTCCAAACACATTTGATTTTTAAAATCGGTAAAATTTCTACCGATGATAAAATTGCTTTACTTTTTCTGTTTCTCTCTTCATTTTTATTAATTTCTATCGAAATTTTTTTCCACTAATCTTTTTGGAATGTAGTTATTAATAACTCTGATAAGGTAGCCGTTGGCACAATAAGGGCTAGTAAAGGACTTTATATAACACCCATTAATCAATAGCACTATAGTAGTAAGCACAGTAACAAGATACGCGTTTTATTCGTGTTTAATTCGCGAATAAATGTTTTTGGAGTATTTCCGAACCTAATGGCGTATTATTCGTTGACTGAACCTTTGACTGAATAAAACGCGAATTTAACGAATTTTACGAATTATTCGTGTTTTTATCATATTTTTCTCGCGCACAGCTGTTGCCTGCTGGGTAGGTTCTTTGCATCCACGTGAACTTTACTTTGCATCCTTGTGGCCATGTACCTTTTGACTATGTTGATTTTCTGTGGCAAATACAAACAATATTTTGTATAATAAATTATCAGTGATGAATTAAATATGCACTGAGGTCTTGTATTATAATTCTGAATCATTCTCGAATTATATCTGAATTATTTTCGAATCACGAATTTTTGATCCTGCCGACCCGAATCCGAATTTTTAATTTGTTACTATGGTAGTAAGCAGTCTCATTAAAAGCATAAAACTGGGATGGTCTAATAAACCGGAGTTGGTGGATCCGAGTCTATGGAATCCGATATCCGCATTGGTACAAGAGCTGCATACGGAGTCAACAATAAATGCAGAAAAAAGACGCCGACAAGATCACATCTATCTATATGACGTGTCTATGGCGTTTCCGATATATTCGGTCGGACAGTCGGAGTGAATAAATATCCGACCCGTTTTGACTACAGTTTCAGTTTTATTCAGGTGAGCCTGGAGCCTTCTAAGATCCAGCTGATGACGTGGTCATATATCAATTCCCAGGAGTGCGTATCCTCTGAGATATCTCAACTTTTGCGTGACCGACGTGTACGGAGCAACTATTTCTTCTCGCAGAAATAGAAGAAAAAGCTATTCGGAGATAGCGAAGAGGGCCAGTATTATTTGTGCTTTAAAATTCGTACAGAACGTATTTGAACAGTTGATATATTTCATAAAAACACGCAAAAGTTGATATATCACATAGGATGCGAATTCCATTCGCAGCGCTTCCGGAAAGTACAAGAAATGTATCTTTGATTTTTTAGGATTTTATTTCAATGTGGTCCTAAACAGCCGATATTTTTATCTGTACTGTTAAATGAAATACCATATTCTTTTATGATAATTTCGATTTATATCATGTCTAAATAATATTGAAAAATAAAAGTAGCTAATTTCCCCTGAAGCAGACTAAATTTTTCATATAAAATTAGCAGATCATGAAACTTTTTTATACAAGCCAACAACGGTCTGTATATTTTACTTGGAGAGAATAGGAACTAATGCATAGCAATACATTGCTAAAATAAAAGTAGTATAGCTAAGATGAAAATTATGCATTACTATGAGAATATACATTAAATAAGAGAATGAAGCTACATAGTACATACCATGTCCTTCCTCAAACTTAGTCATGAAGTCAATAGATTGATTTGTTTAAAAAAAACAAAAAAATGCAATTCAAACAAATTAATATATATTAAAAATATTCGACTATATTAGATTATATTACCTACATAATAATAGTACATTTTTTCAAGAAATATACGATTTAAGTAAATTATATAAAAATCATATGTATGCATTGTGTATTTTCTTCAACGAGAAATAAGACAAGCAATTACATGTATCTCACAGACAATTTTAAATGGCCGATTTTAATTAAATTAATCTATTATAAATAAACTATCCAGAGTTCCTCCTTTTTTTTTTCTTATTACGTAGTTGAAATAACAAAAACATTGTGTATGCATTGTATAAGGCCACACGAAGGCCGTAAAAGGTTGTTTACAATGAATCTAATGTACTTTCTCGCTGGGAGGAGGTCGTCCAACCCATGACCCGGAAATTCGGAAATTCCCATCCTCTGAGATATCTCAAACTTTGCGTGACTTTATGGAAAATCTTAACCATTCAAATAAGTTCTACACGAATCTCGAAGCACAAATAATACTGGCCCCCGCGCTATCCCCAAATAGGCACCGGACACGTAGGTCACGCAAAAGTTGAGATATCTCAGAGGATACGGACTCGAAATTCGGGGTATCCCAGAGGGTACGCAATTCCAGCCGAACGATGTTTTTTCAGATTAATCGTAGATATACGGGGATCTTTAATATCCGTGTCAAGTTATTTAAGATGAAATAAACGGACGGTACAGGTAGGGCCTACTGGATCTGAAATCCTGAATCCCCCATGACCCCACCTCGGGGGTCTTTACTTTCGTTCAACTTCTCTTTCCCCGTGCCAACCGTAGCGGCCCCATTTGTCCAATTTGGGCAACTACCTTCAGTTAATTACTTATTTGAGTTCTCTCTCTTTTCCTTCCACGTCAATCTCTCTCTCTCTCCCTGACCACCTTCCCTTTATTAGTATATATATAAACCATCGCTGGCTGCCTGGCTGGCCAACTCCACACCTATCTCGTCCATTTCGAAATTTAATTCAGTAACAGTACCCAGAAACGATACAAAATTGGATCAGTTGTCATTACGAAACCATGGAAGCCTTGAGATTTATGCGTGGCATCCCCACGCCTCCACCCGTCTCTGTGGGTCCGTACGGGGTCGGGGCAGGTGGGGCGCCCCTTCCTGCGCAGTTGAGCACACCGGCGCACGCTAGCAAGCCATCGCAGGCGCAGGTTAGTGCTGGTCCTCTCAACAACCACCGCCCGTACATGTTTCTTCGTCCCCTGGGGCGCCTCTGGCCGGGAAATGGAGAATCGATCAGAGAAGAGAAGAAATCGCAGGAGGGACACGTGGCGTCAGTTGAGGCGTCCACGTCGACATCTGAGGAGGAAGAAGAGAGACAGAAGGTGAAGTGGATTCTAGGGGGGTTGGGGGCCACGAGCAATGGAGCAAACACGAACACTCGGGAAGGAGAACTCGTGGCTGAGCCAGAGGCCTCAACGTCGAAACTAAGCGAAGCGAAAGAGGAACGAAGGGAGGCGAACTGGGTGCTGAATATTCTGCGGGTGAGATCAGAGACGGGAGATCGGGCTGAGTCTGTTGATGGTGAAACTGATGTTGATGAAGTGGATGAAGATGACGCCGTTGGATGCGTTGTAGCTGATGACGAGGAAGAAAGGGAGGATGAAAAGGTGTTTGATCGGAATACCTTTGGGAAATTGCTAAAGAGAATTTCTTTGGACGAGATGCGGGTTTATGCCAAAATGTCATATCTGAGTAACTTGACGTATAACATCAAGAGAATTAAGGTAATAATATGTTGTTTTTTTTTGGAGAATCAAGGCTTTAATTTATGATTTCAGATGATTGTGGCTACCATTCAGTTCCTTTTTGAAGAATTAGGGTTCCAATTTGATTTATATTGAAAAAACTAACAAAAATTTGGTTTTTGATAAAATTCCCAGGTGATCCTTTCTCAACAGAAAAATAAAGCTCATTATATCAACCTGGATTGATCAATCTTTTAATTCAATCATTCTTAATTTTTTTTTCAGCCCCAAAACCTGCTTGAGTACCATAAACTCCGGTTTGTAACCTCCTCATTGGAGAAGAAAGAACTCAGCTTGGAAACAGGCAGCAATCCTGATCCGATATCTGATCAGACTGAAGACCCAGAACCCAAATCCCAACAACATGAAATAAATGCCTCTTTTGCTTATGACATTGCAGCCTCAGCCGCCTCTTATCTCCAGTCCACGGCCATAGGGATCCTTCCATTTGGTTCAAATAAAGCCCGCAAAGGCAACAAAATGGATCCAAAAACTGATGAAAAGGAGAGTGCCCTAACTGGAGTTCTGGATGAGGCCTCCTTTGTAGCTACTACTAACTCTGTCACGGCTGTGGTGGCCGCAAAGGAAGAGCGAAAGGAAGAGATTGCAAAGGATTTGAATTCATCTGTGAATTCCCCTTGTGAATGGTTTGTTTGTGATGAAGATCAGAGTGGTACGAGATATTTCGTCATTCAGGTGAGATATTTTTCAGATGTTTTAGGTCGATGATCTTTTTGTTTTTTTATACAGCTCCAACTGCTTCAATTCTCTTCTTAGAATAGAGGGTACCGTAGGTTTTCTGAGCTTGTAAGTTTCTGCCAGGATGCTTATGAATGGTTTATTGGTTGATCTTAATTTGTTCTGTCCAGGAGAAACGGGAATTTTTGTTTTCCATGAACACCCCTGGAAAAGCTTTCTGGTGTGTAATTCTTAGGAAAGTATAGAATGTATTAGGAGGGGCCCACATGGAAGATTGGGAGGTTTTGATTGTCTCAACATGATATAATGTTACTTGCAGATGTAGTTTAGGGAAGTTTGATGTTCTCCCAAGGGTATATATACAAAGTGGTATTTGCATATACTTTTCTTTTGATATATGGCAATGATAGAAATATGTGACATATGAGTTCATGTTTGAATTATTCAGGGTTCGGAGTCATTGGCGTCATGGCAGGCAAACCTTTTTTTTGAACCAGTCAAATTTGAGGTAATATATTAAAAAAACTAGATTGTGTTTGGAACGCATAATAATCAGAAAAATGAATAATTGCCCTTTTGGTGACAGCATAAGACTCATACTTAACAGCTCTATTTAGAATTTATTTTTGATTTTTAATTAATCTTAAAATCTAGCATTGCTAAGAATGTAGCAATTTTATATTGCATCTAATTTGAGGTAGCAAGTAAATGATTTAAAATAGCAATTTGATTTTTTTTTTTTTTTATCTGTGGACCTACAAGGATATCATTTTGATGGCAACATGCTCAATACTTAATGGGATAATTCTATAGGTTCTTTTTGGTTATACTGATTACCTTTTTTTTTTTAAGGTAAATGGAATATTCTGCATTTCATTATCCTGACTTCTGTTAGGCCTAAATGTGCTTTTAGGCTTGTATGTTATGTTCCTTCTTTTTTAACATACATCAAACATTCAATGTGCCATTATATTATAGGGGCATATAAGTATTATAGTATGGACCATCATTGATTAGGTGTGACCTAGCTAGCAATATACCTGGAAAATAGAATAAAGGTTCTTGGCAAAAGGGGAGCTGACGATCATCAGGGGTATTTTTGCCCCCAGCTCGGCTACCAACCAGAACGTGCCATGTCGTCCTAAATTTTTGTCGCTAAATACGAGCTTTGCACAAATTTTAATTTGTATAAAATTCACACTTGACAGAAATTTGTACAAGGTTCACTTAATTTTGCACTTGGCAGAAAAAAAGTTTACATGTGTCACACGCTGGGTAGTGAGGGAGGGCGGGGGGGGGGGGGGGGGGGGGGCAGGGGCGGACCTATGAAGGTCCAGGGGTAGGCAAGTGCCTACCCTTGGATTAAAATTTTTTTTTAGACCCAGTGTATTTTTATTCATGTGCCTACCCCTGGTCCAATACTGTGCCTACTCCTGGCTCAGAATAATAGATTTGTTGCTCTAATTTATTCATTGGCAAAGTCTGATGCTTCGATTAATTCATTGTGCCTACCCCTGATCAAATTCCTGGATCCGCCCCTGGGGGGGGTGCCTCTGTCGTCAAAAACCTAACGACATGGTAAAGAATAATGTTGTCCACAATTTAAATGAGCTTATTATTTGATTGATAATTTTCCATCAGCCTGTCACAAGAAAAGTTCTTATCTTTTGACCTTTGGTACCAACAAGGTAACTCTACTGGATATAAGATGTTCATTTCTCATGTTGGTTTCAGGGGCTAAATGTACTGGTACACAGAGGTATTTATGAGGCTGCAAAAGGTATCTACTTGCAAATGCTTCCCTTGGTCAAATCGCACCTTAACTCTCGTGGTAGCTCAGCTAAATTTCGGTTCACCGGCCACTCTCTTGGTGGGTCTCTTGCTATGCTAATTAACCTCATGCTTTTGATAAGAGGTGTGGCACCCACCTCGGCTTTATTGCCGGTTATAACCTTTGGTGCTCCAGCTGTGATGTGCGGAGGTGATTACTTGCTCCGCAAACTCGGGCTTTCCATGGACCATGTCCATGGGATAACCATGCATCGGGATATTGTGCCGAGGGCCTTCTCCTGTAACTATCCTGACAATGTCACGCAAATTTTGAAAGCGGTAAATGGAAACTTCCGAAAACATCGGTGCCTGGTGAATCAGGTAACTTCTTGTTATTTAGGAAGTTTTAATATTGGAAGTGGCATCAAAAGATTCAAGCATTCCTTTTACAGCTATTCTTGCCTGCCTTTTAAAAAAGTTACCCCAAACACAAGTTGTTTGTGGTGAGAGCGGGAATGAGGTAGGAGGTACTTCTGGGGATTTGTTAATAGCTGGGAACAATGGGAAGGGTCAATGTTATAATATTGTGCATATGTGTTTTTAAATACATTATGAAGGATATAATAGAAAAAGGTAATAGGTGAAAAATTTGGGTTGTTTTGCAACCTCCATTAATGTTTTTTTTTTTAATTTGGAAAGATCCTATATGATCTGTACATTTTGTTTCATGAAACAGAAGCTGTTATATGAACCAATGGGTAAGCTGGTAATTCTCCAGCCAGATGAGAGATTTTCTCCTCCCCACCACCTCCTTCCTCCGGGTTGCGGGCTCCACCTTCTATCCATATCCGATGAGCCAAAAAGCCTCTTGAGAGCTGCCCAGTCTGCGTTCTTTAACTCTCCACACCCACTTGAGATTTTGAGTGATCGTGGCTCATATGGCCCTGGTGGCACCATCCATAGGTAGCGTACAAATCAATTTATTAGCATTATTACCAGTACACATCAAGAAAAAGTTAATCTGTACCAGTTGGATACCTGGCAGATCTTGGTTTCTTAGTATCAAGCCTGTACCATACTGGGGTTCATCCAGGTACTGGTATGTACGTACTTGACCCTCCCATACTGGTTATCACTTATATACCAGCTGATGCTATTCTGGTATGGATATCATCAATTTTTATTTTTTAAAATTTTCTGAGTGAGCTTCACATTTTTATTTTTAGGGACCACGACATGAACTCATACATGAAGGCCGTGAGGTTTGTGATCAGGCACGAAATGAAACTACGAAAACAGATGAAGAGACAGCAGAGGCAGCACGTATGGTGGCCCCTTGTGGTGCCACATGGTACGGATCCGAGCATCATCATGGGCCCTCCTGACGCATGGACTTCACATGCCACTGGTGACAATGCGAGACTCGACTTCTCTAGAATGTTCAGAGGAGGGAGAGAAACCTTAGGACGATTCAAGCGGCTAGTTGTTTCACAAAACATGCATTTATTAGTCATAGTCTTTTTGTTACCGGCTAGATTGTTGATTATGGGACCTTTATCACTTGTCAGGTTAAACTAGGGCTGTGGTGATTGTGGTCTACCCATTAAAGGATTACTTGTTTAGTAAGTAATACCTAGGTAAATTCTTTCATTGATGAATAGGTTCTAGAAGTGAATGGGGGACAAATTGTAAATCATTGGTTTATTGAATTGATTCTGAAATGTTGGAGGAATGAAGTGAATGATTATTAACTTGATTCAGAACCAATTAAATTTAAATTCATTTTTCAGATATTGTTGGTGATTTTTTTATCTTGTGTGTTAAAGCTGATCTATATGTTTTCCTTCCCTGTACATAATCTTGGCTATTTTGTGATTTGGTCCTCTAAAGATTACTTATGTCCTCCAGCTGATTACTGCTTTGCCGCTTGTGTTGGTGAACCTACATTTTCTTAGTTTTTATTTTTCATCAACCTGGCACAAAGTATATTGACCAAATAATCAATCTTTCCAATTAATTAAAGAACACGAAATGTCAATAGTAGTACAGCCGTGTCCAGCAAGGGTTTTCACATGGGGCTGCCCCTTGCTTGGAAGCCTTGCTAAATGTTACTTGTGGCTCCTATTCAATTGTAAGTATCCTAACATTCAACATGATTACAAATATCTCTTTTATTTCCCATTTATATTACATCCGCTTCAAATGTTTCTCTTTCTCAATCTTATTTGTCAGACAATGACTCCAAAGCAAAATAAAATGTGAGAAATCAAATAAGCGCTTTCTCTGCTGTTTCTTTTGAACAACACACGTGGCATACTGCGACTGGAGATAAGCATTTATTGGCCTCACAACTCAGCATAAAGATTTCCAGTAGATATTAAGAATTTAAGATGCAGTTAATCATGTAGTGAGTTGAGAATTCAATAGCAACAAATGTTTGCTCTATCTGGCATGCTTTCAATCATAGATGAATAGTTGCACAGATGCAAACACTAACAGGTCACGAAAGAACAGGAATACCAGTTGTGTAAGCAGCATCTATCCACACACAGAGCCAAAAATAAGGTCCTGATTGTCTGGCTGAGAACTTCAAGTCAATCTATTGTCATTAGCACTGTGTCTGGTACACGTAGACGTACCAATCGGAAAAATATGCAAACTGTAACTTCCACGTAACAGCAATTGTTGCTTATTTAATATACCTGATAAATGAGAAGTAATTGAATTCCTCAAACCAATCCTAGTGTACTGGATATGAAAAATTACTGGTAAAAAATATAGTACCGGACGGTACATAATCCAGAATGGTTGGTTTCAGATAAATGATGATATACTTTTTTTCTACATTTATTTTAACTTCAATTCATTGCAGAAGCTAATTGGGTCAAAAATCATGAAGCCTCTTCTTTTAAAGAAGGCCTTTCTTTCTCAACTTAGCTAGCAGATATTAGTAGTATCATAAATTCATAATGGATGAGCTACGGTTATATGACAAAGCCCATATGTAATACTTTGTTGGGCTTCTCACTTTATCCAGAAACTAAGTTTAAAAGCCCAAAATAGAATCCAGTTGCTTAATTGGATACACTATCTTAGTTACAGGCTGGGCCGGATTTGATTATATATCTTAACTCTTTGTAAACAAAATATAAAACTTAATTTCCTTGCTAATTGCATAAAAATATTTCAAAAAAAAAAAATACATGGGCTCGAATTCAGCAAAAGATTCACAAATTATTTTTAAAATTTTTACAGGTTCACAAAAACCAAGTTGTTTATGAAACCATTATGTCATCTTATATCATATATTTTTCCTTGATATATGGTGTCACATGATCTTTTATATAATAATGTTGTTTAATGCCAACTAATTGCTTTATCTAATTATTACATTATACTTCACTGTACTACTGAGAATTTATAACGTTTGATTCATTAACTCGCTTGTCAATAATAGAAAAAAAAAATCTAGTCAATTATGATCATTTTTCTAAAGGTATTAAATTAAGTCAAAATTCAGACTTAATTAGTCAAACAAGAAGAAGTCAAAATTCAAATTTACTGTGTACTTTTCTTCTTTGGTTGATTATTTCTACTGAACTTGACATATTAAATTTACTGTGTACTTTTCTTCTTCTTTGGTTGATTATTTCTTCTTTATTGTAGATCAATAGGGAAGTTGGTGAAGTCAATTTTTATTGCTGGAATTAAACCATATTTCCAGTTTTGGATTTTCATTATAAATTTTCTAGCACAGTCATTATCATAAGTTACTAACAGAAAAAAAAATGTACAAATTTAAATACTTGTGAATATATTTTTTTTAGTAATAAAAAAAGATTCACAAATCTCTTACCATTTTGTGTCTACTGAAACACAAGACCTCTTAAGAATTAACTTAATAAGTTATTACTTGAGCTACTATTGTTGTTCAAATTTATGGACTAGAAACAGAGAACTACCCTATGTATGGTTCTCAATGAATTCCCCAAATTTCCAATAATATACATTATGAGGTGGGTTGAGCTCACATTTTTCTGACAGTATGAAAAAGAGTCTAAGTTGTGAGTTGTGACCTTACCAGCAGTGCATTTTTTAAAGCTATTGTCCATATTTTCTCCCCTGTCATGGGTTGTTGACAAATTTGATTTTTGGAACCTCAACATTTTGATACCTTGAAGGTTTCAAGACTTTAAGTTTGAATGTTTTATTTTTACTCTTATTTTCATTATATATTTTGATAATTTAATTAGTTTAACTAAATTATCATCTCCAATAAAAAAAAAGAACTAAATTATCATATACTGACCTTAAAATATAATATCACATTAAGGTAAAGATAGCCATAAACCAAGTATTAACTTTGCAAATATGATGACATAAATACAAAAACATTAAATGATCATATCTGAGAAATATCTACATTAATTGTAGCAGCAGATATTTTCATGAAACATTGCTGCCTTCGTTTACAAAAGAAGCAAAATTTTATAATTTATATGGATAAAAAGTTTCCAAGAGAAAGCAGGGGTAATATAAGAATTTACGAAAAAAAATTTCTCTTAGCTCAAAAACTTAATTGATGCGCTTAAAATAGCTTCACCCAAAAAAAAAATAGCAATTTGGAATAATCTTTGAAGTAGAGACGATAAAGAATTAATGATTTTTCCTGGATTACAATAATACAATTACTTCCAATAATAATTTTTAATTTTAGAATGAAGATATATTTTTCCCTCGTTGGTATGGTCGCCTACCAAAAGCCAATTGACGCATGTAAATTAATCAATGGTTTCAACACTACTTCTTTGACTGAGAGAATCAATTTTTTATTTGGTGACAAAGAAAATACGAGATCACAATTTCAAAATCCAGATAAAAAATATCTATTGAATATTAAACAATTAAATAACTTGATGTTAACCTCTTCTGAAGGAACTCTAAACATTGATAGTACCTAGACTGTTTCCATTTAACCTTCTTAAGACGCGTCAAACATATACAAATTTATTTTGCTAGGTGTGAATCCGTTATTTGGATTGAGACTTGACACGTTCAAACAGGAATTGTTAAAATAATTTTGTACAGAGTTCATATTTGTCATGGGTAAATCGTGTTAAAATTTATTTTATAAGGTGCCTACTATGTATAAATTTAAACTTTTGCAAAGTTTACATTAGACATGAAAAATTTGTATAAAATTTACACTTGATATAACAATTTTATACAAAGTTAAAATTTATTCTGTCAAGCGTGAATTCCGTACAACTGTCAAGTGTGAATTCTATAAAATTGTCTAAAATGAAATTTATATAAATTTACTATGCTAAGTGCGAAACATGTATGAATTTATTTTGTCAAGTGTGAAACTTTTATAAATATAAAAAAGTAGTTATATTAAGTGTGAATCCTTTACATATTTATTTAATCAAGCGTGAATTATGTACAAGTTTATTATTATTTTTTTTTTAGGAAAATTTTGCAGAGGCTGTCAAGTCATGAGCGAGACTTGAACTCGATCGTTAGATAGCCATAGTCTTAGGACATTTTTCCTAATCAACTATGTTACCGCCACATCTCACTGCATGTTTATTTATCAAGTGTGAATATTGTGCAAATTGATCTTCTAAATTAACAAAATATTGTGAACTTAAGTAACCATTTCAGAGGTTGTGATCACTCTATTGACAACTGTTTTGGCCTCATTTTCAATAGCAACATGTATCTTCAATAATAATAAAAAAAGAGAGAATGCGGTAGCTTCTTCTATAATATTCAAGGGGACTGGACATGCACAGGAGAAAAAAAAATGCTTGTTAGAGTCCCTTCATTTCCATCATTTAATTATATGCACCATCTCTATCTAGAAACACAAGTCAAGAAATAAATATATATTAAATTCATTGAGTACAGATTCATACTTACTTTAAATAATTACTCTGCAAGACCCCTGTGTCAATAACTCAATGACTGAAATGGAACGCAAACCCATCAGTCAAAGTATCAGGTATCTTTGAATTTGCTTAGGAAATTTGACCATCATGATACGGAAATAATTTATGACTAAAGATAACTTAGGAAGAAGGGGATGAACAGGTGATCAACAATGTATTTTTTGCACAGAAATTGAGACAGTTAATCACTTATTTCTTGATTGCCACATATAATGGATATCTTTTTCAGTGTACTAATATTAGAGAACTATGGGAAATTGATACATGCATCCCTATGAAAGATTCAAATCTTGTGGAACATATCAAAGGGGCTGTCTTATGGACAATATGGTTGGAAATAAATAGACTTATATTTAGGGGTGGAATTGCAAAAGTTTACAATCTTTAGGTACCCAAATTATTTCAGTTGCACAGTTCTGGGCTACACATAAAAAATATGAAGCCTTTTGAGAATCTTTCTTTTCTGCTACCTTCTGATGCAAAGGCCCTATCAGGAAGTTCTCTTACCAAATTATTGGAGGGGGGACAGGATACAATCCCTATGCCTGTTCAAGAAATCATTTCTACTGGTGAGGAGGACAGGTGAAGACTGAGTGATTGGCAAGCTGTTTCTAGGTTCTGTTATTGTTGCTTTTGCTAAGGTTGTTTTTGCAAAACTTCTATGCTTGTCAGGTTTATGTTCTGTTATTGTTGCTTTTGCTAAGGTTGTTTTTGCAAAACTGATGCAAAGGAATTGTTCATTGCATACCCACTACATATGCCCATATATAAGCACATATCATAGGTGTTTAACAAGACTTTAAGACAAGTAAATAATAATATCTTCTCTATTCAGAAGGAATGATTGTTATAAGACAAGTGTTCCTGGAGTCCTAAAAATATGAAATTCACATTTGGACAACCCTTTTGGTGCTTTGATATATTCTTTTCAGCATTCCATTTTTATACACTATGAAGTATGAACTTCAAATTTAGTAATCTTGCAAAACTAAGTTTAGTAAATCCGATTTTTTAGTTACCATTAAAAAAAAACAAGAAGAATAGACGGAGTTGATACCACCCAAGAATTTGATATTATACGCACCGGGTAATGTTAGAATTTTTTCAAACTCATATCAACTCTGTTTTTTTTTTTTTTTTAAATGGTATCTAAAAAGTTTCGCTGTTAAATGTAGTAAGATTGAAGTAATTACTATGAAGCATGAATAGTAAATTGACCAAAGACACATTTTCTAAAATATAGAAGTTTCAACTTACTTTTAAATTTTAATAGAAGCGCTGAATTTTCTCCTATACAAATGACGATACATTAGTATCAGACTAGACGTAATTCTCATCAAATAGATAATTTTATTCATTGAGTTTTAATTACTTCACAAAAAAGATCTTTTCATGAAGGACGATATGGATCTTTTTGTTAATTTACATAATTGATTAATTAAGGTGATCACATGAATAAGTAGTTATTCAATTATGCACGGGCTCCATTCTGAAGTTGACACACACACATATATATATATATATTTAATTAAAAGATTTTCATGTTGTCTTTTGTATAGTAACGCACTACATGCACTCATGCAGTGTGCAGTAGTGTCGTAAAAAACGGTTATTTAGGTCGATTAATTGGCCGATTAGTTATTGGCGGCGATCAAATCGTCATGATTTTTTCCAACTAATCGGCCAATTATTTCCGATTATTTCTGATTATTTTTGATTAATTGCTTGGCGGTGTGGTACCCGGTCCGTCCGACGAGCGCATACCATTATTTACAACACTGGTGTGCAGTCAAAATTCCTTTGACAATTTTGATTTTCAAAACATAGCATCTAAAATATGGTTGAATTAAACTGTGAACTGCATGTGCTTGATAAATGTATTATATTTGTAAATAAATTAGTGGCGTCAAAAGACCGCGTAAGAACTTATGTTTAATTAATGTATTATATTTGTAAATAAATTAATGGTACGACAAAATATCGCGTCCGTAAGAAAATGATGTTTGATAAATGTAATATATTTATGAATAAATTATTTATATTTTGATGCAGTTATCTTCATCCAAAATACAACAGAAATGAAGGAAGCGTACTTCATATTATAAGTTCCTTATTGCAGACGATGTCAAATTATCAAAATATATTTTTATTTGTTTATTTAAAAAAATTATGAATATTAACTAATGTACGCAAATTTGATATCAATGTTATTATTATAACTTTGAATTTATTATCCCAAAAATATATTTTATTATATTTGCATTTTGTTAGTTTTATACTTTTATTTGTTAATTAATTATCTTCTTCGAATTCATATCTAAATTTATATTCGTCAATTATCTTTTCTGTGTTTTTTTTTCTTCTATTTATTCGGTGCATGTATGATTTTAAAATTTGTCATTTTGTTTAATATCTGTATCTTTATCAGTATTCAGTGTATTCGATTATTTAATAAAATAGAGATACAATTTTAGTATTGTCCGTTACAGGCAATGTTCTAAATAGTGTTTATAGCGTCATAGCAGGAAGACTACAAAAAAAGCTATAGCGAATAGCATCGCTATAGAGGAAGCTATGCCACATAGCGTTTTTTTTTACATTCCGTATATTCAATATTTGTACTAAATATCAGCATTATCTAAAGTCTAATAAAATAATAAATAACACCAAAGTAATTAAGAAATTATAATATTCTTTTTTTTTTTTAGGGTAAGGTGGCAATTGCCAGCTTACGGATTTTCATAGATAAAAAGGTATTTACACATGCCCAAGCGGGCCCCAACGGAAATATTAAATATTTACACTCTTAGAATCTTTATTATCCTGGACCCTTTAATCACTATGTAACTCTATTGGGACCCCCGCAGTACATCACCCACTGTCGCGCCTCAAGCGCCGTGTCAGTCGCCAGGGTGAGGACGGGTTTTGATTGATTTGTGAATATGCGTCTATTTCTTTCTCTCCATAATGCCCAGAGACCTGCCGCCCAAGCCGTTGCCCAAGCCCGGCCCCGGCGCCCTGAAAATGGGTTAGAGACCCATAGCTGGATATGCGAATCGGTGCCCGGTGGAATGATCCCCAGACCCGATATGATTAATAAAGTTCTCCACATGGCCATGGAGTAAGGGCAGGACCACATGAGGTGCCGAATTGTTTCAAGTTCTGTTGTCATACATAGTACACATCCTTGGGTCACTTGACAACCCCTTCGGAGCAGTGTCTCTCTAGTCAATAGCTTGTCTTGGAGCATGACCCAGAGAAAGACACGGACCTTGGAGGGTGTGAAGATCTTCCAAAGTTGTTTGTAGTAGCGACATGTCCAGCCGCTTTGACGAAGTGTTTGGTAGGCGGAGGATGTGGAGAACAGGCCACTAGACTCCCACCTCCAGAGAGTGGCCGGACCCTGTGTTGTTATTGACACCCTATAGAAAGGGAGGAGATTGGTGAGGTCTTTGAGGAAAAAAGAGAGGTTGTCTTGAGTCTGAAGGTGAGAAAGGTCAGTGATGCCACATAGTCTTCGAAGGGTAGTTGCCCATATGCCGTTCGGATTTGAGTGAAGTATCCAGATCCATTTGACCAGAAGGGCCGCATTTTGGACGGGAAGGTTGATAATCCCCAGACCACCATTTTGCTTGAGCGCGCATGTCTGTTCCCAATTGACCAAGCAATTAATTGCTTTGCAGGTGTCTTGACCTTTCCACAGAAAGTTCCGTCTTATTCGATGAAATTATAATATTCATATTGAACCAGTACAAAGTCCAAATTGCGGTCCAAAATATCCATAGTAATATCATAAACTATCGATTTTTCCTATTAAGAATATCTTAAGCATCATGATTCATGACATAATCTATTTTTTTTTATTCAAATTTCAATTTCTATTCTCAATTTCAAATTTATTTATCTGTAGCAAGTAACAACAAATTCAATTTCGGTTTGTGCCTTTTTAGGTCTTTATTTAAAACCTATATAAATTGCTTAAAGAAACCCATATTGTTTTTTTTGAAAAATTTGATAGTGGCTGCCAAATAGGTTTTATTAAAAAAAAAAACCATATTGTATAGCGGCCGTAGCGCAAATAGCGCATTTTGATGTCATAACTTAGCGTTTGGGGTCCAAAAATGCTATAGCGCACTATGTAGAACACTGGTTACAGGTCACAGATTGAAGGACTAATAGAGGTCAACTGACTTCTTTTTTTTAATTTTTTTGTATTAATGTATAATTTTCTATATCATTTAGAGTAAAATGTCATAGTAGTGTAAAATTGACTTTTATAATTCTAAGATGTGTTAATTTATGAGTCCCAAGTCAAAGTTATTAATTACTATTTAATGGTAAACGACGATATGCTCATTAATGAGTCCCAAGTCAAGAAATGATAACATGATGTGGATAGAGTATAAATTGAGGTTATACATCTAAAAGGAATATAAAAAATTGAACTTGACCAGCTCTTGTAAAATTGAGATTGACTTAATGACTTTGGAAATATATATGTGATATTGTTATATATACCCCAACTTCATAGAAATTAACATGCATGGTCAGCAAGTGGACACCAACAAATAAACCAAATATTTTGGAAAAAATGAACCTATTAATTAAGCATGGAAATTAAACATCTAATATCAAATATTGCATTGTAAATAAAATAAAAAAGAATTCATGGAATTTTTTTTTTTTTTTTCCGTTTAGAACATTTTTGCTTCTGATTCATCCACAACTTCCAGCAGAATACTTGTAAGCCCTGTAAACTGCATATTTTTTTAAATAAATGTGAATGATATATACAAACTTAAATTGTGTGAAATTTATAATTTTAATAGAAAATTTTCCTGCCGCCTAATTAGACTTCATGTTTACGACCATTTCTATGGAATCACCTTGGATTAATTCAACCTCATTAATTAACCATGTTAGGTAACCGATGCAAGTTAAGAAACAGTAACTTAAAATGATAATGCAATTATTTTTTGACAAAAGTAGAGAGTACCTACCTATTTCATTAAAAACAATATTGTTCATACAAAAAGTAGAGGTTTAATTGTATCTTATTAATTGTATAATTTCCTCTATTAGGTCGGCAGTGCATTTTTCTGTTTCGTTGAAGATCCGGCCGCACCTTTCTCGTCAAATGACAAATTGAGTTATCAGCATTACACTCCTTGTGCTTCTTGTATGGTTGTGCAATATAATTTCTTCTGTTGGTGCCATCATTGTTTGAATTGCCGTACCAGTGGTACGTGCCACCTGATTGTAGACCCCTTTTGGTGCTTTGATATATTCTTTTCAGCATTATTCCAGTTTTATACAATATCAACTTCATATTTAGTAATCTTGCAAAACTAAGTTTAGTAAATCCGATTTTTTTAGTTACCATTTAAAAAAAGAAGAAGAATAGACGGAGTTGATACCGCCCAAGAATTTGATAATCTCTGTATCCACAAGAGTGCCACCCGTGCAATGTTGGAATTTTTTCAAACCCATATCAACTCTGTTTTTTTTTTTTTTTTTAAATGGTATCTAAAAAGTTTCGCTGTTAAATGTAGTAAGATTGAAGTAATTACTATCAAGCATGAATGGTAAATTGAACCAAAGACTCATTCGAAAATATAGAAGTTTCAACTTACTTTTAAATTTTAATAGAAGCGCTGAATTTTCTCCTATACAAATGACGATACATTAGTATCAGACTAGACGTAATTCTCATCAAATAGATAATTTTATTCAATTATGCATGGGCTCCATTCTGAAGCTGACATATATATATTTAATTAAAAGATTTTCATGTTGTCTTTTGTATAGTGACGCACTGCATACACTCATGCAGTGTGCAGTAGTGTTGTAAAAAACGGTTGTTTAGGTCGATTAATCGGCCGATTAGTTGTTGGCGGCGATCAAACCGTTATGGATTTTTCCGACTAATCGGCTAATTATTTCTGATTATTTCCAGTTAGTTCTAATTATTTCCAATTAATCAATTAGCATTACCCTGTCTGTCCGACGAGCGCATACCGTTATTTACAACACTGGTGTGCAGTCAAAATTCCTTCCAGTTACGTGTTGACAATTTTGATTTTCAAAACATAGCATCTAAAATATGGTTGAATTAAACTGTGAACTGTGTTTGATAAATGTATTATATTTGTAAATAAATTAGTGGCGTCAAAAGACCGCGTAAGAACTTATGTTTGATAAATGTATTATATTTGTAAATAAATTAATGGTACGACAAAATATCGCGTCCGTAAGAAAATGATGTTTGATAAATGTAATATATTTATAAATAAATTATTTATATTTTGATGCAGTTATCTTCATCCAAAATACAACAGAAATGAAGGAAGCCTACTTCATATTATAAATTCCTTATTGCAGACGATGTCAAATTATCAAAACATATTTTTATTTGTTTATTTAAAAAATTACCTTTTATATTTTATTTTGAAATATCGATATATTTTATGCAGTTATTATCTATTATGAATATTAACTAATGTACGCAAATTTGATATCAATGTTATTATTATAACTTTGTATTTATTATCCCAAAAATATATTTTATTACATTTGCATTTTGTTAGTTTTATTTGTTAATTAATTATCTTCTTCGAATTCATATCTAAATTTATATTCGTCAATTATCTTTTCTGTTTTTTTTTTCTATTTATTCGGTGCATGTATGATTTTAAAATTTGTCATTTTGTTTAATATCTGTATCTTTATCAGTATTCAGTGTATTCGATTATTTAATAAAATAGAGATACAATTTTAGTATTGTCCGTTACAGGCAATGTTCTAAATAGTGTTTATAGCGTCATAGCAGGAAGACTACAAAAAAAGCTATAGCGAATAGCATCGCTATAGAGGAAGCTATGCCACATAGCGTTTTTTTTTACATTCCGTATATTCAATATTTGTACTAAATATCAACATTATCTAAAGTCTCATAAAATAATAAATAACACCAAAGTAATTAAGAAATTATAATATTCATATTGAACCAGTACAAAGTCCAAATTGCGGTCCAAAATATCCATAGTAATATCATAAACTATCGATTTTTCCTATTAAGAATATCTTAAGCATCATGATTCATGACATAATCTATTTTTTTTTTATTCAAATTTCAATTTCTATTTTCAATTTCAAATTTATTTATCTGTAGCAAGTAGCAACAAATTCAATTTCGGTTTGTGCTTTTTTAGGTCTTTATTTAAAACCTATATAAATTGCTTAAAGAAACCCATATTGTTTTTTTTGAAAAATTTGATAGTGGCTGCCAAATAGGTTTTATTAAAAAAAAAAACCATATTGTATAGCGGCCGTAGCGCAAATAGCGCATTTTGATGTCATAGCTTAGCGTTTGGGGTCTAAAAATGCTATAGCGCACTATTTAGAACACTGGTTACAGGTCACAGATTGAAGGACTAATAGAGGTCAACTGACTTCTTTTTTTTAATTTTTTTGTATTAATGTATAATTTTCTATATCATTTAGAGTAAAATGTCATAGTAAAAATGTCATAGTACTGTAAAATTGACTTTTATAATTCTAAGATGTGTTAATTTATGAGTCCCAAGTCAAAGTTATTAATTACTATTTAATGGTAAACGACGATATGCTCATTAATGAGTCCCAAGTCAAGAAATGATAACATGATGTGGATAGAGTATAAATTGAGGTTATACATCTAAAAGGAATATAAAAAATTGAACTTGACCAGCTCTTGTAAAATTGAGATTGACTTAATGACTTTGGAAATATATATGTGATATTGTTATATATACCCCAACTTCATAGAAACATGCATGGTCAGCAAGTGGACACCAACAAATAAACCAAATATTTTGGAAAAAAAATGAACCTATTAAGGCCCAGTTCGGCTGCTGGGAATGGGCACAGTAATGGACGTTTTTGAACTGATTTTTTACTGTTCACGTGGGAAAAAAAAATTAGCTATAAATGAATTTTTTTTTCCCACGTGAACAGTACACATAGCCGAACTGGGCCTAATTAAGCATGGAAATTAAACATCTAATATCAAATATTGCATTGTAAATAAAATAAAAAAGAATTCATGGAATTTTTTTTTTTTTTTTTCGTTTAGAACATTTTTGCTTCTGATTCATCCACAACTTCCAGCAGAATACTTGTAAGCCCTGTAAACTACATATTTTTTTAAATAAATGTGAATGATATATACAAACTTAAATTGTGTATAATTTTAAAAGAAAATTTTCCTGCCGCCTAATTAGACTTCATGTTTATGACCATTTCTATCGAATCAACCTTGGATTAATTCAACCTCATTAATTAACCATGTTAGGTAACCGATGCAAGTTAAGAAACAGTAACTTAAAATGATAATGCAATTATTTTTTGACAAAAGTAGAGAGTACCTACCTATTTCATTAAAAACAATATTGTTCATAGCCACTTTGCTACTGATCAAGATTCCACGAGGTGAGAAGCATTAAGGGAATATCTAAAAACAGAACAAAAGTGTAAGCTCATAAAAGTTTGCCAGGAAAACTAAAGCAAAATTACAAAATCACAGACTTAAATCCATAGCTTTTATGGTCCGAAAACGCTATAGCGCGCTATTTAGAACCCTAATCCTGACAGTAGAACTAGGAGCAGAAGTACTAGCAAAGGAAGATCCAGTGTCATTAGTAGATGGGTCAGTAGCTAGATAAGCATCATTCAAAGCATCAATCTCAGCACAGTCTCTAAGATACTCACAAAGATCATAGCCTTCTAAACCAAGACATGAATCTTTCTGAGTTCCACTGGCTGCTTCTTTTAAAAAAATGGTAATCTCTCTGTGTAATAATGCTTTCCTTTTTATAATTGAAAATAAAAAATTAAATATGAATAACAAAAGGGGTAGGTCTCTTTAAAAACTTCAATTCGGTAATTTTTAATATTATTATGTAGATAAAAATTAAAATACTAAAATAAACTAAAATTGTAGGTGTGTTATTTTGCCTATAAGATTTCTAAACTAACTGAAATTTCGAATCGTGGTTTGACAATCCATAAAAAATGTTAAATAAATTTATAGATGTTTTATCCTTTATTTGATAATTAAATGGTAAAACATGAATCATATTTTATAGGTTTTACGTGTGTGCGTGTGTATATAGTGTGGGTTATCCATGTATAACAAATTAGTTAACGATTTTAACAGCAGTTAAAAATAATTAACAATAAATCTGACACCTGAATTAGGTGTGATCTTGACTTAATTTATGCATATTATACAAGTACAAAATGATGAAAGTTTATACAAATTTTGTCATTCAACAAATGACTTGAAATTTAGTCACTCAACAATCTTTAATAATATCAACTGACACTCAAATTGTATAAAATTTAATACACAGCATGATATCTATAAGGCTAATAGCATGAATGCATATAAATTCTTATACATTCTTTAAAAATTCTCTTGATTTTCAACAGTATTTAATTCAAGGATCACGTCCATGTGATTGATTTTCAAATTCCACGTTTAAAATTTTCAATTGGCAAATTGCCAAACTAAAAATTGTCAGAAAATCATATCCCCTAATATAATTATATTAGAAAATCATTAGACATGACTTTCTCTATTATACTTTAAAAAATTAGAAAAAAAAAAAACATAACAACCTAAAATCAGACATTCATGCCATACCACAACAACTGCAAACCACCATTCGTATATTGTCGCTAATGCAACTTGTGTTCTCTAAACGTAAAGACAATATGGACCCACGGGGAGTCTCCATCCTAACAAATTACAGTAAATATTTTATATATATATATATTTTTTGAAAACTTGTAGATCCTACCAAGGTTGTATTAATAAATGTGATTACAACATCCTTCTCTAAAGAATTACAAGATATTTATGCTATTACATCAATATGACCTGTATTTGAACTCCTTCCGAATCCTTGATGCCTCATGCTGACAACTTTGTTACCACAGTACCGACTCCAAATATTTTATATTATTATATTACTATTTAGATTATTAATTGTCATAGGGAGTCAATTAAGAAAGGGATAATTTCTATTGTGCCCATACAAATTAACTTAAATTTTCCATCAAAACATCGTAATATTCAATATTCCCATCAAAACTTAATATTAGTCCTTCTATTTTCTTTTACTTATTTAATTATTGTAAAATTAAATTGACAAATATATCTTTTATTTTAAATAGAGGTATCCAATGCATATCTCTTCTCTTATATTAAGCTCTTAGATGTCCTGGTTTGTCAACGGTTTTGATTAAATATGAAATTTTAGATTGAATATCAGTCATTCAATCAAATAGTTTGTCTTTATTTTTATTCTATGCACCTTTTTTTATTTTTTTACGTGTTGAACTCTAAATTTATTTAGACACATATTCGCCAATTACCTCTCTAACGCTATCTATCTCACATAATCTATGCTACCTCCTCTTTCACATTTTTTTTAAAAACTTTCCTAAACCCCCTTATTTGATTGTCAAATACTCGATTTTTTGATTGGTTATAATTTCTTTCTATTTTTAAAATGTCATTTAAGGAAATTTTGAATTGATTGATAATGTCTTCATTTGGTTCAATTTTTATATCAATTATTATTGATTGTTACACTGCTTGTTACATTGGCAATTTGCTTATAATTATTTGATTTTTCTTTTATATCCTAATTAGTTACTTATAATTGATTGTCACACTGCTTGTTACATTGATATGGTCAAGGTTTATTTTAATCTAATTGAAATTGTTATTTTGAATGAAAATTTAATTTCGTTTTATTTAACTAAATATAATAAAATCTTTACTTCTATACTCTACTACCAATTGGTACCAACAAATAATCTATCCTCCTACCTGAGAAAATTAACTTATAACAATTTCTCAGATTCTAAATGTATGTATAAAATCACAACTCAAAATTGCTTATGTTGAGATGTGTTGTGTGTGACTTGTACGTGTATGATTGAAACATCGCTTCACTTGTTTTTCCTATGCCCTTACGCCAAACGGGTATGGGATAACATGCGGGTTGAGATTGGATGGAGCCTTAGGCCCTGTTCGGCAGTAAATAGGAAATTACTGTTCACGTGGGAAAAAAAAAAATTCACTTAGACTGAATTTTTTTTTTCCCACGTGAACAGTAAAATCCAGTTCAAAAATTTCCTATTCCCGTTCCCGTTCCCGTTCCCACTGTGCAGCCGAACAGGCCCTTATTGAGTTAATTAGGGGAGTTGGTACAAGAGGTCTTCCACAGTTCATGGCAAGCTGCACGTCTGATTCTGATTGGTTCATTTGGCGCCAAAGGGTATGTTTGGTTGCAAAATAAGAATAGCTAGAATAGTCAAATAAAAAATAACTATTGTTTGTCTTATTAGAAAAGCTAAATCTAAAATTCCTTAGAAATAGTATGTTCTAACAAGACAAATGAATTGGTAAATATATACCTGCTGAACTGGTCTCAAAGAAGATATATTTTAATAATATTTAGAGGAAAATATATGCCTGCTGAATTGGTCTCAAAGAAGATATATTTAAGTAATATTTAGAGGTAAATATATGCCTGTTGAATTGGTCTCAAAGAAGGTATATTTAAGTAATATTTAGAGGAAAATATATGCCTGCTGAATTGGTCTCAAAGAAGATATATTTAAGTAATATTTAGAGGTAAATATATGCCTGTTGAATTGGTCTCAAAGAAGGTATATTTAAGTAATATTTAGAGGTAAATATAATGCCTGCTGAATTGGTCTCAAAGAAGATAAGCGAAGAGGTGTATTAATTTGTGGTTGTATTTCTGTAGGAGGCAGGGGTACAGAAAGCTTTGGTGAGAGAGATTCGTTTAATTATTCAAGGGTAGGGTAAATGCATGATATCATATGCATGGATGTAAAGTACTGATTTTCGTTTATTTATTCTACCGGTAGTTACTACAAAAATGGCACGGCGGAGCCGGCTCCGTCACGGAACGGCATGACACGCATGTCATTCACGTGCCGTGACTCGCGTGTTCCGTGCCGTGACCATTCGCGTGCTGTGCCTCATCTTTTGAAACTTTGGCACGGTACGGCACGGTACATGAAAGATTTAGTCACGGCACGGCACGACACGTAGTCACGCGAGTCACGTGTAATTAGGACCATTAGATATTGATTTAATGGTGAATCTTTAATAAACTAACCTAAATTATGATTAAATGGTCACGTGAGTCACGTATGGTCACGACACGTTAGGCACGGCGTGACTCACGTGGCGTGACCATTCCCGTGCCGTGACCACACCTTGATATTTTGGTCACGGCACGGCATGACACGAGACCAAAGTCACGGCACGGCACGTTTTCCAACTCTACTACCAGGTCATTTCACAAAAAAAAAAAAAATTTCTAGTGCCCCTTAGACTTAGACTCGGAAGAATTCAATGAGAAAGTCAAAATAACTAGACAAGTTGAATATTTTCTTTCTATTATGATATTTTCATTTTGCATTACATTAAGTCACGTTATTTTTTATTAGATTTTATTATACTAATTAACTTTTTATTTACAATTTAAAGTTAGAATTAATCTATTTTAATATCATTTATGAATATTACTGAATAATTATTATTTTTATTGATTTTTTTTTTTATGAAGATATATTATTTTGTATTAAAATACGCACATAAATACAATACTAGTTTTCTACTAGAGAGCAAAGTTTATCTCTCTCCTCATGCGTTGCACGATACTAGTTTTCTATTAAGGAGCAAAGTTCATCTTTCCTATCCTAATAAGAAACAATGATTTATTACTTAAAAAATAGATTTGATGATATGATGATGCATGGGAATTAATTGTACTTTTTGAGTCCATTTACTTATAATATTCGAAAGGAGAATAATAATGGAGCATCGATCTTTGAGAACTTTTAGTCCATCTCTCCTCTCACACATGCACAAACTGACATACAAGATCGAATAATTAGTTTTAAGTAGAATATTATATTATATTTAATTAGGCAGGAAAACAGTCTATGCTGAATTTCCTATAGTCATCTCCTTCACTCAATTTGAATCAGTGTTCTAAAGAGCGCGCTATAGCGTTTTTGGACTCCAAACACTACGCTATGACATCAAAATGTGCTATTTGCGCTACAGCGCTATATCGGCCGCTACAGCGCTATAGCGGTCCGCTATTTGCGCTATACAATATGGGTTTTTTTTTTAAGCAATTTATATGGGTTTTAAATAAAGGTAAAAAAAATCTCAAACCGAAATTGAATTTGTTGCTACTTGCTACAGATATATCAATTTGAAATTGGGATAGAAATAGAAATTTGAATAGAAAAAAGGTCCAAACCGAAATTAAAATTTGAATAGAAAAAAAAATAGATTATGTCATGAATCATGATGCTTAAGATATTTTTAATAGGAAAAATCGATAGTTTATGATATTACTATGGATATTTTGAACCACAATTTGGACTTTGTACGGGTTCAATATGAATATTATAATTTCTTAATTACTTTGGTATTATTTATTGTTCTATGAGACTTTAGATAATGTTGATATTTAGTACAAATATTGAATATACGAAATGTAAAAAAAAAAACACTATTTGAAATAGCTTCCGCTATTCGCTATAGCTTTTTTTTTAGCCTTCCTGCTACGACGCTATAAACGCTATTTAGAACCTTGATTTGAATCCTATATACCTTCAGATTGTTGAATATATGGCTCTGAAGTTTTGTATGGATTTCTATTAATTAGAGTGATTATTTAAAATTATTTAAATAATATTTTTCTCATAAGCCTGCTCTATGAAATAATGAGAACATATGCAACTAATAACGATATATATAACATATTTTTTCTTCCAAAATAGAGAGTATATATTCATAAAACCGATCGCATGGGATTGAAACCAAATACTCCAACAACACAGGAATTAAATCCATTCTCACATAAAATCCCACACATGCTAGCGAAAAAAAGAACCGAAACAATAGGGGTGTCAACGGGTACGGTAAGGGTCAGGTGGAAGCATTTTTATACCCGTACCCGTTACAAATTATCCTTATCCGTACTGTACCCTTATTCGTTACAAATTGTCTTACCTGTATCCTACCCTTACCCGTTATAGTTGTCGGATAACGAAACGGTAGGGTAAATATCGGGTAATACTTGTATAATAATTATTTTTATTATTAATAAAATAAAACACTAAAACACATTTATTTCTCACATATACAATCACATTACTGATATGAAAATTAATTCCAACTAAACTGTTTTTTTATCAAAACACAAAAATTTAAAAACACAAATATCTTTGTTCTTTAATTAAAAAAACAAGCATGCAAATAAAAGTAAAATTCAACATCTTACTTGTAACAAAAGACATACAATTGTTCGTTCTATTAATTTTAACCAGTACATTACTAATTATTACTTTTAACATTATCATATGCATCTTCTGGACAAGTACATTTTTTTATATTTTATTAGCCCTGAACTAGTAAAAAAATTTACTATTTATATATATTAGCCCTGAACTAGTAAACAACTATTATTTAAAAAAAAATTACTATTTATATATATTAGCCCTGAACTAGTAAAAATATTTACTATTTTAAAATGTACATTACTAATTTTTCATTCCCTTTTGCCCCTAGGCTGATACTGGTAACTCAATTTTTCTTCTTTTTTTTTTTTTTGAGTTGGAGTCCGTTCTCATACTGGAGTTACATTTTTTGCACTAAAATACAAGTATCATAGAAATACTTACAACAATATATGAATGGCAATTTTAAAAAAAAAATTGAAATACACAGAAGATTTCATTCTTACTCGTCATCATGACCTATGCTATTGTATGACTCTGTATCTTGCTCGGCAATGTCAGAATCTTTTGTAGATGACATCTTTCTAGTAAACTTTAAGAGAGATATTGTTTTGTGCTTAGAGAGATAATGTCTTTCTTATAAACCGTTCAAACTTCAGAGTAAGAGAGCTAGTTGAAAGAAGTCTTTTGTGCTTCAAAACTATTACGTTCAGTAGGCTATAAAGGATTAAACTTTATTGGAAATTTGGAATTTGCTGGAAAGAATGAATTTATTTAAGTGCTTTAATTAATGATGAATTATGTTTAACACAGTTACATAGATGGTCAATTGCATGTTAGAAAATTTAATAAATTTTATTTTCTAAGACCAAAAGTAGTTACCAGTTGGACTGTTGGAGATAGATAATAATTCAATGCTCATTAAGATATATAGTATATATAAGTTTTTTTATATAATTACCTGAACAGGTAACCGGTACGAAATAGATTTTACCTATATCCTTACCCGTACCCGATAAATTTACGAAAAAAAAATCTTATCCGTACTCGTCTTATCGAATACAGTACGGATTGGGTTAACGGACAAAAGAGTATTATTGACACCCCTACGAAACAAGGATAAAGCGGAAAACGCCTATTATTTTCTATTTGCATGGCTACAATTTTTTTGGACCTTTGCTTAGCTAGGACCTGTGTCACTGTGTGTATGAGTTCCAAGAAAAAGTAGAATTACTTTTTCTCATTGATTCTTAACGAAGAAATAAGGAACACCTTCATTTAAAATAAATGTATATTTGTCGATTTAATTTTTAAAATAAGTAAATAAAAAGTTAAATAAATAAATAAAGATAGAAGAAATGATGTTAAGTTTTTATGAACATATTGAATATTATAATGTATTGATGAAAACATTAGTTATTTTAAAAGTTTGTATGGACACACTAGAAAAAAATTAGCTATTAAGAAATGTTACAAATGTATATTAGAAGATTGACACGAGAAAAACTAAAAAGTAACTAGTACATTGCTATAGCAAAATTAACACAAAAAATAGCTACTTTTTTGTTTTTCTCCTGTCATAATTAAGGAGTGAATTAAGAAATGTATACTATATAAAAGAAAGACAGGAGAAAAAAAAAAAAAAAGTAGTCAGTATCTGTACAATATCATTCATTATTAGGTCGTACATGCACTCAAGAGGAAAACAGTTTTTTTTTTATCCGTAACTTATCAGAAATAATTTAAATCCATACCAAAGAATCATCCAAATCTCATTTTATACTACAAACGTTAAATTATTCAACGTTTCTGCATGGGCCGATATGCTGATTAATAATTAGATTGGGAATCGCTGATTAATAACTATATTGTGTTAAAACGCTGAATTATTCACCGTTTTGTTTCATGCAGGAACGCCAGATAATTTAGCATTTTGCTTTCATGCATGTATAAAGTGAGATTTCAGAGACACGGTAATATATATAGATTTATTTTTTATTTTCTATATATTAAAAAAACGAGTAATTATATGGTCCCCCACTTTAAGTTCTCCATCTATTAATTCTCTTTTTTTTCTCTTCGATTTGAACTAGATCCTAATATATATATTCACATTCATCTTTCCTCCTCACCTCACTCTTTCCGACAATTAGATTTGTCTCGTATGCCTCACCACAGAGGTGACCTTGGCCCCACTCTGCCTGCCGCAACCATCTATGATACTCTCACTCTCTCTGTCTCGCTAAATTCATCATTCATCTAGTTTATTTTTTATTTCTAGCTTTTCTATTCGAGCAAAAAGATATTCTTTGATTCTTTCTCTCTCTTGATTTGTTTTGGTTTAGGAGAAAAAAAGCAGTATCTATTAGAAAAAAAAACACTTGACACATGAACTATACACACTTGCATATTGAAAACACACTTGTAAGTATAAATACTTACAATATTTGATATTAATACTTTTCTCCTAAATATGCTAGGTACAAACACTTGACACATAAACTATGCACACTTGCATGATGAGGTATAAATACTTGCAATATTTGATATTAATATTTTCAAACGTCATCCAGTACCATATGGAAAAGAATACTTGAATGACAAGGTATAAATACTTGCACAACATGTATAAATACTTGGTGACAATGAGCTTGAAAAAACTTCATCATGGATCTCATTTGAAAGAGAAAAACGCATAGAAGATGTTCGTCAGAAATATGGACAAGATTGAACAGAGAAAAAAAAACTCACTCGTAAGAACGTATCCCCCCATGTAGTTTGAGTGCCCCCCCAAGTATTTATAGTGTGGGGACGTTTGGGAGATTTAATTGGGAGGACAATTATTTACATAAAAATTGTCCACCTCATAGGTATAAATACTTTCATGCATATGATTAAATAGTTTAGAATGACAATATTAATATTTTTATAAAAAAAAATTTCGTGTTGAAGCTCTGCGGTCCTCCCTAGATAGTTATGGTTCCCTCATACAATTTTGAGTAGCCCCCAGATAGCTATGGTGCAGAAACGTTTGGAGAATTAAATTGCGAGGACAATTATCAGCTTCCTAAAAAAATTGTTGAATATTTCTTCTTATGCAATTAATAATATTAAGGCTAAAGTATTCATCGAGGTTTTTAGCCAAATTGCACCATTTCACAATCAAAGACCAGAGTTTTCATACATTCAATAATATTTAAGACATGCAAATATGCAAAATAGAAAAAGAGGTGCAAAATTTTCTTTAGTAGGAAGCCATGAAGGTATCATAGAATAGAAATCTGTATATTTTTGAATTAAAAATATATGTTGAAGATATGTACATGTTATTAATTAGTGAAAACTATAGATTAACTAGAGCATTAATTAATTAGTATATTTCTGTAACCTAGCTAAATGACTTAAGAAGGAACAAGTCTTCGTAGTCATATATCATGCTGACTTGAATAAGTCGCAATAATAAGATATAAAAAAAAGGAATATAACTAAGATTTCTCTAAGAGTAGTTAAATTATTCAATTTTCATAGAACAATTGTCAATGTATTGAATCTATCATTTGACTTTGACATCAGTACTGGTATTGGTTTTAATTGCTCAACAAATTCTCTCTCTTGCCTTTCTCGATCCGATTTATTACCTAATTTCTTCTCTGTGACACAACTCAAAACGGATTCTATTTTATGAGAAAAAAATTAGTAATTAATTTTGACCATCCTGACATATAAGAATAAATAGAGAAACATTTGTTTTTTCTTTATAATATTTTCTCTTTACTAAGGTAAGGTAACTAAAAATTGATTACAGTAGGTATTAAAAGGTTGCATTAGAATAGTTAATAAATACAAATTGTAATACTTTTATTTAGTTGTTATATGATTTTACAAAATCGCAATAACATAGCATAATAATCCGATCAAATTAATATGAATCAGTTAATAACAAATTGATGTAATAGAGTAATTTTCTCACTAAAAGTTGGTTATATTTTTATCCTACATGTTTATTTGTTACTGTCACACCCCGAACCGGGCCGGGCACGCGACATGACATAACAACACATTCACATCCATCTATCGTCCTGTTAACCTACATCGCAACATAAACACATAAAAACAATATAGAGTTAGCTATAAAACTGAGTAACCAATTATTTAACTACACGTTTCTCTATAATTGACTTAATAACAGTAAACAACTTTTTTAATAGAGCTGAATTACTCTACACAAATATATCAAATTACGTATGCATATTTAACTGGCGATAACAATTAGGTCTAGAATCTCAATAAAAAAAACAATCCATTTTTAGTTAAAACCCCTAAAACAGATGATTTCTAGTTCTAGTTATTATAATCCGATTTCTCAATTCAATACCCAATTAACTATACATATCAAAAACACAGTTATAGAGAAATACAATTACCTGATAGCGATCAATATAAAATCTAGATCATTTCAATTCGAGTTGCATCAATCATTCAGAATCAATCGGGACATATATAGGATCAGACTTCCAATTAGACATAAAATCAAATAATAAACAATTAATATCAAAATCTTTTATCAAAATATTTCTTCGATTTTTCTCTTTTATTTCTCTCTTTATTTTTCCGTTTTGAATCAGTAAGGTGATGGATTGTTTAGGTGTTCTTATGCTGTACAAGTTTGGACAACACTCTCATCAAAACTAGGTTTCAATCTATGCAAGCGGGTAGTAATGATACAACAATTATGGATATCTTCTACTGAGGCTGTTAGAGGCAGAAGAGCGAATGTAAAGACATGGATCCAATGCATGGTTTGTGTGTACAGCGTGGACCCTCTGGAAACAGAGAAATGAACGAGTGTTCAAAGGGAAGTCTCTACAGCCGGGAATGCTGGTGGATAGGATTGTAATTTGTAAGTGATGAGTTTCATCTTTGGAGGAAGTTCTGTTAATGGTTAGGTGATCTTAATTTACATCTTTGTTGCTTTTTGTTTTTTGTGTTAGATGAGACATTGTAACTCATTCTAACGTACCTATTGAGTAGGGCACTGTTGGTGCTATGTATGTTGTAATTTTATACACTGGACGTTGTGTTGTGCTGCACTTGTTAATGCAAAAATCCTGGCAGCTTCTGCCATGGAATTTAAGAAAAAAAAAACCGATAAGGAAAGATAGAGTAAAGAAGTTTATTTATTCGGGGGGAGGGATATGCATGGGTCCCGTGACATGTGTGCCACGTAGGCCTCCTTTTTTTATTTTCAAGTATTGCAATTTAATAATTTAAACCTTTTAGTTTTTCAATATTGCAGATAGGTACAAAATAATTTTAAAAAGTTATAAGAAATACCGGGTGTTACAGTTAATAATTATTTGGATTTTTTTAAACCATAATTAGAAAAAAGTAAATTTAGGGAACCGACTTGATTGATTTCTTTTTTTAAAACATAAGTATCGAATAGGCTATTTGGTACCTCTCATTAAATTCGAATAGGCCCCGTTCGCCTTTTGAGATCGTCCAATTAAATTCGAATATAATAACATTGAACCTAATATTGAATAAGCATCACAAATTAGTATGAATAACGACTAAATATATAAGTAGACAAATAGAAGTCATCGGAAAAGTAGCATTAATGATTTGGGTTGTGTGACACTAAATTTAAACCGAATTAAAGAGGTGCTTTGGCCTTGAAAACTTAATTTTCAAAAAGTTTTATATAGAAGCCTTTTCAAATATAGTTAGTAATAATTAATATATATATATTTTAAGTCAGCAAATTACATCTTATTATACATATGATATTAATAGTTATTATGTTTACTTCAATTTTTTTTTGTAGATTATCCTATAGTATAACAGAAGTAATAACATCTATTATTTATTATTTTCAGAGAACAAATAAAAAATGATACCCCACCTGTATTTGTTGAAAACTTGAAATACGTATGTTGAAGTAAATATATAGATCGAAAAAATCCAACTCATACATGCATTTCCAGATATGACATTCTAGCTCTAGACTTTAGTTACTAAGTTTAAGAACATTCTTCGGAACAACCTCGAAGAAAAAGGAGGAGAGAGGGAAGAGAAAATAATTAAGCACAATAAAAATTTGAGACCGACTAACTATCTCTCAAATCATTTTTTTCATTCATCCCCAGTCAATAATTACCTTTGTTGATCGCTAATTAAGAGAGGACCATAAATTTCAACGCTAAAAGACAAAACAAAACGCGCCATTATCAGCAAGTGCAAGTATTCATATATAATACATCAAGTATTCATATATAACACACTATGTATTCATACCTAAGATATCAAGTATTAAAAAAAAACTGGACACATCACTCACCTATCTTTTACACATTTTTAGAGGTAGTTTTTTTCTCCGTCACTCTAACAAATATTTCTGACAATCTGTAAGAAATTTTGCAAATCTAAAACTACGAACGTCTTCTACACAATTTTCTCTTTCAAATGAGATCCATGATGACATACTTTCGAGTTGTCCGTTGCACAAGTATTCATACCTCGTCATTCAAGTATTCATACCTCATCAGTATTTCACAAATAAAAATCTGGACACATCATTCACTCATTTTTTACCGATTGAACTTTCATTACCACTCAATCACTGGAAGTGTCCAGTACACTCTATCTTTCTCTTCGGTTTCCTTGTCCGATCCAGCTCACTCAATCACTGGAAGTGTCCAGTACACTCAATCACTGGAAAAAAAAAAACTAGACACATGTAAAAGATGGGCGTGTGATGTATCCAGTTTCATTTTTCCGAAATACTTGATATCTTAGGTATGAATATTTGATCGACGAGGTATGAATACTTGCTCGACGTGGTATGAATACTTGCACGACGAGATATGAATACTTGCACGACATATTACTCAAAAGTACTTAATCATGGATCTCATTTGAAAGAGAAAATTACATAGAAGACGTTTGTGATTTTAGATTCGCAAAATTCTTCACAAATTGTCAGAAATATTGGTTAGAGTGAACGGATAAAAAAAATCACCTCTAAAAGCGTGTAAAAGATGGGTGAGTAATGTGTCCAGTTTTTTTTTAATATTTGATGTATTATATATGAATACTTGCGCTCGTCAGTTGTAAAAATTTTCAAATACAAGCGGTATCCCCGTAATTAATGATTTATACGCATTTTCTTTTGTCTTTTTGTGCTCGAAGTTGTGATCCCCCAGACAATTAATGTTTGAGAGAAATGGAAGAAAGACACCAGGAAAAATAAATCTTTTCCCTAAAAATTTACCTACTCTACACTTTGATTTAGAATTACAAAATCATTGTTCTGAGCTGAGCAAATAAATAAATCCGATCAGATCCAATCACCCGTTATCTTCCATCCCTTCTAGAGAAGGAAATTTGTCACGGCGTGATCAGTCACGTCACGTAACGTCACGTTCACGTCACGTTACGTCACGTCACGTGTGTCGATTACGTGACGTGACTCACGTGTTGCGTGACGTGACTATTCGCATGACGTGACTGTATTTAACAAAAATTATACGTCACGTCACGTCACGTCACGTTATAAAACACATCACGTGATCACGTACTGTCACGTGTAATCACGTAAATTCAGAGTATATTTAGAGTATATTCCTATTAGCACTATTAGGCTATGTTTCTGTAGTATATTCATAGTATATTCAGACTTTTATTTTGTGGTTGTTTGTAAAAACTATGTTTCTTAATGAAACGGGCTTAAATATCTTTTATCCAAAAATTTTAGCAATTTTTAGAATATTATTTACTAGTTAATTTTTGCAACATTATTTACTTATTTTACAAATTTTATAATTTTCATATTTTTTGATATATTTTTTCTGAATTTTCAACAATTTAAATTAAAATATAAAAAAGAAGTTCAATGTGACTAATTTATGTCACGTCATATCACGTCACGTGTAGTCACGGCGTGACTACGCGTGACGTGACCATTCGCGTGACGTGATCGTCTGCCACTATTTTGATCACGTCACGTCACGTCACGTGACCAAATCACGGCGTGTTTGTCACGTCACGTCACGGCGTGTCACGTATTTCCTTCTCTGATTCCCTTCTATATATATTTTTTTAATGAGGTGGATCACTTTTTAATTATCTGTTATTAAATTAATTAATTCTAGGGATTATTAATGAGAGGCGCTATTTTGAGAGCTCAAAATACAATATTGAGGGCTCTGAAATATTCTTTTTCTTTATACCAGTTTTGCCCTTGATTAAGACGCATATATGCTAAGATCTGTGGATAATTAATGTATTGCAAATTAAGAAATTTAAAATCCTAATTTTTCTCATAAATGAGATACGTCCTTCCTTATCTATCTTTACAAATTTAGAATTTTAAAAGTACAAGTTACATTTGTATCCAAGAATTTTTGTTGATATAAAAATTATTCTAATTAATACATTTAAGTCGTTAGTTACCCAGAAAAAAACAAAAGGAAAAAGTAAACAAAATGTTTGCATCATGAAATCGTGGAAAAAAAGAGTTAGCTATTTAATAGTAGCTAATTAAACTTGGTAAAAAAAATTATTTATTTGTTGTTTATTTCTTTTAGTGCGAAAAGAAGAATTAATAGTTCCAGATCTACTGAACTTGTATCTCACATCAGTTTTTTCTTTTGACTGTTCATATTATTATTTGACGTTGTTGATTAACATAATAAATTTATTAAAACTTTAATAGTTTGCATGCACTCGCTTTATTAGTTCTATAATTTTTTTATAGAACATATGCCGGTGGACCGCTTGACTTTTTAGAATATTCTATAAGTTGTTTTATATATTCATTTTTCATCATTTCTTTGACCGCTTGATCTTATATCAAATAAATTCGAAACTTTCAAAATTTTGCATGTACATGTATCACTCATGAAGTACATGGATTTCAACAGTTTGAATTTGTCGTTTGAAGTCGATTCAATACACTTTTAGAGTTGTGCTCACCAAACTCTCTTAGTGAGCACATCACACCCTAACTTTGCTCATATCATTATATAAAGTAAATAATGTTGCTGATCTAAATTAAAACATTAAATTATTTCCTTAATTTTTATGCGTAATATATCTTATTTCAGTTTTTAAAAGAATGTATTAAATAAGGGCAAAATTGACACAAAGAGAAAAAAAAATTTGTCAGCCCTGAAAATTGTAAATTAAGATCTCAATTTAGCACTGCCCATTATTAATTGATGCAGAATATTCTAGAGGAGATAGACAGCACTTTGGTCTTCACCAACCGTTGCGCATGTCATATATAGACCGAGGCAAATAAATCATTTATCCATCTTCTCTTCTCGCTTCCTTTTGACTACTAGTGAAAGTGTGTGTGAAGAGAAAAAATGGGGAGAGCACCATGCTGTGAGAAAGTAGGCTTGAAGAAAGGAAAATGGACAAAAGAGGAGGATGAAATTTTAGCTAATTACATCAATGCCCATGGCGAAGGTTCATGGAGATCCTTACCTAAAAAAGCTGGTATATATATAAATTCTCTGCTAGTTAGATATATATATGTTCTTGCAATTAATTTTAGATTGGATATATTGCTAGCAAATTACATTTTGTTGGATTGAATATTTACTTTTGATATAATTAATATACTATTTTATATATGCTATACGTCTTTGAACAGTACTTTACCATTTACCTATTTTGGATGGCTTTTAATTAAGAGGGTGAAAGTCACCTTATTATTTATATTTCAGATTTTAAATTTAAATGTTGAATTCAAATAATTGAGTTGCTTGATTTCATTAGAAATGCATGTACGTACGTAAAATTTTGTGATTTTTGGAGTTCATCTTAGTTAGATCAAATGGTCAAAAAATAAACAAGTCTATTAACTATAATTAATTCATTTTATGCATTTGTTTACATCTTGATTTAGTATAAAAAAAACTCAAAAATAAAAAAATTATGTGAATGAATCTTTCATGAAAATGAACAAGATCAACAGTCTGATATTGGAAGCCTCCATTTCATTTCTAATTATTAATATGGAATCTTTCATTTCTACGTATACTTCTCATTAGGAGAGAGTGCATTAATTCCCTAAACACAAAAAGGATTTTATGTATGTCAAAGAAATGATAATATATATTTTACTTCCTTTACAATGTACTATAACCATGCAATAGATAGGAGTTCACATTAATGCATTTCATTTAATTAATTAACATGTTTTTTTCTTTAGGTTTGCTGAGATGTGGGAAAAGCTGTAGGTTAAGATGGATTAATTACCTGAGAGAAGGTCTCAAAAGAGGCAACTTTTCTAGAGAGGAAGAGGAGTTGATTACCAAGCTCCATGACAGTATTGGAAATAGGTATTAGGAATAATGATATCCTTAATTAGTAATTACCTATCCTTCTTCTTCTTTTCTATGACATTAGGTGCCATCACCTCGCTGCTTTCAAAGAATAAATTCATGAAAGTAAATCAATTGTTTAGAAATGATTTTCTGGACATCCAATTTTTTTTTTGGAATTTTCAATAACTTGTAGAGGAAGTGCTCAAATATTATATTGATTTAAGATTAACAGAATTTACTCAAATTTTATTTAGCTTTTAAGAAAACTTTAACAGAACTTAACAAATTGTTGCTACTTAACGGTTTAATCGCATAAAAAATTTAAACGTTTTAACGAAAAATTTAATTAATTTTTTCTAAGAGATTAAATTTATGTATTGGAGGTCAAATGCCAAAAGAAATAATAATCAATGTTCGGATTTTACAGTAAGCACCTTTTAATTAATACAATTGACCTCTTGTAAATGTTAATTAGATGGTCCCAAATTGCAAGTGAGCTTCCTGGAAGAACAGACAATGAAATCAAGAACTACTGGAACTCTCACCTCAGCAGAAGTGTACACAGCTACCTCCTACTCAACAAGTGTAAAAATACCGAGACCGAGTCGGTCCAGACCTCAACCAAGAACAGTGATAAAAATAGTTCAAAAAATGCTCAAACTACAAAGGAGACAAGGAAGAAAAATGTAGTTTGCAAAGCTCTAAGTCCCCACAATTCATCTAATCGTTGTAACGATCAAGTCCATAGTGAATCTTCAAGCATCAGTGATGAAATCATAAAAGGGCCTAGCAGCCCAAGAATATTTGATATTATAGAATCTGAGCCCATAAAAGCCCCAAGTGAATTTTCATTCACTGCTGATGAGTGTAGCATAAGTAAGGATGAGATCATAAATGGGCCTAGTAGCCCAAGAATATTTGATATTTTAGAATCTGAGCCCATAGAAGCCCCTAATGAATTTTCATTCACTGCTGATGAGTGTAGCATGAGCAAGGATGAGATCATAAATGTGCCTAGTAGCCCGGACTTGAGTTCAATTTTCAATGAAATAGACAATTTATTAGATAGTGAAATTTATGAAACACATGTAGAACATGGGGATAAAAACATGCTAGGTGATATAATGGATGATTTGTTGGTTCAAATTGAGGTAGAAAAGGATGAAGAGGGCTGCTTGGAGGAGATGAGCTGTCTTGATTTTTTGTGGGATTTGGATCTGTGGTCTAATTCCATATTTCCATGAGATTTATGGAGGATGAATTAGTTTTAGATTGAAATGTGATTATTAGTTCTGCATGAATCTTGAGCTAATTGTTGTACATGAAGATATTCTTTGAGAATTCTTATATTTTATTGTCATGTGCTATAAACTTAAGCTTTGATTGTTTTGTTATTTTACCCATTAAAAGATGACTTTGTATGGGTTTAATTGAAGATATTAATATTAACACTGATCTTACTTAATTTTCTTAACAATTGACGTCAAAGATCATCAAAACAAGAAAAAGTGTATGCTCAGCTCAACATAAGTTAGTATGTTTACACGTAAAAGGCTTTTGATATATTCTACTCTCATTCACTCATTAATATATTTCACTCACACATGAGCTTTACATCTTATTTATACTAGTATATGTCTGTTAGAACTTTTCTGGATTGTACTTTAAAAATATTACAAAGGAAATTTCAACCAAATTTCATAATTACCGACTATGTAAGCCGGTTAGAAAATTCCTTGAATATTCAAGAAGAGATTAATGGAATGGGCCCTCAGTGTTGTTTAATTTCAACACTCCTCTTCAGTACCCACTTGATTCTCTTTTATTTTTTGATAGACCGCATGAATGGTATACATGTGCATAAATGCATGAGAAGCAACTTACGGGCCCATTGGAGAATTCTCTTTTAGATACAATATGCGGGTTGTGTGACATGTTTGTTTGAACGACCTGTATGGAATGCGAGATAGGAGTAGGTCCGATGGACATCGGACCTACATTTAGGTTCAATTAGCTCTAGGACCATACAATTCGCATCAAGATCTATGTGCACGGAAATTGATACAGACTTGCACGGATATTGATACAGAACACACGAATTTTGATGCAGATTGAATTGTTATCACACCCATCGAACCAAGGTAGGTCCGATGGGCATCGGACCTACTCTGATTCCTTGGAATGCGGCCTTTTGTGACCATTGGAGAATTAATTTGTTTTAATTAAATACGCAATCGTGTTAATTAATTTGCCATCCATACATTTGAGGATTGCATGTCTATTTTATCTAGGATTGGAATTAAGAAGGTAATTTTACATTAAAGATAGTTATGGCTTTTGAGAGATTAAAAACTTTTAATTAGTTCAATAAGGATAAGGAAAAATTACATGTAGTCTCATAGGTTTTAGCATTTAATTAACAATACATTTGGAAGAGATGTCTTATAACTTAAATTTGGATTTCTATTTTAAGTTCATAACAGATTGAATTTCACGTGAACCTTATGTAATCAATTTGCATTGTCTATATACATGGTGAATTTAGAATAACACAAATCATTGCAAAGCAAAATGCTACGTATAGAAGTAATTTTATGTGGAACTTGATATTGTGATTAACATGCTATATATATAACAAGCAATAAAAGTAAATGAAAATAGTCACAAAAAATAGAGATAGTAAATATACATTTTTCTTAATTACGAGCTAGTCATCTTGCTTTTTATTCAATTAAGTAGCTAGACAAGACTATCTTAATACCTGAATCTTTATTCTCCGTGATTCAAATCCTAACAAATTTTAGGAGCACCAACAAATTATCATATTAAAACTAATGCTCAAGATAATACAGCTCAATCTTAAATTGCGGGAAAAGAAAATCCAATGCCTCACCCATCCGGCACTCAGCTCATCCTCTAGTCCAAGTGAGATTTTTTTCTTGATTGCGCGCGCGCGCGCGCACACACACATCCTGGAAGGCTGAAACTAAATGAAATGCATCTCTTGAATCATTTATTTTTCTTGAATTTTATTTTCCTTGTTTAAATTATTTTAAAGAATCAATATAAAAGAATAACAAACTTTGTTGCTTAGCATTGTTCACGAGCAATTGGGCTAATCTTCCCGAAGACATATTAGATGAGATTATCAAGAAGATGTGCTATGTTGATTATTCAACATTTCCTGCAGTCTGCAAATCGGTGGGGTTGATGTACATCGATCGCTTTTGTTGTCTTCCTAGAAGTATACCTTTCGGAGTTCCAATATTATTGCTCAATGCTTACAAATCAGATTCAAATTTGCACAAGTTTGTTAAAATGAATGGAGAAATAGCAAGCGACAATATATTTATGCCAGAGGCAGCTAACATGTTTGTTTGTGGATCTTCATGGAGCTGGCTTGTTCTAGAGGGTACTGATAGTAGGCAAGTAAGTCTTTTGAACCCATTCACGAGGTGTGTAATACGACTTCCCTCGGTCGATACTTTCACCTGTGAACCAGATGTTCCTGTTAAGGGCTTTAATTATATACACAAAGCAATCTTATCTACAAACCCAACAATATCAGAACAAGATTGCATCATTTTGGCAATTGTTGGACGAAAGCGGAAACTTTCCTATTGTAAGATTGGAGATAAAAAATGGAGGAATATCGATTGTTGTTTCGGGAAATTTTGTGATGTAATATATTACAATGGAAAATGTTATGCCACCACCGATTATGGTTACTTAGTGTCTTGCGACCTCATAGATACAAATTTCACTAGAACAATTTTTTTGGCACCTCCTATTTATTTTCTCTACCCTAGAAGGAACCACTTGGTCATGGCATCAGGACGTCTATTGCTACTCTATAAAACTGGAAATGATAGATTTAAATTTCATTTACTGAATAAATGCAGTCCGTCTGCTCTTTATCACGATTGGCAATATAACTGGGTTGAGAAAAACTCTGTAGGTGATCAATTGTTGTTCATAGGAAATAACGGCTCGTTCTCTCTACCGGCACAAAGCAACAGTAGCAGAGTAAACTGCATCTACTTCACAGAAAATGCTTTTGGTTGGGTGAAGTAACCATGATGATAATCGTTCTTTTGGTATGTATGATATTGCAAAGAAAAAGTTTAACAATGGAGAGGCTCGGAATGAAGTTTTTCGATCATTTTGGATGATCCCATCTCCATGGTAACAAGTCGCTAATGTTTTGGGAAACTAATAAAATATAGCACCTGCAATTGCTATTTTATTATAATGTTTATTCAGTTGTTATGTTTATTTTGTGGTTCTGGTTTTGTACTTTTGGTGAGGGGTAGTTACTTGTTTATGGACAATTAACCTGAAATGTGTTGCTCCAGGATCGAATATAAGAATGACAAAATAATCACATTTTAAAAGAAAAATTCTATTTCGTAAAAAGAGTCCAAAACTATATAGAGTGCTGTTCTAAGGACCCTTATACCTCGTTGGTCAAAGAAGCAACAACTGAAGACTAATAATGGTCACGAATTATTGAAATATATATAGTAGCAGAATTCATAAAATCCATTTAAATAAGAATAAAATTATTTTAAGGGATTAGGGAGTAATTATCACCCATTGGAGCTGGCCAGGTGCACTGCTGAGTGCCGCTCAGTGGCGGAGGCAGTTGGACTCCCAGATCCTCTCGTCCGTCCTTGTGCCATGCGCTGCCACCGGGAGCTAACGCATGTGTCGGAGCACAGTGTTTGAATGGAGTCCCGATCACTAATCAACGCTAATGAACTGACAACACTGCTAGCGCTGCGACGCCGATCAACCCCTAGTCCGAGCTGCCGATGATACTCATTCAGCCCTGTCGCAATGCATTGCCAGCACACTGGACGCGACCATGCTGCCACAACAATATCAGTACATCTCTGATCTCTCTCTCTCTCTACGCGAGCAATCATCCAACCCAGATCGGGAAGATTTTAGTTTGGGAAATTTGTTTTCTGAAGTTGAACTTTAGGAAACTTGAGTCGTCAGTGGCCAAAACACAAAAGGTCATTTATTAGTTAATTTATTTAGTTCATCATTTGGATAAGTCATAAGTATTGCTTCAATTCTTTTTATCTGTTGATCAAATTTGATGGAAAAGTCACTTCGTACCTTTTCTTCAATTTACCAGTTAATTTATTTACTTGTTCATTTTAAAACTCACTTATCTCATATCTATAATTTAAATTGATTAAGTTGATCTGCTATTTAATTTGATAATTCAATTGCAAAAGTGTGGTTAAGGCTACTGTCAGAGAACCCCATCCACACATTCTTCAAGTTTGGTTACGAAAAAGAACAGTATGGTAAAGTTAGTGTTTGAAGAAGTCAAAGTCTCAGTAATCATGGCAGAACTGAGTTGACATTTTTCACATTCAAGTGTGAACATTATTAAGTTACATTATATAGGATAACAATATTCTATTACACAAAAATATTAATATAGCTAGTAATTATAATTTTTATATTTTATTGTATTAATTGACTCTCGAGGTAATTCGTGCAATAAATGTTAATCCAATACAAAAATCAAATTGTACTGTTCAATTTGATTGAACAAATTTTGTCCGAGGTTTGCTTGTTAACAGTGAATTTAATTTGTATATAGCTCATGCTTGTAAAGACTGAATTCTAGATAAATTTGTACAATCTCGCAAAAATGTTTACAAATTAACCCTACTCTGATAAATTTTTTTACAGAATTTGAACTTGAGAAAAATAATCTTTAGACATTTTTTATCGATATATTTTAATAGAAAAATGAGCAGATAAATAGAAAAGACAATATAAGATGTCTCAAGAACTATCACCTTATTCTTCTACCAATCATGATCCTTTGAGTTATCCTCAAGGTTCTAAATAGCGTTTATAGCGTTATAGCGGGAAGGTTACAAAAAAAAGCTATAGCGAATAGCAAAAGCTATGCCACATAGCGTTTCTGTTTTTACATTCCGTATATTCAATATTTGTACTAAATATCAACATTATCTAAAGTCTCATAGAACAATAAATAACACTAAAGTAATTAAGAAATTATAATATTCATATTAAACCCGTACAAAGTTCAAATTGCGGTTCAAAATATCCATAGTAATATCATAAATTATCGATCTTTTCATATTCAAAATATCTTAAGCATCATGATTCATGACATAATTTTTTTTTTCTATTCAAATTTCTATTTTTATTCCAAATTTCAAATTGATTTATGTGTAGCAAGTAGCAACAAATTCAATTTCGGTTTGGACTTTTTTAGGTCTTTATTTAAAACTCATATAAATTGCTTAAAAAGTCCATATTGTATAGCGCGTGTTATTTGCGCTACGCGCTATAGCGGACCGCTATCACCGCTATAGTGGCTGTAGCTCAATTAGCGCATTTTGATGTCATAGCTTAACGTTTGAGGTCCAAAAACGCTATAGTGCGCTATTTAGAACACTGGTTATCCTTGTACCTAACAATGCCATGAAATTATCTCCTTGTACATTCACTTTATTCTTTTATCAAACACGGCCTTTATGAAAAAGGAAGAATGTGTTCGTATAAAAGGATTAAGCAAATGGTGTTAAATAGTTTTTTTTTTAATTTTCTTTAATGCCTCGCATTATTCTCTTTAATTGAAAATGAATTCATTGATTCAAACATTCACTAATTCAAATTCAATGTACATTTTTAAATTTCTTTGGAATTGTTCATTAAATTCATCAAGTTACTCTATAAAAGTTATTTGAGTCATTACTTTTCTTATTTAATTAGTTATCTTTTATTCACATTTATGAATTAATTTAAATTACTATTTTTTACTTTTTCTTAAATATGAATCGATATTCTAATTAATGTCCAAAATTTGCATTTGTTTTCCCAAATTCGAATTGTATTCATTAATTGTAATTTTTTGAATTAACATAAAATTTGCACGTTTATTGGAATTGTTTAGTTGAATACATCAATAATTTTTTCATAGTCAAATTTTAATTGATTCGGTCTTGTTTCTTTTAATATTTAATTAGTAGGTATTATTCACATTCATGCACTTTAGATGAGCAACACATTCTTTGTATCCTCTTATTTGAATTGAAATGATGTTCAATGTTGTCATTAATTATTGTATCTATTTATTATTGAATTTATGATGACGCCGGCCCTAATTTATTCAATTTGTTTGTGTACTAAAATTTGAATTAGATACACTAGATATGATAATAAATGACGTCATTTTACACAACACACCTACTATAATTTGAATTATATTTTGCATTTTTAAAATATTGCTTCTTTCATCACTTTTATATATATGCCATTATATCAGAATTCAATGTGATTATTTGCAATTAAATACTAATTAGAATAAAATATTTGGGATCACATAAGATTTAAAATTTTTAGAGGACTTGAAATGCAAAATTTCCAATCTCTTCTATAAATAGGCTCCGTCTAAGGTAAACACACCTGTGTGCATATTCCATCCTTATGACTACCATTCACGCATAAACTTGTAAGTGAATGTATTTTTTGCAATTATTTAATATTGTTTGTGTGTTTGTTTGCATGTATTTTATTAAAGCATTTCCTTACATTCTTTGCTGCATTTATTCTCACCTCCTCTCCCTGCTTCTCCTATCCCATAATTCATATTAAAAATTCATCTGATAAATTGGGTTACGGATCTATACTTCGGACACAAACATGAGGTGTGATTTGCTAGAGATGATAGATCGTCGATCAAATTAATTATCACATGGGACACAGTTTTCAGCTCAACTGAGAACACATAATTTAAAAATTACAGTTTCCCCCTTCCATTATAGAAAATTACTACTAAACAGTAAACACTATCCACCTTACTGGTCAAAAGAGCCATCAACCATATATGCACCAAGCTGGTCCAAGCAGTGTGATGGTCGTGGTTCTGATAGAGAATTAATTTATCAAACTTATTAAAGAGATGAGTTATTTTTAAAATCAATAAATAGTATTGTTAATATATATAGTTTGTGGTTTCCGTTCAATATTTAATATCACTTTTATTTTTTACCTACTTATATAGAACCTTTATCAATTAAACTACAACATGACAAAAAAGATAAATCTGTAACTAAGAATGTTCAAACTTATAACAAAGAGTTAAGCATAAAATAATGATTAGAACTATATACATTATAAGGTAATTTTCTATATATGCCAATTAAAGGAAGTACTCAGTTCACTATTGTTACATGAGTAAGACTGAACTAAATGAAGAATTGATTTGTTTGGAAATTAAACAAAAAGTCAAATTAAAAAAAAAAATTCTTTGGCTCTGTGATGATTTCAAATTTCTAAAAAGAATATTTAAATATCAATAATAAATAGAACATTTCTTAACTTACATTATGTGTCAATTATGTATCACAAAGAACCTTTGCGGGTGGATTAGTTTCCTATTCTTAATAATATTGTAATATTTGTCAATTATGTATCGCAAAGAACATTTGCGGGTGGATTAATTTTTATTCTTAATAATATTGTAATATTTGGAATATAAAATAGTGACAACTATTGAATTAAAAATCTAATATAGAAAAAGTTTACTATCACAAGATAGGAGGGGTAGAGCTAGACTTTCGAACTATAAGAGTCAAACACACAATGGGAATCAACCATATAAAATTTTCTATGGAGAATGAGAGTCACTTTTATAATACCAAAGGCGGACCTACTATACAAGAATGGGGGTCAATTGACCCCCATTTTTCTTTTCAAAAATTAGTACTAAAAATATACTTCTCTTATATAAATTATAGTAAAATGTTAGGGGTACAAGAAATTGACCCCCATATTTTTTGTGAATTTTATACTATTGGCCTCCATTCTTTAAAAAAAAAAATTTGTGTATAATTTGAGGGATTTCTAGCATTTTAGAACTTTTTTTAATCAAAAAAGGGGGAATTTCACGTATACCCCTCAAAAACTTCAAAATTACGTATTCCCCCTCTAAACTTTGAAATTATGTATTTCCCCCTCTAAACTTCAAAAACTCACAAATTTACCCATATTGTTTTTTTATATTAAAACTCATTCTAAATTTATAAAATACCCATTTATCCTTTATTAAAAGCATAAAACACTCATCATATACTCAAATTTGAATATGAAGAGTTCCTCTACCGTTTGATCCACTCACATCTCATTAAGATATGTGCATGTAGCTTCAATATATGTGTGATTTGCTTTAAGATTTGTGCTGATCTAGCGTGCACGGATATAAAGCAATTTTGATCCGCGCGCATCACATTAAGATCTGTGCATGTCGCTTTAATATCCATGTATGTTCGCTTCAAGATTCGTGTTGATCTATCGTACATAGATCTTAAAGCAGTTCAGACATTAGTGGAACTCTTCAGATTCTAATTTAAGTATGATGGTCGTTTTATGCTTTTAATAAAGGGTAAAATGAGTATTTTAAAATTAAGAATGAGTTTTAATATAAAAGACAATAAAATGGGTAAATTTGTGAGTTTTTGAAGTTTAGAGGGGAAATACGTAATTACAAACTTCGGAGGGGGAAATACGTAATTTTGAAGTTTTTGAGGGGTATACGTGAAATTCCCAAATCAAAAGCTCACATGTAACACTTCTTATTTTATATTATCTCTCTCTCACTCACCATTCTTATTTAAAAAAAAAAAAAATTGACTCCCATTCCATGAATTCGTATAATTCCTGCCTCCGCCCATGTACAATACATGACATTTTAATCTAGATTATATAGAAAATCATACATAAATACAAACTTTTTATTTAAAATATGGGAGTCAATTGACCCCCATTCTTTCTACTTAAGTTCACCTCTGCAAGATAGCATAAAACATTTTAGTTAATTTTTGTTGTTTTAGTTTATAATTCAGATAATTTAATTTACCAGAAAATAGTTTTTTTTACTATATATGTTTATGCAGTTAATGATGATGAAGATCAGTCTCAATAAGGAGTTCATTGATCTGAAAAGCACCTCTGCTGTAGATTTACCAGTACAAGCATTTGAGAAAGTCCAGGTCTCAACAGAAGAACAAGATGAGGTGAGTGTAATTTTAGTTCCTTGTACTTGTATTAAAGAAGTACGACTCCTGCACTGCACTGGTATAATTACTCGATTTGATTACTATCCTAAAATTTGATTATATATGTACTTCCTTGCGAAAGTTTATGTAGAGCTTTTGGTGTTTTAGAATAATTCTTAAATTCTTAATATTGTCCAAAAGTTGGGCACAATGATTTGTAACATGTCTTCAAGGCTTACTTTTGGTAACCAACAAAATAATTATCAAAATCAGTAAAATAAAATCGGAGATATGTTTTTTACTGTGTGTATAAAATTTGGTGTAATTTGAGAATTGTTTGATCACCAATCAAGCGCCAATGAAACTGAACTGTCATTCTTTTTTATATATAGATGATCAATCGGTTTTCATATTGCATCAAACTTGATACACATCGGATCCGTTTTCATATTGCAACCAATTTATTTTCATTAAAACAAAAAAATTGGTTGCCTTATCTTGTAAATGGACTAGTGACATCAGACCTGATATAGAAGATTATCTGTAATTTTACCTTTTTGATAACTGTTTAATTGGTTGACATGGTTGCCAAATTAGTTTGTTGTCCGTATAACCTATCATTTTACTTAGAGGAGGGATCCAATTACATCTTTTTTTGTGACACATCATGACACTGTTTTTTTTATAGGTCAATTTTGCGATTTCAAAATTCAAACAGTCGATCTGAACCGCTCAACATGATCACCATATTAACATGTGCTTGGAGATCAAATTTTACATTTTTTGAATTTTTTTACTATTTATTAAGATGGTTACAACATCGCTGTTTTTCAATGGTCTGAAAACAACGATTTTGTAACCATCTTAATAAATAGTAAAAAAATTCAAAAAAAATATAAAATTTGATCTCCAAGCATATTTGAATATATCCATCATGTTGAACGGTTTGGATCGACTATTTGGGTTTTAAAAATGGTAGGTGTCAAAGTGTGTCACCAAAAAAGGTGTAATTTGATCCCTCCTCTTTTACTTATCCTATATTGTTTGCAACAAAAAATAGATATATACAGATTGAACGAGTATGCAAAGATGCAAATAATATATGTGTATGTACAAGTGTATTTGAAAATCAAATCATTACAAATCCAACTTATATGTACAGTGAATAATATTGCTTTCCTCAAAGACTTTGAACTTGTACAAGCTTAATCATGATAATGTTGTATGTTTCCTGCAGATTTCTAGAGAACCTTTGTTTCCCCATATGCCCTGTGAAACTTACAGCCCACCACCAAAGAAAAGGAGCTGCAAGAGGTCGAAAGATTGGCGGCCTGATGGTCAGATAGTGGATGAACGTGTCAGGCCTTCTGGCAAGTCTACTGGGATAAATGACAAGGTACTTCAAATTTTTCTTATCCATTTCCTTAGGACAACATTGCAAAATCAAAATCAATGCTGATGTGTTGTACAATTCAATATTACTTATAGTAGTCTAATATAATATTATGTTGAGAATAGGTTGTGGAGAACTCAAGTCATCTGATAGGTTCAAACCAAATTTAATTGAACTAGCTACAATCTATTGCCATTATTCAGATCTTGTGACAAGAAAGTGAGGTACTGGTCAATGAAATTGCTTCTGGTTATATTTATCAAATTGATTATGGAGTATGCGTCAAGTTTTTTTTTTTTGGTCAAAGTGGTTAGTTGAGTTGAGCATGTCAGGTGTCTGCATCTGGAGTGGTCTTATTATGTATCAGGTCTACACTGGTTCAGTAAACTCAGGATTAGGGCTAGTCAAGATCCCTATTGCAAATTGGAAAGGCATTTTCTTTGTTCTTGTATGAGTTTCGGAGCATATGATTTCTACAATTCTTATTGCCTTATAATAGTGCCCTTAGCAAAATTAACCTACATTCAGAAAGGACAGGAAAAATAGAAAACGTCCTCCTATTCTAATCTGAGTTATCTAGCAATTTGGTAATAAATATCACTTTGTTTTATAATTGGGATCGTTGAAAGGAAGAACCCAAAATGATTTCGGTTGGATAGGACGATATAATATAGCTAACCGTAGTGTTGGACCATATTTCGGCATTTGAGGCCGTTCATTTTGATAGCCATCAAGGTTGGGATTCAAGTACCAAGATTTTGTTAACTCTTGACGCATACCAAAATATATTCAAAATGTTATAATAATTTGTATGCATATAACATATGATATCTATAATTTATTCAATAAATAAATTAGTTAATTAGTATTAGAATATAGCTTTTTGAGATTTAATTTCGTTGACATATGTTAGAAATAATTGAATTGTAAAAATATTCAAGATTAGAATTACTGCAGCGAAAAACAACTTAATCTTGGAGGTTCTTTTACGTCAAGTCTTTATAAGCTCTCTCATAGTTTGTCATGCCTGCTTTTTTCTTGTTAAGCCTCTGAAAACAGTATACCAAACGTGTCCTACTGATTCACAACCGAAGTATCTAGTATTCGGGATTCCCTTTGCTAAAAATTTTGTTATGTGTTTCTATGTTCTGAGTGCTGTAGTTGTGAGGTATGTCATCCTAGAAGATGAGGAGACTTGCAAATTGACACATTCTTTTGCGAAAGAACGCATTTCTTCAGACACATCTCTTCAGCGAAAATACACATCTCTTTGTCGAAAAGACGCATCTCTTCGTGTAATCGACACACTATAGTTTTCATACCAAATCTCAACAACATTAGATTCCTTTTGGTATTGATCACTCCTCTAATTTTATTCAAGAGATGCTAATTATACGACCATAGCCTACTCTTTCATCATGAGAAAAAACAACATACGTTTCATTACATAAGGATAATAAGAAAAAAACATGGAAACCGTTGGCTCTCTAGAACTATTGTCCCTTTTCTTTGACGTAATATAGGGTTGCTAATGAACGGAGTTTTAGCGAGTTAGAACTAACTCAAGGTCCAGTATGATACTTAGCCGAGTCAACTTGAGTTGAAAATGCAGTACCTAACTGAAAACATAACTTGTGATCGATCAACTCGAGTTAACTCGCAACTCATCTGATAACTCATCTGCTTTCATTGAAAATTGAAAACTCACTTCTATCCTTATGTTCACAAAAATATATTAAACTAAATTAAAATTTCTGTACATTACTGAGTCCGGGAGAGAGAGAGTATTGAGTATGTGGAGTCCGACTCTGCTGCTTTTCTGAGAGAAAAGTAGCAACCTTGTTTTTTCAGATCCAACCATTCAAGTTCGTCGACATTTGTGCATGAAAAAGTTTCTTTATCGAGATACGCGAATGGAAAAATTTGAATGGTTGGATCTGAAAAAACAGGTTCCTACTTTTCTTTCGGAAAAGCACCTGAGTTCGATTCTAGTATGTGACTATTGAGTTCGATATTTGAGTTCAGTTGGGATCTTATGTGGTATGATTTCATATAATTAACTCGAGTTGGTAATTAATGAGCGAGTTGGAGCCTGCTCAAACTCAATTTACGAGTTTAACGAGTCAGTTCCAACTCAAATTGGTAACGAGCAAGTTATTAGCGAGTTGATACTGAATGAGTCATGAGTGAATTACGAGTTATGAAATTTTTATACAGCTCTAGGGAAGGCTCATGGAGATCCCTGCCTAAATATGCCGGTATATATATATATAGAGTTGGGCTAACTTGCTTTGGGAATTAAAGGGGGCATTTTACTTTGCGCTCATATCTTCATTTTCAAAGTTCAAATAGTCGATTCGAACCTTCCAACATGTTCTTCATATTAAAATGTGCTTGGAGACCAAATTTTATATTTTTTGGAAATTTTTTACTATTTTTTCAGAATTTTTGAAAATCATCACTTTGCTGAATTTTTTATTATTATTTTTTTTATTGGAAAGTTGTGATTTTAAAAAATTCTGAAAAAATAGTAAAAAATTTCCAAAAAATGTAAAATTTGGTCTCCAAGCACATTTTAATATGAAGAACATGTTGGAAGGTTCGAATCGACTATTTGAACTTTGAAAATGAAGATATGAGCGCAAAGTAAAACGCCCCTCCCAAAGCAAGTTAGCCCAACTCTATATATATATATATATATATAATATATGAGGAGGGATCCAATTACACCTTTTTTTTACACATCTTGACATCATTTTTTTGATAGGTCAATTTTGCGATTTCAAAATTCAAACAGTCGATCCGAACCGTTCAACATGATCACCATATTAAAATGTGCTTGGAGATCAAATTTTATATTTTTTTGAATTTTTTTACTATTTATTAAGATGGTTACAAAATCGTTGTTTTTATAAATAGTAAAAAAATTCAAAAAAAATGTAAAATTTGATCTCCAAGCACATTTTAATATATCCATCATGTTGAACGGTTTGGATTGACTATTTGGACTTTGAAAATGGTAGGTGTCAAAGTGTATCAAAACAATGGTGTAATCCGATCCCTCCTATATATATATATATATATATAGTGAGTGGCTAAGCTCAAAACGTTTGCACCAAGCCCTTGGTGCAAACGTTTTGATTTTGGATTTTCGAAGTTCAAACGGTCGATCCGAACCGTTCAAGTTGTTCTCCATATTGAAATGTGCTTGGAGACCAAATTTTACATTTTTTGGAATTTTTTTACTATTTATTAAGCCCCTTTGAAAGTTGCTGATCACACGGTCCAGAATTTGATTGCATTATTTTTACTGTTCACCCGAATCAGCAACTTTCAAAGTGGCTTAATAAATAGCAAAAAAATTCCAAAAAATGTGAAATTTGGTCTCCAAGCACATTTTAATATGGATTAAATATCTAACGGTTTGGATCGACCGTTTGGACTTTGCAAATAGGAGAATCAAAACGTTTGCACCAAGGGCTTGGTGCAAACGTTTTGAGCTTAGCCAGTCTATATATATATATATAGAGTGAGGCTATGGTGCTATGCATAGCACCAATGGCTAGTGTACTACGGCTCAATATGGTACTTTTTAAAATCCTAACGGTCGATCCGAACCGTTCAATGTGATATCCATATGAATATGTACTTGCAAACTAAATTTTATATTTTTTCGAATTTTTTTACTATTTTTTTAGAAAGGTAGAAAAATCAGTGTTTTTTGAAAATTTTGGACCATCAAAATTCTACCTATCTGAAAAAATAGTAAAAAAAATTCGAAAAAATATAAAATTTAGTTTGCAAGTACATATTCATATGGTTATCACATTGAACGGTCGGATTGACCGTTAGGATTTTAAAAAGTACCATATTGAGCCGTAGTACACTAGTCATCCGTGCTATGCATAGCACCATAGCCTCACTCATATATATATATATATATATATAGAGAGAGAATGGCTAATATCAAAACGTTTGTTCCTAAGCTCAGGAACAAACGGTTCCGTTCTTCAATTTTCGAAGTTCAAACAACAAATCCAAACCGTTAGATGTTCAATCTATATTAAAATGTGCTTGGAGACCAAATTTTACATTTTTTGGAATTTTTTTACTATTTATTAAGCTAGTTTGAAAACCGCTGTTTTTCAATGCTGCAGAAATTTCATAAAAACAGCAGTTTTCAAACTAGCTTAATAAATAGTAAAAAAATTCAAAAAAATGTAAAATTTGGTCTCCAAGCACATTTTAATATAGATTGAACATCTAACGGTTTGAATTTGTTGTTTGAACTTCAGAAATTGGAGAACGGAACCGTTTGTTCCTGAGCCCAGGAACAAACGTTTTGATATTAGCCATTCTCTCTCTCTCTCTCTCTCTGTATATATATATATATATATATATATATATATATATATATATATATATATATATATATAGTGCTGGGCTTAGCTACTTCATGGAGTAAAACGACTTGGTGCTCCACGCCTCATTATTTCCATTTTGAAAATCCAAACGACCGATCCGAACCGCCCAAGTTGTTCTCCATATTGAAATGTGCTTGGAGACCAAATTTTACATTTTTTGGAATTTTTTTACTATTTATTAAGCCACTTTGAAAATCACTGATCCGGCGGTCCAGAAATTTTTACTGTTTTTTACTGTTCATAAGGATTTTCAGATTTTCAAAGTGGCTTAATAAATAGTAAAAAAATTCCAAAAAATGTAAAATTTGGTCTCCAAGCACATTTCAATATGGAGAACATGTTGGAAGGTTCGAATCGACTATTTGAACTTTGAAAATGAAGATATGGCGTGAAGTACAAAGTCGTTTTACTTCATGAAGTAGCTAAGTCCATCTCTATATATATATATATATATAGAATTTTGCTATTGTGCTTCATGAAGTAAAACCCATATTGTACTTCACGCTCATACACCTATTTCCAAAATCCAAATCGTCGATCCGACCGTTCAAGTTGTTCTCCATATTGAAATGTGCTTGGAGACCAAATTTTACATTTTTTGGAATTTTTTTACTATTTATTAAGCCACTTTGAAAATCGCTGATCCATTGGTCCAGAATTTTTTACTGTTTTTTACTATTCACAATGGATCAGCGATTTTCAAAGTGGCTTAATAAATAGTAAAAAAATGTAAAATTTGGTCTCGAAGCACATTTCAATATGGAGAACAACTTGAACGGTTCGGATCGACGATTTGGATTTTGGAAATAGGAGTATGAGCGTGAAGTAAAACGAAGTTTTACTTCGCGAAGTACAATAGCCCTACTCTATATATATATATATGAGTGAGGCTATGGTGCTATGCATAGCACGGATGACTAGTGTACTACGGCTCAATATGGTACTTTTTAAAATCCTAACGGTCGATCCAACCGTTCAATGTGATAACCATATGAATATGTACTTGCAAACTAAATTTTATATTTTTTCAAATTTTTTTACTATTTTTTTAGATAGGTAGAATTTTGATGGTCCAGAATGTTCAAAAAACACTGATTATTCTACCTATCTAAAAAAATAGTAAAAAAATTCAAAAAAATATAAAATTTAGTTTGCAAGTACATATTCATATGGATATTACATTGAACGGTTGGATCGACCGTTAGGATTTTAAAAAGTACCATATTGAGCCGTAGTACACTAGCTATTGGTGCTATGCATAGCACCATAGCTTCACTCTATATATATATATATATATATGGACTTAGCTAAGCCATGGAGTAAAACGACTTGGTGCTCCACGCCTCATTATTTTCATTTTGAAAATCCAAACTACCGATCCGAACCGCTCAACATGATCTCCATATTGAAATGTGCTTGGAGACCAAATTTTACATTTGTTGGAATTTTTTTACTATTTATTAAGCCACTTTGAAAATCGCTGATCCATTGGTCCAGAAATTTTTACTGTTTTGCTACTGTTCATCCGGATCAGGGATTTTCAAAGTGGCTTAATAAATAGTAAAAAGTTTCCAAAAAATGTAAAATTTGGTCTCCAAGCACATTTCAATATGGAGATCATGTTGAGCGGTTCGGATCGGTAGTTTGGATTTTGAAAATGGAAATATGACGTGGAGTACAAAGTCATTTTACTCCATGGCTTAGCTAAGCCCAGCTCTATATATATATATATATATATATATATATATATATAGAGTTCGACTTAGCTAAGCCATGGAGTAAAATGCTTTGTACTCCACGCTATATTTTCATTTTGAAAATCCAAACTACCGATCCGAACGCTCAAGTTGTTCTCCATATTGAAATGTGATTGGAGACCAAATTTTACATTTTTTGGAATTTTTTTACTATTTATTAAGCCACTTTGAAAATCGCTGATCCATTGTGAACAGTAAAAAACAGTAAAAAATTCTGGACCAATGGATCAGCGATTTTCAAAGTGGCTTAATAAATAGTAAAAAAATTCCAAAAAATGTAAAATTTGGTCTCCAAGCACATTTCAATATGGATAATAACTTGAGCGGTTCGGATCGGTAGTTTGGATTTTCAAAATGGAAATAATGAGGCATGGAGCACCAAGTCGTTTTACTCCATGGCTTAGCTAAGCCCAGCTCTATATATATATATATATCAAGGTTCTAAATAGCGTTTATAGTGTCATAGCGGGAATGCTACAAAAAAAGCTATAGCGAATAGCGTCGCTATAGCGGAAGCTATGCCACATAGCGTTTTTTTTTACATTATGTATATTCAATATTTGTACTAAATATTAACATTATCTAAAGTCTCATAGAACATAAATAACACCAAAGTAATTAAGAAATTATAATATTCATATTGAACTAGTACAAAGTCCAAATTGCGGTTCAAAATATCCATAGTAATATCATAAACTATCGATTTTTCCTATTAAAAATATCTTAAGCATCATGATTCATGACATAATCTATTTTTTTTTTCTATTCAAATTTCTATTTCTATTCCCAATTTCAAATTGATTTATCTGTAGCAAGTAGCAACAAATTCAATTTCGGTTTGAGCTTTTTTGGGTCTTTATTTAAAGCCCATATAAATTGCTTAAAAAAACTCATTTTTTTTTTTGAAAAATTTGGCAGTGGCTGCCAAATAGGTTTTATTAAAAAAAAAAAAACCCATATTGTATAGCGGCCGTAACGCAAATAGCGGACTGCTATCACCGCTATAGCGGCCGTAGCACAAATAGCCCATTTTGATATCATAGCTTAACGTTTGGGGTCCAAAAACGCTATAGCGCGCTATTTAGAACACTGATATATATAGAGGAGGGATCAAATTACACCGTTTTTGGTGACACACTTTGACACCTACCATTTTCAAAGTCCAAACAGTCGATCCGAACCATTCAACATGATCACCATATTAAATGTGCTTGGAGATCAAATTTTACATTTTTTTGAATTTTTTTACTATTTATTAAGATGGTTACAAAATTATTGTTTTCAGACCATTGAAAAACAGCGATTTTGTAACCATCTTAATAAATAGTAAAAAAATTCAAAAAAAATGTAAAATTTGATCTCCAAGCACATTTTAATATGGTGATCATGTTGAACGGTTCTGATCGACTGTTTGGATTTTGAAATCGCAAAATTGACCTATAAAAAAAACAGTGTCATGATGTGTCAACAAAATGGTGTAATTGGATCCCTCATCATATATATATATTCTCTGCTAAGCATACTCAAGTTAAAATTCTGGACTTAATTTTTCTACAGGATAATTATAAACTGATTGCGTTGCTTCAGCTATATATTGTTTTTGACTAATCGAATAGATTATTTATTTAATGTTTAAAATCTTTAGCGGTTCAAGTTGCGAATTTTCTTTTTTTTCACCTTTTTTTTCTTCTTCTTTGCTTCCCCGGAGATCAAGCTCATTAGATCTTCTGTGGCCAGTTATATTTTGAGAGGGTGCTGAATTAATCTGACGAAGTTCTGTAGAGGATAAACTTTGATGCCTTTGTCATTAGGTTTATGTAGCTATTTTCGGTTTGAATTTGCCTTGTTACTTAAAATCTATTCAAATTAAGGATATGTGAGTCTGACATTAATTGCCAATGGACCCCTTGGTCCAAAGACAAGTTCAATTTTTCTTTCAAAAGAAGTACAATAATTTTGATCGTCCGAGACAATTGTTCATATTTCGTTATGTAAAAAGTTATTTTTTCTTCAAAAATTATGAAAATTATATATATTTAAAGAGGAGGGTTCAAATATCTCTATTTTATGTGTCTCCACTATGCCTTCATTTTTAAAACGTTAATAACTCAAAATTTAAATTATAAACGTCAAAATAAAACCGTTAGATGTGATCTATGTTATTTTCTCTCTGTGCTCATAAAAAAATTATCACATTTTGGTTTTGTTTTTATGTGAATTAATAAGTTGAAAAATCAATGTCTAGAAATTATCCACATTAATTAATACGTTCTTACAAGTTCTTAATGACAACCAAAATAAAGTTAAAACGTCTTAGTTTTTTACACTTGTATAGATAAAATGATGTAGATCATATCCAACAGTTTTATTTTGATTTTTAACTTTTAAATTTTGAGTTATTAAAGTTTTTAAAAATAAAAGCAGAATAGAGGCACAAAAAAAAAAAAAATATTTGAACCCCCCCTCCTTGTATTTAGATAGTGAACTTTACGAAAAAAAATTAACTTGCTGAACAAAATATAGAAATATTCATAAATAACAATTAACAAGACTCATATGAAAATGGGGGAAGATAGCATGCTGATGCTAGCAGATTTAGTGGATGGCGTGTTAACCCAAAAAGATCCAGGAAGGGCCCAATTATGGTACTTGTAAAGAACGGATTTCATGTGGGCCCTGCGCATGTGGTCTTCCGTGAGGCAACGTAGAGGTCAAAATAGTTCCAACAATGGATAAGACCGAGTAATTATTTGTATCTGCATGCAATCATGTGTTGGTTAATAATTGAAGTAGCTGTTTCTGCGAACCTTTACTAGTTTACATTGTATAAGATAAAAGTAGTTAGCTCTTTTTAGTTTTCTTTGGTTAACGGAAGTGCTTATACCCCTCCAGTTTAAAGTCTAACTGAAAATATCTAATTCATTTCGAATTCATCTCTCACAAGAAAAATTATCTTAGTCAAATAACTTGGACATAGTTATTTTTTTTATCAATTAATTATTTTATAGTTATAACTATTTTTTTTTTTTTTTGGTTTTGGGATCTGGAACCCAGAGTTGCGTGCCATAGAGTCACACAAGGACTGTAAAAATACCAAATATCAAAATATGTCATGAATGAAGATTGAAAAAATCCAGTACATAAACTGGTCTTCTTCTTTTTTTATATTTTATTATTGAAGAGTTGACTGACTGACTAGAGGGAAAGAGCAAGGAAGCTCGCTAATGAAGCGTTTAAGAGGTTCGGATCGGACCCACTTCCGTTGTACAGCACAATTACAGGGTCTCTTGCAAACTCTGACAGTCAGATCTGAAAATGGACGGTTCAAATTATCTGTAACTACAAATCGTCCAAACAACTGGAGAGGAACCTAAGGAATTCAGATTTATACTTGGATCAGTATCACCGAAGAATCCTGTTTCATAAAACTTGAGAAGATTAGAAATAACATAAACAAAGCATCTTCTCCGTCTGTCTACGTCTCTTGGAATTCGGATTCGGGTTTATTTACTTAACTGCTCATCGACGCCTTCGCTAGTACGCCCCCTCTCCGTCTCTCTCGCTCCCGCTCGCGTCTTGTCGCCATGGCTTCTACCTCTCAAAGGGAAGCAATTAAGGTACGCAGCGAACGCTCTCTTACGTTCTCGTTGACTGACAACGAGCGGGACCTACTAAACCTAGCTCTTACAGCATGTAAACCCTACTTAGTGAACCTTGTCGTAGCGTCTCTCCTCTTGTTTCCCTCTTGAATTAGTTCGAACAGACTAAGTTCAATACCCTCTTTGGATTTTTTGTTTAATTTTTTTGTTGCCAAATTCAAATTTTAGGGGACGAAAGTTCTAATGGTTGGCGCTGGAGGTATAGGTTGCGAGCTGCTCAAGACGCTTGCTCTATCTGGATTTCAAGATATTCACATAGTGCGTAAGCCTCCTTGGGGGTTTATTGTTTATTTATATTATGTTAATTTGGCATCAAGTTAATTACTAGTTACTTTTCAATACTCTAAAATCTTATCTAATTTGTCAGCGTTTAGAAACCCAACTGGTAGGTTATGCTTTGTTTTAGTGGAGGAATTTGTACAGAATTCAAAGCACTCACAAAGCTACTAAAAAAGAATAATTCTGCAGTTAGGACTTGTGGGAACCTTTCTTTTATGGTTACTGGCAAACTGCGAACTTCAGCTTCAATTTTGTCTACTCAAAATTTGAATTTTTCATAATTAACCTTCCATTGGTGTAATTGTATTTTTAATTGTTTTGACTTATATTGACAATTTATCTTTAATTCTAATTATCAGATAGATATGGATACTATTGAAGTAAGTAACCTAAATCGGCAGTTTCTCTTTCGTCAGAGCCATGTTGGCCAGTCCAAGGCTAAGGTACATGCCTTCTTGTGTTCAATCAATACAATACAAGGTCTCAACTGTTACTGGTTTGGTTCAGTATGGCATATTCTTGGCTGTTACCTGTTGTTCCTTTAGTTTTGCTTGAGATTCTAAATTACCTAAGCTTTATTTAGGCTTTAAATAGTTTTATCATCCAAAATAGTAGTACAAATAAGCTTTGGGGTTTACTGGTCTATTACCGGTAGTATGGTGGCTCAGTTTGGCTTAAAAGGTATAGCAAAAAAAAAAAAATTCTCAAGAAACCTGCTTGTATCTATATGTTACTTGTGTGGTACCGTTCAATATGGCACAGCACTTGCAATTCCTGTTTGTTTTGACCCACTCTCTCTCACACAGGTTGCTAGGGAAGCTGTTCTAAAATTTAGGCCTCGCATTAACATAACCGCCTACCATGCTAACGTTAAGGATCCTCAATTCAACGTCGAATTCTTCAAGCAATTTAATGTGGTGCTAAATGGGCTTGATAATCTTGATGCAAGGAGGCATGTCAATAGGCTCTGCCTTGCTGCTGAGGTACCTCTGGTCGAAAGTGGTACCACTGGTTTTTTGGGTCAGGTAAATTTATTCCCTCCTTTTCATTGAGTTGCATTGATGGAGTTGAATTCATCTGATAAATGTCAGTGCACCACATGGATCCAGTAAGCTGAAATGTAGACAAATTTAAGTAGGAAGTTAACTCTGTCCCAGTTTCCTATTAGTTATGTAATAAAGGGCATTTTGAGTCAGGGAAAAAAAAAATGAAAGCACATGCACAGGACCATTGCCAGTTCATATCTTTACTTCACCTCACTGAGACTGTACCGAACCCTGGTACTGCAACCTGAAATATATTAGTACTGACAGAAAATGATCTGCCATGAGAACTCAAGGAGTGCTAATCAGGTTGCCAGATTTCTTTTGTTTCTATGAGGAAACACGATTATATTGTTTTATTTATGTTGATATGTTTTTTTTGGTATAGGTGACAGTTCACATAAAGGGTCGAACGGAGTGCTATGAATGCCAAACAAAACCAACTCCCAAGACCTATCCTGTCTGCACCATCACTAGCACCCCCTCTAAGGTTATTTGACATTTCAGTTTGCAGTAAATCTTTGGTTTTTTGGATAAAACTGCTACGTGTTGCCACCTGTTTTAATGTTGTTGAATAAATTGAACAATTTCTACAAATCACAGCAAGTATTTGCCCTTATGTTTTATCAATTTCCACGCCTTATACCGCCATCTCTTCAAATACCGTTCTCAGCCTAAGCTAAGATAGAGAAAGACATGGGCGTACAAGGCTTTCATAATATATCCTTTTGTTAAGCTTTGGGGTAGATTTCCACATAAGTGCAAGCAAAAAAAAAATTAACTTATAAGGTTTTTTTGGTAGTTTATGCCTGTTATGTCAGTGGATTTGCAGCAGAATAGTCCAGCTATTAAATCAAGGTCAAGCAGAGTAAAGAATTTTAAAATGCCTCTTTGTTTTATTTTCTTAGAAATAAACTGCTTCCAAATTCCAATCTATATGTTCAGAGCCCTACATGTTTCCTAGTTTGATTCTAGTTTAATTTGGACTTGGTGAAGAAATATCTTATTTAGTTATGAGAAAGTGTTGTCAAATGTTGACAGAATGTAGGTTGCTTGATCATAATGTTCTAATAGTTGAGTTCATTTGCGAAATGTCTACTAAAATGTTAGTTGTAATTGCAAATACAGCACAATGCTAGATTGATTGCAAATTGCACAGTATCATTGGTGGAGCTTGCAAATGTGCTTGACCTATATTCGTAGCATATCCAACGTACTCAATTCTGATATTATGGCTGCTCAACAGCTGTTGATATCTATAGGATAATTTATTTGCTGTTCTGCATTTAATATCTTTTAATTAACTTTCTCTGTTGCCTCAGTTCGTCCACTGCATAGTTTGGGCCAAGGACCTTCTGTTTGCAAAACTATTTGGTGACAGAAAACAAGAGAATGATTTGAATGTCCGCTCCTCATCCAATGGCTCAGAGGGGAACAATTCGTCAGATGCATCAAAAGATGTGTTTGAGCAGAGTCCACATGAGTCTCCTGATCAGTATGCACGAAAGATATATGACCATGTCTTTGGCCGCAATATTGAGGCTGCGCTGTCAAATGAGGAGACTTGGAAGAACAGGAGACGGCCGAGGCCGATTTATGTGAGGGATGTGCTGCCTGAAGGAGAAAGAATTGGAGGCGTCAAGTATGAGGATGGTGTGGGATCTATTCCGTCAGCTATGGGGTTGCTTGGGTTGAAGAACCCCCAGGAGATTTGGAGTTTGTCTGAAAACACCAGGGTGTTTTTGGAGGTTGTGAGGTTGTTCTTGGAAAAAAGAGATAAGGTATGGTATGATCTATTGGCAAAATCTTAGTTCCATTTTTCATTTGTTTCTCATCTTTTGTTGGAATTGTCTGTAGTAAAGCAAGTGATGTTGTCCAGGTTTCTTCCTGATGCTGATACATATACATATATATTTTTATTTTTTATTTACTTATATGTTTGCTGATGCTGATGCTGATGTTGACTAGTGTTCAGATGTGATGCATCTGATCAGTATGAATGAACACAAAAATACATAATCCGGCCATCAAAAGTCAAATAGTAACAACATGGCCAAGAAGACTCAGTCATAGGATCTTTGACTACCTATGCACTGGTAAATGAAATGCTAGAGCTTATTCTAGCACCTAGCACTCCTGTTGGTTAATGATTCTATTCTAAGGGGTGGGATAGTTCTTAATTCAAGAGCATCAATTTTTGTAAGGAATACAGGAAACAAAAATGCCATTACCAGGCTCACATCCGACAAGCATACATACATATACACAGCACCCACTTGTAAAAAGGATACATAATGAAATTGTAGTAGATGCAAATTAGAAAAACAAAATGTGATTACCTGTAGGAAAGCCGAGATGAAATTGGAAAATTAAGACAAAAATGTTCAAAATATTAGCAGAGAAAAGAACTTGTACACAGTCTGGAATTCTATGTTTGATGCACAAATCCTTGCTAATGTATGTAATTCTTTCCTTTCCATACTTGTAGGAAGTTGGGAACCTGACTTTTGACAAGGATGATCAGCTAGCAGTAGAATTTGTGACAGCTTCCGCAAATATTCGTGCATCTTCTTTCGGCATCCCTCTTCACAGCCTGTTCGAGGCCAAGGGCATTGCTGGCAATATAGTTCATGCTGTGGCAACCACAAATGCTATAATTTCAGGTCTTATTGTTATCGAGGCCACTAAGGTGCTATTGAGAGATTCTAACAATTACAGGTAAACTATTAGATACTGTGTGTCAAGAATGTCAGGACCTACAATAGATAGATTTGTTACACCTGGTGAATTTTTTTGCAATGGAAAGGTGCATTTAGAACAAGTTATGAGAGCCCTTTTTTCATGATTATAAACTGTATAGCCTTTCACTTAAATAGGTGGACGCATTAGTTCTAGTTAAACTAATGAAGGATCAATCTTCCGGGCTATATGCAAATACAGTTGGAGATTATAAGGTGTAATTTTTAATTACCCAGACGGTTAGGCTCAATTGCTTCTTGGTTTTGTAACTTTTTGTTGGCTTGACATTCTGACATTTTTTAAGCACAAAAGATTTTATTATGTAATCATAAGGAAATTGAAAAAATAACTCTTTCTACTTTTCACAATGCTGATATATATGCAGGATTTTATATTCTATATTTTTGTATGATTAAAAAGGAATGCTTGTATACAGAATGACGTATTGTCTGGAGCATCCAAATAGAAAGATGCTTCTTATGCCAGTGGAACCATTTGAAGCCAACCCTTCTTGCTATGTTTGTTCTGAGGTACATGTTTCCTGTTAGTGGTCAATGCCAATGGGCTTTATAGGGCTCTTTTGACAAAACTTATAATTAAGGCTTTATTAAGTCATAATCAACTAAAGCAAAATCTAGTTAGACTTAATTAAGATAAACTGTATACCTCCATCGAGTAATTTGTTAACTCATTTGTGTGTCAGACACCACTTATGTTGGAAGTAAACACTGCCACGACTAAACTAAGGGATGTGATAGATAAGATAGTGAAGAGCAAGCTCGGGATGAACCTGCCTTTAGTCATGCAAGGCTTGTCACTAATTTATGAGGAAGGTGATGATCTCGATGCTGATATGGTCGCCACCTATGCTATTAATCTTGACAAGGTTATTTCTGTGCCTTGTATTTTCAGGAAAAATAAACAATAAGGATAGAAGAAAACTGAATATCTTGTAGGCTTATGATAGATGAAGAACATATTTTGTGTCCATGAATGAACAAGATGGATATTTCCCTTATTTGCAGGATGTTTCATGTTTTTATGAGAAGAACATGAGAAATATGAAAGAATTACATATGTAAGAATTACAAATTTACAACTGAGGACGGTGCATTTACTTTTTTCAGGAGTACCAGATTAGTCTTACATTGTCTGGTATGCAGTGTGAATACTGTATTATACTATACATCATTATCATCTCTCACTCACTCTCTGCCTATTGTAATCTGATTTTCTCTTTCTTGCAGGTCTTGAGTGAGCTTCCTACACCAGTAACAAATGGTACAACTCTTTCTGTCGAAGATTTCCAGCAGGAACTAACATGCAACATAAACATCAAACACAGGTGTTTTTTATTATCCACATCTTGAATTAACATATTGCCAGTAGATCCAATACCAAAGCAGAATGGTTTTGTACATGACATATGCAAGTACTACCTATCTGAGAGACTGAGACCTGACCAGTAGGGAATATATATACTATACTACCAGTATCTAATGTTGCCAAGTTCTATGTTAAATCCTTTGTGTAAAATATGGTTTGTAATATGCATGCAGGGATGAATTTGACGAAGAAAAAGAACCTGATGGCATGGTGCTGACTGGTTGGTCTGGACCCACCACAAAACCAGATAAAAGCAGTTCTTCAAGCAACGGCGATAGCTCTTCAGCGGCTGGTGCAAAACGTAAATTGGAAGAAGTCTCCGAAGGAAATGGAAAAAACAAGGGGATTGCACAAGAAGTTGAGGTAAATGATGAAGATGATGATGTGGCAGTTCTGGATGGGTTCCCAGAGACAAACAAGAAAAAGAGGGTTCAATAGTGGAGACATGAAATACGACTTTGCCCTTGATTTGAAGTGCAGATATTTTTCTGATGCTAAGCTGCTAACACATTGTTGTGGGGGGATTTTGGTTTGATTTGTTCGGGTTTTAGGCTTAGTCTTTTGTTGGTAATATTTAATTTAGTGGTAATTTTGAATACTTGGTACTTGGATGCCGTAAAAAGTGTAGGAGATGTTGTTCGTGTTACAAAGAGAACTTAAATTAGCATCCAACCCTGTAAGTTTAAAAAGTTAAGCAACTTTGTTACCAGATTCAGATTTAGTGCTGCTCTTGCTTTGTTCAGCAGTTATTCAGTTAGCAACTGTAGAGAACTTTTGGCATTGCCATAAACTTTATTGAAATAAACTGTAACCTCCAGTTTCACTTGTCACAAAACACTAGTGGTCAGTGACGATTGCTGACAGTGACACCACATTCTTTGATCAGAATTGGATATCGCGTTTTCAATATTTTTGTTCTTCAGATTTTTCACCAACCTAAAAAAAAGACATCAAACAAATTACAAGTACTACAAAGTACACAATATGACATTTACAATTTAAATTTTATTTTACGTCTTTTGTTTTCAAAGAAAGACGAGTTCAGAATATTTCTAGAATACTATTTCGGATTCATACAATTAACCAATAGACAACAAAATTACAAATACTACAAAAAAATAAATAAAACTAATGTAGACGGTATATGCAATTTTTTTTTTCAAAAAATTGACATTTACAACTATATTGTGTTTTTAAAATTAAAGTAAAAATATAATCAACTAAACAAAATTCTTAAAAACTGGCTTTTTTTTTAGCAAATATGTAGTAAACAACAAATAAAATTCATACCCAAGTTTCAAGATGCTTGGTAGTCACTACCAAGTTTTCAAAAAAAAAAGTTTCAAGATGTAATTTTCACTCCTCCAAGAAACCGAAATTTGTATCTCCAATAATTTTTTTTATATGAAATGAATTGAAATTAGGAAATTAAATCGGATATTTTGGAAATCAAAATGGGAGATTGAGATTCTTAGAGCTTGTTTTACTTGAGATGATTGAACTTTGGATCGATGAAATGGTGAATATGGTGTGGTATTTATAGAATAGTCATTATGATAAAATGACAACAAAAAAAAAAAACAATAAACTAGTCATCAGAATAAATTCAGCAGCGTTTAAATGGTGATTTCAATAAATTTTACACTGCTCGCCTCACATATAATCGTTATTTTAACGTTGGGTTAAAATGATCATTTTTATGCAAAATTTCTAATCAAATAAAAAGGGAATCCAACCGTTTTATAACATCTCTTAATCTGATCCGTCCGATGTAGATCCTGCATTGTCCAAATAAGGGCATCTTCTCTCGTCCAATCACGAGTGGCCACATTTGCCATGTCCAAGGTTGTGCAGTGTTTACATCTTGACCGGACGACAAAATATTTGAATTAGATTTTGAGGGAAAAATATCGTTTAATTATTATCTAATATATGAAAAGAGAACTATTTGATAGTTGTCATATGTCGCTTTTCAATTATTTTAAACAATGTGCATATTGGTTGGATTCAGAAAGAACTCATCTATATGCACATTGTTGGATTTTGCATAGATTCCTCCCACAACTCAAAATAATTTTAATTCTTTAGTGACAATAAAGTGGTGTCCAGTTGATACTCCAGCAATAAAACAAAAGACAAAATAACATAGTAGTCCAAGTGGCTCTCCTTATTGGGCTCCTGTAGCCTCAATTTCAATCTAAAGGTTCTGCAAGCCCAATTTTTCTTTTATTGACCCAGAAGAAAAAAGTAGTTAAGCACAGCCCAATTACTTACAGTTGCTACCTCCGAATCTCTCTTCACTCTGAACTCAAAATAAAACAACAATTCTTCAATTTTATCCGGTCGTCCAGCACCCAGCAGAGAGTGGCCGCAGGAGGATTAGCATTTACTTCGTTCCTTCTCCGTTCTTCTTTTCTGGTTTGGAGCCTCTTTTTTCCTTTTTTATTTTCACATGCTTGGGCTTGCTAGACCTCCCTTGATGCTGTGCTTTGCCTGACTGAACAGCACTAGATTTTAGCCTCCACATTTAATTAGTGGCTGTATAAAACTGCTCCTTCTAATTGTTTGTTAAATTCATATTCCTTCAGTATATGGTAAGGCTGGATAATTTTTTTGAAATAGACTAGAACCTAACCAAACAAGAATCAGATGGTGTGTGCCATATCTCTTGCCCCCTCCTCTTTGCTTTCGTCGTCCCCTTCCAAATCCCAATCCTCATTCAAATTTTCTTCTCGTCGAGGCCTGTCTCTTGTCCACTATGCGTTCTCACAATCCATATATCAACCCCACAGAATGACCAACAAACCAAATCCACCACCCACTACTACTAATTTCCCCAGCAATTCAAATTTTGATAACCTTTTTGGAAAGACTGGGAGTCCGCGTCAGCAGCATAGGAAGGGGGATGTCATTTCTGCCCAAGAGGCGCATCACCTGTTCGAGGAGCTGTTGGCAAACAAGAATCCTCCAGCCGACATCCGTCAATTCAATAAGATCTTCGCCGCCTTGGTGCGCACTAAAAATTTAAACAACCTTATCTTTTCCCTCTTCACCTGCTTAACCCAAGATGAAGGAATCTATCCTGATAACTATACCTATTTGCTCTTGATGAAATGCTGTGTGCAAAGGAATCGGGTCAGCCTAATGTTTGGTTTTCTGGGACGATATCTCAAAGAGGGTCGCAACATTAATGCTCACATCTTCAGTCCAATACTTGAAGGCCTCTGTCGCGAGAATAGGATTGGTGAGGCTGCGATTATGGTGCTCAATAAAATGCCTAAGCTTGGATGCCGACCTGATGCTGTGACCTACTCCATTGTTATAGATGGGATGTGCAAGAGAGGTGAAATTGAGAAGGCAATGGATCTCCTACGGGATATGAATTCTAAAGGGTGTGTTCCTAATATGGTAACCTACAACACTCTTATAGACGGGTTCAGTAAAAAAGGTGAAATTGAGAAGGCAATGGATATTATCGATGACATGATTTCTAAAGGGCATGAGCCTAATGTGGTAACCTGCAGCATTCTTATATATGGGTTGTGTAAAAAAGGTGAAATTGAGAAGGCAATGTATATTCTAGATGACATGATTTCTAAAGGGTGTGCTCCTAATGTGGTGACCTACAACACTCTTATAGATGGGTTGGGTAAAAGAGGTGAAATTGAGAAGGCAAGTGATATTCTAGATGACATGATTTCTAAAGGGCATGAACCTGATGTCGTAACCTATAGCATTCTTATTAAATGGATGTGCAAGAAAGATGAAATTGAGAAGGCAATGGATATTCTAGATAACATGATTTCTAAAGGGCATGAGCCTGATGTCATAACCTATAGCATTCTTATTGATGGGATGTGTAAGAAAGGTGAAATTGAGAAGGCAATGGATATTCTAGATTACATGATTTCTAAAGGGCATGACCCTGATGTCGTAACCTATAGCACTCTTATTGATGGGATGTGCAAGAAAGGTGAAATTGAGAAGGCAACGGATATTCTAGATGAGATGATTTCTAAAGGGTGTGCTCCTAATGTGGTGACCTACAACACTCTCATAGATGGGTTGGGTAAAAAATGTGAAATTGAGAAGGCTATGGATATTCTAGATGACATGATTTCTAAAGGGCATGAGCCTGATGTCGTAACCTATAGCATTCTTATTGATGGGATGTGCAAGAAAGGTGAAATTGAGAAGGCAATGGATATTCTAGATGACTTGATCTCTAAAGGCCATGAGCCTGATGTCGTAACCTATAGCACTCTGATTGATGGCATGTGCAAGAAAGGCCAAATTGAGAAGGCAATGGATTTTGTACATGACATGATTTCTAAAGGGGTTGAGCCTAATGTCGTAACCTATAGCACTCTTATTGATGGGATGTGCAAGAAAGGTGAAATTGATAAGGCAATTGATTTTCTAAATAACATGATTTCTAAAGGGCATGAGCCTAATATTGTGACCTACAACATTTTTATTAGTGGGCTGTGCAAGAATGGTGAAATTGATTTGGCACTGAATTTTCTAAATGACATGATTTCTAAAGGGCATGTGCCGAATGACGTGACGTATAACATTCTAAAGTCCTTCCTTGAGCCTGATGTGCTCTTAAGAATACGAGGGCATTGCAAGGAACGAGAAATTAATTGAGAACGCTTTGGAATGGTATCATGATGGAACTATCTTGTCATTGCTGGTTTGTGCTTGTTTAATAGGAACGGATATAGTGTGCTATTTTGGTTCATTATTTTCTCAATTGTTGTGTAGATTAATGTACTCATTAGTTATTTTGGTTGAGTTTACTTTTTCTTGTTGTTTCAAAGCTTTTAAGCATCGTTTTAAATTCCTTTCCACTTCTCAAAATTTGATACTAATTCTGGTCATGAAGTTTGACTTGTTCATTTATTATTTAAACAGGTAAACTAATAGGCAAACTAGTATCAGGTGCATGTAAACAAGATATGTATGAAAAAGTACTGCAATAGAGTAAAACTTAGCATGTGAAATATGATGGAACATATATGAGTACTGTAGGGCAATGTTGAAATGCAAATATCTATAAACAAATTTATTTTAAATAGTACTACTTGATGTAATCTATGTTGCATCCTTGGAGTGCATGCAAAGTATTTTAAATAGTACTAATTGATGATATATCAAAAGTTTGAAAGGAACAACCAACTTACTGGAAATGTTCTGCATTTTTAAAATTGGGAGCAAAATCTAAGGGCAAAATCTAAGGTTAGAGCTTGGCTGACTATTAATAACACAAAGTATTTCAAAGCAGATGAGACATAAAGAATTATATGGTATATTTATATAACCTTTTCATCATCCATTAATCTTCATTGAGAAATGACCTTTTTGTTCAAACAAAATGACCCACCAACAAAGCTTTGTACACTTGCAAATGTTTTAGATGAATTCAGGAAAAAAAAAACATAAACCTTTCCCAAATTTCCAAGTGGTAGTTGTTGAGACCGAGAAACACCATTACCGGCTGTGAGAATCATTTTGCGGCAGTTGTTGTTCCCTCTCTCTCTATGCAGCAAAACCATTTTGATTTATTTCTCCTTTTCATGTAGATTATTTTAATCTCCCAAAAGTATTTACATGCATGGAATATACCATACTATTATTTTCTTGACCAGTCTGTTACCTCTAGTACTGTCCCCGTTAATTAGTGTTTATAAAATCGACTATAAATCATGAATAGATGACCCTTTGTTGCAATTCTCTAATCCTCGTTGTGTTGGTAGTTGTTTGTAGTATTAATTAATTACTTCATTGTAATGTAGTGCTTTAGTTGGATTATCCCTTGAATTTCAGCCTTTTTTATAAGAGAAAATATTAGATTAATTAGATCTATAGCTTTTATTCTAATAATTGGGGATTAACTTCTTTTATGACTACATCTGAACAATGTTAGTATAATTGCTTCGTCTGGGTCGTCAATGTTTGATTTTTTTTTACTTATTTCTTTGTCATTCACAACTTTTTTCTGTTCTGAAGGAGGATGGCTCGAAGAAAAAGACAAGAAGTGAATTGGGAAATGAAAGGCTACCATGCATAGAAGTTTTTTGTGAAAATGTGTCTGTGATGGGTGAAACAAATAAAGGCAATGTATTTCAAAACAGATCATGGATGCATGTTGTTTTGAAATAAGTCTGAACGGTTAGTAATGGAGGATGCATATTTTGATGTGGATAGAATTGGTGAAATTTCTGACTCGCTTTCAACTCACATCCCCTCCTTCCTGAGTACAGAAGAAGTGTGCACGATCATGGTGTGGCAAATATAGTTTCACAAATCATCATGTTTCTGAGTTTCTTCTTTATGCAGCAGAGTGCTCGCCTTGGATAACATCTATGTACACCTTTGCAGCCTATTGAATTGCCTGCCTCATTTCTGGCATGTGCGCCAGTTGCGGAGATGTCAGTACAAATTTGCGATTTGAGGGATGTTTTCATGCCACCTGAATCAATGAAACTCCCTTCTTTGAAAAACTAGAGCTTGATTATGTAACCATAAGTGATGATTTCATGAAACAGCTTTTGTTGGGTGCCCCATCCTTGAAGAATTGTTTGTAATTGGTTACTATTTGGTTCATGAAATATTTTCTAGTGTTTTCAAGAATCTGACAATAGAGAGCATAGATTACTATTGCACTGGTGTTAGGTCCTTCGAAATTAGTTCTGACAATGCAGGAAGAGTCATTTTGAAGAGCATCTCATCTCTACTGATGGCAAACCTGTCATTTGAGAATAAATATTTATCAAATTCTGCAAACCAGTACCTGATGCTTCTTGGCATCCTTTCAAATGTTACAGGTCTACGGCTTTATGCACTTTCTCCTGACATCCTGGTACACTCTACTATATTCTGCAAATCCTAAACTTCATCAATTTAACCTGATCTTTTCATGCAAAAACAAAAAACAAACAATCGAAAAAAGGAAAATTGTTAAGGTTTTGTTGAAAATTTAAAAAGATATCAAGCATTAGATTAGGAAGGAACAAATCTGGAAATTGGCAAATAGTTGGGTTGGGTCATATTGGATTTCTAGTCGCAAATCGTTGAGGTTGCATCAGTTTTAAGAGACTTAAGAGTTGCAGTGAAATTGTTGGAAAATCGTGACTTAGAATTGGACACTAAGTCAACTGGAATGGTGACTTAGAAGTAGAAATATACGGTATCTTATGGTATATTATACCATATGTTACTTATGGTATATATCACATCCAACAGCTTGAATTTGTGTTATGGTCAGCTAAGTTTTTCCATTCGGATTCCGGTTTTCAGAAACACCAGGCAGCTTGAAAGGCACTCGGTCGTAACTCTGGTAGCACACAAAGACTCTACCCAAGCCATAAGACAAAATAACATGGTAGCCCAAGTGGCTCTCCTTATTGGGCTTCTGTAGCCTCAATTCCAATCTAAAGGTTCGGCGAGCCCAATTTTTCTTTTATCGACGCCCAGTTACTTGCAGGTGCTAGCAGCTAGCTCCGGATCTCTGGAATTCACATCAAGTGCAATACTTGAGGTGCAATAAATCGATCCGGACCGTTATTTTAACCTAGCACAAACTCAAAACAGACCCTGTAGTTTCCGTAGGCACCGGATTAAATTTGGCGCTGATGGGATAAATCTGGGCTGTTGATTTCCGATGCAATAGCCTCAGGTACCTGAGGGACTCGGAGTCGGATCTCTCTGCAGTCCTCCCCATCTAAAAAGCGTCTCCCAAAACAAAACTATTCCTCAAATTTATCCGTTCATCCAGCACAGCAGTGAGGCCGCCGCAGGAGAATAATTAGCATTCTCTCCGTTCCTTCTCCGTTCTTCTTATTCTAGCTTGGAGCCTCTTTTCTCTTTTCATTTTCCTTTTTCGATTTAAATGCTAGTGCTTGCTAGACCTCTCTTGATGCTGTGCTTTGCCGGGCTGAACAGCTCTAGATTTAGCCTCCGCATTTAATTAGTGGCTGTATAAAACTGCTGCTTCTAATTGTTTGTTAAATTCATATTCCTTCAGTGTATGGTAAGGCTGAACAATTTTGGAAACCAAGCTCAACCTTGTTAGATAATTTTTTTTTGAAATAGACTACAACCAAACCAAACAAGACTCAGATGGTGTGTGCCATATCTTGTGCCCCCTCCTCTTCGCTTTCACCTTCACCTTCCAAATCCCAATCCTCATTCAAATTTGCTTCTCATCGAGGCCTCTCCCTAGTCCGTTATGCGTTCCCCCAATCCAAATCTCAACCCCACAGAATAACCAACAAACCAAATCCACCACCAGCTACTACTAGTTTCCCGAGCAACTCAAATTTTGATGACCTTTTTGGAAAGACTGGGAGGCCGCATCAGCAGCATAGGAAGGGGGAGCTGCGGAAGGGTGATGCCATTTCTGCTAAAGAGGTACTTCACCAGTTCGAACAGCTGTTGGATACTCCAGCCGACATCCGTCAATTCAATAAGATCTTCGCCGCCTTGGTACGCACTAAAAATTTAAGCAACCTTATATTTTCCCTCTTCACCTGCTTAACCCAAGATGAAGGAATCTATCCTGATAACTATACCTATTTGCTCTTGATGAAATGCTGTGTGAAAATGAATCGGGTCAGCCTAATGTTTGGTTTTCTGGGACGATTTCTCAAAGAGGGTCACAACACTAATGCTCACATCTTCAGTCCAATACTTGAAGGCCTCTGTCACGAGAATAGGATTAGTGAGGCTGTGATTATGGTGCTCGACAAAATGCCTAAGCTTGGATGCCGACCGAATGTTGTGACTTACTCCATTGTTATAGATGGGTTGTGCAAGAAGGGTGAAATTGAGAAGGCAATGGATCTTGTACGGGATATGATTTCTAAAGGGTGTGCTCCTAATATGGTGACCTACAACACTCTCATAGATGGGTTGTGTAAAAAAGGTGAAATTGAGAAGGCAATGGATTTCCTTCATGATATGACTTCTAAAGGGTGTGCTCCTAATGTGGTGACTTACAACACTCTCATAGACGGGTTGTGTAAAAAAGGTGAAATTGAGAAGGCAATGGATTTCCTACAGGATCTGATTTCTAAAGGGTTTGCTCCTAATATGGTGACCTACAACACTCTTATAGACGGGTTGGGTAAAAAAGGTGAAATTCAGAAGGCAATGGATATTGTAGATGACATGATTTCTAAAGGGCATGAGGCTGATGTTGTGACCTATACCACTCTTATTGACGGGCTGTGCAAGAAAGGTGAAATTGATATAGCACTGGATTTTCTAAATGACATGATTTTTAAAGGGAATGAGCCTAATGTTGTGACATATAGCACTCTTATTGATGGGATGTGCAAGAATGGTGAAATTCACAAGGCATTGGATTTACTAAATAACATGATTTTTAAAGGGCATGAGCCTAATGTCGTGACCTATAGTACTCTTATTGATGGGTTGTACAAGAAAGGTGAAATTGAGAAGGCAATGAATTTTGTACATGACATGATTTCTAAAGGGCATGAGCCGGATGACGTGACATATAGCATTCTAAAGTCCTTCCTAGAGCCTGATGTGCTCTTAAGAATAGGTGGGCTGTGCAAGGAAGGTGAAATTAATTGAGAACGCTTTTGGAATGATATCATAATGGAACTATATTGTCGGGGCTGGTTTGCTTGTTTCATAGGAACGGATATAGGGTGCTATATATTTTGGTTCATTATTTTCTTAGTTGTTGTATGGATGAAAGTATTCATTAGTTATTTTGGTTGAGTTTCCTTTTTCTTGTTGTTCAGAAGCTTTTAAGCATCGTTTTAAATTTCTTTCCGGTTTTAATTTTTATTGATTTATTTTGGTCTTGTGGTTTTACATAATTCTGCTGCCTGGTAATTTGATGCTAATTTTCAGATTTTTTTTTTCTTTTTATATTGGTCAACTGTATCAATTGGTGCTGTTTGAGATCACTGCATTCAACCGATCCTGTCTCAAAACCTTGGTTTGTTTTCTAAAAAAACTTTTGGTTAATATTTTGTTTTTCAGAGAAATATAATCTGTGTTTGAATAGTTGTACTTTTGTATTTTTTTTTTTTATTGCCTCAAGTGCAATCTAAAATTTAGTATGGATAAACAACAAAAGTTGTTATTAACATAAAATAGCCGAACTTGAAGATAAATACGTGAATATAAGTTCTCTCGTACTAAAAAAATATATGGAGTTTAGTTCTCGTATTGTAGGCACAGGAGTATTTGTTCTATTGTTCAAAATGATGGCATAAATATTTTAAAACTGCTGCAATCGGAACTATAATTATGTATTTAGTTTGTGATAAGTATTGTGTTTATAGTTTGTGATTACTATAATGTAGGAACGAAGGTTGTTAGCAAAATTACATATGTATCTTTGACAAGAAATAGAAGAAAAAAAAAAATCAACATTCTCCGTAACAAATTAGTCAATAGCACATTATAACGATAGAACAACATCTCAGATTTGATAAAAAAAAAAACAATGTAGAAAAACTTTATCTAAAAGTTACTTTAAATAATCTATAATAAACATATTCTATAAGAACTCCGAACATTTCTTATTAGAGAGAGTTATTTAGTCATTTTAAGGAGTATTTAAAGGACACATCAACAACAATAATAAAGAATGAGCGCTAATGGAACAATTAGAAAAATATAAAGGATTAAAAGATATATATATCAAGGATTTAAAAAAATGCAAAAAAGACTAAAATGAACTAATGAAAGGGCTTTAAAAAAACTGCAAAAAGACTAAAATAAGCTAAATAAATTTAGAAATATTTACTTAATATAAAAAAAAAATCCTCAATAGTACATCAGACTGTAAAACTTCAAATGTAAAGATACTCAAAACTTGTAGGGATTAAAACAAAGAAAATACTAAACAAATATCAAGAAGCAAACCAAAATATGCTTAAATATGTTTAATATTGGGCAAAAATATTATGGGGAAGAATTAACATGATTGGATTGTAGTAGTAGATGTAAGCTTTCAAAAATCTCAATTAACTTGTACAAATGGAGGTTTTCTATTTTCAAAAGTTTCAGGGTCGTTTCAAAAAATATGTAATAAGGTTCAGAACAGTGTTGTAAATAACGGTATGCGCTCATTTAATGAACAGGGTACCGCCAAATGATTAATCGGAAATAATAGACTATAATTAGAAATAATTGGACAATTAGTCAAAAAAATTCATGACGGTTTGATCACCGCCAACGATTAATCGACAGCTGTTTTTTACAACATGATTCATAGCACCGCTAAGCATACAACCTTTCGTGTTAGTAAAATCACACACACAGACACACACGCCTCCCCAAACCACCACCTTAGTTTACTTTAATATGATTGCAATAGGTAGCTGTTTGATTTTAATTAGTAAAAATTACATTCCCAACTCTTAACATTCTCCACCAGAAGATTAGAACTGGTTATAGACGAATCCACATCTTATGCATTAACGTATCGTTTGAGTTAATTTTTAAACCTTACGATCAAAATTCAGGCTAATTCAGTCAACATCTATATATGATGTATGATGTATGGGGCTTTTTAATATTAATGCGAATTTAAATCAGATGGTCCATATCTTAACTCAAAATTTGAGTTTAATGCAGATAAAACATATTCCTTTCTAAGAGCATCTACATTCCTGAAACTATTAGAGTTTCTAAATAACTGTTAACTGTTTTTTAAAAATTAAATCTCTCTTAATTTTTAAACCTCTACATCCCTGTAACTAAAATTAGAGTTTCCAAATTGTCACATCATAGCTTATAAAATTTCTTATTAAGATATATCTGCAAGATTTATAAACAATTTCTTATTAAGAAATTATTGAGCAAAGTTGCTAAATACGAAATTCATCTACATCTCTGAAACTGGTTTAGCAACTGCCACATCAGATTAGAAACTCTAAGAGTTTCAGAGATGTAGATGCTCCAAGTACCTTAACACTAGATCCAATAGTACATACAACTACGCATATAAATTGTACTGTTAAGGACAAGTAACGTATAGATAAACCTGAAAGGTCGCATTCTGAGTCTTCTGACCATGTCTCCTATGATGGTTCTCGTGAATTAATTTGTGGATTTATGTATATGGTTTTCGGTTATAAACTAATTTATCTCATGTGAATGTTCAACATGTAATTTACGGGTGTGGGAGAATTCACAAATTAATTAAAGAGATTTCACTTAACATGATAATTCTCACGAGACAACCGAATATTTAGTTTCATAATTCTAAATTTTTATCATGTATATTAAAATTTGAGTAAGGCTTAGGTGATATGGATAGCATAAGGCCTTTCGTGTTACACTCTCAAAAACCTATCGTATAAATTTCAAACTTCGATCTAAATAACTCAATAAATTAGTTATACAATAAACTTGTAGAATAACAATTTTTACTATTTTTGAAATTTTTTTACTATTTTTTATAATATATGCAAGATGGTAAAAAATAGCCTAAATTATTGACAATTTTTTTTATTTTTAAGCTAATTTTTATCATCTTTCATAAATCATAAAAAATAGTAAAAATTGGTATTTTACAATTTCATTATATAACTAATTTACTGAGCTACTTAGATCGAAATTTGAAATTTATACGATAGGTTTTTGACTTATGCTTGAAAAATATTTCGGAGTCCTTCTAGTACTTCTAAATTATAAGATGTTTTATCTATTTTGTTTGATGTTCTTTCTAACATATTCAAATTATTAATTGTTCTTTCTATTTTTGAAAATCATTAAACAAATCAATTAAAAACAGCGAAACATTTGAATTCTTTGGGTTTATTTGGGTTTCGCAGGGCCACAACGACAAATGGCGGCCCCAATTTTGGAGGGGCGCCATGTGTCGTTGTGGCCCGGATAAGTATCAAATTTTACAAGTTCAGTGGTCTTTTGGTTTTTTTTTTTTTGGTAGGGATATATTTATTCGGTAATTTACTGGTATGGGAGAATCCACAAATTAATTTAGGAGATTCCACTTAACATCATAATTGTCATGATACAATCGAATATTTAGTTTCATAATTCTAAATTTTAATCATGTATATTAAAACTTATATGTTTTATAAATTTGTTCATATAATACAACTCACCTCATAAAATATTAAATGTGTACTTGTTACTTAGTAATTAGAATTCAACTTTGTGTTGTAGAGACTTGAATTCAAATCCCAGCAATTATACATTATGAATTTTTACATTCAATCTCCTCAATTTAAATTTTCTACTTTCATTAATGGAGACCAGAAACTAGTTCTGCACATTGAGAGAATAAATTTGGACTAAAAGCAACTTGTTATTTATTTTTAATTGGCTTTGTTGTGAAAATTGCAGCTTAAAATATGGAATTATCTGGTACAAGGTGGAATTGCAAAAATTTTGCGCTAATATTCATCTCCAATCCCATGTTTGAAATTATAACCCAACTCAAATTGAAGGTTTGGTTAGGATTTTGCATTGTGCAATTAGGGGTTGCAATGGTGTGGCCAAGGCAGTGTTGCTCTTAATGTAATGGGTTGTAGATGAAAGACAGATCACTCGATAGATACCGTCGCAATGTTGTGATGATTGCGAATTAGGTGGAAAAGAAGGAGAATATGATTGAATGCGGCATGTTAAGCATTAATTTATGACACTTATTCAGAGATCTCCATTCCAGCAAATGTTTAGCAATTAATTTGTTCCACGTCACTAAATTTAGCAATTAAAGACATTCATAATTTTTAAAGCACTCCATCCCAGAAATTTAATTAGAATTGCAATTAATGCTACGTCAGCCAAAAAAATAAAAATTGAGCGGTACAGATACATAGAGAGAATTTTAACCAAATTTTAACCAATCAAATAAAAAAGAAAACGTTTTCTTTTAAAGCAAATTTGCTAATTTAGAAATTCTGATACATCCCAGCAATTATATTAGCAATTGACACATCAGATTAGCAATTTAATAACAATTACCATTGGAAATGCTAATTATATGCATTAAAATGAAACTTTTAAGCAACAATTTTTCATTCTTTTTAGACTTCAAGGTTGATGTCTCGATCACACTAAATAGTTCATATTGTGTGTTTGTACTTCAATTGTAAAGATTTAACCATCATTAATTCATTATTGATTCATTGTTAAGAACAAATATCTTCATTTTTATAATTATAAAAGATATTTTTTTCCGCCACACTGGCAACTCTTGCAATTATCTTCAGTTAATTACTTAATTTTAAACTATCTTCATCTATACAATTGACAGTTTATTCTTTTACATATCTACAATTGGTAATTACAAATCAATTGCAAATGTCGATGCGATAATTTCAACAAATTGCTAATTAAGCATGCTTCAATATCAACCATTTGTTTAAATCACCGCAATTTGTGGTTGTATTTGCAATTGATTTCCAATTGGAATGGAGATGCTGTGACATTTAGTGACAGGTATGCTCTCATCATCATCATCATCATCATCATCATCATCAATAATACTTCAACTATAATTCATGGAAATTGCTAATTCCTATTTTGCCACATAATAGTATACATTCTTCCTTGGCTTTGGTAGTTTCTGATACTTTTGACATAACCCCGTACACAACAATACATGCTATTAACATTCCTCATGGCAATATATATAACTTTGCGATAATCATATTAATGTCATCAGATGAGCGCTTTTGGCAGATCAAAATTCAAGAGGGAATATTGTTGGGTCTTCAGGCCTAAATCAGGCCCAATTTGAAGTAGCTATGATGGGGCTGATTAGGTTATTCAACAAATTCAATTCTGCGTTAACCAGTCAAATTCTATACAAAACCTCAAATAGAGAAAGACTCGGTAAAGGGAAGCAGTGCATCTCTTCTATTGTCGCAATAAATTTTCATGCTTCTGATAATCCAATAATACCCTTTGGAGCTTAATACATTTTACATTTTCAAACCGTTAATTTTTTTTTCTTTTTATTATTATTATGAAGAACGGGGCTTTACATCGAAGGAATTGAAAATGTCATTTTTCATCGAGAACAAACATGAAAATTATTTAATTAGCTCATTTTTAAGATAATGTAATTGGTGTGTTTGCCTTTTCGACTTCTGTACAAGTTTACTTTTGTCATTCCTATTTATGGGACGATTCCAAAGTTAAAGCCACGCAAAGTAGGACCAACGGGAGCCCAGTGATAGTCGAACGAAAATTGGTCTGGGGGATGCCTAAGCCGTTTGATTAACGGGTCCACGTTTACCAAATCCGTTAATCTAATTTGACCTATTAATCGAACGGTAGAGGCATCTGTAGGACCGGATCATTTCTTGGTCCAATGAGAACCTGACCCCTTCCATGCTATAGAGGGAATTCCCTATTTCTTTCAGCTTTTTTTTCTTTTCTTTCCTTTTAATCAAGCTTAATTTGGTCTCTACTTCGGTGCCTGTGTATACAAGTTGAGAGAGAGCGCGAGAGAGGGAGAGAGAGAAGAATAATGGCCGAGGTAGCAACTGAAGGAAGATGGAAAGATGTCGACAGGTTGCTATCTCGCCATGGAAACCTTGTCTCTGCTGGATTCGATCCCCGTCCCAATGTCAGCTCTCTTTCCCTTTTCTTCTTCGCTCTCCGCTCTCTCCCCATTGATATCTAATTAGAGGGTTTAGGGTTTATAGCATCCAAATTTTTGGTTGAAGCCGTGAATCAAATTATTGGGGTTTAAAATCCTATTTGATTTGTAGAGTATGGTATGGATAATCAAACCTAAATAAAAAAATTCAAAGACCTCCGTGTTAAAATGGCTATGAGAACATATGAACTGGGTGGGTGACCATATTAAAAAGTATAATTAGTGCTTATAAGAATAAACTAAAATATATGGTACTTCTCTGATTTGGCTGTTATTTGGATTTTGGAGTTTGGTTGGTTCGGTATTGATCTGGTAGTACTTTTAGTGTACAATTTTGTTAGGGTAAATGCACACTCCTGGGCCAATTCAGAATTATTTTTGTGAAATATTTTATGCTTATTTTCTAGGATTTACATATACAAAACATATCACTGTCAAGAGGGAAACCTGTATCGAAATATTTTGATTTCAAATAATAAATAAATTCTATAGGAAAAATTCCATTATAATTTTATCAATTTGCAAAACAAGAATTAGGATTGGATTTGCTTGCACTATATATATCAAAGAGCATATAATAAGGGTGTATGTGGTGCATCAATTACACTAAAAAACCTTAAAATGACAAAATAATGCAGTTGAGAGAGGATATAGGAGAGTATGTAAAAGTACTAGTGGTTGGAGCTGGCGGTCTTGGCTGTGAATTACTGAAAGACCTTGCTCTTTCTGGTTTCAAAAACATCGATGTCATTGACATGGATACCATTGAGGTCTCCAATCTAAATCGTCAATTCCTCTTCAGGTATAACTTTCTTTCTTCCTTTTCTCTTTTGTTTTGAGGAAGTGTCAAGTTAAAATTAATTTGAGTACCAATGTTTTGAGATTATTTTGATTTGGTCCTGGATGAGTTGTGTCAAGTGTTGACATACTGCCTGGTTCTAGCACTGGAAAAAACTGTTTCAACAAGGTTGTTAGTTTGGTAACAGGGATTAAATAAGTTGGTTTTTTAAGGTTCTTCAGCTGTGACCTTGATATTAACCTCAGCTAAGCATGACACATGACTCGAACCTCAACTTAAGCACCTAACAAGCAACTCAAATGTTTTAAAATAATAAAATTGTGATATGGTCTCTACTAAATCCATACTGTTCCATACCACCTGTTCAATAGCTACTGCGGTTCATTGTTTTATGGTTATGTGCTCCTGATTTTCTATTGTAACAACAGACTTCAAGATGTGGGGAAGTCGAAGGCTGAGGTAGCTGCAAAACGGGTAATGGAACGGGTCAGTGGTGTCAATATTGTACCACACTTTGGGAGAATAGAAGACAAAGAACTCGACTTCTATAGCAACTTTGACATAATTGTGCTGGGCCTTGATTCAATTGAGGCTAGGAGTTATATAAATTCGGTTGCTTGTGGTTTTCTTGGTAATTTATAGTCCATTCTCATTACTTATATAATAAATCCTACCAGGATAAAATTTAATGTTGTATCTGATGTTTTTTTTATCTTTTCTTTACGTGTTCGGTGTTTAGTGGGGTTAGGATAAACTAAGCTAAAATTGACTAACTTTAGGAAAAGAAAGGCATAAGTTGTGCAATTAAGCAGTGGCCAAGCAAAAGTGGAGTATAGTCATCCTTAACTGTGAAGTTGGGTCTAGTTGCGATTAATTGGATTAAGTTAACGCTCATGTTAGGGTTTGTTACAGCTTAAATAGTTAAAGTGGCTTAATTGCAAATTGAGTCGTGCATTCTTTCCTTCATGTGATTGAGAGTTACTTGAAAGCTTAATTGCAGAATTGAGGTTTAGTTGGTTGAACTGTGCTGAGGACAGGTAAGGGCTGAATTGCACGATTTGGGTTTGTGAGGCTAAATTAGGCTAACTGTGCATGCAAAATGAGCTATAATTGGCTCGATGTTTAATTGGGTTAAATCTGGCTTAAGTGAACAAACTTTTGGCAAAATGTCTGCATACTCAGTTTAATTTGCAGACCTTTCTTTAAAGAAGCAGTGATATTGAATACTATTCACATTGAAAGTTCTCCATTTTTTTCCTAATTTTAGTTCCTCAATGGTTCTTACATTGCCAGAGTATGATGCTGATGACAACCCAGTAATAGAGACAGTGAAGCCAATGGTAGATGGTGGTACTGAGGGATTCAAGGGGCATGCTAGAGTGATTATGCCTGGAACCACCCCATGTTTTGAGTGCAACATATGGCTATTCCCACCTCAGGTCAAGTTTCCTCTATGTACACTTGCGGAGACGCCTAGAACCCCTGCACATTGTATCGAGTACGCCCATCTCATCAAATGGGATGAGGTATGTTACCTTATCTTTCAACTGTGTTTTCAGCTCAAAATTTTACTTTTTTTTTTTTAAATTTTATCTTGGCAACCAATTTGGATACATTGTCCCTTCATGTTCTGTGCTTCATGCACAAGGCCTCTTTAGAAACTAATAATATGATTGCAAAACCAGTCAAAAAATCATAATTAAACACATTTCTACTGTTAAGCACCCAAAATATTGGTAATAATCAGAAATTCATCATAATATTGTTTTTGGTTAATTTTGAAGCTTGATGGAAGCCTTATTATGAAATTTGAATTTTTTGCTTCTATTATACAGGTGCATAGTGGGAAAGCTTTTGATGCTGACAATCCTGATCACATGCAGTGGGTCTACAATGAGGTCCCTTTATTTTTACCATTGTCTGATTTTATTTATTGAATTCACTGTTACTCATTTATCCATTCTTGCTTCTAATTCAAGTTATGTTCTTGTCAATTGTCATACAGGCCTTAAAGAGGGCTGAGCTTTTCGGTATTCCTGGAGTAACCTATTCGTTGACCCAGGTATACCAAACTTATTTTCGGATGCTAGTTTTATTTTCTGTCATGTACAGCAGTGCACTTCCGGTACTTCTTCATAGGTACCAGTGCTTAACTAAACCGGTACAGTTTTCAGTTCAAGGACTGAAATGCTTGCTTGAATTACTTATAAACAGGGAGTCGTTAAGAATATAATACCGGCCATAGCTTCTACAAATGCAATTGTATCAGCTGCATGTGCGTTGGAAGCTTTGAAGATTGTCTCTGGCTGTAGCAAAACTTTATCCAATTACATGACGTAAGTGTTTTTCTATTTTTGGAACTTGTACGAGATCACTTGTTGAAGCCCCACAAATTTGGAGAAAAACAAATTTTAAAAAAAAAACAATTTTCTCCTGCCTTGGCTCGTACTACCCTGTATATACTGGTAGTGCACTAGTATTGGACCTTACTGGTACAGAATCGTGATTTAGTTCTCTGAATCTGCGACAGCAATTGAATATCTTGTATTAATTCCAAGAGATTTCCTTTTTATTTTCTTATGTCAATGGTACTGTTATTTTAGGTACAATGGTCAAGAAGGAACTCATATAAAAGTAACAGATTTCTTTAGAGAGACAGACTGCCTGGTATGTGGGCCCGGTACTCTCATCGAGATTGAACCTTCTGTCACTCTTGCCGAGGTAAAATTGTTCTTGTTATTGTTTATTAAAGGAAAACTAACCTTGCAAAAACTTAAAGAGATCATGCAACTTTATAAAGCATGGGAATTTCCTGTCTTTTTAAACTTTGTTTCCATCTTCTCCATAATTTCCCATACTGCCCCTCACTCGAGTAAGTTGGAAAGGAGCATATTTTTATTCTATCTTGTTACTGCTAGAGAATAAGTTGGAGAGACACAGGGGTAGTGTGTTTTCTATTTAATGGTGCTACACAAGATATCTTGACCTCCTGCATTACCAAAATATCGGACTTTTCATATCAAAGAAAATGACCACCTGAGACTACTTTTTATTATATATTCCTCTATTGGATCACATATATCTTCTCAATTTAGTATCGGATTTCTGTGGTACTGTGACTTCTTTGATCTTTGGAATAGTTGTTTGGTAGTTCTGGAGTCATTCTTCACATTATGTAGGTACCTTTTTAAACATACTGTGGTGTTTATGCTAATTTTTGGCACTTCAGTTCATAGAAAAATTGGAGAAACACCCTAATGTACTCATGTCGAAAGCTAGTGTCACTCATAGAGGCAACAATCTTTACATGCAAGCACCTCCAGTTCTAGAGGAGATGACACGCTCTAACCTCAATCTTGCATTGTACGACCTACTTGGCAAGGTGGCAAAAGATACAGTACACGTGAGCGGCATGACAGAGAAGAATGGAAAGAGGAGCTCCTCTCTTAGGAAATTGCGGGTTTCTTTCAAAGGGGTCAGTGCAGGACCCACTGACATGGATACCCGATGATTTGTGCTAGAGAAAATACAACCAATTTTTGAAAATAACTTTATGGGCTCTGGAATTGAATCCCCTGTAACTCTAGCAAATTTTCACTTTTTATATATTTCCATCTACTGTCTATCAACATTGGTATTGTGATGGGACTGGTTTTATTTAAGTAGTTATGAATTGTTAATGAGATAGTGATTGATACAGCTTGAAGTGTTTTCAGCAGATGTCAAATGCTGACGGGCATATATCAAGCAAAGAAAGAAACGACCTAGTTCTTTTCTTATTATCATTTATCAATATCATCCTCCAAGCCAAGCCATTTAAGGGAGTAAACTATTTTTTCCATATAAGTTGGTGAGTACTCCATATTTCCACCGTTATGCAAGAAGAACAGTACCGGCAAAGTAGGAGAGTAATAGCCTGGGGTGACCCCTAGAAACTGCTTTAGTGGTTCTCCATGCACCCAGAAGACTGCTGCTATTGCCTTCTTTATCTGCCATGAAGCTATGTCTTACCATGGCAACAAATGCACCGGCCTGAGAAAATATGCCATGAAGGTATAGCGAATACACAATGAGCGGACACGTGGCAAAATGTTAAGTGCACAGTTACTACATTATCTGCTTATTTAGAATATGACACCCAGATTGCAGATCAGGCATAATAATCTTTGCAATACGGGAACTAAAATTTAATCGGTGGCCTTTGGGAACAAATTCTCCATCTCTATTACAACAACGGTGGCTTAGAAATTGCTAAGAATGATCTTAATCTTTGTAACTGATGTTCGGCAGGATTAAGCGACTAAGGAAGCTAAAAAAGGTGAAAGGAAGTTTAAGGAGACTTAATCCTCTGTTTCCGAATAACACCGATCAAGATTAAAATAAAAAATGTGGGAATATGTCAGGAATAAATAAGCAAAGGATATTGCCATATTGGTAAATGATTTGTGTACCGAGTTATACCTAGCTAGTTGTATTTAAAAGAGGCAAACATATTCATGAGTTAGGATGACTTTCAAGCCAACTAGTAGCTGATATGGTAAGAAGACGTACAAGAAGAACTAGTAGGTTATAGGATTGATAATAATAAAACTGTGCATGATAATCTTCTGATTATTTATTTAATTGCATAAATTGTTTATAATGATGATAAAACTTATGTATGGAACATTTCGAGTAGTATTATTAAATTAGTAATTTACATTTTTAAACATTGAGATGATCAAATACAAATATTTTGGTTATATTTTATGATATTATGAACATATCCTAATTTAAAGTAGTATATACATTTTTGTTCTATTTATGCAAACTATATTATATTCATTATCATTTTTATTCAATGATTACTCATTATTCATTAGTTATTTGTTAATCTTAACATATAAAATTATGATACGAATATGACTAATGTTTAATAATAAACATAAAGTATGTATAATGCTAACTCTCAATTGCCATGTATAGTCCCAGGCTGAAAAAGTTAACAAAAACTATTATCATTTCATACTTGACTAATGTGGTGTAAATATTAAAAAAAAATTAAATATAGAGGATTAATAATGTGAATCAAAATAATTGAAGTGATTATAGAATTTCTCACATTTTCATGTTTTGAAGTTCAAAACGTGGAACTCATCAACTTTTGCCATAAGTTATACAAAATATATAAATAAATTAATAGACAATCTAATCAGTAATATAACACAAATTACAAAATTAATTACATAAAAATGTACCTATGAAATTATCAAAATATAATTAAAATATTCCAACCAGAAGATCTCTACCAAAGACAGATTTATTTATACCAACTACAAATCTAAAATTGTTAGTACAATAAAAATTAAATAATGAAATATTAGGTTCCTGTTTTTAATTTTACATTGAATTAACTAGGAATGATCATTATATTAACTAGTGGCAAAAAATCTTGAATTTTTTTTTATTTCATGAAAAAAATTCAATTCAAATTGATTCAATTGGGTGCATAAACCAGATTTAAAAGACATGTTGACAATTAAAATGGTGACCCAATTTGTGTTGTAACACCATCAATACAATACAAAATTTAATAGATTAACTTGTAAATACAACATTTTAAATTATGTATACTTTTTTAGAAATTTCAAAATATAAATTTTTCAGTTGTCTCCAACATCACATCACAAAATATTATTATAATTAACATTTGCATTTTCATTTTTGTAAGTGCTACTAAAATAACGAGATTCTATTTATGTACACCAATATTCGAAAGGTATTTCTCCTGAGTGTTATTAGTAACGTTCAATTTTAAACAATTTTAATATTCGCTATTGGTGATATGCTGGGAGACCAAAAGTGTTTCTAGTTTAATACCTACGTTCTCTGAAGAAACGGCAAAAGTACCCACAATATACAATATTATAACACAAGTGGGCATTATATTATTGCCACAGATAATCCTACCAGCCAGAACTTTGTTTTCAGCCTAAAATAAGAAGCTTATTGTTTTTTATTTTTTATAATTTAAATATAATTCAACCAAAGGACTAAGAATGTGGAATAACTTTTTGACTTTAAACTTTAATTGATTCTCCGTTCTAATGCTGAGAAAGTGAGAAAACTGACACCCTCAGAATAACCTCTCAAATCGTCCAGATTTAGATTTGGTAAATAGTTCTGTCAAATTTAGATCGTTTACTTTTTACGGATCAGTCGAGCAAAGTGCATAATTATTATTATTTGTTTATTTCGAATGAAATGATAAAAATAGTAAAAATATTGTAATATACTAAGTTTTTGTTGAATGATTCATATTCATTGATCAAATAACTATTTTTGTTGAAGGTCAGGTGGCAAGTTACCGTCTGACATTGCATTACATATAATTTTTTTTTACAATCTAGTCCCTGTACATTATATTAATTGCTACTTCTTATTTACAATTACAATTGATCAAATAATTATACAATATTATTTAAGTTTGTTTAAAATCAAATAATAAAAAAGATATAACGATAATTTTACTATAAGTACATTTATTAGTGAATATTTCTTATGATAATTTTTTAAACTACTTCAAAAAGCAAAGTAAACATTTCTCACTTATCTTTATTTTTCCGGAGAGTAAAAAATAATTGTTATATTTTCTCTTATAAAATATAGTATAAGAGCATAGTTCTAGTTTATAGATGAGGTGGTACATTAAACTAGGGGTGCAAATGGATTGGATATTATCTGAATTCGTATTAAAAAAATTAGATATGGATATCCGAATATCAGTGTCGATACGGATATTTTTTATAAATTTTAATTATCCATATTCAAATAGTAGATATATACCATATAGTTTAATATATATTATGAAAAAACTTATGTATAGATCTACATATATCTGATATCCGTATCCGTTTAATATCCAATTAGTATTTGTACCCGAAAATTAAAAGTTTTTATTTGAATACATATATGATTTTACCACTATCGGATCCGTCTTCGATATGTTTGCATCCCTATAAACGCACTAGGGTTTTTTTTTTTTTTTTTTTTTTTTTAAAGATAACCGTTGTCGAGAAACAACAAAGAAAATATCCGATTGACATTTTGATTATCCAATTGCGCTAGATTTATAAAAATTAGCTATCTTTTCGAGCGATTTATGCGTTACCACACTCAACAAGTTACGGAAATTATTTGCATTCAACAAATAAATTCTCCTTTTCATTTACTTCCCGCAATGGATATTGAAAACAAACTTATGATGAGACATAATAAAATAAATAAATGAATAATTTTGTGGATTAATATTATTCAAATTTAATGACATACAGAAATTCAATTAAACAAGAATCAAACAATAGAGAGATTAATCATTTGCTAGAAACAAAATTGATTAATAATTAATTGCATATGGTGAAGGTCCGTTTTTTCTACCCAATAAAGTGGGGTCCGGATCCCCTAAAGTAACTCAATTTTTGGGTTTTGGATCGGGACCATCTGAATTGAATCTGTCGCTCGAGATTGTTTCGGAATTCGAAATTGTCTCTCGGGATGTGTGCGCTCCACTTTAATTGGATAGTCACGGATTCGAATCGGACGATCCTGATCAAAAGCCCAATTTTTTAGTTACTTCGCTGGATCTGAATTCATAAAGTGGGGTCCAAGGTTTCAAGCTTAGTTGGTAGTAAATGGACTTGGTCCTTCTGACCTTCTACGTAACTACCCAAATATGACCCTCAAGCTCTATTAAACTAATGGTAAGAGTGTACAATTTGGAGACTTCCATTAATAAAATCCACATGAAAATTTCTTTAGCAATTCCGCAATCAATATTTTACCTCCAACTCCACTTTTTGAAATTGAATTTTAAAAGTTCCGGGTCAAAAACAGAAAATTTATGATAGTTTATTCAATATGTATATGGGTCTATATAATTCATCAGTGTCTCTCCAATTAATTGGGGCAGCAACAACTACGCACTTGTAAAAGCACCACACATATATCAGGTGTTTGTTAAAATGCCTCTACGAGCTATCAAGTATGCAGTGGTCCGTACTTCTCTCAACAACTCCTCTTTCCATAGCAATATCATATGTACATCTTGACTATACTATTAACATTTATTTTCTAAAACTCAGGTAGATGCATTCACTGCTGAGGCTTTCAAGGGAAACCCGGCGGCAGTGTGTCTGTTGGAAGAGAATGCTGAGGTGGACAAAAAATGGATGCTATCGGTTGCCAAAGAGTTCAACACTCCTATCACTGCCTTCCTTTCTCGACATGTTTCAGATGCACATGATGATGATGCTCCTTGGTTTCGTATCTGGTGGTCTACCCCAGCTGTTGAGGTATCTTAAGCAAAATACTTACATATGCTTCTTTATCTTTGTTACTGGGGTATTAGACATTAGTACCTGCCAGGAAAGGGACGCTCATGTGTTGTCAGAATCATACCAGAAACCCAATTCCAAATGATGACATTTGTTTAGAATTTCATTAGGCTCCAATATATTTTTTTTATCTAAAACAAGGGGAATTTTGCCCATTTGTATTAAACAGGGAGGTCATAATTACACCCCGTATACAGTATCATCTAGGACTAAACTTCATCCCAAAAATCCCGTAGCCTATGAACACATATGGGGGAGTGATCTCAGCCTTGGCCTCCTTTAGTCCCATATTACCATTCACATCTAAACCCTAATCGCCTGGATACCCTTTAAACCCCAAAACACTGGCACACACACCAGTAGAACCAAGTACCCAGCAGTTAGTAGTAACAACAGCTTATTACAAAACATCTACTTCACTAAGTAAGAAGCTAGCTTATCATATAAAGTAACTAAAGGCATGCACACAAGCAACACTAAGCATCAGCACCATCTCCACTAGCTTCATCCCCTTCATCACCCATTGTCAGATAAGTTGCCCCATAAGCCACCTCCTGCAGGGGATGTTCTCCATCTCTCCAGGAATTCAGTTTTGAGTTGCAAGAGCAATCCCTTATTTAACATTGCCTAGCCAATATTGAAGCAAAGATATAATGAGAAAAATCAAGTTTCTATTAATTTTAATAGATGCACCAGTACAGCAAATTTCATTCCTGTGTTTCCATAAAGTCAAACATATGATACAAGACTAACCACTATCAGAAAAGCATTTCTAAGTATCCCTAAAAGTCAAAGCATACTGTACTGTATCACTGAATGAAGACCAGGTAGGTATTGAATAAGTCTTGACAACTACCCATCCAGAGCAATCCCTTCTTTAACATTTCTAAGTATCCCTCCAATATACCTATGAAACTTTTATTCAGCTTTCATCGGATGCTTTGTGTGCACTGAGAGATTAATGTTATGTATTAATTGGAGTGATCAAGAAAGAACGCGATGCACATGTTGTTGTTCAATGATGAAACACAGACTCGGGAGAAGCCTCTGGAACTGATCAATTGCTCATTTATACATGGTTAGAGGCTAACCGGTGTTTATCCACTGTAGAGATTCAACTGAGTTGCCCGTGTGATACCACTATCCCTGTGTATCTTGGCGAGGTTCAAGATGTAAATTTGTAAACACCTAGATCACCATGCCAGTGGATTTGTATGATAACATGAAGTAGGAGAAGAACCCAGAACTACTACCAGGCCATACCACTGGAATTCAGCACCTGTGTTCATCTCTCTTTTGGGTGCACCATTAACCAAAGGGGAGGATCTGCCTCTCTCTGACAAACACTGGTCAGGGCAATTAAGCCAGGTATTTTGGGGAAGAAATGCCATCATGCATCTTGCATTATACTGGTATATACCAGCTGGAATATAGTGTTACTGAGCCCCATTATTGTCTTTGTACAATTAACATAGTACTATATACTGCAATAACACTTTGCTTCTTCCTAGGTTGATCTCTGTGGGCATGGAACAGTAGCAGCAACACATTTCCTGTTCACATCAGACCTTGTAAAACATGATACCATCAACTTTGTTGCGAATATTGGAATTGTAACTGCCAAGAAAATATCTAAAGCAGATTTTATATTGAAAGATGGTGACGAGAAGTTCTTTGTTGAATTAGACTTCCCTGTAGTTCCTATGGTTGAAGGTGATGCACTTGAACCTTCACTTCCTGAGACTCTGAATGGTGTGTCTGTTGTTAGTTTTCAGAAAACATCTGCTGGTGACCTTATGGTACTTCGATTTATGCTATTTATAGTTGTTTTGATTTCCTATATTTTTGTACTTCTATTGTTCTTGTCAGTTGATTAGATAATTAAGCATTATCTTGGAATTTTATTTCTCAGATAGAGCTCTCTTCTGGAAAAGAAGTTGCGATGTTGCAACCGAATTTTGAGGAAATTAAGAAATGTGAGGAAAGAGCAGTTATAGTTACAGGACCAGCTCCTGCCGGGTCGGAATTTGACTTTTTCACCCGAGTCTTCTGCCCTAAATTTGGATTTGATGAGGTCTTACTTTTTTTTTTGGATATATAATTTAATCATCAATTTAACTGTCTTTCAATTATATGGCTATGCACTTAGATCCCATGCTTGCCATGCGTTCAGTATTTAATGTCTGTTATTCTCTGTGTAGGACCATGTGTGTGGGAGTGTGCACTGTGCCCTGGCGCCATTGTGGAAGAAAAAGCTGAATAAGCAAAGTTTTACTTCTTTCATGGTATTCCATTCATTATCTGTCTAACTTGTGTATAATTACTTCATATGATACAATGGGGTATATTTATCAAAATGTGAACCAAAGTTTGAAATATGCACTGGACGCATTTATCATAATTTTGTATTTCAGGCTTCACCAAGGAGTGGTGTGTTGTATGTGGAATTGGAGGAGAAATTTCAGAGAGTGCGCATCCGTGGTGAGGCAGTGACTGTTATGCTTGGAACCCTGCTTGTTTAATGATTTTAATTTACCCAGTTTTTTCTAAGACAAATTGGATAATTGCTGCCCAATAATTCATAGTTCTGGTAATAGGGATTATTTTATTATTTTCTGATTAATGTTTCTGAAATAATTGCATATTTTTTTAACATATTAATCAAGAGGTTATGAGTTGCATAATGCCCCATTGGGCATCTCTTATCAAACTTGGAACCATTATTCCTTTATAACTCATTTAAGTTTGTGGTGGTTAACATGTCTTGGCTTGTGTGGTATATTATGAATGTCCCGAAGTTACTGTTCTGTTAGAGTTTAATTGAATGTAAATATAACTGTATTAAAACCGAAATTATTAGTGTTTGGACATAATAGTGTCTGGAATGTAGCTTGTAGTACTAATTAACTTCCTAAGACCCAAGTACTAACAAAAGATGCGTTAAAGAAATGTCAGGTATATTTTTTTCACTTATTATCGAGATAAATCACTTTTTGCTTCTTTGCTGCTGGTCCTTGGGGTGCAAATGACATACAAAGCAAATAATGAAAAAAAAAACACAATTTGAGAGTAATATTAGTTGATCCGTCAAAAAAATAGCTGGGTTGGTTATCTGGGATTATGTTTATTACAACTGCAAAAAGATAACAATTATGTCTGATCACAATTGGCTAAATGGTTCTCTTAAAAATAAAAATAATATTAACACTAAAACAACAAATTGAAACTAATACATGAGAATAGGAATCTGTTTATTAATCTTTCTTCTCCCTTTGTGAACATCACACCTCTTCCTCCCCACAGCAGGGGGTTAATTTCTTACAAATGGACCCATCAATTTCGCAAATTGCACCGCAAACACATACCAATGCTTGTTCAATTTCACATCTTAGGCTGTTGCTGTTTAACAATCTCTCCTTTCTTGTCTCGACTCTTTTTCTACCTTTGTGATCTTCACACCTCTTTCTCCCTTGCATGGGCCTGTTTGCACATACACCCCATCTCCAAGGGCAATTCCACAAATATTTTCAATTGGAGTCGTTCTGTGAGAAGTATCAGTTTCAGGTTGATGTACTTCAGGCCAAGATTTACCAACTTTGCGACCTCTGGCACCATATATATACTTGCCATATAAAACACTTTTGTCGATATATTCTCACTCCAACCTGTTTTTCATAAAAACATGTTCTTCAAGTTTTGAATTTTTTGAAAGATGGAAGAATGTGACACCCAAATTACAGATGAGGCAAAAGAATCTTAGCAATATGGGTACTAAATTTAGTCGGTGGCCTCTATAAACGATTTTTTTTGTCTCTTATACAACAATGGTGGCTTAGAGATCGCTTCCAACAAATGGAAATCCATAGGAGAACAAGGTGGACCAGCCCTCACCGCCTTCTTCTGCAGAGCAATCTTCGGTTGTAGATCAGGTTGTAAGGGCCCCGAAGTGATGCGACTTAACCACGTGTGAGGAGTCCCACCTTTACTCAGCAGCATTTGATGGTACGCCTACTTTCCGGCGCTTCTTTGAAGTACTTGTATAAGTTTCCGTGTGGTCCCCTGCCTTTGGCTTAGCTATATAGATAATATGTTCAAGATTCAAATTAAAATGTTGGAATATGACAGAATTAAGCAATGGATATTGGTAAATGATTTGTTCACGGATTTATAACTAGCTAGATGTATTTATAAGAGGCAAACATATTCTTGAGTTGGGATGACTTTCAAGCCAACCAGTAGTTTATAACTAGGGTATAAGAATACGTAAAAGAAGAACATGATATTAGTTTATTGAATAAGGATAAGAACAAGAGCTATATATTGTATATTAAATTAAAATTGTACAAGATAATATTTTTAACATTTATTTAATTACATAAATTGTTTATAATGTTGTTAAGGTTAAAGCTATACATTGACGTTCGGCGGTGCCGGAAACAACTCGTTCTTTACCAGACAATGATACTTGTCTGGTGTGACACCCACAAACATGCCAGCAACAAATATTATTCCAACTAACTCATAAGAAAATTGGCCGTAATAGCCGCATTCACTGTGCCAATCCAAAACTTCAAAGTGCAAAAACCTATTTTAAAAATATAAAAATACTTGTCAAAACAGACAATATTTGCAAATAAAAGTACTAAATAAAATAAAAAGATATTAAAAAATTGGCATACTTGTTGCGACAGATTAAATAATACTTGTCATCGGTAATTAAACCACGTGCCACTACAATTTCACATATCGCGAAATGAGCACATAGATTTACTTTTGTAAACTGCAAACTTGGAAGTATGCTCAAACGGGTAGAAACGGCCGGGTAGAAAGTGTTGAACTCTTTATCTGGACTAATACATAAAAACATCCAATTAAGAAATACCAATTGTATTCTCAGTTACCAAGAACAGGTCCTTGATCTTGCGAAAATTGTACATGATTTTTCTTAACCGTTGCCATCTAATTCTTTGAACATCTCTTTCAACCTCTTCGAACATACCATAGCAAATTCTTCGAATATCTCTTTCAACCTTCTTGACTTCTTTTTCCTGGCTCCTTATTTGAACCTCCATCCAAACCACTTGTCTCTTTCACAATTCTGAACCAGGTTGTCAGCAACATGCTGCATACAAAACTTGTGCACAAATAATTCTGGAGACCATCCATATTTTGCTATCAGTGCAGATTTGATCCCTTTGTGCTGATCCGATATAACATAGATGAATATATCAGCTCCAAGCACTTCATTCCTCAACCACTATAAGAAAAAATCTCAATTATCACTATCCTCCTTATGCACAATTGCAAATGCAATATGCAGCAATTGGTTTTTGGCATCATAGCCGCAAGCTATCAAAAACCTCCCCTCATACTGCCAGACAAGAAGCATGCATCTATACTGATCACTGGTTTCAAGTACTAAACCACTGCATGAATGGACCAAAAGCCCAAGCTACCGCCCTGAATTGAGCAACTCCTTCAATAAGCTCTCCATGTTTATCTCGTACAGGACAGGTTAGAAATTGGTAGTTAGAGCTGGGATTCTTGTCGCGGATTTTCATAAGAAGTGGTTTCAGCAAGCTGTATGAACCCTCCCAGCTCCCAAATTTTCAAGCTATTACAAGCTTACGACCCCTCCACAGTCAATTGTATTTCGGGATTACATTGCCATACTTAACCCTCACACAGTTTGCCACCCCCTGGATACTCTAGGGATCCATCTTAATTGAGGTCTCAATGATATCGGCAATGATTGATGTCATGAGACATTCATGGTCTTGCCTTGAGTATTCAGACCTGCATGTGTGAGACTTGTCTTGTTTCGTTATAACCCATGCATCTCCAAAATCCGTTACTTTTCTCCTAAGTTCGTAATCAGCACCCAGAATCTTGCATACCACCTAAATTCGATCACTGTCACTTTTCTTCATTCTAATCTCCTGATTCTTATCAATATGGTATTATCTAATCTTCTTTATTAGCTCTTCTTTGCTTTTAAAATATTGTTATGACGCCAGCTCACCTTTGTACTCAATCCATCTCCTATAATAACCAATATCTGTTTCTTTAAAAGCAGATATATCATTGAAGTCTGCGAACGAGTGTGTATCAGTCCGGTCATTAAGCGGCATATTCTCATATTCTCATATTCCCAATTTCCTCCCTCAAATTCATCCCCAGTTTGCAAATCTTCCTCCGGAATTTCGTTAATATTTTCAAAGTATGACCCAGTTTCATCGTCTATTGGTGCCAGTCTGGGGTGAGGTGCTGGTGCAGGTAATGATAAAGGCGCCACATACACGAGTCTAGATGGGATTCTTGTATGAGGTCGTGATTGGGGTGCTAGTGGGGTGAAGTTATTGTATGTTTCTGGGTCAGGTATGAATAAAGGAGGTTCTGGTTGTGATGTATAATTTGGCACAACCGAAATTTGGCAATAACTTCCAACTCCTAACTCTATCGGAACTCTCTTGGCATATATTTCTATGATAAAAAATTTAGTGGCCTTTAAACGCCCGTACAACATCACTTAATATCGGAACTCTGGTATAGGTTGGAGGTGTTCCAGAGTTCACTCGAGTTTCCAATTTTAAGTTCTACCTTTCTAGGTTATAACCAGTGCATTGGTAAATCATAGACTTCAAGTCTCAAATTGAGGTATCATCATTAACCATGAATGAATCTAATATGTAGTGTAATGAATCTCATATGTATTAGTCAAAAACTTTTCACCACAGTAGTGTAATGAAATCATCATTGACATGGCTAACAAAATACATTTTGGTAAATGTTAACAGTTGTTAGATTACTAATTTAAATGTATAGGTTGCTGAAAAAAAATAAAAAAAACTGAAAATTGTGGAAATAATGTGGCCTTAATATAGGGATGATAATGTAGATAGAAATTAACCAACAGATAGAATTAAAAATGTGGGGGAGCGAGTTACTTGGGAGGCAATCAAGCCGCCAGCTTCTAGGTGTTTGAATGGAAAAGTATTCAATTTGGGGAACACGTGTCGTCACTTAAAAATTGACAGCTTCCGAAAACTACTACAGTCGTTACTTTGTAGCATTGCAATGTTTCCCCAAACACGTGTCGTTACTTAAAAAGTATTCAATTTTGGAGGCATGTAGTTTAAGCTGTCAATTTTTGAGGCATTCAATTTGGACTATAATTCTCGTGTGCAAATATGTGCAGAGATGAGTCAAGAAGTCTTTTTTGTCCTCTTCTCCACATAAAACACCCAACACCGGGAAGGGAGAAGGTTGAGAAAAGGCACCACACAATATGTGATTACAAATTTTAAAAGAGACAATACTATATATTTAAGCTTTTTCAAAGGTATATACAAAATTCTCCATATTTAGAAAGTGTTCGTTATTTTATATTGCAATAGTACAGAAAAAACATTAATATTTCCAAACAAATAAAAAATCTTTAATTTTACAAATAATATGAAATAATTTAATTAGACGATTACGAAAATGACTGTAAAAATAAAAAAAAAATTTATATATATATATATAGAGAGATGGACTTAGCTACTCCATGGAGTAAAACGACTTTGTACTCCACGCCATATCTTCATTTTCAAAGTTCAAATAGTCGATTCGAACCTTCCAACATGTTCTTCGTATTGAAATGTACTTGGAGACCAAATTTTACATTTTTTGGAATTTTTTTACTATTTATTAAGCCACTTTGAAAATCTGAAAATCCGGGTGAACAGTGAAAAACAGTAAAAATTTCTGGACCGCCGGATCAGTGATTTTCAAAGTGGCTTAATAAATAGTAAAAAATTCCAAAAAATGTAAAATTTGGTCTCCAAGCACATATCAATATGGAGAACAACTTGAGCGGTTCGGATCGGTCGTTTGGATTTTCAAAATGGAAATAATGAGACGTGGAGCACCAAGTCGTTTTACTCCATGGAGTAGCTAAGCCCAGCACTATATATATATATATATATATATATGGGGTTGGGATTAGCTAAGTCATGGAGTAAAATGACTTTGTACTCCACGCAATATTTTCATTTTGAAAATCCAAACTACCGATCCGAACCGTTCAAGTTGTTCTCCATATTGAAATGTGCTTGGAGGTCAAATTTTACATTTTTTGGAATTTTTTTTACTATTTATTAACCCACTTTGAAAATCGTTGATCCGGGTGAACAGTAGCAAAACAGTAAAAAATTCTGGACCAATGGATCAGCGATTTTCAAAGTGGCTTAATAAATAGTAAAATAAATTCCAAAAAATGTAAACTCCAAGCACATTTCAATATGGAGAATAACTTGAACGGTTCGGATCGGTAGTTTGGATTTTCAAAATGAAAATATGAGGCGTGGAGTACAAACTCGTTTTACTCCATGGCTTAGCTAAGCCCAGCCCTATATATATGAAGGAAAATGCTAATATGCTACACGTAGCATAGAGGGTCTCCGTGCTACAGCTCAATATTTGAGTTTTTAAAATCTTAACGGTTGATCCGAACCGTTCAACATGATCTTCATATGAATATGTACTTGCAAACCAAATTTTACATTTATTAGAATTTTTTTATTATTTTTTTAGATAGGTACGTAGAAAATCACTTGATCTGAAAATTATGTACCATTCAGATCAAGTGATTTTCTACCTATCTAAAAAAAAGGTAAAAAAATTCTAAAAAATGTAAAATTTGGTTTGCAAGTACATATTCATATGAAAATCATGTTGAACGGTTTGGATCGACCGTTAGGATTTTGAAAACTCAAATATTAAGCCGTAGCACGGAGACCCTCTATGCTACGCGTAGCACCGTAGCCAACTCCTATATATGAATATTCCCGAACCTCATTACTAGGAATGTAAACGGATACATGATATTGATGAATAATAGTTAAATTGTATCCATATTTGTTTTTAATTTTTTGATAAGGATCGGATATTAAATGAATACATACAAATTAAATAGAAATGAATTCTAATATAATAAATACAAATACAATTCAGATATTCAAATTGATTATCACATATTTCATAAAAACATACACATTGTATATACATTCGTATAAATTAACTTCATTTTTTTTCATAACAAATTATAAATCTTGACGAAAGATAATCATGAATATATATTACTTAAAATTGTGATCAAATGAATATTCTTATTTCAAAATAATCGGAATTTTAATAATTATTCAAATCTGTAATTATATCCGCTTTTGAAATTGTATCTATATTCATAGCGGCTAAATTAAATATTATCCGAACTCCGTATTCAAATGTCCGGATACTACAGTCGTTACTTAAAAATTGACAGCTTCTTGTCCAATTTGGGGAAACACCTGTGACAAGGAAAGTAAAGAAAAGTACAGAGGAAAGTTCTGGACTTCTGGCACCTTTCTCGACTTATTGGGACTCAACGTCTTATGCGACGCTTCATTTATAGCATCTGTGTATCGGATTAATTTTATTTAATATCCACCCGCTGAATCTAATACAATATTGAAGCTTATGTAAGCGCTATTAAATTATATCACCATCATCCTGCATGATACCATATCAAATGTATTATGTATAAATAATTAATAGTGTAGAAACTTGCTTGACAAGAAACTCACTATAATTAAATAATTAATCAACGCTAGCTAAAAGACACATCAATTAAACACATGCTTTATAATTAAGGACTGACTTGGAATATTCCAAAAGGTTAATTTGACTGTAGTCTCCATCGTTTCTTCACTTCTAACCATAAAAAAATTGAATCAAATACAAACTGCATGCACTTATATTTGTTCCGCTTTGTTTTTTCTCCGTTGATTTAATTTTGAACATTTTTCCATTCAAACACCTCAGAAGCTGGCGGCTTGATTGCCTCCCAAGTAACTCGCTCCCCCACATTTTTAATTCTATCTGTTGGTTAATTTCTATCTACATTATCATCCCTATATTAAGGCCACATTATTCCCACAAATATGTCATCCCTCCAAATAATAGTACATTATCTGTATTGTAAACCTAGAGAGATAATTAAAGAGTGTATAAGATGGATCCTTCCTCAGTGGAGGGTTTATCTAGTATAGGCAGCTTGGGTCAAAGCGGCTCAATATGGCGACAAACCGGGGACGTGTTCTCAAGGTCATCACGGGAGGAGGACGACGAGGAGGCTCTACGTTGGGCCGCACTAGAGAAATTGCCTACATTCAACCGTATCAAGCGTGGGATACTGGCATCAGTCTCCGGGAAGTTTAATGAGGTCCATGTGGAGAACCTCGGAGTTCATGAGAAGAAGGCGCTCCTCGACCGCCTCATCAGGGTAGCTGAGGAGGACAATGAACGCTTTTTGCTCAAGCTCAAGGAGCGTTTTGATCGGTACATTGTTTATTAGTATTTGAAAAAGAAAATGAGGATATTGAAATAAGCTCAATATATATATATATATATAGGAATTGGCTACGGTGCTACGCGTAGCATAGAGGGCCTCCGTGCTACGGCTCAATATTTGAGTTTTTAAAATTCGAACGGTCGATCCGAATCGTTCAACATGATCTCCATATGAATATGTACTTGCAAACCAAATTTTACATTTTTTAGAATTTTTTTACTATTTTTTTAGATAGGTAGAAAATCACTTGATATGAATGGTACAGAATTTTCAGATCAAGTGATTTTCTACCTATCTAAAAAAATAGTAAAAAATTTCTAAAAAATATAAAATTTGGCTTGCAAGTACATATTCATGTGGAGATCATGTTAAACGGTTCGGATCGACCGTTAGGATTTTGAAAACTCAAATATTGAGCCGTAGCACGGAGGCCCTCTATGCTACGCGTAGCATGCTAGCCATTTCCTATATATATATATATATATATATATATATATATATATATATATATATGTAGAGTAAAGGAGGTCTAAGTTAATCTATAAGTTCGACTGACATAATCTATTTTTATTGTCTATATTTGATTGTGGCATAAGTCATGAAATAAGTATCTTAGTTTGTATTTATTCTATCAATTATGAATAAAGTCTGATAAAATAATATGAAATAAAAAATTATTATACTTTCATAAATTAACCCACAGAGAGAAATGGGTTAACTTTTTTTACATTATTGTTATTGTTAACATCATCATCATTATTTTTGTCATCAACAGCATTTATTATTGTTATTGTTATTATTACTTATATTACTGTTACTGTTACTACGTAATTAAGTCATATCCAACCAAACAAATTTAATTCCCTACTTACAACTTCAGTTATTGAAGAGCTATGAAAACACATGAGAGAGGAAATGAATAGCAGCCACATAACATTCCTATAAACCAAACACATAATTCCAAAAATTGCTAATAATAAAATCAATAACAATAGCAAAATAAAATAAAATAAAATAATAATAATATTTGGTACTTATGGTGTTGTTCTTCTGTACTTTTAACAGAGTGGGGATTGAGCTTCCAACAATAGAAGTGAGATATGAGAACCTGAGCATCGATGCAGAGACTCATGTGGGAAACAGAGGGTTACCAACTGTCCTCAATGCCACCATGAACACAATTGAGGTGCTCCAAAGGACTCAAATAATGTTACAAGAATTTTCTCATATATTACATTTTCTGTTTACAAAGTAATGATTTATCTGACTCTTTTCTAATAATTTATTTGTTTAGTCAATGGCAAATTCTCTCCACATCCTACCCAGCCGGAAAACAAAGATGCCAATCTTACATGATGTTAGTGGTATCATTAAACCCTGCAGGTAATTATTTTTTGTTATATAAAATGCTTTTCAGAAACATTCTGCAGATAGATCTGTTTTTGTATGTACTTGTCACCTGAAACTTTCAACCATGCACATATTTAGTTCACTAGTAACTATTATCTATAAGACAAAGGATTTAATGTCAATGATCATTGATGCTTATCAGTGTCAACCTTTTTCTTTATGTTTAAATTAACAATATAAATAATTTGAGAACGAATCCAAGGAATTGTTTCAACAAGATGATAAAATAAGATAAAAATTCATGAATACCTGAACTACGTTAAATCTTTTTTAATTTAAATAATTACAACAATTGTGTACAGGATGACATTGCTCTTGGGTCCCCCTGGATCTGGCAAGACCACCTTACTGTTAGCCTTGGCCGGGAAGTTGGGCTCAGATCTCAAGGTTGGCCATCTTAACTGATTCCTTGCAAATTTATTAAATTCATTTCAATCCGTATAACCTAACACATAATTCAAAAAAAAAACGAATGCAGGTTTCAGGAAAAGTGACATATAACGGGCATGAAATGAACGAGTTTGTACCAGAGAGAACATCTGCTTATATCAGCCAACATGATCTGCACATAGGAGAGTTGACTGTCAGAGAAACACTTGCATTTTCTGCTCGGTGCCAAGGAGTCGGTTCCAGATACAGTACAACTCTCTCTCTCTCTCTCTGCCTTGTTCTTTTTGTTTTTCTTCGTCTTTAGTTACAATATATGCTACAAACACATGTTCTACTTGCTCAGTAAGCGCCTAGTATTTAATTAGGGCTATCCCTACTAGAATATTCCCTGGATTAAGAGGTACATAAAGGTTCGATCTATGGTAGAATAGTGGTTCATTAATTATAGTTGGGTACTTGCTCCAAGTAAAGGCCCAGAAAAAAAAAAAAAAAACTATTTATTGTGGTATGCACCAAACTCAAATTGGTAAATTCGTGCTTAACAATTATTCAATGCAATTTCAGATATGCTAACTGAGTTGCTGAGAAGGGAGAAAGCAGCAAACATCAAACCTGACCCCGACATTGATTTACTCATGAAGGTTGAATTCAGTTCCAGAAGCAGAACCAATAAACTTTCTCATATAAAATGTTCATTTATACTACTTAATTTGACAAATAGACAATGTAATTGCATTATTATTTAGTTACCTATTTTCATTATTTACCAGGCATCTGCAATGGGAGGCCAAGAAGCCACTGTAGTTACTGATTACATAATCAAGGTACTTCATTTTAAATAGGAAAATGTGTTTTTTAATTATCAATAGCATTGATAGGACTGGAGGTTTCTCTGTTTTTCATTTTTCTTGTTTATACAATTTGCAGATATTGGGATTGGACATATGTGCAGATATCATGGTAGGAAATGACATGATTAGAGGTATCTCTGGTGGCCAGAGGAAGCGTGTCACTACAGGTAAAAGTCCACAATTATAATTGTGTTCATTTCATACACATCTGAATCAATATCATTTGCTGACATGGAAAGTACCAGTACACAATTTTTTTTCTATAGGTCAGATGCTACCAAGTTATAAATAAGCTCTATTCATTGATGCAATGTTGTGTGCATCTGTATACATCTCAAGTCTTCACCATTTACTGTGATACTAATTATTGAACATAACACTTCCTTTTAATTTGTATAGGTGAAATGCTAGTGGGTCCCGCAAAAGCTCTATTCATGGATGAGATATCGACTGGTCTCGACAGCTCGACCACATTTCAAATAGTGAATTCCATCAGACAGTCAATCCACATCCTCCAAGGAACTGCTGTCATCTCACTACTCCAGCCGGCACCAGAGACATATGAATTATTTGACGACATAATCCTTACCTCTGATGGTCAGGTTGTTTACCATGGTCCCCGTGACAATGTTCTTGAGTTCTTTGAGTCCATGGGTTTCAAATGCCCTGAGAGAAAGGGAGTTGCCGACTTCTTGCAAGAGGTAGGAAGCTTAAATAATCACTTTGACTATATTAAAAAAATTCACAGTTTGGTTAGAATACCTATATTCGTCATCAAAACTTCTATTCATATTATTAAGTCAATACTACAGGCAACAATGATTCGATTTTGATTAAATTAGGTAACATCAAGGAAAGACCAACAACAATATTGGGTGTGGAGTGATGAGCCATATAGATTTGTGCCCGTGAAGAAGTTTGCGGAGGCTTTCAAGTCTTTCCATGTTGGTCGGGCCATGGGGAATGAGCTAGCAGTCCCTTTTGACAGGAGCAAGAGCCACCCTGCAGCTCTGACAACATCGAAATATGGCGTCAGCATGAAGGAGCTATTGAAGGCTCAGATTGATAGGGAAATTTTGCTCATAAAAAGGAACTCCTTCGTCTACATCTATATGTTTACTCAAGTAAGTCATATTAAAATTCACTAAAAGATGTTACAATTTAGGTCAGAATATAGAAATTGTAATCATGACTATTTAATTCTTTGTTTGCTAGATCTCTTCATTTATTTATGTGCATTTTATTTCAGTTGACAATAATAGCATTCGTTGTAATGACGGTGTTCTTGCGCACCAAGATGCACCGCGACGTCTCAACCGACGGAAACAAATTCCTTGGTGCACTTTTCTTCGGAGCAGTGATGATCATGTTCAATGGGTTTTCTGAGATGGCCATGACAGTCATAAAGCTGCCGGTTTTTTTTAAGCAACGTGACCTCCTCTTCTTCCCTGCATGGACTTACACCATACCAGGGTGGATTGTCAAGATCCCCATTGCGTTTGTTGAAGTGTTCATTTGGGTTTTTATGACATACTATGTCATAGGGTTTGATCCAAATGTTGGAAGGTAATAAAACCTCCTTTGCCGCATTTATTTTGTTGCAGTTATGCACTTGTATATGATGATGGTGGACCTAATTGTTGTGGGGTTTCTTCAACCTTGATTACTATAAACAAAATAATAGAAAAAAAAACTTGGGTTTGATGAAAAATCTCTTCTCTTTATGTCCTTGAATACTAGGCTGAAATTAACATTGTTTTTCTTTCCTTAATTTTGGTGAAACTGTAGCCATATATTCTAAGTAACTTCAGTTTGAAGTATATACATAAAACTAGCAGTTTACTTTACTCTTACTTTCTGATCAATTTGTAGGTTTTTTAAGCAGTGTCTTCTTCTTATTTTGACCAATCAAATGTCCGGTGGTCTTTTTCGATTTATTGGTGGATTAGCAAGAAACATGGTCATTGCAAACACATTTGGATCCTTTGCCTTGTTAATTGTGCTGGCTTTGGGTGGATTTCTTCTTACAAGAGGTACAAATACACTTATTCTTGTAATACTTTTATCACTGGCAGAATACCCAGCAGTGTATGTGTTTACAAACTTCTTTTTACTTTTCTTTCACAGAGAGCATCATGAAATGGTGGATATGGGGCTATTGGATTTCTCCATTGATGTATGTGCAAAATGCTATATCAGTAAACGAGTTTATGGGACACAGTTGGGACAAGGTAAAGAGTAAAGACACGACAGCTATTGGTTTTAAGTGAAAAGAGGCATATATTTTAGGTTCAATTTGTGCTAAATGGTAGAAGTACATAGATGTGTTGCACATGCCCAAAACTAAAAGGCAAGGCAAAGCAGTCTATCTCAAAAAAAAAATAATAATAATAAAATAATGAGAAGAAGAAGAAGAAGGAACATGTAAGCCTATGCAATTAGTCTGATAGAGTTCTTTCAAAAAGGTGTACATCCAAATCAGAACTGAAAACGTAAGAAAATAAAATGAATAAACAAGCTAACATATAGACGCTTGATTTTTCCAGATTGTTAACGGAGAAAGAATTGGGACAACATTTTTGAACAGCCGTGGAATATTTGCTGAATCCAGATGGTACTGGATAGGCTGTGGTGCCTTGATTGGGTTCATTCTTCTCTTCAATTTTCTCTATAGTCTTGCTGCCACCATCCTCGAACGTGCGTATTGTTTCCCAGTTGCTTGTTTCATTAAACTTTTTTTTTTAAAACCAAAATTAGAAATGGTATCAAAAAATTTTGGCCTGCAATGTAGAGAACTGCCTATAGAGATATTCTTTTGCCAGAGCTTAGGTTTATTCTACTAGTAGGGGGGTTTTTAGCAGCACAAACCTCTCACAATTGATGAAACACCACTAAAACGTTAAAAAAAGAAACTCAAATGATTTGTAGAAGGTTTTTGTCTACAATTTCAAAAAAAAAAAATGTAGCAGATAGTATTAAATTTTTTCATTTTGTAACAAATGTTAACCAGAAATTCCTTAATTAAATGCAGCATATGGCAATGATCAGCCTTCTATATCTGAAGAGATGCTAAAAGAAAAGCATGCAAATCTAACTGGTGAGATTTTAGAAGGATCATATAGAGGAAAGAGATTGTCTTCTCTGCATCGCAGTTCCCGATGTGGAAGTTCAATTAGAAACAATAGCACTTCTGCAAATTCTGCACGTGAGATCATTGGATCAGATAAGAAAGGCATGGTCCTTCCATTTACGCCACTCTCCCTCACTTTTGATGAAATCAAGTACTCAGTCGACATGCCACAGGTATGTGTTTCTTATTTGTGTGTGTGCGCTTGTGAACAGGTGCAAGTGTCTTGTCTGTAGTACTGAACTGAATTTGAACAATGAAATCTCACCTCCTGCATCCTTCTTCAAAAATATAATCCTCACATGCAAAAATGCATTTACTAATGCTTAAAAGTATGTCCTATCAACATGATAATATAAAAGATATCTCCTCTTAAGAACCAACATTTGGTCTAGTGGCAAAGATAATACTCTCCGTGTGGGAGGTCGGATGTTCGAAACCCGGAAGCAGCAATCCTTTGTGGATATATTTAAATAGTACCTCAACCTTTATTCAAAAAGATATATATATATCTCCTCTTTTATGTTTCATTCATTATTTAAATTTCCTTGCATTTTGGTGTCAGTTGTGATCACTTCAATTTTGTCCGATTTTAATCTTGACATAGTAAGTTTCATAAAACAAATACAGGAAATGAAAGCACAAGGCACAGAGGAAGACCGATTGATCCTCCTGAAGAATGTAAGTGGGTCCTTCAGACCAGGAGTCCTGACAGCACTAATGGGCGTCAGTGGAGCCGGAAAAACAACACTCATGGATGTGTTGGCCGGGAGGAAGACGGGAGGATACATTGAAGGGTCTATCACCATATCAGGCTATCCAAAGAAACAAGAGACTTTTGCCCGCATTTCGGGGTATTGCGAGCAGTTCGATATTCACTCCCCTCAAGTGACTGTCTATGAATCACTTGTGTTCTCAGCATGGCTTCGGTTGTCTCCTGATGTTGATTCTGAGACAAGAAAGGTATATAATTATCAATACCAAATTACCAATTAAAATTGGCTTGTTGAATTTAGACGGGAAAATGCCTAGTGGGTGTTTGTTGAAACTACATACAAAATATCATTACAAGTGAAAATTAAAAGGAAAGTTAATTAAAAACAACATCAAACTTTGAGAAGAAAAATTTATATGAGGGTGCTTCACTTAAAAGAAAGAAACATTTGTAATTGGAAAGTTTGGCTTTAGTTTCTCACAATTATATAACTTTGCGCGCACACAGATGTTTGTTGAAGAAGTGATGGAGCTTGTGGAGCTCTACCCGTTGAGAGATTCGATTGTGGGGCTCCCTGGTGTGAACGGTTTGTCAACTGAACAAAGGAAGAGGCTTACAATTGCAGTCGAGCTTGTTGCGAATCCTTCTATCATTTTCATGGATGAACCGACTTCTGGACTCGATGCTCGTGCTGCGGCCATTGTTATGAGAACAGTTAGGAATACGGTGAACACTGGTAGGACTGTTGTTTGCACCATTCACCAACCTAGCATCGACATCTTTGAAGCTTTTGATGAGGTATAGCATCATCTTTTGTTAGAACTATGATGTTTGCAATTATTTTATTTTTTTAACGTGACACTGATTTACTTACAAATTTACGATCAATTACAGCTTTTCCTATTGAAAAGGGGAGGGGAAGAGATCTATGTAGGTCCACTGGGGCGTAGTTCTTCAGAACTGATCGAATACTTCGAGGTAATAACTAATCTGAAACCCAAAGTTCTTCCTTAATTGAACCCGGTTTATAATAATCCCCACTCCTCTACCATGGATTTAAAATAAAAATAAAAATCCCCACTCACCTCTGTTTGCTTTCAATTTGTTAAGGCGGTTCCAGGGGTACCAAAGATCAAAGATGGCTATAATCCCGCGACATGGATGTTGGAGGTGACTTCAGGGGCACAAGAGGAGGCTCATGGGGTTGAGTTCAGTCAATTATACAAGAACTCAGAATTATACAAGTGAGCACTTATTCACTTATTCTCTCATGATACGATCCCCATTTCTCTGCTTTCATTTGTCCTAAATTGTGGTTCAGCTCAAAGCTTTTGACTATTATATACATTAACAAAAATAAAACTGGTGTATATTCTATTTTAATACAAAATTTTATTTCAGGAGAAACAAGGCTTTGATCAGTGATCTTAGTGTCCCACCACCTGGATCAAGTGACCTGCACTTCCTGACTCAGTACTCGCAACCTTTCTTCACACAATGCATGGCTTGTTTGTGGAAGCAGCACTTGTCATACTGGAGAAATCCTTCTTACACTGCCGTTCGCTTCTTCTTCACTCTCTTTTGCTCTCTTTTGTTGGGTTCCATATTCTGGCAGCTCGGCAAAAAAATGTACTTGGACTATATTCTTTTAATTAGCTCATATATATGTTTGTCAATGAAACAATAGATACTGCACAAACAAATCAACATCAATTTCGTTCTTCATGATTGCAATTATGTGTTCTTCTACAATTTAACTAAACTAGCGGCAAAAGGAACAAAAATGGAAACTGATACCACAACTGTTGGCTAAACTATCGGTTCCTATAAACAGCCTTACCTGTGTGTACTGGTGCTACAATAATTGCATATGAAACTTATTTCATTTTCTCTCTTATAACAGGAAAACACAAACAGATCTGATAAACTCCCTGGGTTCAATGTATATTGCTACTTTGTTTATTGGAGTACAAAATTCATCAACGGTCATGCCAATAGTGTCAATCGAGCGAACTGTCTTTTACAGAGAAAGAGCTGCTGGGATGTACTCTGCTTTACCATATGCATTTGGTCAGGTACATGCCAGACACTTCATAGAACAAATATTGAGTATACTTGGAAAAAGGAAAATTTAAGCTACAGATTAACATGACTTTCAATAATTTTCTTGTAGGCCATTATTGAACTACCTTATGTTTTCGCTCAAGCTCTGGCATACTGTTTGGTTGTGTACGCCATGATCGGCTTTGACTGGACAGCTGCCAAGTTCTTCTGGTACCTGTACTTCAACTATTTCACATTGCTTTACTTCACCTTTTATGGCATGATGTGCGTTGGCTTCACCCCAAATTATAATGTGGCGTCCATTGTCTCAGCAGCCTTTTATAACTTATGGAATCTCTTCTCCGGCTTTCTAATCACTAAAACGGTATGTAATTCTAAATTGTCTTTGCCGTGTTCATTTCAATAATCATAGCATTATTAGGATCAACAAATTAATGTCTTTCCTTGGAGACGACAAGGATCAGAGTAGCGGGTCAGCTCATAATTATTTGACTTGGGTCAACCCGACCATATAATTTAAACACTTATTAATTTTTTTTTTATGTAACTTATCTTAATTAGTATGTAGTAAACCTTAATTTGTATTAAATTTCAAATTAACTAAATCTAATAAAACACAATGAAATGGGTCGGATCAGATCCAACCCGAGCCTGTCAAAAATTCTATCTGTACCTGACCCTTTTAAATATCAGTTAGGTTTGGGATGGGTGGAAATTGACGTCCCTTGATCTGAGCAATACTAAAGAGAAAATTTCTGTTTTCTTTTATATAAATAGCAAAGATCACCAGTGCCAACTCATTGTTTATGCCAGTATATGCTTCATAACTCGTCTCAGTAGCTTGTCACATACAATAATTAATCAATTACCACTCTCTCTCTCTCTCTCTCTGTATTCCTTTTTGCTATTTCTGAAATACTGGTTTTTAAAATGGTAGAAGATACACAAATTTTATTTGCACAAAGAGACACAATTTATTTTGCTACCACTTGCTACTGTGGTTGTTGTTTTGCCAATGAGATGACAATATATATATATATACTCGTATTGTTTTCAGCAAATACCGGGATGGTGGATATGGTACTACTGGATATCTCCCGTGGCGTGGACCTTATATGGATTGGTAGTGTCGCAGTATGGAGACATCACTGAACAAATGGAAGATGGTACTCAACAAACCGTGAAGGATTATGTGGAATCATACTTTGGATACAAACATGACTTCCTGCCGGTGGTTGCTGTCGTCGTCCTGGGATTTACGGTGCTCTTTGCTCTTCTCTTTGGTTTCTCCATCCAGAGATTCAACTTCCAAAAGAGATAAATTAAACAGTCGATGATTCAATGAATGAGGAAGTTACAAGGATTGTTAGGTTTTGATTGGAAGAGAGAAGAGCGACAATTTTTTAAGGAAGAGATTTTTTTTCTACAGATGTACAAATATAGCCTATATGATACGTAAATTTATGAAATTGTGAGATAAGAGGAATATATAATAATGATTAGTTGTTGCCTTTTAATTGTTTAATTGTTGTCATAATTTATAGCAATAATCAGTGCATTTTAATTGTATTTTCTTTACGTTGTTGCAATAAAATATTTTGGACGGTTTAGAAGATGCATGTTTGAAAATTAAAAAAAAAAACATATCTTTAGTGGCTTAATTTCTTTAGATATAAGGGTGGCAATAGAAAATTGAGATTGAAGTAGGGTTGTCAATGAGCCGAGCTAGGCAAAACTCAAATTTAGCTCGTACAAGAATGAATCGAGTCGAACTTACTCGTTAATAGTTATTTCGTGCAGTGAGTCACATACAGAATAAATATTTTTGTCAATCCGGTATTGTGAGCTGCATATTGGACACAAGTCGGAATAGAATTTCATTTTTTTTTAACAAGCTAGCTTCATCCTCTTGTCCGGACAGAAACAAAAAGATAGTGAACAAGTAGAACTTATATTAGTTTATTGAGTAAGAATAAGAGCTATATATATATATTACATATTTAAATGAAAATTGTACATTATAATGTTTTTAACAATTATTTAATTGCATAAATGGTTGTAATGATGTTAAGGTTGATTTATGTAACATTTCGTGTAGTATTATTCATTTACTAATTTACATTTTTTTTAAATAATGAGATGATCAAATATGATTTTATTTACTATTTATATGTACAATATTTTCTATATATGCAAAGTATATTATATGCTTATCATATTATTTAATAAATATTAATTATTCGGCCATTATTCGTTAACATTAACATATTAAAATATGATACGAGTATGACTATTGTGTAATATTTAGGGGTGAAAACGGGTTGGATATTATCCGACTGAATCCGGATCTGTATTTACATATATAGTTTTAAATTTTAATTATATGTATCTGAATAGTAGATATATATCATATAATTTAATATATATATGAGGAGGGATCGGATTACACCGTTTTTGGTGACATCGAATTACATCGTCCATTTTCAAAGTTTTCAAAGTCCAAACAGTCGATCCAAACCGTTCTATATGATGGATATATTAAAATGTGCTTGCAGATCAAATTTTACATTTTTTTTATTTTTTTACTATTTATTAAGTACTTTACAAAATCGTTGTTTTCAGACCATTGAATTTTTGTACCCATCTTAATAAATAGTAAAAAAAAAATGTAAAATTTGATCTGCAAGCACATTTTAATATATCCATCATATTGAACGGTTTGGATCGACTGTTTGGACTTTGAAAATGGACGATGTCATTCGATGTCACCAAAACACGGTGTAATCCGATCCCTCCTATATATATATATATATATGAGGAGGGATCCAATTACACCTTTTTTGGTGACACATCATGACACCGTTTTTTATATAGGTCAATTTTAAGATTTCAAAATTCAAACAGTCGATCCGAACCGTTCAACATGATCACCATATTAAAATGTGCTTGGAGATCAAATTTTATATTTTTTTCAATTTTTTTACTATTTATTAAGATGGTTACAAAATCGTTGTTTTTCAATGGTCTGAAAACAATGATTTTTGTAACCATCTTAGTAAATAGCAAAAAAATTCAAAAAAATGTAAAATTTGATCCCCAAGCACATTTTAATATATCCATCATGTTGAACGGTTTAAATCGACTATTTGGACTTTAAAAATGGTAGGTGTCAAAATGTGTCACCAAAAAAGGTGTAATTTGATCCCTCCTATATATATAGGTTGGCTAATATCAAAACGTTTGTTCCTAGGCCGTGGAACAAACGCTTCGGTTTTTACATTTTTAAAGTTCAAACAGTCGATCCAAACCGTTCAATATTCAATCTATATTACAATGTGCTTAGAGACCAAATTTTACATTTTTTTTTGAAATTTTTTACTATTTATTAAGTCAGTTTTAAAATCGTTGTTTTCAATGATCCAAATTTTTTAACTATTTATTAAAATCAGCGATTTTAAAACTGACTTAATAAATAGAAAAAAATTCCAAAAAATGTAAAATTTGGTCTCCAACACATTTTAATATAGAGATCACATCTAATAGTTTGGATTGACCGTTTGGACTTTGAAAATCAGAAAACCACAGCTCCGGAACAAATATTTTGATATTAACCAACCTCTCTATCTCTCTCTCTTTATATATATATATAGAGTTGGGCTATTGTACTTCGCGAAGTAAAACGAAGTTTTACTTCACGCTCATATTTCCATTTTGAAAATCCAAAACGTCGATCCGAACCGTTCAAGTTGATCTACATATTGAAATGTGCTTGCAGACCAAATTTTAAAAGTTTGAAAATCACTGTTTTTATTTAAATTCTGCACCATTGGAAAACAGCGATTTTCAAACCATCTTAATAAATAGTAAAAAAATTCTAAAAAATGTAAAATTTGGTCTCCAAGCACATTTTAATATAGATTGAACATCTAACGGTTTGAAAATGTCGTTTGAAGTCAATTCGATAGGTTTTCGAGTCGCGCTCACGGAAGGGCTTGGTGAGCTTAGGAGCACCCTAGTTCTACTTATATATATATATATATATATAGAGTGGCTAAGCTCAAAACGTTTGCACCAAGCCCTTGGTGCAAACTATTTGGTTCTCTGACTTTTAAAGTTCAAACGGTCGATCCAAACAATTAGATATTTAATCCATATTAAAATGTGCTTGGAGACCAAATTTCACAATTTTTGGAATTTTTTTGCTATTTATTAAGCCACTTTGAAAGTTGCTGATCCGGGTGAACAGTAAAAACAGTGCAATCAAATTCTGGACCATGTGATCAGCGATTTTCAAAGTGGCTTAATAAACTAAGTGCTTCAAAGTGGCTCAACAAATGTCGTATGCGATTTAATTAGTTGAATTATCCACAAAACTAAGTGCTTTAATTGCACGATTTGCTTCTTCCAAACTGCCTAATAGGAAGCCGCATTCCATTTTTGACCAAATAGCTCAAAGAGAACTTAGAACCTTGATGGCTTTGATCGGAATCAGTATTGGTATAAACAAATTATATCATTATAAATTGAATTCAATATAATTTATTCGAAATTGAACTTTTGTGATTATAATATATATATATATTTATGCAAAAAGAAATCATTTATGTGCAGAAAACAACTATCTCCAAATATCAATTCAATTTTTAATAAACAAAGCATTCATCAATTGATCTTAAATATCAATTCAATTTTTTTCGTAGTTCATGAATCTTAAAAAAAAAAAAAAAAAAAAATTAGTGGACCGCCCCACAGTGGGGCGGTTTGGTGATTTTTTTTTTTTTTTTTTTAGGCAGTAAACCGCCCGACGGGCGGGCGGTTCGTTGGAAAGCTGACCGCCCAGCCCCTGGGCGGTTAGGGCATTTTTAAAAAAAATTTCAAAGTGAGGGTATATTTGATATATTTTTTTTTTTAGGGTATTAATAAAAATCTCGGTGGATAATGCTAACTCTCAATTTTCATCTCTAGTCCTAGAAAATGTAATATCATCTTTTTTTTATAAATAAATAGTGTAGATTTAACAAAAACCAGAAATATAATTTCATACTTGACTAGTGTATATTAAATATTCAAAATTTAACATGTAGAGAATTAAGGATGTGAATCAAAATAATTGAAGGATTATAGAAATTTTCATATTCTTATGGTTTGACATTAAAAAGCAATACCAATTAACTCTTGCCAGAAGTTTTACAAAAATATTTATTTGCAGTATGACTTACCAATTAACTCTTGTCATAAGTTTTACAAAAAAATATTTATAAATAATAAAACAATCCAATTAGTTATTTAGAGTATGACTACATAATATATTATTTCAACTTATGATCGCATCCATTATGCCAGTCCAGAACTTCAAAGTGCATGCATAAATCTATTTTTAATAAATAAAAATACTTGTCAGAACAAATAAAATTTGCAACGAAAATTAATAATTAAAATAAAAATATATTTAAGAATTAGCCTACTTTTTGCGGCTGATTAAACACATATGGATCTTTTTGAAATACCACACATCTGAATTTCTTTGGGATGCCACATATCATAATGATTGTCATACAAGCAATCAGTAAACTACATGCCTTTATAATTGCATAGATGGCGAAATGAACTTAAAGCGCATAGATTTCTTTTGTAAAATGCAAATTTAAGCATATTAGTACAATTAAACTAAAATAATTAAAAATAAGTTTCTAGTTTTAATTTACCTAAAATGAATTAGGTATGGTCATTATATTAATTAATAACAAAAAACAAGGATGAACCTTTTATTCATGTAAAAAGTTTTCAATACAATAAAAAAAATCATATATTGACTATATTGTAACAACAATTAAAATATATAATATTATTTTAAAATTTTGGAAAATATTAATTTTATTCAGTTGTCTCCAACATCACAAAATATTAATATAATTAACATTCGCGTGTTCATTTGTGCAAGTGTTATTAAATTAACGAGATTTTTATTTATGTACATCAACACAATTCAAAAGGTATGATTTATCACACATTTGCTATTTTAACATGTGGATTCTTTGTAGCTTTCTACCGAGTGTTCATTATGAGTATTAGTAACATTCAATTTTAAACATTTTTAATATTCGCTATTAGTGATATGCTGGGAGACCTCAAGTGCCGTTTTTTTTATATATAATAGGAAAAACAAAAAAAAAATATCGACAATGAGGAACAGTTTCTCTAGATTTTGAAAAATAAGAAGAACGTTATGGTTTATAACATCCAGGACAATGTAGCTGGACGTTATAAACCATAACGTTCAGTTAATCTGATCGCTAGTGATCTCTAATTAACAAAAAAAACACTAGTTAATAACGTCCAACTACAGTTTTTTTTTAAAAAAAAAACCTTACTTTCCTGTAGAAAATTAAGTGTATACATGACATATTGAAACTGATTTATTTTCCGTACCTGATGTTCGATATAGACCGGTAAGATAACTTCAAATTTCTAGTATAATTTAGCATAAAATCTTGTCACTAATATTGTAAAATATAAAATAAAATCACAGTGCTAGTAAATAAAATTGAACCAGCAAATACTGGTACAAGTGTACATGTAACTGGTAAGTAATAGGCAAAATTTTCTCTTATTTTTTTTTCTTTGATAACAAATAAAATAACTTTAACAAATATTTGAAATTAATACAATCTAAATCATAATGCAAAAAAAAAATTTATGAAAATATAATGAATTCTCTAAGATCCACAAAATTATTTCATAGTCACAAGAAAAATAAAAATATAATCAGAACTGTAAAGCTACTAAAATTTGATGAACAGAATGAAAGATGAAATTTTTCGCTCAAGATCAATATACCAAAATTTGATTTAAAGCATATATATATAAAAGAAGAACCGTTGATCTTAACACCAGTGTGAAAATTCAGTTCTTCTTTCGTTTTCATTAGTTGCAAAAGTGAGATTTCTTTTTCAAAAAATTCACAAACTGAAGCATAAAAAAAATAAAAAAAAACCACTATAGCTGGACGTTATGGTCTATAACGTTCAGCTACAGTGTTTTTGGTAAATTAGTGATCATTAACGACCTAATTAACTAAACGTTATGGTTTATAATGTCTAGTTACTGAGTTGAACGTTATATATAAACTATAACGTTCTTTCTATTTTTCGAAATTTCACGAAACTTACCTTATTATCAATATTTTTTTTTCCTATTAATAAAAAAATCGGACCTCAAGTGTTTCTTTAATACCAATAGTTTCTGAAGAAAAAACAGAAGTTCAAAATTACTTGGTTATATATCCCACATACAAAATATTATAACACAAATGGGCATTAGATTATTGCCCCAGATAATCCTACCGATCCGATAAGAATCTTATTTTTTATATTTTTTATATTTTTTTATTATTTAAAATAATGCAAGTATGCAACCAAGGGTTAAGAATGTGGACTTACTTTTGGCTTAAAACGTTAATTGGTTTTCCGTTCTAATGCTGAGAAAGTGACAAGCACTCGGAATAGTCTCCTGTCAAATCGTCCGGATTTAGATTTTGTAGATGGTCAACTTTGGCAGCCTCTACCAAAGGTTAAAAAATAAAAATAAAATAAAATAAAGATAGTAGATGGTCCCGTCAAAATTTAGGTCGTTTATATTTGACGGATCAGTCGAGCAGAGTGCATAATTATTATTATTTGTTCATTCCATTCGATTGAAATGATAATAATAATAAATATACATTTAAGTTTTTTGGATGATACATACTTATTTGATCGATAAAGATATAAAAGTTATTTTATTATAATTTATATTTATTAGTGAATATTTTCTTATAATAAATTTTTGAACTACTTCTAAAAGTAAAGTAAATATTTCTATTTATCTTTACTTGTACGGAAAAATAAAATTTTATTACTATATTTTTCTATTATAAATATAGTGCATTTGAACATTATTAATTCTAGTTTATAAATAGATTAGTTCGTGCGTTAAACATATTAGTTTTCTATAAAGATAGACGTTGTCAACATACGATAAACAAAATATCTGATGAATATTTTATCCAATTGAGCTAGATTTTTTGACATTTATTTATTTTTTTCGAACAATGTTTATGTTAAACGCGCTCAAGGGCTCAACAAGTTATGGAAATTATTTGCACTCAACAAATAATTTCGTATTTTCATTTACGGCACGCAATGGATATTACGAACAAAAACTTATGATGAGACATAAAATAAATAAATGAATAATTTTTTGAATTAACATAGTTCAAATTTAATAACCGAAATAAATGTGATTAAACAAGAATCAAACAATAGTGAGATTAACCAATATATTTCCTATCAAATATAAACCTCATTACGTAGGGATACAAATTTTGATAGAGCAATTTTTAATTCATGCAACATACAAATAATAAAGTCAAAATAATACTGCATATGATTCGTGCTATGTATGATTTAAAAATTACTATGTCAAATATGTACCCTACTGTAGAAAGTTAGGAACCATCTAGTTATATAATAAAAACGAAACAATCAATAATCCCATATGGTTAAACTCCGTATTTGCTACCAGTAAATGAAGTGTGGTCCAATTAAAGACGGCAAGCAAGGGCGATATATATATATACTACAGCAGAAATGAGCATCAGCCACCGGTTCAAGGGCGATATATATATATATACTACAGCAGAAATGAGCATCAGCCACCGGTAAACCGGTCGCTGAAACCCAAAGCGCCAGTCGCTGATGCCGAAAACCGGTCGCTGACACACCGATCGCTGAAGGTATGGACGTTGATGCTCACCCGATGACGTCACCGGTCGCTGAATGACGTCATCCCGGTCGCTGATGCCTTTTCAGCGACCAAATTTTTTTGGTCGCTGTTGGGTTTTGCTGACGTCATGTAAAGGCATCAGAGACCAAAAAGACCGGTCGCTGATACTCTTCTGTTAGGTTTATGGATTCTTTTTGTTATTTACTCTTCCCCCGTTTAATAATTGGTACCACACGTTCTGTAACACCCCATTCTATTCATTTATATTTCTCCAAACAAATATAACACCCCATTCTGAATTACAAGATATACATAAATATATAAATTACAAGATATACATAATTACAAGAAATACGTAATTGAACCACAATACATGAAGTAAATTTCTAAAGTCTAATTTGTTTTACATGTCTGAAAGCAAAAAATTACAACAAAGATGTTACAACTCACTTAAGTAACGTCTAATCGTTACCTCATTATACTAAGTATGAGAAATGATGCAGAAAGAATGAATTTCACAGTTCACTGTGTATAATCTAACTTATCTGCTGAGGATACTGAAGTAAAGATCTTCCATTGTTGATTGCCTATAATTTCATAATAAGGAAAAAACATCAGTCTGAGAAATTCATCTATCCAATTGAAATCAGATGCTCATTTTAATCATACCATAAAACAAGGCAGGTGAGAAATAAGTCAATCAATCTCAATTTGAATACTTCTGTTTTTATGAGGAAATAATTAATATAGTATAAGCTCATTTTAATCAATCTCATTTTAATCCTTTTTTTTTTTAAAAGCTGATTTTTTTCATGAACCAAAATTAATAATAGAAACTTCTAATGGACTAGTTTCTTATACTATATTAATTATAGGTTTCGATATTTCCACTATCCAATACAAAATTACTTTTCAAGTTGCCCTTATAGTATACTTTTTTCATATACGAAAGCTGTCAATACCAGTAGATACCAGTATCACCATTCAAAGTTGAGGTGTATATACCAGTCGGTACCAGTATCACCAAAATTTCAGGGACTGATACCAGTCGGTACTAGTCGGTACCAGCACAACAAAAGGGTACCAAATTGCTCACAATCCTGCGATAGGCCGTCAAATCCCTCCCATATCACCAAATTGCTCACAATCAACAATAAACAAGGGGTGTGTAAGATTTACCCGAGAGAGAGGCGGGGCAGTCGGGAGTGATGGCGCGGCGGGGGTCGGGCGGCTGGAGTCGGTCGGCGAGGTAGAGAGATCAGTGCGGGCGAGGTAGAGAGATTAGTGCCGGAGATCGGGCGGCAACGCCAGTGGGCGGTGGTCGGAGCTCGGGCGGAGATTAGTGCCGGGGATCGTGATTTGGCACGGCGGTTTTTTTTTTTTTCTAAACCTAAAACTTTCGAATTAATCAGAGAGTTGGCGCGGGGTTTTTTAGAGGCACCCTTCAGCGACCGGGCCAAATCGGTCGCCGAAAGATCTAATCGCCGGTCGCTGAAAGGCTCGTCGCCGATATTTTTTATTTTATTTTAACAAATTTTTTTTTTTGGGTCTTCAGCGACCAGCAATTTGACCGGTCGCTGAAAATCCATTTTGCTGTAGTAACCCACTAAGGTTTAGAGACAGGCATGACTGTCTATTGAAGGGACAAATATCCTCTCCAATAATGTAAAAATAATTGCGCTATTTAGAACCTTAATTTGTACTATCCATAGTCAACTTTTTGGGTGCACTCCTGGAGGCAAGGCTCCAAGCTAATTAGTTGGTACTGTACTTGCTAGCAAAGTAACTTGGTCCAAATTTTGTAAAAAATAATATTAATATATAATAAATGGCCATGGTTCTTCTCAGTAACTACCCAAACTTGACCCTCAAGCTCTGTTAAACCAATAGTAATTAGTAAGAGTGTACAATTTGGAGACTTTCATTAATGAGTTCCATGTAGAACTTTTTATCTCTAGCCCTGACAAAATTATAATTAACAATATTTCAGGAGTAGAACTAAGGTGTTCTTAAGCTCATTAAGCCTTTTTGTGAGCTTAACTCAATAACCTATCGGATTGACTTCAAACGACACATCCAAACCGTTGAAACCGTTCTACTTCACGAGTGATGCATTTACATATCAAATTTATAATCTTTCGAACTAATTTAGTATAAAGTCAAGCGGTCAAAAAATATTGAAAAATGAATGCATTAAAATTAACTTATAAATCATCTTTTTTTGACCGCTTGACTTAATACTAAATTAATTCAAAAATTTACACTATATGTTCGTCTTCCCTCGATAGAATTATAATTTACACTATATGTTCAATATGGCCCAAATTGTCGTACCTGGTTCGACGCTTTCAAAAATTTCCTTCTTTATTTTGTTCATTTAGAGCATCTACATCCCTAAAACTCTTAGAGTTTCTAATCTGATGTGGCAGTTGCTAAACCAGTTTCAGATATGTAGATGAATTTCTTATTTAGCAACTTTGCTCAATAATTTCTTAATAAGAAATCGTTTATAAACTGTGACGTGGCGAAACGATTCGTTGAAATTCCTTTCTCTTGCAGATATATCTTAATAAGAAATTTTATAAACTGTGATGTGGCAATTAGGAAACTCTAATTTTAGTTTCAGGGATGTGGAGGTTTAAAAATTAAGAGAGGTTTAATTTCTAAAAAACAGTTAACAGTTATTTAGAAACTCTAATAGTTTCAGGAATGTAGATGCTCTTAGTTCTTCAATTATTATGCTTAGTTATGTACATATTCTGGTTTAATCAGTTCCCCCAAATTTTTTTAAAATTGGTTCAATTTTACCCATTTACGCTAATTTTATCACAATCTAGTTCACGTTTCAATTGAAATACTTGATAGCAATGTAAACCTCATTCCTGCTCAATAAATGAATGAATGAATGATTTTGTGGTTTAATATAGTTCAAATTTAATGACCTACAGAAATTCAATTAAACAAGAATCAAGCAATAGAGAGATTTCATTTGCTATAATAGAAACAAAATTGATTAATAATTAATTGCATATGGTGAAGGTCCGTATTTTCTACCCAATAAAGTGGGGGCAAGGTTTCAAGCTTAGTTGGTATTAAATGGACTTGGTCCTTCTGACCTTCTAAGTAACTACCCAAATATGACCCTCAAGCTCTATTAAACCAATGGTAAGAGTGTACAATTTGGAGACTTCCATTAATAAAATCCGCATGAAAATTTCTTTAGCAATTCCGCAATCAATATTTTACCTCCAACTCCACTTTTTGAAATTGAATTTTAAAAGTTCCGGGTCAAAAACAGAAAATTTATGATAGTTTATTCAATATGTATATGGGTCTATATAATTCATCAGTCTCTCCAATCAATTGGGGCAGCAACAACTACACACTTCTAAAAGCACCAGACATATATCAGGTGTTTGTTAAAATGCCTCAACGAGCTATCAAGTATGCTGTGGTCCGTACTTCTCTCAACAGCTCCTCTCTCCATAGCCATATGTACATCTTGACTATACTATTAACATTTCTTTTCTAAAACTCAGGTAGATGCATTCAGTGCTGAGGCTTTCAAGGGAAACCCGGCGGCAGTGTGTTTGTTGGAAGATAATGCTGAGGTGGACAAAAAGTGGATGCTATCGGTTGCCAAAGAGTTCAACACTCCTGTCACTGCCTTCCTTTCTCGACAAGTTTCTGATTCACATGATGCAAAGAGTAATGATGATGATGTTCCTTGGTTTCGTATCTGGTTTTTTACCCCAACTGTTGAGGTATATGTCAGTAATATATTATGCAAATTCTTAGATATGCTGCTTAATTATTTTTTTCTTAGATATAACTTTCACTCAGACTTCTCATAGAATGTTTCGTGTGCACTTAACAGACTCTGGAGAAGCCTCAGGAACTAACTCAGTTGCTCATTTATACATGGTTAGAGGCTAACCGGTGTTTATCCACTGTAGAGATTCCACTGAGTTGCCCAAGTGATACCATTATCCCTGTATCTTGTCAAGCTTCACCATGGACACACCTAGATCACCATACCGGTGAATTTCTAGATGAGTATAATGATAACATGAAGTAAGAGAAGAAACCATAACTAGTATTAGGCCATACCACCGGTATTCAACACCTGTCTTCCTCTCTCTTTTGGGTGCACCATGACCCAAAGGAAGGGACCTACCTCTCTCCGACAAACACCGGTCAGGGCAATTAAACCAGGTATTTTGGGGAAGAAATGCCATCATGCATCTTGCATGATACTGGTATATACCAGCTGGAATATAATGTGACTGAGCCCCATTGTTGTCTTTGTACAATTAACATAGCACTATATACTACACTAACACTTTGTTTCTTCCTAGATTGATCTATGTGGGCATGGAACAGTAGCAGCAACACATTTCCTGTTCTCATCAGACATTGTACAACATGATATCATCAACTTTGTTGCCAATATCGAAATTGTAACTGCCAAGAAAATATCTAAAGCAGACTTTACATTGAAAGAAGGTGACAAGAAGTTCTTTGTTGAATTAGACTTCCCTGTAGATCCTATGGTTGACGATGATGCACTTGAACCATCACTTCCTAAGACTCTGAATGGTGTGTCTGTTGTTAGTTTTCAGAAAACATCTTCTAATGATCTTATGGTACTTGATTTATGCTATTTATTGTTGTTTCTATTTCCTATATTTCTGTGCTTCTATTATTCCTGTCCGGTGATTAGATGATTAAGCATTGTCTTGGAATTTTGTTTCTCAGATAGAGCTTTCTTCTGGAAAAGAAGTTGTAATGTTGCAACCAAATTTTGAGGAAATAAAAAACTGTGAGGCAAGAAGAGTTATAGTTACAGGACCAGGTCCTGACGGGTCTGAATTTGACTTTTTCACCCGAGTCTTCTGTCCCAAATTTGGAGTTGATGAGGTCATACTTTTTTTTATTAATTTATCTGTCTTTCAATTATATGGCTGTGCACTTAGATCCCATGCTGTCATGCTTTCAGTTATTTAATCTTGTTATTCTCTATGTAGGATCATGTGTGTGGGAGTGCGCACTGTGCACTGGCGCCATACTGGAACAAAAAGCTGAATAAGCAAAGTTTTACTTCTTTCATGGTACTTCAATCATTCACTGTCAAACTTAATTAATACTTCATTATACAATGGGGTTTATTCATCGAAAGGTCAACCAAAGTTTGAAATATGTACTGGATGTATTTATCATAATTTTGTATTTCCAGGCTTCACCAAGGAGTGGTGTGTTGTATGTGGATTTGGAGGAGAAATCTGAGAGAGTGCGCATCCGTGGTGAGGCAGTGACTACTATGCTGGGAACCCTGCTTGTTTAATGATTTTAATTTTACCCAGTTTTGTTTCTAAGACAAATTGGATGATTGTGGCATAATAATTCATAGTTCTGGTAATGGGGAACTATTTTATAATTTTCCGATTAATGTTTCTGATGCATATTTTGTGAACATGTTATTTAAGCGGTTATGATTTGCATAATGCACCATTGGGCATCTCGTATCAAACTTGGAACCATTTTTTCTTTATAACTCAATTAAGTTTGTGGTGGTTAACAATTTAACAGGTCTTGGCTTGTCTGGTATATGAATGTCCCGAAATTACTGTTCTGTTAGAGTTTAATTGAATGTAAATATAACTGTTATATCCCGAAATTTGCTTCTTTGCTGCTTGTCCTTGATGTGCAAATGACATGCAGAGCAAAATTATTAAAAAAATCAATTTGAGAGTAATACTAGCTGATCCATCAAGCAATAGCTGGGTTGAATATCTTGGATTATGTTTATTACAAGAGCAAAAGGCTAACAAATGTCTCCTCACAGTTGGTCAAACGTTCTCCTCGTCAAAAAAGAGAACACTAAAATAATGATTTGGAACTAATAGACAGGAATGAGAATCTGTTTATTAATCTTTCTTCTCCCTTTGTGGACCTCACATCGCTTCCTCCCCACAGCAGGGGGTTTCTTACAAATGGACCCATCAATTTCGCTAATTGCACCGCAAACACTTACCAATGCTTGTTCAATTTCACATCCTAGGCTGTTGTTGTTTAGTAATCTCTCCTTTCTTGTCTCAACTATTCTTCTACCTTTGTGGTCTTCACACCTCTTTCTCCCTTGTATGGGCCTGTTTGCACACACACCCCCATCTCCAAGGGCAATTCCACAAATAGTTTCAATTGGTGTTGTCGTGTGAGAAGTTTCAGTTTCAAGTTGAAGTACTTGAGGCCAAGATTTACCAACTTTGCGAACCTCTGGCACCATATACTTGTCAAATAAAACACTATTGTTGATTCTCACTCCAACCTTTTTTTCATAAAAGAATATCTTCTTCAAGTTTTGAAATTTTTGGAAGATGGACGAAGACATCTGACTGCTGGATAATCTTTTCTCTAGTTTTGACAAAATTTCTTCACGCCGAATGGAACCATTATGAATTTGATTCCATGCATAGTCAAAATATTCTAGGAGCTGTGCTTCTCTTTTCTCAGCTTCTAGCTTGTTTCTCATCTACAAATGCAAGCATGAAGCTTATCAGTAAAAATCATGCTGATATGTAGGTTTCTTGCAGAAGTGATCCATGCCATGTGGTATTTGGAAAAGTGGCCAAATTTTCTTATATGACCAACATTTAAGCTCCTATTGTTTGCTAGTAAACCTCTATTTATATAGTACAGTATTATAGGAGTTTTGTGTGAAAGTGTTTAAACTTTATAATGCTACTTGCATAATTATGAAACACCAAACTGATTTAATACTGGTACAGTAGAATTGTTCTCTCATCTTTTACTTTTGGTTTACAGTTTTATGCACTTTCTGTATTTTACCGGAAATTCATCCTTCAAATGAGTCATTCATCACCATTACAATGTAGCTGGTAGCAGTAACTTAATTCTGACTACAGCTGGAAAACATCTGAACAAACCCTAAGGTAGCCTCTCGACTCAGTCAAACACAGACCCAACCAGATCCATTTTTCTCTCTTTTTCAAAACTCAAAAGTGAATTGAACCTAACATGACTAAACCTGAAACCAGTGAATACCTAAAAGAGGGGAAGCAATCAGAACTCAATCTGCACAATTCGAACAGAACTGGACTCTAAAAACCTTAATAAAAGTCTAACCAAGGCTACCTGGGATGGCCACAAAATGCTCAGTCCTCTAAACTCCAAACTGAGACCTGAATCCATAACCGTACCAACTGGAAACCAAATCTAACTCTGAGACTGAACAATTGGAGACACTAAATTGATCTGAACCCAAAAATCCGTGTGACCAAAATGAGATGAAAGTGACCTGACCTAAACTGAAACTCAGATCAACCCGATATCAAAACTGACTGAACAAAAAAGTAACTTGACCTAATGACCCAAGACCCAAAAATTTTGAAATGACCTGCACCTAATTTTACCAGACCCAACAAACTTGTTTTTCAACTCAAATGCTGTAGAGGAAATTCTTACCGGGACACATCTGAAGGCAATGGAGAAGCCCCGTGCAAAGACCTCCCTAAACAGACCCGGCTCCTTTTTGACTGGTACATGATCTCTCTTCGCAAGAGAATCTAATTTTCCACATTCTAAATGGGATCCGGTGCGGCCGTAATGCTGAAGCCTTGTTCTGACATTGTCGGCTTGCCCCAAATAAACCACCATGACGTCCTTGAGATCATCAGATCGGGTTTTTGTACCAGCTTTGGTACCTGGTTTTGCAATGCTTAGCTCATACAGCCCTGGAAAGTTCTCTGGGAGGTTGTGGATTCTGTATCGGCTGGCCCCCTCCTTACCAAGCCAATGGTCATCCCAATCAGATGGTCCCACAAGTATCTACCCAAAAAAATAAAGAAAATAAAGAGAAAAAAGAGAATGGACAGTAAAAAGACCAATAATTAAAAGCGGAATTCCAATTCGTAAGGTCATAAATCTTGATTTTAGGCCAAAATTGCACAGAAACATTTTTTTTTTTTGCATTTTTTACAAATTGATTTAAGTCAATGCTTACCCACTAATTCTAACCAAACTATTCATGGAGCTCAGATACAAACAATTGAAGTACAAATCAGTAATCAGTAGTGTTATAAGTAAATGAGAGATCGACGGTTGACAAATTGGGAAACTAACCTTCCAAGGAGAGAAGAAGGCGTCGTGTTTTGTGCGAGAGCATTCCTCCCTCTTCACTCTCCTATATTTCTTCTTCTCCATTGATCTCTACCAGGGAGCACGGCTCCCGCCCATTGAATCCTTTCTTTTGAAACAAAAAATGGAGAGAAATTTTATAGAGATTAAAACTCAAACGATGCCGTAGTGAGCAATTTGAATAGAATTTTGCTTCCTCAGCCGAACGTTCATTGAAATGGTTTAACGAGTTGGAAGAAAATTTACGACTCTATCCAGGCCTCCAGGGCCAGGGGTGCTTACGGGCAGGGCCTCATCCCTGCCCTACCCGGACCCATGGTATGGAGAACAAAACCCAGCCCAAGTTTGGCCCTTATTTACAGGAGATAGTCCGGATTCGGCCTTGCCCAAAGTAGGCCCGACCCTGCCCAGGTTCGTACCGCATACATACGCTTCAAATAGCATAGCTCTATTTAGTTTTGAATAATTATTTCAGCACCCACACTACAGTACCTGCACTGTACCCGCACTGTACGTGCTACAGTACCCACACTGTTATTTTAGGAAAATTCATATATCATATATCATATGTAGTTCATTGTATAGGTATAAATACTTGCCTTGTTTGAGCTATATACTTCACAGTGTTACTATTAAAATTTAAAAAAAAAACAAAATTACAGTTTTGGAACAGTTACAGTCCCCACATGCCGTTTGAGTGGTCTCCTAATGCGGGTACAACACGAGAATTTAAAAAAAAAAGTGCAGGTACAGTTATTTTAGGAAAATTCATATATCAGGTGTAGTTCATTGTATAGGTATAAATACTTGCCTTGTTTAAGCTATATACTTCACAGTATTACTATTAAAATTTAAAAAAAAAAAAAATTACAGTTTTGGAACAGTTGCGGTCCCCACATGCCGTTTGAGTGGTCCCCTAATGCGGGTACAACACGAGAATTTTTGAAAAAAAAAGGTGTGGGTACAGTTATTTTAGGAAAATTCATACATCAGGTGTAGTTCATTGTATAGGTATAAATACTTGTCCTGTTTGAGCTATATACTTCACAGTATTATTATTAAAATTAAAAAAAAAATTACAGTTTTGGAACAGTTGCGGTCCCCACATGCCGTTTGAGTGGTCCCCTAATGTGGGTACAACACGAGAATTTTTGAAAAAAAAGGTGCGGGTACAGTTATTTTAGAAAAATTCATATATCAGGTGTAGTTCATTGTATAGGTATAAATACTTGTCTTGTTTGAGCTATATACTTCACAGTATTACTATTAAAATTTGTAAAACAAAATTACAGTTTTGGAATAGTTGCGGTCCCCACAAGCAGTTATGACAGTTTAGGTGTGGGTACAGTGCGGGTACTGTAGCGTGGGTACTCATATCAGCTTCCTTTAGTTTTTTTTTATATTTATTCCTTTTTTGTACAAACGTTAGTAGAAGCATCTAAACTAAGAAAGAAATGCTGACAGAGTTTACAACAACAACTCTTAATCATTTCAAATCACAAACACAAGATTGTTCAATGAATTACATAAATCTTGGAACGGCCTGAAAATCTGAACACAATCCAGACAGAAGCTGGAATTCCAAATATGCCTTTACAGTTAAAATTCACAAAATGATCCCAAGAAACAAAATAGGAAAAGAAATAAAAAACAAAGAGAGACTTGTGGCCTTGTGGGGAATAGTCATTTAATGTTTAATGTCCAACCCGTTGGTTCAGGGGCAGATTTATGAGTCATAAAATCATTAGAAGCGTGCAAATTAAAAAATACTAACAACTGCAAGAACTTCTACAAGGACAACTCCCAAATGTTTCAAATCATAAAATAAAAAAGTGTTCAATAAAAAAGAAACTGAGAGTATCTTGTAAATGACATCTGGATGCAACCCATACTCTTAACCATGATTCTCAATGCCGCTCTAAAGAAAAATCTTTCTTTTTTCTTTTGCTAATTCAGAAAATGTTTTTTAAAAAACTGCTATGAAAGTCTATTTTTCATTTCCATGCATAAAATCATATGTTAATTAATATTATTAATTCATGTCTGAATATTCTTTTCCTTTTCCTGATGTTGACTGACATACATTTTTGCAAATATAATTTAAATCTAACAACCCTTAAACAATGTGACTTAAAAATCAAATAAACATAATTTATTTCAAATCCTTTGTTGCTGACTTGATCATTCTCTTGCTTTTCTTTCCCTTAGCCGTCTCTCACAAGCATTGAAATGGGTCAAATCAGCAAACTTTGTTATAAACAAAACTGATCAATTGATTAAATTAATTTTCAAAAAGAAAAGAAGTTGCAACAATAATCCTTAAAAGCTAAAATCCTTAAGTAAACTTAATTTTCATCTCAAAAAAGATTTGTAGTGTTAACAGAAAGTTTTCTTACTTTTTGAACTCCTATTTATTTACTTTAATTGTGACCAACAGTTGTTGACACCAAATAGACTGACATATGATCCCCATTTAAGCATATAAAGGAAAAAAGTAATTTATTTAGTGAAAACAGAATGGTATTGCAACATTGTTTTATTAACTAAAATATATAAATGTGTTTACGAGATAAAATTCAGAAATTGTCGATTTTCACACCACAACAAAGAATAGCTCAAAACTGACATGTCATTTTAATTTTCATACACCAGAAAATTACAATAGTGCAATACTATCAATCCCTACTGCAAATTTTCAATCTCCACGGCAACACGTGGCCGGCACTTAACTAGTTCTTCATAAAACCTGTCGCCTAGTCTTCCTATTGGGCTTTTAAGATCCAGTTAATATTATTTCTTGTCATTCCATAGCAAAACTAGAATCTCCTCTGAAATATTTTTCTTTTAGCACAGCAGAAACAATTTAGAATAATTGCGAAAATCACCTTGTTTTTCTTCAATCAAGCACCGAAACATAACATAAGAAAAGTGAAATAACACCAAACAAATGAAAGAAAAGAAAGATTGATTCTGCAATAATTATTAGCTGGACTTATTGAGAAACATTAAGAAAAAACAAAACAAAAAAAACAAAATTGAAGAATGTTTATGCAGATACTTTTCTTTGTTAGAGAACATGCATTCAGCCAAAATTTAAAAACAAAAGTAGAGACTGGCTCAGATTTGATCTAAGATGACCTCAGCACCTGATAGCTTAAACTCTGAAGGCGCTTTCTCCACATTCAAGGCCTTGATCTTGCCATCATCCACATAAGCTGACCACCTTCATATAGTATACTATCATAAATTAGTCCCTACAAGTTGCTTATGAATACTTATTTCCCCAATTTAATTGCAATTTATACCAGTTTCTTGTAATAGAAATCAAGTTTGCTACCACAATTAGGGATGTTCAAATGGTTCGGTTTATTTGGTTTTAAACCAAACCGAGAAAGTTTGGTTTAAATGGTTCGGTTTTTCGGTTTAAATGGATCGGTTTGGTTCATTTTTTGATATAATTCAGTTTATGTAATTTGGTTCGGTTTAGAGAATTTTAAAATCGGTTGAACCGAACCGACTGAATTCGTTTAATGAAATTACCGAATAATCCCACGCTGTTTGGTTCGGTTCATTTTCCACGCTTCCTGACTCCCCATTTCCTTTTTTCCCCTTTCTCTCTTCTTGAATTTTATCGCCGCCTCAAAGTTTTGAATCTCCGCTCCACCCCTTTCCTACACTCAACGAAGAGACAAAGCATCATTTTCACTACCTCTGCCTCCTCCCCGATTCCAAAGTTCTTTCTCAAAAATTTGTCTTTTTTTTTCTCTTTACTCTCTTTCTTCTTCTTTCTTGTAGTTTTTTTCTGATTTGTGCAATGCACGAGAAAAACAAGAAATTCCAAGGTCTTGAAGGCTGATTTGTAGTTTTTTTTGTCTTTGAGCAATGCACGAGGAAATCAATGTTGAGATTGTTCGAGGCAAAGAGGGAAAATGCATGTACTAGATGAGTTATTTATGTGATTCTAATTTCTTGCTGGATTTTCTACTCGAATCAGATCAAATTTGGAAGTGGTTCAAATTTATTTTTTGTATTTCTTGCTTGAGTCTATTAAATTTCGGTTTGTTCGGTTCAGTTGTAATTCGGTTGGAAAGTTTAATTCGGTCGGTTCGGTTCTATTTTTTAAAACCGAATAAAACTTTGGTTTGCCTATTTTAATTCGGTTTCAACCGAACCAACCGTTTGAACACCCCTAACCACAATCATGTCCCAGTTAGAAACATTCAGATACAGGTGCTAGAGTACTGGACCCATTTTAGCTCAGGTTTAGCAAGGATGAATACATAACAACCCCCCCCCCCCCCCCCCTCTTGAAACCCCGTCCCACAGTATCTGTCTGTTTTTTTTTTTTTTTCCATTATCAAATGAACCTCCTTTCTCGTTCATACAATCATTTCCACTTCTAATTAATTATCTAGAAACGGAAAGAGAAGCAACCTATGAGAGCGGGGCCCGAGCAAAGCAGCAGAAAGATCAATATCCAGCTCCAGGCTCTTGTGGAATTTCCCATCAAAATCCCCATAAAATTCAATCTACAACAAATAAGAAATCATCAGTTGTACATCTGACCAAATTGATGCATTCAGAGCAAGGAAGTATCAGCTTTTCTGTTTAGAATGCTACGAAAGCAACAAATACTGAAAGACTGGTAAATTTTTAAAGCCTTCAAATAAAAAAATATGCCATTATAATTCCTGAATTCCAATTTCTAAATTTACATCTTAACCACAGTGGTTAAATTAGGAAAGTTGCAAATTACACTCCATATTATTATAGAATCCCAAACATACATAACATATCTCTACCAAAACCAAAATCTAACTGCTAATTATATTCCCTTGAAATGTTTTCAGAATGCAATGGAGAATGCTCAAAAATCACTTCAACATGCCCACGGGAATTAAAAACGTTCTCTTACAAAACAGGTAATGTCAAACAGAAAGGACCAACAAGACCCAACAAAAGAGGAAACTTTTGCTTCATGATCATTCATCAAAGTTAGGAAACATTTAGTTTGCATTAACTTCACCCAAAGAAAGAGGACTCATTTGGAAGGAGATCATAATTGTAAATATTAACAAAACAAACACCTTCCATCACACCGGTTTAATGCTTAGCTGTAAACCCTCAAATTGCAATACAAGGTGTAATTTGCAAAAACTCCTAGTTGAATATGCTCTCCATTCAAGACACATGCGTGTTAGTTCACAGCAAATGAGCAAAATACATAAATAATTAGAGTACTCTAGCAAAAAAATATCACCACATCTTTGGCCTCGAGTTTCTCAGCCCAGGCATTCATGGTATAAGGATCATTAACAGCCACGCAAATAACAGAATCAATCCCCTTTGCTTTGAACTTATCAATGTTCTTCTTGTAGCTTGGCACATGCTGTGCTGAACAAACTCCTGTGTAAGCCCCCTGGTACAACGATTTTGCATTATACCATAACCAGAGTAGAGAAACAAATGTGAAGACAATACATGTCAGGCAGCATCTGATATCTAGTATGTTGGGAACAATTCGGGTCCGACACCCATCAGACTCAAATTTGAGTCCAATGGATTTTGCATCCATCCGATGCGGTTTAGGATCCGTGCCCACCGCTTCAATATTCGTGCACATCCACTTTAATATTCGTGCAGATCTAGTGCACGGATCCTAAAGTGGACCGGACAGACGCGCAACCCATCGGACCCAAATTGTTCCCCTAGTATGTTATACATTTTACCTCTGGGGAGAGGTCATGCAGAGAGTTTAAACATTAAATTACAATAGGATCACTTGATAATATTAACAGTAAATCAAAATTTATGCAATCTCTAAAGCATCAAAGGTCATTAAATTCAAGACTGTTGAAATTTCAAATAGTTCGATAAAAACAGCCAAAGATGCATCAAATATTCAACTATCGCCATGTTTGTATGCATAATATATCATCTAGATTGTGTCCAAGATGTTGGGTTTCAAATTTAAACTTCATTTCTGACAATTCTCAAAGTCCATTGCCAATGCATCCTAATCCTTCAACTTAACAATGCAAAATGAGATACATTCCTATATACCTTACAAAACATAGGATGTGTGGCCAGTATTTGCCTAGAAACTTAGTAAATATCTCATTGTCTTTGATGCCATATGACTCATTTCTCGTTGCAGAAATTCTTTAGTGCCTCATTTCAGTTAAATATTCAGGATTGACAGTATTTGATTGAGGCTGATGACAGTGATACTAATTTCCAGAACCAGTCTTACACAGTGATTAAATTAGTAAATATTCAGTAGGGGTCCCTTAACCAGTCTTACACAGTGATACTAATTTCCAGAAAAGAAAAAGAACCTTTGGTTTAGTACCAGTACTTCCTAGTTCTAAATTTCTAGTTCAAGAACATACCAAAGAAGACTAATTGGATTTTTCTCAGAAAATTTCTTGTACTTCATTTCAGTTGATTATTCAGAACTGATGGTGTTTGATTGAGGCTGATGACAGTGAAACCATGCGTACATGCCAATTCTCATAATTCAAGATATATATAAAGAAGATTAATTGAACTAAAAAACTTACTGGTAAACCAAAGATGACCACTTTCTTCCCCTGAAAAGGCAAATAATTTGAGGGATTAGATGCTCCTCAAGAAGCGAATTTCAGTACAAAACTAGTCATGTACTTCATTTAATATGTTTCCCGTATGTTGCTTCGTGACACTTTACTCTTGGGGAAAAACGAAGAAGATATTTTGCCCTCACCAATTTGAAACAGGGATATCTCCAACACTTTTGGATATTTTAATTGACCAAATTTCAGCATCCAGCACCACACTTCAAACATGTTTACACAAGAATAGCTATAAGATATCCTTTTAAGCACCTAAACAACCAATTAAAGCAACCTTTACTTGCCAGATTACAACTTAGATAGTTCAAGCAGCTAAGCACATGATTGATAGAGGTTTTTTATAATATTTAACCAAAAAATCGCCAGATTCTACTGGAAACTAATCAAATTTCAGAGTATTATAATAATAGTGACTAAAAGGACTGCGCATTATATCGACAAAAAACTGAGTAACGGACTTAATTTTGAAGCAAAGGCTATAATATGACCTCCTAGAATGTGCCTGAGCTGAGAGAGATAGAAAAGAGAGACCTGAAAGAGATCTTTGACAGGAGTAGTGGAGAAATTTGAGGCAACGCCTTCGTCCCAGGTGCGAGCTTTCTGGAGCGCAACGCCGGGAGCAGCCGCTACGATGTTGTCTCCAGAGGCCACCTTCGAGAATCCCCGACACATCGCCGACGGGAGCCGCCGCGCCCCTCTCACCAATGCCGAAGCCATCTCTGTCTCTGACAATCCTCTGAAACTGCTTTTCTATTTTGATTTTATTTTTTTGGTTGACTGTAATCTGTCAATTTATTAGTCGAAATTATCCAAAATAACCGGTGTATCAGTGTAGAGTGTAAACGAATTCTTTTACCTAAAGTAACTTTAATTTTGGGTTTATCTCCGAACCGTCGGACCTATTAAAGCACGATTATTAAAGGGCGCCAATTCCGATCGGACGGTCCGGATCGAAATTCAAAATTAGAGTTACTTCAGAGAAAACAGATCAGTGTAGACTGACCCGGTTTCTGTGCGCGATTTTGTCTTTTTTAAGTTAATTAGAAAACTAACAAATAACAATTTCCTAATCTGTAGAATCGGAAATATGAAAAAACGGTAAGGTAAAATAAATTTTCTCCATTGTAAATAAAAATGAACAATGATTAACACTTTTAATTTTTAAATATTTATTTGGAACATGTTAACTCGGAAGGGCAAAATATAAAAGCAAAATTTAAAATCGTAAATACAACAATGCAAAAATTGGAGTTCTTTTTTTGGAGACAATTACATGTATACCATTAAAAAAAATCTTGAAATTACATATCTTCTCCTTCTTAAATTCACAATATCATATTTATCATTTTAAATTTCAAAAACTCACAAATTCATCCAATTTATTTTAAATTTATTAAGTTTTTATTTTACCATTTATTAAAAATAAAAAATATACAATTTGTATAAGAGAAATGTTTAGTCTTTTAATTTGTTGGTTTGTTAGAGCAAATTGTTCATTTTTTTAACTTGTGATGCACATATAAGCATTTGCATATTTGTAACTGTATATGTATTAAAAGAAGATAAACAAACCATTTGTCCGCACAAATCATTTCATTAGAAGGTTAAACATTTTTCTTACATATACTACATATTTTTGTTTAATAAAGGATAAAAATTAAAATTAAATAAATTTAAAATAACTTTTAGTAGAAAGACAATAAATTGATTTAATGTGTAAGTATTTACAATTTAGAAGGATAAATATGATATTGTGAATATAGAAGGCAAAATATATAATTTCAAAAATTTTGAAGGGTATATATAAAATCCCCTCCTATTATATGATTACTGTTCCGCTGAGCGTAAAATTGTTTATTATAGTCTGGAAAAAAAGGAAAACAAAATTAATTAAACATTTTGAAGACGTAATTAATAGGGGGGATTTCACTTATATCCCTCAAAAATTTCAAAATTACGTATTTTCCCCTCTAAACTTTGAACTTACGTATTTCTCCCTCTAAACTTCAAAAACTCACAAATTTATTCATTTTATTGTTTTTATATTAAAACTCATTCTAATTTATAAAATATCTATTTTACCCTTTATTAAAAGCATTAAATGCCCATCATATACTCAAATTTGAATATGAAGAGTTCATCTACCATCCACGCGCATCTCATTAAAATATGTGCATGTAGCTTCAATATATGCGTGTTTTGCTTTAAGATTCGTGCTAATCTAATGCGCATGTATTTTAAAGAAATTTTGATCCACGCGCATCGCATTAAGATCTGTGCATGTCGTTTCAATATCCGTGTGTGTTCGCTTCAAGATGCGTGCTGATCTAGCGTGCACATATTTTAAAGCAATTCAGACAGTAGTGGAACCCTTCAGATTTAAATTTGAGTACGATGGGCGTTTTATGATTTTAATAAAGGGTAAAATGGGTATTTTATAAATTAAGAATGGGTTTTAATATAAAAGACAATAAAATAGGTAAATTTGTGAGTTTTTGAAGTTTAGAGTGGGAAATATGTAATTTCAAACTTTGGAGGGAGAAAAACGTAATTTTGAAGTTTTTGAGGGGTATACGTGAGATTCCCCCTATCTCCATTTCATTATTAAGCACGTTGGGTGTCCGATCCGCCAACGGCTACGATTGAAAGATTAATTTTTGGATTTAATCTTAGCTCTCCAATCACATAATCTATCTTCTTTTGATTAAATGCATCTGTTTTATGTGTAGAAGTTTAAATTTAGCTAGAAACATATTCGCCAAACATACCGCCACACGATGCGTTATAATTAAAATTAAACAGACTCTAAAATTTAGCGATATAATTCTTCGTTTCCTTATTTATTTGTTTCCTTATTTCTCCCTCTCCAATTGAAATTTTCTATACGGCGGATCACAATGCAAATCAATTTTTTGTTCACTTCCTTATTTATCTACTTCCTTATTTCTATACATATTACTGTGATAAATATCTAAAATATATTTCTAATTTTGTTTTTTTTATGAAAATTTGTCATTTTGTATGAGAATTTATTTTTGTTATCTTATCATATATTCCGTATTCCGTTGCAACGCACGGGCACGATACTAGTTTAATATTAAACTTGTTCAATCTATTCACGATAATATGTTTTGAGAATGTACAAGTGAGATGAATATTTTAGAAGTACATCAGATCCAGTATGAAATTTACAGAAGAGTGCACATATGTTTTGAAAAGCAAAATGGATTTCTACCAAGAAATATACATAATAACTTAATAAGTTAATATTGCATTAAAATGAGATGTGTGTGTTGATCTTTTTTTAGTGTTTGTTACTTGTTAGTCTTAGAGGGCTTCAGTACGCAAGTTATACAAAGGAATCCACAAACTATCTAATTGCCCCACAATCATGTGATTCATGTCGTCCATTTAGTAAATGAGAAATTTATATATATCCCCATCAAAACTTCTCATTTTAGATATATCCCCATTGAAACTTAAAATTTAGTTATTTCCCCACTAAAACTCAATTGTTTTATTTATATCCCATCTCTTAATTTAACCACTTAAAATTTAAGATTAACATTAATAAAAATTTGAAATGACTGTTTTGTCCTTCATCAAAACTACTATGCTAATTCTTCTCATCATTCTTTCCCTCTCCATTCTTTTTCCCGCTAAACCATCCCCTTGGCTACCCCTTCCCCTCGGTTCTTCTCTGCACGCTCCTGTTGTTCATCTACGGTATGAACTTTTCTTTCATTTTTTAAAATTCAACAACAAATAATTCATCTACGGTATGCACCTTTTTCTAATTCCAGCTTTTCTTTCTTGTCGCAGCTCGAGTTGTTTTGCTTGTTGTTGTGTATCTCAACCGTCTTTTCTCATCTCAGCCCTTTTTCTTTCTTCTCTCTCTCACACAAAAATTGTATGCCATGAAGGAAGATTCAAACAATATTGATCCATTATCTTCGTTTATTATCAGTTCTAACCATAATCTGGATGCTAATTTCTTGCGGAACAAAGGCAGAATTGATGCATTCAATTGTACCTAATAGACCTACTATAAAAGGTGTATACTAGTATCCTAAATGAGTTATATTTTCTGAGTTTTAGAAGTATATTGTACCTGGTACATTAAATTGTCAACCAGTATCCTAAAAGGTATATACCAGTATAGCAGTATCTGGTACAGTAAATTGTGAATAATTTATTCCAAGTATTTAATGTGTGCAATTTCAAATGTGAATGGTTTTAGCTCAAATAGGGTGTACCTGAATGTCATACCAGATGATATTATGTGATATTACAATGAGTTTGTAATGATTTGTTTGCTATATCTAATAGCTACTTGTTCTAGGTCATTTGTGACATAGTTAATCCTAGTGATTCAAATCGATTTAATTCAAAATAAAATGATCAGGATTGGAATCATGCTTTGATAACTTAGCTTATAATGGAAAACTAAAGTTTTTGTTTCAGCTTGAAACAAAAGAGAATGAATTTCGGACAGAAAATTAAGGAATCAAGTCAATTTCAGATAAATTAAAAGAACGAGATACAAAGCCGTAAGCCAATTTGAGAGGTGAAACACACAAAGTTTTATTCAATAGCGTAATCCAACTGGTTACATTCATATGTCTTATATAGGCGAAACTATTCAAGAAAGAAATTTCTAATTCTATTGATTGGATTGCTCAAATGCATGTGGTGTCGCCATTTCAGCGTCCATGTCAGCGCTCTTTGCTGATATGGTAACGGCCTCTTGAACAGTTGGAACATGCAGAGAAGAACCGAGGGGAAGGGGCAGCGTTGCCAAGGGAGGTTTAGCGAGAAAAAGAATGGAGGGGGAAAGAACGATGAAGGGGATTAGCACAGTAGTTTTGATGAAGGACAAAACAGTAATTTCAAATTTTTATTTATATTAATCTTAAATTTTAAGTATTTAAATTAAGAGATGGGGATATAAATAAAACAATTGAGTTTTAGTGGGGAAATAACTAAATTTTAAGTTTCAATGGGGATATATCTAAAATGAGAAGTTTTGATGGAGATATATATAAATTTCTCTTAGTAAATTGTAAACGTGACGTGCCGTGTTTCATTGTATTCGGAGTCAGTACCGTGTCGAGTCATGTTTGTCGGACAGACGGGATAGTCCGAGATTTTTATATATAAGAAAATAAATAAATAAAATATTAAAAATAAGAAACTGTTAACCAGAATTTTAAAAATAAGAAGGCCGCCATCCGGCATGGCGTCCCTCAGGGACGCCATCTCAGACTACGGCCCGAGAAAAAACGTAAAAAACGTAAAAAAAAAAACGGGATGCCATCCCAGAAAACGTCCCTAAAAAAAAAAAAAAAAAAAAACGGGACGCCATCCCAGACAACGTCCCTAAAAAAAAAAAAAAAAAAAAAATCAATTTTTTTTCCTGCTGTGTTAAGTCTGAAATCCAATAATTTTGATCAGATTCAAAATTCATTTTAGAGAAATGGCTACATGGATTTTTGTGTTATTTATATCAAAATAAAGGTATGAAAGTCTAGTTTCCAGATAATATAATTTCTCTATACAAAAATATTACAGATTGGTACAGTTTTAGCGATTAATTGACAGAGGTCAGAATTCAGAAAAGCTGAAATTTCAGTGAGCAGTCCAATAATTCTGACCTCTGTCAATTAATCGCTAAAACTGTACGAATCTGTAATATTTTTGTATAGAGAAATTATATTATCTAGAAACTAGACTTTCATACCTTTATTTTGATATAAAGAACACAAAAATCCATGTAGCCATTTTCTCTAAAATGAATTTTGAATCTGGTCAAAATTATTGGACTGCTCACTGAAATTTCAGCTTTTCTGAATTCTGACCTCTGTCAATTAATCGCTAAAACTGTACCAATCTGTAATATTTTTGTATAGAGAAATTATATTATCTGAAAACTAGACTTTCATACCTTTATTTTGATATAAAGAATACAAAAATCCATGTAGCCATTTTCTCTAAAATGAATTTTGAATCTGATCAAAATTATTGGATTTCTGACTTAACACAGCAGAAAAAAAAATTGATTTTTTTTTTTTTTTTTTTAGGGACGTTGTCTGGGATGGCGTCCCGTTTTTTTTTTTTTTTTTGTAGGGACGTTTTCTGGGATGGCGTCCCGTTTTTTTTTACGTTTTTTACGTTTTTTCCGCGGGCCGTAGTCTGGGATGGCGGCCTTCTTATTTTTAAAATTCTGGTGAACAGTTTCTTATTTTTAATATTTTATTTATTTATTTTCTTATATATAAAAATCTCGGCGGGATAGTCGTCTTTGTCGGACTAAAAAACACCAGGACCGAGCACAACACAGCTATGGACACTGCACGTGTAATTAAGCACGCTGTGTCGGATCGTACTTCTGCGTGCCACCTCTCTCTCCTCTTCATCTCGTCGTTGCCAACCTCACTCCAGCTCCCAAGGCCGCAAACCCTACCCCAGCACCGCAGCCTCTCACCATCAGCCTCACCCCAGCAGCACAGTCACCAGCTCCGGCCCGCATTTTTTTCTTCCTTTCATCTTTCCTTTAATCATGTAACTCCTATAATTTTCAGCCTAGTATATTGTCCGCGTGGAGAAGAGACGGAGGTTGGGAGAAGAGGGTGTTGGGGCAGGAAGGAACTGAGAGGAGGCTTAGGCGGCCGACATTTTTAAAAATACCCCAAGTTAATTACAGATTAATAAAAATGCCCACGGTTCCCGAAAAATTTTAAAAATACCCAAACCGGCCATTTAATGGCCGGTCCCGCAATTTTTTTTTTTTTTTATTAAAGAGGGGAACCGGCCATTTAATGGCCGGTCCCCCATTTAATTTTTTTTTTTTTTAGATAAATAGATAAAATGCTGAAATCTAAGACTAAAAAATCGAATTATTTTTTTAAATATTTGTTAGATTACTTTTTTGATAGCATATTTATACTAAAATACGCTAAATTACTTGAAATTATGTTAATTTATGCTGATTGACACTAAATTACTTTAAATTATGTTAAAAAATTTTAAGAGACAAATAGCTAAAATACTGAAATCTAAAAAATCGAATTGTTTTGTTAAATATTTGTTAGAAAATATGTTACGAATAGAGCCGATTTTGTGCTAAAATACGGTAAATTACAATAATTATGCTAAAATACAGTAAATTTACTAAAATGCTAAAATTACAATAATTATGTAGAATTATGCTAAAATACGGTAATTTACTGAGCTACGTAGATTGAAGAATAGAAATGAAAATCTTAATCGGAAATGATGCAATATGGGCCTGTGCATGCTTCATGAAAAGGAGCGTAACTTTTGATCCGTCCGTCGGATCGGGCTGAAATTTTGACAGGAACTCCACAGCCCAAAACCGGATCCGAAACCCATCTACGATCAGTTTCGCCCATTTTGCGGGCTCAGATTCGCGATCCGAGTCTTCCTTCATGGACTTTTGGACCTTTCTTTATAATTTTAAAGTTTTTAGGGTCTTTGATGTATCTTTTATATATATTTTCTGTATCTTTTATATATATTTTCTATTTTATATATATTTTCTGTTTTGGGTAAAAATAAAAATCTCGGATTTTGCATATTTTAGCACAAAATCGGTCCTATTCATAGTGTATTTTAGTATAAATATGCTATGAAAAAAGTAATCTAACAAATATTTAACAAAACAATTCGATTTTTTAGTGTTAGATTTCAGTATTTTAGCTATTTTTCTAAAAAAATAAAAAAAAATATCAGTACCGGCCATTTAATGGCCGGTTGGGAGATTTATTCGGTACCGGCCATTAAATGGCCGGTTTGGGCATTTTTAAAAATTTTCGGGAACCGTGGGCATATTTATTAATCTGTAATTAACTTGGGGTATTTTTAAAAATGTCGGCTTAGGCGGAGATAGGCAACAAGGGCGAATCACGCTAAAATAAAATAATAGAATAAATTAAGCCACAGGATGGAATAAAGGTTAAACTATTTGGATAGGTGGCTTTAATTTTGAGGATATAAAATTAGACTTTGGCCATCTAGACCTGACGCCCTGACGGCTGGCCTAATTAAATAATTAATTCTTATTTGGAGGCTTAAGATCTAAACCTCTTATTTTATTATGTAGACCTCAATCAAATATGAAGTTGTTTATGAGCTACTTTAATAGTTAAAGCTGTTTAAGAAACCATTTAATGAATATAAAAACTTTAGTAGCTATTTTTTTCAAATAGTTGAACGAGGGACTGAAAAGTGTGAAGCATCACACTTTTAACATTGTTGACATATTATATAGACGACATTAAGTTTAATGTTGTATGACCAATTGTTAAAAAAAAATATGATGATAAGATACTGGAGTAAACCAAACCGATACAAAAGAATGTGACTCATAATACAAATATGTTAAATTTATCGCATAACTTCAATTTACGTATTTTGTTATCTTTCTTCTGCATGTTAGCAAAACTTGTGTGTGATAATAATCTTAACTATATAAAGCCTATTTGAAACCAGCTATTTTTGCTTGATTATTTAAACATACATATATTTTTTTTAATTAGGTATGTGTTGTGGTAATTTAGAAAATAAATAAATAATGGTGGGTGAAAAAAATAAAAATTTAGTTTTGTTCAATTAAATCATGGTAGCTAATATTTTTTATAATAGATAAGATCTCAAAATACATTTTTTGTGAGAATTTAGTAAGATGATTTGGCTGAGTTTTGATAAATAAAAAATATGTTGTAAATATTATTTGTTAGGGCATACTTTGTTATGTAATATTTTATTTAAAATAATATTATTAATTTGCGTGCTATTTCAATAATAATATAAAATTTTGACTCTTCAATAATAATAATAGACCTATTTTATTATCGAAATATAGTTAGTTGTTTTTTTTCAGCATAAAATTAAGCGAAGAAATTTTTTTCAGAGTAGTTGGAAATAACATGCATAATATTCGTGGAAGAAGATATAATGGAAAAAATGCAGCGTAGTGTGACTAGTGTCTTATGATCAAATTTATTAAAAAAAATGAATTTGTTAATTTATAATATATAAAAATGAGTAGAAAATTTAAGTCTTTTACCGTATCAGTGATTCTCGCTAATAAAGTACATAACTATTTGATACTAATCATAAAAGATAAAATTTGTCCTAGTTAATTTGAATTTTTTTTAATTAGTATTTCTCGCAATACTTATTCCTCATAAAATGCACAATTTTTTAAAAATTCAAAAGTCTATCTTTCCTTAGCAAATTTTAACCATCGTATGTATTATATTATGTTAAGCCGTCTATTTATTTTTATTTTCTTTGTTTAGCACAAGTGTCCGATCTGGATCTAGGGATGCACTGTATTGTATCTTTCTATAGTAGTTCTTACAATAATTGATTACTTTGTGAAAAAGATAATGACAGATAACATTTTGTTTTTTAGTCATTGATAACTAGATTTAATTACCGTCTTTATATTGTCATACTATAACGTTTACTGGTTTAGTTAAATATATTATGAGGAGAGATCCACTTACAACATTTGTAAGCTACATCTTACAATAATTCGTTTTTGTGATTTTTAAAGTTCAAATAGTAGATAAAAGTTTACATTTTTAAAATTTTTTTTTTACTATTTATTAAGTATTTTACAAAATTGTTGTTTTTAGACAATTATGGACCACTAAAAAACAACAGTTTTGTAAAATACTTAATAAATAGTAAAACAATTCAAAAAAAATATAAAATTTGATCTCCAAGCACATTTTAATATAGATGTCATGTTGAACGGTTTGGATCGACTGTTTGGACTTTGAAAATCACAAAACCGAATTGTTGTAAAATATTGTAACTTACAAATGTTGTAAGTGGATCACTCCTCATATATTATTGTACAATAATAATTAAAATATCTTTTTTAATTTTTATAGTTCACTCATCAAGTTATTTACTTTTTTCTCAGCTATGAAATTTATTCAGTCAAAAATATTCTTGTACAAGAATATTAGTTTGCATAGTGTGGAAATGAAATAATAAAACAAAAGTTTCAAATTACTAACCAGTGATAATTTTAAAAAATTGAAATTAGATAAATCAACTTATGTTGTTCAAAAGTTTGAGAATCATGTTCGTCTTGCCGTTTAGGTTTTAACCAGATTTAATTGGAAAAGACAAAAATGGAAACTCGGAAAATAAAAAAGATTCTCGTTAAATTATGAAAACTCAACAGTGAGATGGAAGAAAGAAAGAAAGAAATAGAAGGGGAATGAGAAGTTAGGTCGTCAGTTAAAAGAACCTTTTGCTTGAAAAGAAATTATTTTGAGAATTAGCATAGTAATAAGTCCGTAATTTAATAAATAATTTGATAAGTTTTTGTTATTATTTCAATTTGTACTGTTTCAAAGAGCATATTCCTGATCTTCTCGGCTGGAATCTACAATGGGCTACGCCCTCTAGGCTATTACTCTCGAACCAAAGATTCTGTTACTTCATTCGAAGTCTAGCTATTTCTCTTCAGCCTTCCTACGGTTTTTTTTTTTTTAAATTATGTTTTCTTCCATCACTTTGAAAGTTGGAACATAAAAGTCCGTAATTTAATAATGATTCGATAATATCTAAAATTTATACGAGGTATAATACTAATGAAGCCGACCCTTAATTTCTCCACAAAGGTCCGCTTGATGTGTAAGAAAATGGGAACTTTAAAAAATACTGGAAAGTTAGTTCCAGAATAAAACAATTCTTGCATTCTTTGTTGTTGAGATGTTTCATGTTTGATGTGTAGAATTTTGAATTCCTCCGGATTTAGATCATGTGATCCGCAAAATATTTGCATGCCGTATTGATTTGGTGAGCACAGAAAAAAGTGTTGGTCATATAATTTCATATATTTTTGAATTTTGTAGATTCTTTAATACAATAAAATAACCTATGGAATGTATAATATTGAAATGCAGTAAGTAGCTGCATAATCAAATATGATATTTTTTTCGTGATAGTTTCCATCTCAATATCAATTGCGGATCTCGATCGGACAAAATTCACCATACAGCGCACGAATTTGATTCTTCCACAAGGGAGCAAGTGAAATCCCAAAAATAGAGTTAGAGATTCATGAATTTCTTCGTTCAGTTAAATTTTCTATATCAATTAGTTGCTGAAACCCTTAAAGTTAGGTTCATCAATTTATTTTCTCTTTTGTTCTCCACCAAAAAGCAATGGTAGAGACCCCACAGAGTTACCGTTCATACATACAGGCAAATACTTGATTTTCATATATATTAGACAACTTACAAGTAATGGCACTGTAAAATCATATTTTTTTGCAGTAAAATGAGGTGATATCTGCTGTAGAAGAAATACAAGCAATTTACTGATCTTCCTTTCACCTAAACACTTTACTAGAAAGAATAAATCAATCAAATCCAAGTATCACCATAGTGTTCTATCTCAGAACAAAACCTGGAGCCTTCCACTTCTGGTACAGGGAGGGTATTACTTTAAGTGAAAAGCCGAAAATAGAGCTGGAGTTTCATTAATTCTTCCTCCAGTTTATTTGCAATATCAATTTAGTCCGTGAGACACCTAAATTCAGGTCCATGTCTTTTATTTTTTATTTTAATTGTTCTCAACCAAAAAACAATACTGGTACTGACAGAGAGCCCCCTGCACTTAGTTCATACCAGGATTGTACATAAATACTTCTAAAAAAACTGCAGATTCTTCAAAATGATATTCTACATGCAATATATCTTCTAACAAAACAAACTAAAGGACACCAACTGGAGAGGTTGATCAATGCACAATTCACTGCCAGATCTGCATATGCTTTTCTTGCTTCAAGGGGTACTTTTGGAAAATCAGAACAAAAAAAGAATTTTGAAGCTGAGAGTACCTGCAACGGATGTTAATTATCCATTGGCTCTTGTTATTAAGCAAGGTTCTAATGACAGATAATTTGATCAAGACATGTTCGCACCTCCAAGTATCTATTGACCAATATGCGGAGCTGACACCAAAACAGTACAACATTTCTACAATAGATGTGTTTATTTCCGCATGGCAGAATTGTATACACAGTTTCTGAGTGAGAATGAAGCTAACCCTTCTTGGAAGCTAATCCCAATGCTTCCTCCATTGATTACTGATTTAAAGAAGAGTAGAAAACTGACCAAAAAGTCAAGGCCTTACTGGTTATCATTTCTTTCTCTGCTGGCAAGAAAAACTGTGCAATAATGGACATTCAAGGCCATGGGCTTTAATGCAATTTTCACATTTGTTTTCTTTTCTCTTCTTGTATTTTATCTTTTTCTTTCTCATTATGTTCTTTGGCTCAATCCTCCTTTGAGCTTCTATCATTTTCTTTTTTTTTTCTTCTGTACTGAACCTTTCAATTAGTTAAAAATAGAGCTTGAGCCCTCTACTTTTATATTAAAAAATTAATAGTTCCTCCGGGTAGTTACATTGTACCCTTCTATACAATGCCAATGTTTATTACAGCAATCAGGATTAATTAACAATATGCAGCATAATATTGATCCTTAAGCAAGTAGAGTTCCGACCATAACAGTGACTGCTTCACCACTGATGCACACTCTCTGAGATTTCTCATCCAATTCCAGGTGCAATACACCACTTCTTGGTGAAGCCTGAAAAGAATGAAAGAATGTTAAAAACTTCGAGCCAACTCTTTAGATGTATATATTTATAATGAAGCTATGAAATTTTATCTAATTATATAATGAATCAATGGCATACCATGAAAGCGGTGAGACTTTTCTTATTTAGCTTTGTACTCCAGTATGGCATCAAGGAACAGTGTGCACTACCGCATACTGGATCCTATTAATGAGAGAGAAAAGAGAGATCATATACAAAATATTACATAGATATCGAAGCAAAAACACCAGGGACTTCAATAATTTATTTCGAGTTACCTCATTAATGCCGAATTTGGGGCAGAAGAAGCGGCTGAAGAAATCAAATCCAGACCCATCTGGAGCTTGTCCTGTAACTATAATCCCTCTCCCTGCACATTTCTCAATTTCTTGAAAATTAGGCTGCAACTCCGCAACTTCTTTTCCAGATGAAAGCTCCACCTGGAAATAAGAGAATAATAAGAAGAAGAATAAGTTTTCTGTTCAGGTCAAATAGTATGATCCAATGAAAAATAAACGAAAAACTAGGAAAATAACGAAAAAAACGAGAATATTACAATGAAGTCCTCTGATGTGGTTGCTTTGAGAACATTAACAACAGGCACATCATTCAGAGTCAGAGGAATTGATGGAAGTTCACTTGCATCACATCTGACAACTTGGTCTGCTGGGAAGTCCAGTTCAATGAAGAACTTCTCCTTCCCATCTTTTGACTGGCTAATGTTCTTGGCAGTTAAAAGCCCAGATCTCGTGACAAACTCTACAGTTTCATGATTTACAAGAACAGAAGTGAACAGGAAATGGGCGGCAGCTAGTGTAGCATGGCCACAGAGATCAACCTAATAATATTTGTTAAATGTTGATAAGTCCCTAAAAGTAGAAGAAATTTCTAGGTAAAACTTGAAAAATAAACTTGAATGATACAGTCAACTATGCTTAGTAAGGAACATGCAAGGAAAATGTACCAGGATGTCAGTTATAGATACATTTTAATTGTAGTACGAATTTTTATCAAATATAATTCTACAGAATCCAATAAATTGTAGTTACAAACTATGTTTAGCAGTTATTAAGGAGACATGTTGCCAGTAAGTAAGTTGAGAAATAAAGATATAAAGAAGTAAGAAAGGACACCTCAGCAACAGGGGTGAACCAACGAAGGCCAAAACGTGGGACAGTCGCGCTTTGATTGCAGGAATCAGTATAGGATCCATTGGCTGCGATCACACGGGTTAAGTAGCATGTCTCAGAAATGTTAAACTCTTTGGCAACAGAGAGCATCCACTGTTCATCCACGTCAACATTCTCTTCTAATATGCATACAGCTGCTGGGTTCCCCTTGAAAGCCTCATCAGTGAACGCGTCTATCTGAAATTTAATGAGAATAATATATGATAAAAAAGGATAAAAATTAAAGAAATAAATGCTTAATTTATTTAACAAGAGGAATCTATCCCTGCTTTGTATTATTTTGCTTGAATCGCGTATTCTGGTTTATTGAAAAAATTAATAACTTGAGTATGGAGATAAAAATTCTCCTCTCGCTTAAGGAGAAAAAGGAAAGGGTTTATTGAAAACATGATAAAAATTCTCCTCTCCAACTCTAGCTTCCACAAGGAAAGGGTAGAAAAAGTACATACGACAGCATATTTGATCGCTCTTTGAGACATTTCCACAAACACTTGTGAGCGAGTTGCTCTACTGAGGGGCAAGTTCTCCAATACTCCGAAAAAGGAAAATAGGAAATAAACAAGCGGAATGGGGATCCTGTCAACAGTCAACACAAGCAGTGACTTGTTCGCTTATTCGATGCTCTACGACAACTGCAGACCGTTAGTTTCACATCAAACGGCACCGATAGGTTCTAAGGTTCTAACAGATTTTCTGCTTAACATGTCCCGATGTCCCGATTAAGTTGATAAGGTACGAAATCCGATCCGAACCGTTTGATATAAAGTGGAATGTTAAAAATTTATAATAGATTGCCTTAGCGCCGACATTTTTATTTATACCCAAGTTAATTACAAATTAATAAAATTACCCAGAAACGCCAGCTTTTATTAAAAATACTCAAACCGGCCATTAAATGGCCGGTTCCTGATTTAATTTTTTTTTTTTAGAGACAAATAGCTAAAATACTGAAATATAACACTAAAAAAACGATTTTTTTTTAAATATTTGTCAAATTACTTTTTTGATAACATATTTATACTAAAATACGCTAAATTACTTGAAATTATGTTAATTTATGCTGATTTACACTAGATTACTTGAAATTAGGTTTATTTTTTTATTTTTTTAAGAGACAAATAGCTAAAATGCTGAAATATAACACTAAAAAATCAAATTGTTTTTTTTAATATTTGCTAGATTACTTTTTTTATATATATAATTAGCATATTTATACTAAAATACGCTAAATTACTTGAAATTATGTTAATTTATGCTGAATTACACTAAATTACGTATGAATAGGGATGATATCTTCACTGAGAAGGTGAAAAACTACGACGAAACTTCAAACGGCCATAAAATCGCGATCAAGTGTCCGATTTCAGCAAATGACCACTTTTCAAAAAGCTTGTGAAAAGTGGTCATTTAGCGTAAATTACCAAAAAACAAAGGGAAGAGCCTCAAAACTTCAGTTGAAGTTTCCAATTAAGATTTTAATTTCTATTGTTCAATCTACGTAGCTCAGTAAATTAGTTATATAATGAACTTGTAGAATACCAATTTTTATTATTTTTGAAATTTTTATACTATTTTTTATGATTTATGAAAGATGGCACAAAATCGGTCCTATTCATATGTAATTTAGCGTAATTTACCGTATTTTAGCATAATTCTACATAATTATTGTAATTTAGCGTAATCTAGTGTAAATCAGCATAAATTAACATAATTTCAAGTAATTTAGCGTATTTTAGTATAAATATGCTATCAAAAAAGTAATTTGACAAATATTTAAAAAAGAGTGAGGCTATGGTGCTATGCATAGCACCAATGGCTAGTGTACTACGGCTCAATATGGTACTTTTTAAAATTCTAACGGTCGATCCGACCGTTCAATGTGATATCCATATGAATATGTACTTGCAAACTAAATTTTATATTTTTTTCGAATTTTTTTACTATTTTCTCAGATAGGTAGAAAAATCAGTGTTTTTTGAAAATTCTGGACCATCAAAATTATACCTATCTGACAAAATAGTAAAAAAATTCGAAAAAATATAAAATTTAGTTTGCAAGTACATATTCATATGGTTATCACATTGAACGGTCGGATCGACCATTAGGATTTTAAAAAGTACCATATTGAGCCGTAGTACACTAGTCATCCGTGCTATGCATAGCACCATAGCCTCACTCTTTAAAAAATATATTTTTTTTTTAGTGTTATATTTCAGCATTTTAGTTATTTGTCTCTAAAAAAAAAAAATTAAATCAGGGACCGGCCATTTAATGGTCGGTTTGGGTATTTTTAATAAAACTAGCGCTTCTGGGTAATTTTATTAATTTGTAATTAACTTTGGGTATAAATAAAAATGTCGTCAATGTATATTCCGGGCCTATAAAATTGGATCATATTTCGGCCCGTATATCTTGACAAACCCGATCTAAAACAAGTATTTTCACATTTTTCTCGACCCGCCTACACAAACAATCTCTCCCCTCTCAACAAGGCCGGCCATGGCCACTCTCCTCCACTCATCGGTCTCGATCCGCACAAACAATCTCTCTCCCCTCTCAACAGCAACAAGGCCGGCCATGGCTGCTCTCCTCCACTCATCGGCCCCTCCTGTAGTAGCCAGCGCGCGCAAGCGCAAACGGCGATCTTCTAGAAGAAAATTCAAACTAGCCGCATTCCCTGGCTTCCTCCTAAAGCGTGCCTTCTCCTCTCTCGCCTCCCAACTTCCCCCGCCGCTGGATGTCCTTGCTCCTCCATTGATCAACGGCTCAAGACGAGGCGTCAGTTCTTCCAGAGTTGAACCTTTGTTACTTCTTTTGTCGACTGCATCGGGCTCCGCGCTCGGATTGAATGTGAAGGAGATCGCGAGAATGAAGATTCCGGTTGTTATACCAGAACTGGGGAGCAAGGCTGGGTACTTCTTGCTAGGGTTTGTGTTGTGCTTCTTGATTTGTAAAGCAATTTTCTTTAAGCCGAGGAGACGGAGCGGTTGGAGATTCTGATCTTGCCCTTCTTTAATTTCTTGTCAAATTAGTTTGGTCACATGGTAAAGGTGTCAATTCCCATTGTTTACATGACCTCGATTTCTTTTTAACTGATTTGAGATTCAGCAGATTGCGTAATTTTGAGGTTTTTTTTTTTTTTTTTTTGAGAATTTTAGATATATGCCCATCATAACTTCATTAATTAGATATTTACCCATCAAAACTTAAAATTTAGTTATTTCCCCATTCAAACTCATTCATTTTATTTATATCCCATTTTATCAAATACACTAATTAATACTGATAATAGAAAATAAATGACACTTTTGTCCCTGTGTGCGCCCTTCCCTTCCCTTCTCCTCTTCTTCCTTCATCTCTCAGCTGTCTATTTCTAACCTGACGGCTAGAACAACTCACACTTCAGAAAGTTGATCTTCATTCTTGCGAGGCAGTCAAACATGGCTGGTCGAGGAGGCGTCAACGAAAACAAGTGGGACCAAGTGGTTCCCAATAATTGTGGGCCCCACCCGACTATTCTACGATTAAATGCCAGCCTCGACTAGGTGGAGGCCAGTGAGCCTTTGTATGCTGACATCGATGTTCATAGAACCTGCGATGTGGGGCCCAACATGTCTTTCGCTAACTGGATTAGGTACTGACTCAATATTTAATTTGAAGTAATGTTGCATTTTTTTACTGGTATTAGGTACCGGTTTAAGTATCTGGCATTATACCAGAAACATGAAGATGCATATTCATTTTTTTTTTTTTGGCATATTCATACGATGCACGGTTGGAGAAGTTTAACATTGACCTCAGGGGCTGCAATCTTGAATTACCACATCTATTATTTATTCATTCATTCATTCATTTAATTATTTTGTTGAAGAAAATGTTTATTACAATTTCTGGTCACTATTCTGGGTGCTTAAGTGGTGAAGACTTCTGTAGTTAATTAAAGAAAAGAAGCATTGTACCTGCTAAATCCAGTATGTACCAGTAGATTTTTCAATTAAACAACAAGTAAATGAAATAATTAGTATATACATTAACTCAGATTCAATCAAGAAAACTCAAATTAAAGACATACAAATATACATTGGGGCACCATTTTTACGGGGAGTGCGCACACAAGGGTAAAATTGACAATTTATTTGTTTTATTAAGATTAATTTGTGTTTTTAGTTGCTTAAAGCAAGTAATGGAGATATTAATAAATGAGTGAGGCTATGGTGCTATGCATAGCACGGATGGCTAGTGTACTACGGCTCAATATAGTACTTTTTAAAATCCTAACGGTCGATCCGACCGTTCAATGTGATATCCATATGAATATGTACTTGCAAACTAAATTTTATATTTTTTCGAATTTTTTTACTATTTTTTCAGATAGGTAGAAAAATCAGTGTTTTTTGAAAATTCTGGACCATCAAAATTCTACCTATCTGAAAAAATAGTAAAAAAATTCGAAAAAATATAAAATTTAGTTTGCATGTACATATTCATATGCTTATCACATTGAACGGTCGGATCGACCGTTAGAATTTTAAAAAGTACTATATTGAGCCGTAGTACACTAGCCATCCGTGCTATGCATAGCACCATAGCCTCACTCATAACTAAATTTAAAGTTTTGATGGGTAAATATCTAATTGATGAAGTTATGATGGGTATATATCTAAATATCTCTTTTTTTTTTGAGGAGAATGATACCTGGATTATGTTTCTCTTTTAATTTTTGTGAGGTTGATGTGGTTAAATGATTGACATATCCAAATTTTGTGCTTGTTTAATGGTTGTGTGATCATATGCAGAGATTTCTGATTAGTAAAAGTTCAATACAACGCCATTTGTATTATGTCTGGTTTAGTGCAACTACTAACTATAGTTACCAGTTTTTTATGGTGTGCTGACCAAAGAGTATGGGTTATTTGCTTTCACTTATCAAAACCAAGTAGATTGTTAGCAATTAAGTTACTATACAATTTTAAGCCACCTGAACAAAATAAGCCAAAATACTGAACCATTCAAAACAAAGTAACATTTATTCAGTTCAAACAAAATAACCAGACAGAATGACACTACCAGAGAGTATTAGTCCATAATGTCTGTGCCTATGTGGTACCTCAGGGTATTAAGTGGTCAGCCCACAAAATTCGGACCGTCCGATTATGCGTATGGGTAGATCTGTAGGGAAGGCAGCATTGACATTTGTAATGAAATTATTTGGATGTCACCCTTTCTAGTGAGATGCCGCAGAGGATGTGAAGTCCAAAGAGTATTGCCATCTTAATTTCTGTTGGCAACATGCTATTCTTGTTTTGAAAACAACACACGACTTCTGTTCTTTAGTTGTTTTAATCTGGAAACTTTGCCCACAACATGTTTACGCAGTGATGATGAGTCCCAAGTTATATTTGATTGCTAATTTATCAACTATATGAACAGCAGATATTACTTATCTATAATTCTATTTTTCTGTTTATAGTCCATAAATATGCCAAATAACCAATGGGGTTTGAATTCATGCTTATTTCGTGTTGTTCTGGTATAGTTCCTGGGACATTCAGCATATAATTGCAGTATAAGGAAATTTTTAGATTGGTAGAAAGAGTAATGTAGTTGTTAGATCGGTAGAAAGATCGGATCCAATGTTTCCGATCCAAAAGTTTTGGATCCGATTTAATGGCTCAAATCCAATTATTTTGTTTTTTCTATTTAAACTGATTCACATGGGCCATAGAAGATCTGAAGTACATCCAAACTTTTTGTAGGTTCTCCTTGTTCTCCGGAATTCGCATCCACTGAGATATCTCATATGTTGTGTGACTTTATGAAAAATTTCAACCGTTCAAATACGTTCTGCACAAATATCAAAGCTCAAATACTGCCCCTGGATTATCCCCGAATGGATATCGGACACATCGGCCACGCAAAATGTGAGATATCTCGAAGGATACACACTCTGTTCTCCGACCCTCTTCTTTTCTCCTTTTAACAAAATTGAAGAATTTCTATGCTGTTATTTATGCAACCTTCTGTGTTGTTGAGGCAAAATGCAAAATAAAAAGACTAAAAGATTGGATCGGAAACATTGAATCCGATCCAAACTTTTGGATCCGATCTTTCTATTGGTGCAAGAAAATTTGTACTCTTTCTATTTCTCTCTCATTTTTTATTGATTTCTAATTTTCTATGAAAAGAAAATTCTCGCAGTATAAATCCCTACTGTACAAAGTTTGAGCTACATATATTGTTAGTAACTTAGTGTTATGTGTTAAGTTATTAGCGCAAACCTTGAGGATATTTTGTTTAAAAAATAAAGAAGTGAATATAAAAACATAATGCTACTGAGCTAGCTCTGCCTTCTTATAAACTCTAGTAGAATAAAATGGAAGATTATAAATGTGCTCTCTGTTCAAAGACCCAGTAATTTGGTAATTGACCTAGAATACTGCTGGCCTGCTGCTGTAATTCACATGCTCATCACATCATCTAAATTGACAAAAAATGTTTGATTGCTTTCTCATGCCTGCCATCTAGGAATATACCAGTAGCACTGGATTTGGATAAACCAGCAAGTCCATAAGAAAGCAATTGAAGAAGCTAGAGATGCTAGGAGATGGAGGCAATAAGCTGTGATTATCAGATTTTTTGGGTGGTATGCTGAGCTTGGAGTAGGTTTGCCTTTATATAGATGAAATTTGAGGAAATAAATCTGCTATTCCAAATCCACCCCTTCATATGTTTTGAGATTTGTGCATAAAAATAACTACTTTTCAGATTCGTGCATTCTAAAAAATGAAGGGATGGATTTGGAACAATAGGGTCCTGCGATTCTTTGGAATCGCAGCAGATTTATTTTCGAAATTTGATAGATTGAACTGGACAAAATATAACTTTGTCCCTTGGATTGTCCTATCTTAATTTGACAGTCTGGATCAAGATAGAAGAACATAATTTAATGCTCAAATCTATATATAAAAAAATAATCATATTTTTCTTTGAATTAGAACTACTTTTTTATAGTTTTGATTTGGTCCAAACTTTATTTGGGTCTAGTATGAACCTTCAACTTGGTAATGTATGGACAACCGTTAAGCGATTAATTAGGAATAATCAATAATAATCGGCCGTTCTTTAAAACACAGGTTATGACATTCGAAATGAGTAATAAATCTCTTATGACCAAACGATACACCCGTGACATTGGAAATGAGTAATAAACCTCTCATGACCAAAAGATAAAACCCAGACAGGATGATGACCGAGTAGATATATATATTTTTTAAAACAATCACATTGTATAGGAAAGAGTTTATACCAATAGATGCTTGCTCGTGATTTCTTTCCCAAGGAAGCATTATAAGTTGCATATTATTTTGTCCAGAATACAAATGTGTGTGTTCTTACCTTCGCTTGGAAGAAACAAGTTTGACTCAATGTTTTGTCAGCATTGGTAGCAAATTTTTTTGACAAAAAGAAAAAAAATCAAGCCACCATTACATTTTTGGGAAAAGTTTTCTGTCGCCATGTTTTTTACTCAGCTGGGTACAGTTGAATTTGAGCCAGCTCGAATTGTGAATTTCAGAATGGTTTCGGGTCCTTTTTTCAAATTAATTCTGGGACTAGTCTTTTTAGTGCATCAAGTATAAGAAGGAATCAGAGTAGGTCCGATGCCCATCGGACCTACCTTGGTTCGATGGGTGTGATGACCATTCGATCTGCATCAAGATTCGTGTGCTCTGTATCAAAATGAGTGCAAATCTTATCAATTTCCGTGTGCATAGATCTTGATGCTAATCGTACAGTCCTAGAGCTCATTGAACCTAAATGTAGGTCCGATGCCCATCGGACCTACTCCTATCTCGTATAAGAAACATGATCCTAGTATTCTTCTAAAACAGAGGAGAGAAATCAACCCAAAGTCAGAATAGAACCGGAATAATTGACAGGTGGGTCCACCTGTCAGCGACACATTTGCAACTAATCTATTTTTTTTTTTTTTTTTGCAATCAACATCTAATCTAATTACTGTCGATCTGTACAGAACAAAATGGATAGTCCAAGGTTCCTAGAAGAACGGTACCACTCAATTCAGATCGGACGGGCTACTGCAATGCATAGTCTGAAAAGCTTTCCCGCTAATGAGAAAGAAATTTTTTTTTGAGAAAAAATGTGGGTCATGCCCCCATTTGATTTCATTGATTGAATTACAAAAGGTTTGTAATTACAAAAGGTGTAAGAAAAAGAAGCTAGGCTCAAAATAAGTGAGCTGAAAAGGATAATGCGAAAGGAAAAGAAAAGAAAATTGGAAGATCGAAATACATAAGTGAATTTGCTCAAAAACTATTTGTTCTTCCCGTGTGCCCGCTACACCAGCAAGTTGCTGCTGTGTAGCCATGGTAGCCGGTGCGTACCAGTGGTACCGTCTTATCCTTGTTATCCATTATCTCTCGCCATATGACGTGCCGCGCTTGCATAGAACTTGAGTTGCCATTTGACTTCCTCCATCAATTCGTCCAGGTTTTTTACAGTATCTGTGAAACACCTGGCACACCTTTCTCTCCACAGCACAAATTGCATTATCAAAAGCGCTGTCTTTTGCATGCCAATTAAAGCACCCGCTTCGCTCGTGTTAATTATATCCATTGCTGGCACAGCCGGCCAGTTCGGTGCCTGTATATAAAACTGGAGTTTCGTATACAACTGCAACATGTAGGGACATTCCTGAAAAAGATGTTGTACCGTTTCCGAGGCGTTTTTGCACAAAAGACACCTGCTTACCATGTTCCAACCTCTTCTTTGCAAATTGTCGTGTGTCAAGATTCTGTTTTTAAGTGCCAACCATGCGAAGATCTTGATTCTCGGTGGTGCCTGTACTTTCCATATCCTTGAGATTTGACATTTGAGTCTAGGCCCGACTTTGAGGCTGTTGTACGCAGTTTTGACAGTGAAGGCCCCTGTGGTGGTCCATTTCCAGGTTATCTCATCCGCAGCACCTTGGATTAAGCTAACATCCTCCAACAACCCTTGCAGAGAGTGTAACTCCTGACAAGCCTCGGTTGACAGGTTTGGTCTAAACAGGATTGTGAGGTCTGTTGCCATAATTGCCCTTTGCAATATCACATCCTCTTGGAGTGCATGAGAGTATAGGTTGGGGAATAAGTACTTAACTGCACCGTTCCCCCAATCATGTTCCCACAATAAACACGTGCCTCCATCTCCAATTCTCCATTTGGTTGAAACATTGAAAAAGGATCGAACCTCTGGTGGTATTGTTAAGAAAATAGGTGTAGCCGGCATACCCATTGAAATTGTTGCCGTGTGCGATAGCAATGGTTTCCAAAGCTTGTGTTGCGGGGCGTACCACTCCCAATACCATTTGAGCAGTAATGCATGGTTGAAGGTGCGCATGTCAAGGACGCCCAAACCCCCAATGCTTTTGGGTTCACACACGGATTCCCAATTTATGAGGTTGTATCCCTTCTGCTGTTCTGAAGCGCCGTGCCAAAGGAACCGACGTCTAATCTTGTCAATTTCAGCCAAAACCCATTGCGGCAATCGTATCACCTGCATGATGTATATAGGCACCGATGACAGAACGGAGTTGAGCAATACTAATCTCCCTGCAATGGACAGAAATCTCGCAGCCCAGCCCGTCACTCTTCGCTGTATTTTATGCACGAGGGGTAGGTGAGCCTCCTTTGGTAATCTTCTATCTGACAAGGGGATACCAAGGTAGACGAAGGGTAAGGTTGCCAATTTGCACCCGAAAATTGACACTAATTGGTCCTTTTGCTGCTGATCCACATTTGTGACGATTATTTCAGATTTTTGGAGATTTATCTCCAGGCCCGAAACTTGTTGGAAGACCAGTAATCCGATTTTGATGGCCCGTGCTTGGTGGATATCCGGTTTAAGGAACAGCAAAGCATCGTCTGCATACAGTAAGCACGGTCGCATGTCCCTGTATGGCAACCTTATAGCTCCTGTGGCCGCCAGTTTCTGCAGGTATCTCACTAAGAAGTCCATCGCTATGATGAATAGCGACGGTGATAGCGGATCACCCTGACGTACTCCGCGCTTTAGGGTAATTTTCCGCCCCAGGAGGCCATTGATCAGAACCTGCGAAGTTCCTTTGAAGATGGAATTGCGTACCCACGCTGTCCACATTTCTGGGAATCCCAGATTTTCCATCACCAGCAGAGTGAAGTGCCAACTGACCGTGTCGAAGGCCTTTTTGATGTCTAATTTGAGCATCCCAAGCGGCATTGTTTCCTCTTTGCTCGTGTGCAGTACATGTTGAGCATATAGATAGGATTCTGTGATCCTTCTATTTTTCTGGAAGCCGGTCTGTGCATCATTTACAATCCGATGCATGTGCTGCTGCAAACGGTTGGCCAAGACCTTAGAGTAGATTTTCTGGATACCATGCAGCAAACTGATGGGTCTAAAATCGCCCGGCATCTGTGGATTTTCTTTTTTTGGGATGAGGACGATATAGGAGGTGTTCAAGGGATGGAGCTGCGATGCCGTGTCCATGACAAATTTGTAGACCCCCAAAAGATCCACAGAGATGATATCCACAAAATGCTTGTAGAATTCACCTGAAAAACCATCGGGTCCAGGACTTTTATTGTTCGGCCATTGGCCTATTGCATCCTTGATTTCCTGTATTGTTATGGGAACGGCTAGTGTGGTCAAATCGACCCGATCCGGGTATAGATTGGTCCAGTGTATTTGAGGAGTTGGCGGCGGTTCTGTACCCATAAGCTCTTTGAAAAAATTAAAGAAGATTGTTGCCTTCGTGTTGTGATCATGGAACATGGTAGAATTGTGTTGTACTTGAGTGATTGTATTTATTCTTTTTGAGTGGGATGCCACGGCATGGAAGAACCTGGTCCCTCTGTCCCCGTGTAATTCCCACCTGGTGCGCGCCCGCTGCCGCCAAACCGCTTCCTCCAGAACTGCCAGTGTCATGTGCCGTTTCTTGATGATCGCGGATATAAACTTTTCAAGACCCGTCAGAGGTCTTATTTCTTTAGCCCGATCAATCCATGAGAGGAAGTCCCTACAGGTAGTGATCTGAGTTTTGATGTTTCCTATCTTCGATCGGGCCCACTCTTTTATTTTCCCTTGTAGATTGCAGATTTTCTGATGCAGTCGTAGTGGTGTGTCAGCTGGTGGCGTGGATTCCCATTCCATGCGCACCATTTCACCGAACTCCGCAAAACGGAGCCACACATTTTCAAATCGGAAGAATCGTGATCGTCGGAAATTTGTTGTGGCTGTGAGCGTGATAGGGCAATGATCTGAGCTCGTATTCGGGACCGGCCGTTGTACTGAGTTGGGGAACACATCATTCCAGTTTGCTGAGATTAGGAACCGATCCAGCCGCGCCATGTGTGGCCTAGACCGGTCGTTGCTCCAAGTGTATAGCTTCCCTGTTAGTGTCAGATTTATCATTTCCAGCTCGGATATTAGGTGGGCGAAGTCCAGCGTCGATTGCCAAGTGTTGTCATTGTTTGTTCTCTCCTGCGGGTCGGCCGTGACATTGAAATCACCCCCGATTATCCAGGGTATGTCGTCGGTTGGCTTGGACTGCCTTAGTTCTTGGAAGAATTGAGCCCTCTCTTGCCGGCCGTGAGGTCCATAAACAGCAGTGAAGGCGAAGGTCGTTCCATCGAAATTATGCTTGAAGTGAACTGTCAAGGAAAATTGGTTTGTTTGTAGGTGTACCTTATCGTAGGTTCTCTGATTCCATGCTATAATGATGCCTCCCCGTGTCCCCTGTGCCGGCACCATTTCAAAAGTTTCTAATCGCCTTCCACAGATCTCCCTGATTGTCGGTAAATCAATGGTCTCTAGCTTCGTTTCTTGTAGGGTGACAATGTCAGGCTTTTCGATAAGCATCGCCTGTCTGATTGCTAATCGCTTCTGTCTTTCGTTTAAACCACGCACGTTCCAGGACATTAATTTTATTTTAAGTTTGTCACTCATTGAACACTGGATAACCCTCTAACTTTCCTTGATAAAGCTGCCAGATACACACTGATAATTGTAAAAATTACTTGCACCTCCCTACAGCTAACCCGAAATTTCCTATCCTCTTCCCAAATTAAGCAACTAATTCTACCTAAAAGGCCTACATCACTAAATTGTACTGAAAAAAAGATCATTAAAAAAAGTGTATCCTCCATCGGCAGCTTATCTCCCCCACATGGTTTAGTTAATTGACTGTCCCGGTGCTCCTGGTGGGGCCCGCACCGTCTCTGCCCCTTCTGCCGCAATTCTCCCCAACAGTTCACTGTTAATTTCTACCCCAGCTGTTGCTACTATGGCTTCTGCATGGCCCCTTGATAACGGGGCATAGGACTGGAGATATTCCAGGAGCGATTTTGTCGAAGACTTGAGCTTTGGCTTGTGCTTAACGTTTTGCATCCTATCACAAACATTGATGAAGCCCTTATTTGCTCTTGCCTTGTCAACGGCCGAGATGTAGCGGCCCGTATTTTTGCGTTGGAGGCGTGTACTACGTCTGATATTCCCTTTCCTGTAACGCGGCGGACCTTCAAAACCCGGTGGCGCATCTTCAAAGCTGTTCTGCAGGTCATCGACTTGAATGGGGCTTGCTTGTGATGACTGGCTGGAGATATTAAGTGTATTAAATTGGGTGTCAAGGTCATTTTCGGCCCAGTTTTCGGCCCGTGTCAAGGAGGCAGCGCCTGGGGGGAGATCCTGAGGGATGACAATATTATCCTCGTCAAAGTTGGCCAGCGGGCCGGTTTGATCCAGGCCTGTGTTTTCCTTTTTTTGGGCCTTGTCGCATGACATGTGAAGGCCCTCTATGCACTCTATGGGCTCTATGGCAGGTGGCATCGGTCCCTCGAAACGCCTTCCAGCTGGCCCTGTGGAAATCCCCAACAGTCTAGGAGAGTGGCACGCAGGAGGCACATGGGATAGGGTGGCTTGAAATGGGTTGACTGTGGAATACTTTTCCTTCGCGATACGTGACAGAATCCCTTCCCATGCAAAAAGCGTTGAGGCAGGGTTCATCAATGCGACCTGTATGGCTGCATTTAATGTATCTCCTTTGTCGGTTGTGGCGTGAAGGCTGATTTTATCGCATGTTGCATGGGAAATGGTCCATTTGACCACTGAAGTCGAACTTTTCGGCTGTCCTTCCCCTGGGGTATGGCCACGTGTCACCACAGGGCGATTCAGTAGCCGTTGCAACAGGGATTCAGTTTTTTTTAGGATGTTGACCTGGCCGTCTCCAGTATTTCCCAAATATGGAGAACTGGACCCTCCAGTTGTAGTCCGTGAGATGGCTTCCTGGTTTCGCTGCCGGCCGTACGCCCCCGGTGTGATGCTAGGTGGTTGACGGTTACGATGGCGATGTCTTTGAGGGCCGTAGGATGAGCTGCCGTGACCGTCGCCATCATCATCAAATCGTGGGTGCAAGGGCGGGGAAGAATTGTGGAGCCATCCTTCAATGTGGATGTGCACCACCTTTGAGTATGGGTTTTTGTGAAGAACTGCCATAGGTGGTATAGTTGCCGGGTCGAAACATGCCACCATGACACGTAGTGTCTCGAAGTTTCCATTCGTGATAACCGGCGTCATACATTCGACGTACCCGAATCCGGAGATCAAGTGATTGATATCCCGGAGGTTCCAATACTGCATGGGCACGCCAACGAGACGGATTCTCGCCTTGTGTGTGGTGGGATCGCGCATCATGTGAATGTTTGGCGTCCATTCACGCAGTTGTATTTCCACTCCCCTGGCGACCATGAAGACCCCGACATGCACCGCTAGGTTTCGTAGCACCTTGGACGGGAACTCTACCAGCAGGTCTCCCACTTCCGCCTCTACCGTAGAGACCTTAAATTCTTCGAGAGGGCAGCCAAAGGTCGTGGCAATGGAGCTGGCCACCCGTTGATGTAGCTGGTTAACGAGTGCAGCCCCCGGACCCAGTAGCACCACAGCACATCTGTCAAGGAGGGTGTTTGGTGGATGGATGTTGTCGTTGGGCGGAAAGAAGACACGTAATTCCGGGGCTCGTCCTTGGATGAGGTCTGGGCTCAACATGGGCATGGTTTCCCAGTTTTCGCGGTCCATGGTAGGTTGGGGGAGGATCAGTGTTTGGGGTTGCTGTTTTAGGGGTGGCTGAGTTTGCAATGGCTCAGCAAGCGGCTTAGTCTGTGGCTTAGTTGGTGGTGGAGTGCCCAGGTCGCAGGGTTTATTTATGGTGGCTCTCCCCCTGGGCACACAGTTTCTTGAAACATGCCCGTAGCCATGGCACTTAATGCATCTTATACTGTTCCTGCACTGAAATTTTGTGTGTCCCCGGTCGAGGCATCTGTAACATCTGCCTTGGGCCTTCAGTAACTCCATTTGCTTATTAAGCTTTGGTAGGTTTCTTCTTTCTTGGTTGTTCTGACGCGTTTTACGCCTAGTGACATGGATCCAGCCTTCATTAATGTCACCTGTCTCTCCTTGGTTTGCAGGTGTGGTTGTATCATTGAATGGGGGTGGTTGGGTTGGCTGCTGACGTAGTGGGTTACGTGGAACAGTGATTGGCACCCTACTTGCTACCACCTGAGAATATAGAGGCCTTGTTGTCGTTGCGGCTGCTGTGTTTCGTCGGTGGATTGCATCCAAAGTCGCCTTGCGCGTGGAGAGAGACGTCATCCGACACTCTTATATTTTAAGTTTTAGATTGTTCATGAGAAAGAAATTGTCCGATTTAGATCTGACGGTGAAGGTCCCTTCGCTGGCTCTCTGGACTCTGAGTGCGTTTCCTCTGCGATATCTCATATTTTGCGTGACCGACTGTCCGGTGCCTATTCGGGGATAGCACAGGGGTCTTTATTATTTGAGCTTTGAGATTCGTGCAGAATGTACTTGAACGGTTGAGATTTTCCAAAAAGTAGCGTAAAATATGGTATATCTCAGAGGATACGAATTCTGGCTGTCTTGGGTAGGGAAAGCAATATTTAATATATTTTAGTTGAGCTCGGTTTTCTGAGAACCTAATTGTATAGCGACCTGTGGAACGAACATCTGACAAGCCTCTTCCAAACGGACTTGGCCACTAAAGGCAACTAGTAGATTTAGTAGTCTAGTAAGCAGGAACTTAGTTGTACAAATAATTAACTGTAATTTTGGTTCAAACTTTTCAAAATAACTAAGTTAATCATTTGTACAAAATTATTTTTTGAATGTTTAAAAAAATTCAAGTGATTGTTGAATTTTTATAAGATAATAAAATAGGACGATTGACTGCGTATATATGTAGATTTTTTGGCAACCAATCACAAAGTATTGGAAAGAGTTTATACTCATTAAATATTTGCTCGTGATTTCTCATTTAAATAAGTATGATCTGCAAGAGATTGACCCCATCTGACTTTTATATTTTATTTACTCATGAATCATGAATTATGATTAACAAATTTTATTTCTAGCAAATAGTGTCATTAATTAACTCTCCATCTATAGTTTTTTTTTTTATTTCTCTATTTTAAAGCTTGTGAAGAATTGGCAGCATTTTTTATAACAACATGTAAAACATATATGATATATTATCTGATGAAAGTAAGGATCCAAATGTGTTACTATTCTTAGAATAACATGACTACTATTTTTTTTCTCTCTCTCTCTCTTTATCTCTCCTTCTCTCTTTTCTCTTTTTCTCGAGCTGCAAGATGTGATTGACTACATTAATATTATCTTCAGCAACTATGGTGGAATTTGTGAAATTTATCTTTTACTTATCTAATTTTTTTACATATTTAATTTTTTTGACAAATCCAATTTTGACATATTCAAATTTTATACTTGTCTGGGCGATATCTGGGCGTTGGGTGGTAATATGCAGACTTGCAGAGATTTCTGACTAATAAAAGAAGTTCAATACAACGTTTGTTTGTATTGTGCATTTATGGTTTAGTGCAACTATAGTTACCAGTTTTTATGGTGTGCTGACCAAGGAATGGACTCTGCTGCAGAAAAGTAGAATCATGCTTTTCCGATTCTAACCATTCAAATTCGTTGAGTTTTGTGCATAAAAAAATTTCTTTATCGAGATACATGAATGAAAAATTTTGAATTGTTGAAATCGGAAAAGCAGCAGAGTCAGATCCGCTGACCAAAATGTATGGGCTACTATTTGCTTTCACTTGTCAAAACCAAGTTAGATAGTTATCAGTTAAATTACAAAACAATTTTAATCGCACCTGAACCACACATAAGACAAACTACTGAACCACATAAGCCAAAATAACATGATGGTAGTTTACAAGGGTATCGAGGAGGAGACAACAACTATTTTGCTGTTGAGTGAGGCTGGAGCTCCAGGGACTATGCCATGAAGCAATTCAATAATTTTTGTATAGATCCGAGTTTAGGATCATTACTTTACCTTAGCCCTGTCGTATGTGGCTTAGTACTAGCTTGTTCTTTTGCTATAACGGTGTTTTGGTGGATGGTTAAACGCAGAGCATTTGTGTTTTGCTCTATGATAGGTATACTTGGGTCTTTTTGCTGAGCTTTGAACTCTTTCATTTTCTATCTGTAAATTAACTATGGTTTCATGTGAATGAAATGGACATCTCTGTCTTTTATCAAAAAAAAGAAGAAGTAAACTTTCCCACAAAATTCGGACCGTCCGATTATGCATGTTGGTAGATCTGTAAGGGAGGTATCATTGAGATTTGTAATAAAACAATTTGGATGTCACCCTTTCTAGTGAGGTACCACAGACGATGTGAAGTCCACAAAGTATTGCCATCTTGCTAAACTAGTCGAGTAATTTATGTTGGCAATTAACATGCTATTTGTTTCGGAAACAACACATGATTTCTGTTTCTTTTGTTGTTTGAATCTAGAAACCCAGCCCACAACATGTTCACGCAGTGATGAGGAGTCCCAGGATATTCAGCATAGAAGTATAAAGTCCCTACAGTGCAAAGTTTGAGCTACAATATGTTGTTAGTACTTCGCCGATTTTTTCTAATACCCTCAATCAAATAAAAAATTTGAAATATGCCCTTAGTTTTATTTTATTTTGAAAACTGACCCAACCGTCAGGTTGTGTCGCGGTCCATTTTAGAAGAGAACCGCCAGGCCGCCACACAACCTGGCGGTTCACTATGGATTTTTTTTTCAATTTAGATTAATTGAGTAGTAAAATTGTTCATCGATTATTTTTTTATAAATATAATATCAAATTGATAATATAAAATCCTGACATAGAGCCGGACCAAAACAAAAACATTGTATTAGTTAAATTAAAAAAATAAGGAGCACACTTCTTTCAGACGGATGTATATAAATGCTCCAACAATTGTACACAGTTTTACTGTATGTACAGTGTGTGATAAAAGAAATACAAACTTTTCCATGCCATTGATCCGTGCCTTTCTGTTATAATGTATTTATGTCTATTTCTTGTAAGTCATTTTTCTCATTTCTAACGCACATGTAGGTTGTACTTGTACATGTATATATCTGAGACATCTCTAGTAAATAGGTGAGGTTAGGGCGAGGGATAAGACAACAAAGGCGATATCTTCACCGAGAAGGTGATTTCTGATGAAAAAACTTTAAACATGTGTATCTCAGAGCTCGAGTGTCTGATTTCAGCAAGTGACAACTTTTCAGAAATCTTACGAGAAAAAGATATTGAATTTGACCGCATAACGGTTATTAGAATTTCAGAATTGCAAAGAAACAAATGAAAGAGCCTTAAAACTTAAGTTGAAGTTTCCAATTAAATTTTTCATTTCTAATTTTCAATTTTTTTGTCCTTTGCCATACTTTTTCTGAAACATCATTCATGTAAATGTATAAAGTCTCAAATCTAGAATTTTTTTAGTTAGAATGTTATTCATGTAAATAATAATATGTGACATAATATGTGGTTTTTTTCTTAGACATTGTTCATTTAAATGTATAAAGTCTCAAATATAGGGTTTTTGTTGTATTTTCATTTTTTTTAGTTAAAATGTAATTCGTATAAATGTTTTGGAATGTAGTACTAAGAATGTAGTACTAATTCGTATAAATGTATAAAGTCTCAAGCTGCATTCATAAAAAAAAACAGATATATCTTAGACAATGTAGTACTAAGCCAGGAAGTCATACATCACTATCAAGTAACTAATGAACAAGGGTTAGTGGTCAAGGTGGATTTTGAGAAAACATATGACAAAATCAACTGGCAATATCTCATAGATATGTTAAAAAGTAGAGGTTTTGGATCAAAATTAATAATTTAGATACAAGAATGGCTCAAAGAAGAAGAAATACAATCACTAGTAGATGAAAGATAATCAATATGACATGAAAGACAACCAGCACATCATGAAAGACAACTAGAAGAGAGAAAACAACTACTGGATGATTAAAGACAACAAGTACAAGATCAAAAACTACTAGAATATGAATGACAACTAGAAGAAGATAAATGACAACCAATAGAACATGAAAGACAACCAGCACAAGATGAAAAACAACTATAAGAAGATAGAATACAACTAGAAGAAAAAATACAACTAGAAAAAGGTGAAAGACAACTAGTAGAACATGAATGACAACCAATACATGATGAAGGCAACTAGAAGAAGATGAAATACAACCAGTAGTAAATGAAGATAACCAGTGAAACGTGAAAGACAACCAGTAGAACATGAAAGACAATTAGTACAAGATGAAAGAACCTAGAAGAAACTTAAAAACAACTAGTAGAAGATGTAAGGCAACTAGAAGAAAACAAAAGACAACCAGTAGAACACAAAATACAACCAATACAAGATAAAATACAACTAGAAGAAGATAAAAGAAAACCCGTCGAATATGAAAGACAACTAGCAGAACATGGAAGACAACTAGAAGAAAATGAAAGACAACTACTAAAACATGAAAGACAACTAGAAGAAGATGAAAGACAACCAGTTTATGATGAAAGACAACTAGAAAAAGATGAAATACTAGTAGTAGATGAAAGACAACTAGAAGAAAATAAAAAATAACTTGTAGAAAATGAAAGACAATTAGAAGAAGATGACAACCAATAGAACATGAAAAACATCCAATACAAGATAAAAGACAACTAGAAGAAGATTAAGTACAATTAAAGGTAAAAAAATAAAACCAAAGAAGATGAAAAACAACCTGTTAAAACATGAAAGACAACTAGTAGAAGATGAAGACAACTAGAAGAAAAACAAAGATAACCAGTAGAACATGAAATACAACTAATATAATATAAAAGACAACTATAAGAAAATGAAAGACAACCAGTTCAATATGAAAGACAACTAGAAAAATATGAAATACAACTAGTAGTAGATGGAATACAACTAGTAGAACATGAAACATAACCGAAAGGAGATGAAATACAACTAGAAGAAAAATGAATACAACTAGTAGAACATGAAAGACAACAAGTACAAGATTAAAGACAACTAGAAGAAGATGAAAGACAACTAGTTTAACATGACAAACAACCAATACAAGATGAAAGACAACTATAAGAGGAAGAAATACAACTAGTAGTAGATGAAAGACAACCAATTCAAAATGAAAGATAACTAAAAGAAGATGAAATACAAAGATATCTAGTAGAACGTAAAAGACAACAAGTAGAACATGAATACAACCAGTACAATAAGAAAGACATATAGAAGAAGATGAAAGACAACCAGCGGACCATGAAGACTACCAATACAAGATTAAATACAACTAGTAGTAGATAAAAGACAACCAGTAGAACGTGAAAGACAACCCAATATAAAATGATAGACGACTACATGAAGATGAAAAACTAGTAGAAAATGAAATACAACTAGTAGTAGATGAAATACAACAATTATAATATGAAAGACAACTAGTAGAAGATGAAATATGACTACAAGAAGATGAAAGTGAACAAGTAGAACATGAAAAACCAGTACAAGATGCAAGACAACTAGAAGAAAATAAAATACAACTAGAGGAAGAAGAATACAACTAGAAGAAGATGAAAAACAACCAGTAGTCCATGAAAGACAATGAGTAGAAGATGAAAGACAACTAGAAGAAAGTGAAAGACAACCAGTAGAACATAAAAGACAACTAGTACAAGATGAAAGACAACTAGAACAAGATGAAAGACAACCAGTAGAACATGAATGACAACCAGTTCAAGATGAAAAATAACAAAAGAAAGAAATACAACTAGAAAAAGATAAAAGACAACCAAAAACATGAAAGACAACTAGTAGAACATGGAGATAACCAGTTGAAGATTAAAGACAACTAGAACAAAATGAAAGACAACCAGTAACATGATAGACAACCAATATATGATGAAAGACAACTTTAAGAAGATGAAAGACAACCAGTAGAACATGAAAGACAACTGGTACAAGATGAAAGACAACTTGAAGAAGAAGAAATACAACCAGTAGTGGATGAAAGACAACCAGTAGAATATGAAAGACAACCAGTAGAACATGGAAGACAACCACTTCAAGATGAAAGACAACTACAAGAAGATGAAATGGAACTTGTAACATGAAAGACAACTAGTTCAAGATGAAATACAACTAGACTAAGAAAAAAACAACTAGAAAAAGATAAAAATCTACCAGTAGAGCTTGAAAGACAACCAGTAGAACATGAAAAATAACTAGTAGAAGATGAAAGACAACCTAATATAAAATGAAACACGACTACATGAAGATGAAAAACAACTAGTACAAGTAGTAGATAAAAAAACAACAAGTAGAACATGAGACACAATTAGTAGAAGATGAAAGACAACTACTAGAAGATGAAAGACAACAAGTAGAACATGAAAGACAACCAACTATTAAAAGATGAAAGACAATTAGAAGAAAAAGAAATCCAACTAGAGAAAAAAGGATACAAAATGAAGAAGATGAAAGACAACAAGTAAAACATGAAAGACAACCATTAGTACATGAAAAACAATAAGTAGAATATGAAAGACCACTAGTAGAAGATGAAAGACAATTAGAACAAATTGAAAGACAATAAATACAAGATGAAAGACAACTAGAAGAAGATGACAGACAACCAGTTCAAGATGAAAGGCATCTAGAGGAAGAAAAAAATACAACTAGAAAAAAATGAAAGACAACCAATGGAATATGAAAGACAACTAGTAGAATATGAAAGATAATCAGTTAAAGATGAAAGAAAACTAAAACAAAATGATTGTCTTTCATCTTCTTCTAGATGTCTTTCATCTTGTACTAATTTATGTTCGCTTAGTTGTCTTTGACGTTCTACTGGTTGTCTTTCACCTTGTACTGATTATTTTTCATGTTCTACTGATTGTCTTTCTTTTTGTTCTAGTTATCTTTCATTTTCTACTAGTTATCTTTCATGTTTAACTAGTTGATTTTCAAGTACTTTCATATTCTACTGGTTGTCTTTCATCTTCTGTTGAGTTGTCTTTCACATTCAACTGTTTTGTTTTTCATCTTCTTATAGTTGTATTTTTCTTCTACTAGTTGTATTTCATTTTTTTCTAGTTGTCTTTTATATTGTACTGGTTGTTTTTCATGTTCTACCTGTTGTCCTTTATCTTCTTGTAGTCGTCTTTCGTCTTCAACTGGTTGTCTTTTATGTTATACTCTTTGTCTTTCATCTACTACTGGTTGTATTTCATGTTGTATGTTGTTTTTACTTGTTGTTCGTCATTTTCTTCTAGATGTCTTTCATTTTGTATTGGTTGTTCTTCATGCTCTTGGTTGTCTTTCATTTTGTTCCAGTTGTCTTTCATCGTCTTATAGTTGTATTCTTCTTCCTCTAGTTGTATTTCATTTTCTTGTAGGTACTTGCTGTCTTTCATGTTCTACCTATTGTCTTTCATCTTCTTGTAGTCGTCTTTCATCTTGTAAGGGTTGTCTTTCATCAACTATTGGTTGTATTTCATTTTCTACTAGTTGTTTTTCACGTTCTACTGTTTGTCTTTCATCTAATACTAGTTGTATTTCATGTTGTACTGGTTGTCTTTCATGTTGTACTGGTTGTCTTTCATCTTCTGCTATCTGTCTTTCATCTTGTACTGGTTGTCTTTCATGTTCTATTAGTTGTCTATCATTTTGTTCCAGTTGTCATTCATCGTCTTATAGTTGTATTCTTCTTCCTCTAGCTGTATTACATTTTAATCTAGTTGTTTTTCATCTTGTATTGTTGTCTTTCATATTCTACATGTTATCTTTCATCTTCTTGTAATTGTCTTTCATCTTCTTCTAGTTGTTTTTCAAGTTCTCCTGGTTGTTTTTCATGTACTACTGGTTGTCTTTCATCTTCTTCTAGTTGTCTTTCATGTTCTATTAGTTGTCTTTCACGTTGTATTAGTTGTCTTCATCTACTACTAGTTGTGTTTTACAGTTTTCTAATTGTCGTTCGTCTTGTACTTGTCATCTTTCATCAACTACTGGTTGTATTTCATTTTCTACTAGTTGTTTTCGATCTTCATGTAATTGTCTTTCATTTTGTACTTAGTTGTCTTTCACATTCTACTGTTCATCTTTTATCTACTACTGGTTGTATTTCATGTTATACTGGTTGTTTTTCATCTGGTACTGGTTGTCTTTCATCTTCTATTAGTTGTCTATCATTTTTCCAGTTGTCTTTCGTCGTCTTATAGTTGTATTTTTCTTCCTCTTGTTGTATTTCATTTTCTTCTAGTTGTTTTTCATTTTTTACTAGTTGTCATTAATGTTCTATCTGTTATCTTTCATCTTCTTGTAGTTCTCTTTCATCTTCTTGTAGTTGTATTTCATGTTCTCCTTGTAGTTTTTCATGTACTACTGATTGTCTTTCATCTTTTTCTAGTTGTCTTTCATGCTCTACTAGTTGTTTTTCATGTTCGGTTGTCTTTCATCTACTATTAGTTGTGTTTCATCGTTTTCTTTCACGTTCTACTGGTTGTCATTCATCTACTACTGCTAGTTGTCTTTCATGTTCTCCTGGTAGTTTTTCATGTACTAATGGTAGTCTTTTATATTCTTCTAGTTGTCTTTCATCTTGTACTAGTTGCCTTTCATGTTCTATCGGTTGTCTTGCACGTTCTACTTGTCTTCTTCTACTACTAGTTGTATTTCATCTTGTACTAGTCGTTTTTCATGATCTAGTAGTTGTCTTTCATTTTGTTCCATTGTCTTTCATTTTCTTCTAGCTGTTTTTCATCTTGTAATAGTTGCCGTTCGTGTTCTACCTATTGTCTTCATATTCTACTTGTTGTCTTTCATTTCCGACTTGTTGTTCATCTACTACTCGTTGTATTTCATTTTCTACTAGTTGTGGTTCATATTCATGTAGTTGTCTTTCATTTTCTACTGAGTTATCTTTCACGTTCTTCTGTTTGTCTTTCATGTCATACTGGTTGCCTTTCATCTACAACTAGTTGTATTTCATCTTCTTCTAGTTGTCTTTCATTTTGTACTGGTTGTCTTTCATTTTCAACTAGTTTGTCCTTCACGTTCTACTAGTTTCTTTCATCTACTACTGGTTGTCTTTCATCATCTACTTGTTGTCTTTCATTATCTACAAATTGTCTTTCATCTTCTTCTAATTGTCTTTCATCTTGTACTTGTTGTCTTTCAAGTTCTCCTGGTAGTTTTTCATGTACTACTGGTTATCTTTCATCTTGTACTGGTTGTGTTTCATCTTCTATCAGTTGTCTTTCACATTCTACTTGTTGTCTTTCTTCTACTACTAGTTGTATTTCATCTTTTTCTAGTTGTCTTCATCTTGTACTAGTCGTTTTCATGTTCTACTTGTGGTCTTTCAACTACAACTGATTGTTTTTAATTTTCTACTAATTATTTTTCATCTTCATGTAGTTGTCTTTCATTTTTGACTGAGTTGTCTCACGTTTTACTCTTTGTCTTTCGTCTACTACTGGTTTGTATTTCAAGTTGTAACTTGTTGTCTTTCATGTCCTACTGGTTGTCTTTCGTCTTCTACTAGATGTCTTACATCTTGTATTGGTTGTCATTTATGTTCTACTAGTTGTTTTTCACGTTCTACAGGTTGTCTTTCATCTACAACAAGTTGTATTTCATATTCTTCTAGTGGTCTTTCATCTTGAACTTGTTGTCTTTAATGTTCTACTGATTATATTTCATGTGCTAATTAATAGTTGTTTTTCATCTATTATTAGTTGTTTTCATCTTTCACGCTTTTCTAGTTCTCTTTCATGTTCTACTAATCTTTCACGCTGTCTTATTTGTCTTTCATCTACTACTGGTTGTATTTCTTATTCTTTAAGTTGTCTTTCGTATTGTACTGGTTGTCTTTCTTGTTCTACTGGTTTTCTTTAATCTTGTAATGGTTGTTTTTCATATTCTACTGGTTATCTTTCATTTTGTTCTAGTTGTCTTTCATCTTCTTATAGTTGTATTCTTCTTCCTCTAGTTGTATTTCATTTTCTTTTAGTTATTTTTCATCTTGCACTGGCTGCCATTCATGTTCTACCTGTTGTCTTTCATCTTCTCGTGTAGTCATCTTTCATCTTCTACTGATGGTCTTTCATGTTTTACTTGTTGTTTTTCATCTACTATTGGATGTATTTCATTTTCTACTAGCTGTTTTTCATCTTCATGTAACTTCTTTCATTTTCTACTTAGTACTGGTTGTGTTTCATTTCACGTTTTACTGTTTGTGTTTCATCTAGTACTGGTTGTCTGTCATGTTGTATTGGCTGTTTTTCATGTCCTACTGGTTGCCTTTCATCTTCTTCTAGATGCCTTTCATCCTGTACTGGTTGTCATTCATGTTCCTCTAGTTGTATTTCATTTTCTTCTAGTTGTCTTTCATCTACAACTAGTTGTATTTCATCTTCTTCTAGTTGTCTTTCATATTGAACTTGTTATCTTTCATATTCTATTGGTTATCTTTCATGTGCTACTAGTTATTTTTCATCTACTATTAGTTGTATTTCATCGGTCACTTTTTCTAGTTGTCTTTCATGTTCTACTGATTATTTTTCACGTTTTTCTAGTTGTTTTCATCTACCACTGGTTGTATTTCTTCTTTTTCAATTTGTCTTTCATCTTGTACTGGTTGTCTTTCACGTTCTACTGGTTATATTTCATTTTCTACTAGTTGTTTTCCATCTTCATGTAGTTGTCTTTCATTTTCTACTGAGTTGTTTTTCACATTTTATCAACTATATTTCTTCTACTAGTTGTTTTCTTCTACTAGTATTTCATCTTCTTCTAATTGTTTTTATAATGTACTGATTATTTTTCATGTTCTACTGTTTGTCTTTCATTTTGTTCTAGTTGTCTTTCATTTTCTACTAGTTATCTTTCATGTTCTACTAGTTGTTTTCAAGTACTACTGGTTATCTTTCATATTCTACTGAGTTGTCTTTTACGTTCTACTGTTTGTCTTTCATCTACTACTGATTGTATTTCATGTTGTACTGGTTGTCTTTCATCTTCTATTAGTTGTCTATCATTTTGTTCCAGTTGTCTTTCGTCGTCTTATAATTGTGTTCTTCTTCCTCTTGTTGTTTTTCATCTTTTACTGGTTGTCTTTCATGTTCTACCTGTTATCTTTCATCTTCTTATAGTTGTCTTTCGTCTTCTTGTAGTTGTCTTTCATGTTCTATTGTTTGTTTTTCACGTTCTACTTGTCTTTCATCTACTACTAGATGTGTTTCATCGTTTTCTAGTTGTCTTTCATCTTGTATTAGTTGTTTTTCATGATCTACTAGTTGTCTTTCATTTTGTTCCAGTTGTCTTTCATTTTCTTCTAGATGTTTTTCATCTTGTACTAGTTGTCTTTCAAGTTTTACCTGTTGTCTTTCATCTTCTACTTGTTTTCTTTCATTTTTTGACTTGTTGTCTTCCATCTACTACTGTTGTATTTTATTTTCTACTAGTTGTTTTTCATCTTCAAGTTGTCTCTCATTTTCTACTGAGTTGTCTTTCACGTTCTTTTGTTTGTCTTTCATCCACTACTAGTATTTTAAGCTATACTGTTTGTCTTTCATGTCCTATTGGTTGTCTTCATCTACTAGTAGTTGTATTTAATCTTCTTCTATTTGTCTTTTATCTTGTACTGGTTGTCTTTCATTTTCAACTAGGTTGTCCTACACGTTCTACTAGTTTTCTTTCATCTACTACTGGTTGTAATAAATCTTGTACTTGTTGTCTTTCATATTCTACAGATTGTCTTTCATCTTCTTGTAGATGTCTTTCATCTTATACTGGTTGTTTTTCATGTTTTACTGGTTGTGTTTCATCTTCTTCTAATTGTCTTTCATCTTATACTGGTTGTTTTTTTTAATTTTGTTCCAGTTGTCTTCCATCGTCTTATAGTTGTATTCTTCTTCCTCTAGTTGTATTTCATTTTATTTTAGTTGTTTTTCATCTTGTATTAGTTGTCCTTCATGTTCTACCTGTTGTCTTTCATCTTCTTGTAGTGATATTTCATCATCTACTTGTTATCTTTCATTTTTGACATGTTGTCTTTCATCTACTACTAGTTGTATTTCATTTTCTACTAGTTGTTTTCAATCTTCAAGTAGTTGTCTTTCATTTTCTACTAGTTGTCTTTCATCTACTGGTTGTATTTTAAGTTGTATTGTTTGTCTTTCATGTCTTAATGGTTGTCTTTCATCTACAACTAATTGTATTTCATCATCTTCTTCTTGTCTTTCATCTTGAACTGGTTGTCCTTCACGTTCTATTGTTTGTCTTTCATGTTCTACTGATTGTCTTTCATCTTCTTCTAGATGTTATTCATCTTATACGGGTTGTCTTTCATGTATTACTGGTTGTCTTTAATCTTCATCTAATTGTATTTCATCTTGTACTTGTCTTTCATATTCTCCTAGTAGTTGTTCATGTACTACTGGTTGTCTGTCATCTTTTTCTAGTTGTCTTTCATCTTGTACTGGTTGTCTTTCACGTTCTACTTGTTGTCTTTCACGTTCTACTTGTTGTCTTTCATCTACTACTAGTTGTATTTTATCTTCTTCTAGTTGTATTTTATCTTCTTCTAGTTGTCTTTCATCTTGTACTGGTCGTTTTTCATGTTGTACTGATTGTTTTTCATTTTGTTCCAGTTGTCATTCATCATTTTATAGTTGTATTCTTCTTTCTCTAGCTGTATTTCATTTTTTTCTAGTTGTTTTTCATCTTGTACTGGTTGTCTTTCATGTTCTACATGTTATCTTTCAGCTTCTTGTAGTTGTCTTTCATCTTTTTCTAGTTGTTTTTCATGTTCTCCCGGTAGTTTTTCATGTACTATTGGTTATCTTTCATCTTCCTCTAGTTGTCTTTCACGTTCTATTAGTTGTCTTTCACGTTATAATGGTTGTCTTTCATCAACTACTAGTTGTGTTTCATCATTTTCTAGTTGTCTTTCATCTTGTACTTGTTATCTTTTCTCCTGGTAGTTTTTCATGTACTACTGGTTGTCTTTCATATTCTAGTTATCTTTGATCTTGTACTGGTTGTTTTTCATGTTCTATCGGTTGTCTTGCACGTTCTACTTGTTGTCTTTCTTCTACTACTAGTTGTAATCTTGTAATGGTTGTATTTCAGTTCTACTTGTTGTATTTCATTTTCTACTAGTTGTTTTTCATCTCCATGTGGTTGTCTTTCACGTTCTACTGTTTGTCTTTAATCTACTACTATTGTATTTCATGTTGTACCGGTTGTCTTTCATGTCCTAATGGTTGTCTTTCATATTCTTCTAGATATCTTTCATGTTGTACTAATTTATGTTTGCTTAGTTGTCTTTTATCTTGTACTGATTATTTTTAATGTTCTACTGATTGTCTTTCATTTTGTTTTAGTTGTCTTTCATTTTCTACTAGTTATCTTTTATGTTCTACTAGTTGTTTTTCAAGTACCGCTGGTTATGTTTCATATTCTACTAGTTGTCTTTCATCTTCTATTGAGTTGTCTTTCACATTCTAGTGTTTTGTGTTTCATCTTCTTATAGTTGCATTCTTCTTCCACTAGTTGTATTTCATTTTTTTTCTAGTTGTCTTTTATATTGTATTGGTTGTTTTTCATGTTCTACCTGTTATCCTTCATCTTCTTGTAGTCGTATTTCATCTTCAACTAGTTTTCTTTCATGTTCTATTGTTTGTCTTTCATCTACTACTGGTTGTATTTCATGCTGTACATGTTGTTTTTACTTGATGTCCGTCATTTTCTTCTAGATGTCTTTCATCTTGTACTGGTTGTTTTTCCTGTTCCAATGGTTGTCTTTCATTTTGTTCCTGTTGTCTTTCAACGTCTTATAGTTGTATTCTTCTTCCTCTAGTTATATTTCATTTCCTTCTAGTTGTTTTTATCTTGTACTTGCTGTCTTTCATTTTCTTGTAGTCGTCTTTCATCTTGTAATGGTTGTCTTTCAGTTCTACTTGTTGTCTTTCATCAACTACTGGTTGTATTCCATTTTCTACTAGTTGTTTTCGATCTTCATGTAGTTTGTCTTTCATGTTCTGTCAACTACTTGTTGTCTTTCATCTTCATGTAGTTGTCTTTCATCAACTACTGGTTGTCTTTCATATTATGTCAGTTGTTTTTCACGTTCTACTTGTTGTCTTTCCTCTACTACTAGTTGGATTTCATCTTCTAGTAGTTGTCCATCTTGTACTGGTCGTTTTTCATGTTCTAGTGGTTGTCTTTATTTTGTTTCGGTTGTCTTTCATCAACTACTAGTTGTATTTCATTTTCTACTAGTTTTTCATCTTCACGTAGTTGTCTTCCATTTTCTACTGAGTTGTTTTTCACGTTCTACTGTTTGTCTTTCATCTAATACTGGTTGTTTTTTTGTGTTGTACTGGTTGTCTTTCATCTTCTTCTAGATGTCTTTCATATTGTACTGGTTTGTCTTTAATGCTCTATTAGTTGTCTTTTACTATCTTCTAGTTGTCTTTCATCTTGTACTTGTTGTATTTCATGTTCTATCGTTTGTCTTTCATGTTCTACTTGTTTCATCTACAACTAGTTGTCTTTCATCTTGTACTAGTCGTTTTTCATGATCTCCTAGTTGTTTTTTAATTTTGTTCCAGTTGTCTTTCGTCGTCTTATAGTTCTTCTTCCTCTAGTTGTATTTCATTTTATTTTAGTTGTGTTTCATCTTGTATTGGCTGTCCTTCATGTTCTACCTGTTGTCTTCATCTTTTTGTAGTGATATTTTATCTTCTACTTGTTGTTTTTCATCTTTTACTTGTTGTCTTTCATCTACTACTAGTTGTATTTCATTTTCTACTAATTGTTTTTCATCTTCAAGTAGTTGTCTTTCATTTTCTACTAGTTGTCTTTCATCTACTACTGGTTGTATTTTAAGTTGTATTGTTTGTCTTTCATGTCCTACTGTTTGTCTTTCATGTCCTACTGGTTGTCTTTCATCTACTACTAGTTGTATTTCATATTCTTCTAGTTGTCTTTCATCTTGTACTGATTGTCTTTCATTTTCTAAGGTTGTCCTTCACGTTCTAATGGGTTGTCTTTCATGTTCTACATTTGGTGTTTCATCCACTACTGGTAGTTTTTCATTTGGTTCCTGTTGTCTTTCGTTTTCTTATAGTTGTATTCTTATTCCCCTAGTTGTTTTTCATCTTGTACGAGCTATCGTTCATGTTCTTCTTATAGCGATCTTTCATCTTTTGTTGGTTGTATTTCATTTTCTACTAGTTGTTTTTTCTCTTGTAGTTGTCTTTCATTTTCTATTGAGTTGTCCTCACGGTCAACTATTGGTTGTATTTCATGTTGTACTGATTGTTTTTCAAGTCCTACTGGTTGTCTTTCATCTACTACTAGTTGTCATTAATCTACTACTAGTTGTATTTCATCTTCTTCTAGATGTCTTTCATCTTATACTGGTTGTCTTCCATTTTCAACTGGGTTGTCCTTCACGTTCTACTGGTTTTCTTTCATCTACTACTGGTTGTATTACATCTTGTACCTGTTGTCTTTCATGTTCTACTGATTGTCTTTCATCTTATTCTAGATGTCTTTTAATTTATATTGGTTGTCTTTCATGTTTTACTGGTTGTCTTTCATCTTCTTCTAATTGTCTTTCATCTTATACTTGTTGTCTTTCATATTCTCATGGTAGTTTTTCATGTATACTAGTTGTCTTTCATCTTCTTCTAGTTGTCTTTCAACTTTTACTGGTTGTCTTTCATGTTCAATCAGTTGTCTTTCACGTTCTACTTGTTGTTTTTCTTTTTGTTGTATTTCATCTTCTTGTAGTTGTACTGGTCATTTTTCATGTTATATTGGTTGTTTTTAATTTTGTTTCAGTTCTCTTTCATCATCTTATAGTTGTATTCTTCTTCCTCTAGTTGTACTTCATTTTCTTCTAGTTGTTTTTTTATCTTGTACTTGCTGTATTTCATGTTCTACCTCTTGTCTTTTCATGTTCTTTTAGTCGTCTTTCATCTTGTAATGGTTGTCTTTCAACAACTACTAGTTGTATTTCATTTTCTACTAGTTTTTCATCTTCATGTTTGTCTTTCATTTTCTACTGAGTTGCCTTTCACGTTCTACTGTCTGTCTTTCATCTACTACTAGTTGTATTTCATGTTGTACTAGCTGTCTTTCATGTCATACTGGTTGTCTTTCATCTTCTTCTTGATGTCTTCCATCTTGTACAAGTTGTCTTTCATGTTCTATTAGTTGTCTATTATTTTGTTCAAGTTGTCATTCATCGTCTTATAGTTGTATTCTTCTTCCTCTAGCTGTATTTTAATTTCTTCTAATTGTTTTTCATCTTATACTGGTTGTTTTTCATGCTCTACATGCTATCTTTCAGCTTCTTGTAGTTGTCTTTCATCTTCTTCTAGTTGTTTTTCATGTTCTCCTTGTAGTTTTTCATGTACTACGGGTTGTCTTTCATCCTCTTCTAGTTGTCTTTCATCTTCTTCTAGTTGTCTTTCATGTTCTACTGGTTGTCTTTCATCATTTTCTAGTTGTCTTTCATCTTGTACTTATTGTCTTTCATGTTCTCCTGGTAGTTTTTCATGTATTACTGGTTGTCTTTCATATTCTTCTACTTGTCTTTCATCTTGTACTGGTTGTCTTTCATGTTCTGTCGGTTGTCTTGCACGTTCTACTTGTTGTTTTTCTACTACTGGTTGTCTTTCATCTTGTACTAGTTGTTTTTCAAGATCTACTAGTTGTCTTTCAATTTCTTCTAGTTGTTTTTTATCTTGTACTAGTTGTCCTTCATGTTTTACATGTTGTCTTTCATTTTCGACTTGTTGTCTTTCATCTACTACTGGTTGTATTTTATTTTCTACTAGTTGTTTTTCATCTTCATGTAGTTGTCATTAACGTTCTTTTGTTTGTCTTTAATTTACTACTGGTTGTATGTCAAGTTGTACTGTTTGTCTTTCATGTCCTACTGGTTGTCTTTTATCTACTACTAGCTGTATTTCATCTTCTTCTAATTGTTTTTCATCTTGTACTAGTTGTCTTTCATTTTATACTGGGTTGTCCTTCACTATCTACTGGTTTTCTTTCATGTTGTACTGATTGTTTTTCATTTTGTTCTAGTTGTCTTTCATATTCTTATAGTTGTATCCTTTTTCCTCTAGTTGTATTTCATTTTCGTCTAGTAGTTTTTTTTATCTTGTACTCGTTGTCTTTCATGATCTACCTGTTGTCTTTCATCTTCTTATAGTCGTCTTTCATCTTTTACTAGTTGTCTTTCATTTTCTACAGGTTGTCTTTCATGTTCTACAGGTTGTCTTTCATCTTCTACTGGTTGTTTTTCACGTTCTACATGTTGTTTTTCACGTTCATGTAGTTGTCTTTTAGAAAAAAAAAACTTTAATTTTGGTTCAAACTTTTAATTATTTGTACAAAATTATTTTTTGAATATTTAAAAAAAAATCGAAGTGGTCGTTGTCGAACTTTTAGAAAATGATAAGTTGGTTTCTAAATATTTGTGCTGACAGTGTTATTCCATCTTTGGAAACTTATAAGAAGAGCATTTCTTATGTTAAAAAATGACTAATAAATCTCACATGACCAGAAAATAAATTAAGATAGGACGATTTACTGCGTACATATGTAATTTTTTTTTTGTCCAATCACAAAAAATTGGAAAGAGTTTATACTCATTAAACATTTGCTCTTGATTTCTCATTTAAACAAGTATGATATGCAAAAGATGATCACATCTAATTCTTTATATTTTTTTCACTCGTGAATCGTGAATCATAATTAATAAATTTTATTTCTAGCAAATGGTGCCATTAATTAACTCTCCTTCTATAGTTTTATATTTCTCTATTTTAAAGCTTGTAAATGATTGTTAGCACTTTTTATAACAACATATCAAACACAAAGATGATAATTTATCTGATGAAATCGAAGATCCAAATCTATTGTTATTTTTTATAGAATAACACGACTTTATTATTCTGTCTTTGGATATCTTTTAGGGCCTATTTGATTGTCACGGAATTATACATGATGAAAATATTTGAGTTCGGGAACCAATATTCATGGGATTGCACGAAAAGAGTTATAGAAATATGCTGAAATGTGTGTTCGGTTGTGCCGTGAGAATAGTCATAAACAATTATATTTTTCTTTTAAAATGCTTGATGTCAATTATTTATTATTTCAGAATTATATTTTTGCTTATGAACTTGTTATCCAATTATACCCAAAAATAAATTATAAATTAAATTAGAAAATTGATAATTAATAATTTTTAATTTGCTTGAAAATACAAATATGTATTTTTTTTACAATTTTGTTATACTGAAAATTATTTTTATTTATGGAATATTTGAATTTATTTTTATATCACAACAAATATTATAAATCAAATTACAATTAATAATAAGTTAATTATGTTAGTCTTCTCACTAAAATTAATGAATAATGACACCTTTAAGAGATGTGCAAAAAAAAAAACCTTAGCTTCGACTCAATTATTTTTTCTCCACCAATTTGCATTATGAAAAGGGAAATGAATGGGAATACTAACCCAAATTGAGTATACCCATACCAATTCATACCGCCGAACACGCCCTTGAGAAAAGTAGTTATGATGTTGAGAATGAGTAATGAATCTCACATGACCAGAAAATTAACCAAGACACAGGACGATTGACTGCGTACATATGTATATATATTTTTTTTTGAACCAATCACAAAGTATTGGAAAGACTTTAGAGTAGAACTAGGGTGTTCCTAAGCTCACCAAGCTCTTCGTGAGCTCGACTCTAAAACCTATCGAATTGACATCAAACGACATTTTCAAACCGTTAGATGTTCAATCTATATTAAAATGTGCTTGGAGACCAAATTTTACACTTTTTGAAATTTTTTTACTATTTATTAAGATGGTTTGAAAATCGCTGTTTTTATTAAAATTCTGCACCATTGGAAAACAGCGATTTTCAAACCATCTTAATAAATAGTAAAAAAATTTCAAAAAGTGTAAAATTTGGTCTCCAAGCACATTTTAATATAGATTGAACATCTAACGGTTTGAAAATGTCGTTTGATGTCAATTCGATAGGTTTTAGAGTCGAGCTCACGAAGAGCTTGGTGAGCTTAGGAACACCCTAGTTCTACTCTAAAGTCTTTCCAATACTTTGTGATTGGTTCAAAAAAAAATATATATACATATGTACGCAGTCAATCGTCCTGTGTCTTGGTTAATTTTCTGGTCATGTGAGATTCATTACTCATTCTCAACATCATAACTACTTTTCTCAAGGGCGTGTTCGGCGGTATGAATTGGTATGGGTATACTCAATTTGGGTTAGTATTCCCATTCATTTCCCTTTTCATAATGCAAATTGGTGGAGAAAAAATAATTGAGTCGAAGCTAAGGTTTTTTTTTTTGCACATCTCTTAAAGGTGTCATTATTCATTAATTTTAGTGAGAAGACTAACATAATTAACTTATTATTAATTGTAATTTGATTTATAATATTTGTTGTGATATAAAAATAAATTCAAATATTCCATAAATAAAAATAATTTTCAGTATAACAAAATTGTAAAAAAAATACATATTTGTATTTTCAAGCAAATTAAAAATTATTAATTATCAATTTTCTAATTTAATTTATAATTTATTTTTGGGTATAATTGGATAACAAGTTCATAAGCAAAAATATAATTCTGAAATAATAAATAATTGACATCAAGCATTTTAAAAGAAAAATATAATTGTTTATGACTATTCTCACGGCACAACCGAACACACATTTCAGCATATTTCTATAACTCTTTTCGTGCAATCCCATGAATATTGGTTCCCGAACTCAAATATTTTCATCATGTATAATTCCGTGACAATCAAATAGGCCCTAAAAGATATCCAAAGACAGAATAATAAAGTCGTGTTATTCTATAAAAAATAACAATAGATTTGGATCTTCGATTTCATCAGATAAATTATCATCTTTGTGTTTGATATGTTGTTATAAAAAGTGCTAACAATCATTTACAAGCTTTAAAATAGAGAAATATAAAACTATAGAAGGAGAGTTAATTAATGGCACCATTTGCTAGAAATAAAATTTATTAATTATGATTCACGATTCACGAGTGAAAAAAATATAAAGAATTAGATGTGATCATCTTTTGCATATCATACTTGTTTAAATGAGAAATCAAGAGCAAATGTTTAATGAGTATAAACTCTTTCCAATTTTTTGTGATTGGACAAAAAAAAAATTACATATGTACGCAGTAAATCGTCCTATCTTAATTTATTTTCTGGTCATGTGAGATTTATTAGTCATTTTTTAACATAAGAAATGCTCTTCTTATAAGTTTCCAAAGATGGAATAACACTGTCAGCACAAATATTTAGAAACCAACTTATCATTTTCTAAAAGTTCGACAACGACCACTTCGATTTTTTTTTAAATATTCAAAAAATAATTTTGTACAAATAATTAAAAGTTTGAACCAAAATTAAAGTTTTTTTTTTCTAAAAGACAACTACATGAACGTGAAAAACAACATGTAGAACGTGAAAAACAACCAGTAGAAGATGAAAGACAACCTGTAGAACATGAAAGACAACCTGTAGAAAATGAAAGACAACTAGTAAAAGATGAAAGACGACTATAAGAAGATGAAAGACAACAGGTAGATCATGAAAGACAACGAGTACAAGATAAAAAAAACTACTAGACGAAAATGAAATACAACTAGAGGAAGAAGGATACAACTATAAGAATATGAAAGACAACTAGAACAAAATGAAAAACAATCAGTACAACATGAAAGAAAACCAGTAGATAGTGAAGGACAACCCAGTATAAAATGAAAGACAACTAGTACAAGATGAAAAACAATTAGAAGAAGATGAAATACAGCTAGTAGTAGATAAAAGACAACCAGTAGGACATGAAAGACAAACAGTACAACTTGACATACAACCAGTAGTAAATTAAAGACAAACAAAAGAACGTTAATGACAACTACATGAAGATGAAAAACAACTAGTAGAAAATAAAATACAACCAGTAGTAGATGAAAGACAACAAGTCGAAAATGAAAGACAACATGTAAAACATGAAGGACAACTAGTACAAGATAAAAAACAACTAGAAGAAATTGAAAGACAACTAGTAGATCTTGAAAAACAACTAGTACAAGATGAAAGACAACCAGTAGTAGAAAAACAACAAGTAGAACGTGCAAGACAACCGACAGAACATGAAAGACAACCAGTACAAGATGAAAGACAAGTAGAAGAATATGAAAGACAACCAGTAATACATGAAAAACTACCAGGAGAACATGAAAGACAATAAGTACAAGATGAAAGACAACTAGAAAATGATGAAAGACAACCAGTAGAACATGAAAGACAACTAGAAGAAGATGAAAGACAACTAGAAGAGGATGAAAGACAACCCGTAGTACATGAAAAACTACAAGGAGAACATGAAAAACAACTAGAAGAAGATGAAAGACAACTACAAGAAGCTGAAAGATAGCATGTAGAGCATGAAAAACAACCAGTATAAGATGAAAAACAATTAGAAGAAATTAAAATACAGCTAGAGGAAGAAGAATACAACTATAAGACGATGAATGACAACTTGAACAAAATAATAGACAACTAATAGAACATGAAAGACAACTTGTACAAGATGGAAGACATCAAGAAGAAGATGAAAGACAACCAGTATGACATGAAAGACAGCTAGTACAACATGAAATACAACTAGTAGTAGATGAAAGACAGACAGTAGAACGTGAAAGGCAACTCAGTAGAAAATGAAAGACAAACATGAAGATGAAAAACTAGTAGAAAATGAAATACAACTAGTAGTTGTTGAAAGACAACCATTACAAGATGAAAGACGACTAAAAGAACATGAAAAGACAAGAGGTAGAACATGAAATACAGCAAGTACAAGATAAAAAAAATAACTAGAAGAAAATGAAGTACAACTAGAGGAAGAAGAATACAACTATAAGATGATGAAAGAGAACTGAAACAAAATTAAAAACAACCAATATAACATGAAAAATGACCAGTACAATTACAAGAAGATGAAATACAACAAAAAGAAAAACAACAAGTAGAACGTGAAAGACAACTGATTGAACATGAAAGACAACCAGTAAAAGTTGAAAGACAACTAGAAGAAGATGAAAGACAACTAGTATACATGAAAAACTACCATGAGAATATGAAAGACAACAAGTATAAAATTTGGTCTCCAAGTACATTTTAATATAGATTGAATATCTAACGGTTTGGAAATGTCGTTTGACGTCAATTCGATAGGTTTTAGAGTCGAGCTCACGGAAGGGCTTGGTGAGCTTAGGAACACCCTAGTTCTACTCAAGACTTTATACTGATTAGATGTTTGCTCGTGATTTCTCATTTAAAAAAGCTTTATAATCTATATATTATTTTGTCCAGAAAACAAATGTGTGTGTATGTTCTTTCCTTCGCTTGAAAGAAACAAAGTTTGAGCTTAATGTTTTCTCAGCATTGGTAGCAAATTATTTTGACAAAATAAATCAAGGCAATATTTTTGTACTAGTTCATGTCTATCATTATATTTTTGGGAAAAAATTTCTTTACCATGTTTGTCCAGTTGAACTTGATTCAGCTCGATTTGTGAATTTCAGAATGGTTTCAGGTCCAACAAATTAACTCTGGGATTAGTCTTACCAGTGCATTAAGTATAAGAAATGTTATTTTTTATGACTTGATTACTGTAATTATGTTCAAGAATTAAATATAAACATGACCTAGAAAGAGAAAATCAGCCCAAAGTCTGAATAAAACGGGATAAATAGAATTCCCGATTATTTTTTTTTACTGAAATTATTTCTGTTTGAGGAACAACTTTACTCAAATTAGTCCAATCTGGACTCCCGAAAAAGATAAATTGCACTAATTATGTAGCATTCCGTCACATAATTAATTAGCATACACAGCATAGTTTAAGACTCTTAAACAAGCATGGTTCCTACCATAACAGTGACAGCTTCACCACTAATGCGCACTCTCTGGTATATTTCATCCAATTCTAGATGCAAAATAGCACTCCTTGGAGAAGCCTGAAATGGTGAAGATTGAGGAAATTTTATGATTAAATAATTAGTAACGAAACCATCAAAGTTATCTAGTTTGGTTTACTACCATGAAAGAAGTAAGGCTTTTCTTCTTTAGCTTCTCACTCCAGTATAGCACCAAGGCAGAGTGTATACTACCACACACTGGATCCTGAGAGAGAGAGAGAGAGAGAGAGAGGTCATACAAAAAATGAAAGTAATTACAAGCCCCAAAAGAAACAGGATTAATAAGAAGGAGAAATTACAAATTAAAACAGGATTTAAAGTGAAACAAAAACCTCATCAATGCCTAATTTGGGCAAGAAGAAACGGGTAAAGAAGTCAAATCCTGTACCCTCAGGAGCTGGTCCAGTTACTATAATCCCTCTTCCAGCACATTCTTTGATTTCCCTGATATTTGGCTGCAACTCTGCAACCTCTTTTCCAGATGGAAGTTCCACCTACAAATTCAAGGAGAAAAGGTTTATCCTTGCAGCACAACAGTTTGCCCCCATAAAGCAAACTGTGCGAAGCAAATTAAAGACAAAAAGCAAAAAGAAAATATAACTAACAAAAGAACATAGAAGGCAAAATCGGCCGTTCCGGAGCGGGATCGGACGGTGCCGATCCGATTCCAAGCCGATTTACCCGGATAGTGCAGATTTCGGCCAATTTTGGCAGTTTCGGCCAATTTCAGTCAAATTTGGGCCCGTTCCAGCCCGTTTCAGCCCGTTCCAGTCAGATTTCAGCCGAAACGTGAATATATAAAGAAGGAGAAAACTTTTTGCAGCTGTGGGGACTCGATATGTTGCCCTTAGGCTTGGAGTCCATGCAAGTTACCACCACACATTCCAAACTTTTTTGTTTAATACCACAACTCATTTATATATATATATCAATTATATCATGGATTCATATAATACAAAGAAAAAAAGTCCGATTTTTCTATTTTTTTCTATTTTTTAGTATAAAACAAGATGGCAAAAAAGTCCAATTTTCCGATCCGATTCGACCGATCCCGACCGATTTTTCCGATCCGGATCGGGATCGGACGGGGCCGATTCCGATTCCGATTTTTCCTTCTATGCAAATGAATTAGATATCATTACAATGAAATCACCACAAGGTGTTGTTTTCATAACATTAACAATAGGCACGTTATTTAGAGTCAGCGGAATGGATGGAAATTCCCTTGCGTCACATCCCACAACTGCATGTACTGGGAAATCAAGTTCAACGGTGAATTTCTCCTCTTTCAGTGGAAGTTTTGGTTTAATTATCTTCCTGGCTACTAGAAGTCCCGATTTTGAAACGAACTCGATGGTGTCATGTTCTGCTAGATCGGATGCGAACAGGAAATGTGCTGTTCCTAGGGTAGCATGTCCACACATAGTATAACCTATAATTTTGGAAAATAAGATACAATGAATGACAAAAAATTTATAGATTGCAAATAGTAATATATAAGAAGTGAACCAGGCTGTTACAGCTAAATGTTCATCTGCTATAACCTTGTTATAAGTTAGTCTTAATGGTACAAAATTATATAAACTGCAACTGCAAAAAGATGAAATCTAAATTGTTGAAAAACAAGATAATTAGAGCACCAATTAAGTCTCAAACCCATTAGGGGTATTTTCGTCATTGATCATTTATTAGAAAAAAGAGAGTTACTAATTAATATAAAAAAAAGCAACTCCATCTTTTTATTTTACCGTTAGATAACCGTTAGAGACTAGATAGAAATTGGCTATATAAAGCCTCTCTGTACAAACCTTGTACTAAGATTGCAATAATACAAACAATTCATTATATTCTCTGAATATTTCTTCTCTGTTTCAATTCCATAAAAATCAACATAAATCCCATTGGATCACCTTGAAAGATGAATTCAAACCGTTCAAAATGATCTATTTTGCAAGTGATGTGTTTACATGTCAAATTTATAAATTTTCGAGTTCATTTAGATAAAATCAAGTGGTAAAAAATAATGAAAAATCTACTCATTGAAATAAACAAGTAAACCTTTCATTCTACGAGCACTTGACTTTATACTGGATGTAAATGAATCATTGATGAAGTAGATTGGTTCCAACCGTTTGGATTTGTCATTTGAACGTGATTTAACAAGTTTCGAAATTATGCTCACACCTTCCTTTGTGAGCTCAAGCACAAACTAGTTTTTTACTCTAAAACATGATTACTTCGGGAATGTTAGAAAAAAAACTTGTAGATAAAACCCACAAATTGATCTGCAATAAAGAACTTCTGGGGCTGTATAGCAATTAATATTATAGAAATGTCATTTTGTTTAGTCCATTGTCGATTAATTTTGGAAAACAAAAATGAAACAACCTGTAGGTATTTCCTCAACAAACAAACAAAAAAACTGTTGGGATTTCGGGTAGGTTAAAGTGCAACAATTCGATTCAGTTCATCAATTTGATCACTACCCGAAAACCAGAATTCAAGCATAAAACTAATTCCAAGATTAAAACAGAGTTTACCACTAGACGCGCAGCGGAAACTTCAAGTCTAGTCTAGCAGTAGCCTTCTTCTTCTTTCCGTCTTCTCCTTTCGTTCTCGTGTCAGATTTGCGCAACAGCCTAGCAATCACGCCTCTATCAGTATCCACACGAACAGGTTGATCAACTACTGTAATTCGGTATGCTAGTACCGAATTGACAGCCCCTTTCTTTCGTTCTGTCTCTCTTTCGTTTTCTGAAAAATGGAATAGAATGGCTAACCGAATTATGAACAGATCATTGCATATTTATAAAACAATGCACCAGTTCGTTCAAGCCTATTCATGGCACCAATTCGTTGAGCCCTTTCAGAAAACTTATCTGATCTGATCAGATCAGATGAGAACAGAAAATTCGGGCCTAGCCCAATAAGAAATGACCCATATTCATTAATAATATGGCCCATAATATTATGACCTTTTAGTACATTTCTAACAAAAACAATCTGGAGGTATATTTAATTTGTTAGTACGGTTGTCAATCTGACTGAATAAGATGAAGAAATTGATATATTGCTCCTTATATTTGGAAATTAGCATTAACTCTTCAAATTCGTACAGAATCTCAAATATCCTAATGGTTTCCATCTAGAATGAAATTTCCACAAATTAGCAAGACATCATATTGTAATCTCAGAAATGTGCATCTGCACAAGTACAAGGAATTAGAATCTAAGCTAAATTCACCAATATGAGAAAGTTTATCAATAATAAATTCGGTTGATAATGAATAAATTAGAGAAAAAGACCTCAGCAACAGGGGTGAACCAGCTGAGGTTGAACCGAGGGATGCTACTGCGCTCACCCTGGCCAATGGAACTAACAGCTGAGATCACAGGACTTATAAAAGCTGTAGCAGAGAAGTTGAACTCGCTGGCGACAGATTGCATCCAGTGTTTGTCTACATCAGCATTCTCTTCTAACAGACATACTGCTGCCGGGCCCCCCTTGAATGCCTCCTTTGTGAATGCATCTACCTGATATATATTTTTTACCAACGAATGGAAGAGTTGAACGATAAGTAAAACTTCACTATGTATCCTTGACTAAAATGCCAATAACAAGTTGGTAATGTTAGCCAGCCTAGTGTACTCCTTTTCTGGTTTTTATTCCAAATAACGATTCAGAAATAGAATAAAGTCCCCAAAACTTTTCATACTCTTATCACAGATTTCACTCTGCGCTATTATTTGAAAAAAAAATGAATATCATTCCCCTGTTTTGAAGTTTATTGTAAGATTAATATGGGCTTAACAGTTTTCCTGTGCAAAATATATGAAAAGTTGCCATCCCCGGTAACAAACAGGGAAAAGAAAACTACATACCACGGCGAATCTGATTGCTCTTTTAGACATTTACACAAACAGTTCCGGCCTGCTGCTTGGTCCAAGGGAAAAAAAAAGGAAAGAACCACTCCCAGTGAATCTGGTAAGTGATCTTTATAAGGGAAAACGAGGAAAATGTAATGGTCACGTGATCATCAGATCTGATCTAATTTTGATCTGTACGGAATTAAATAAAAAGTCTTAATTTTGAAACCAACTAAAATTAACTTACACTAATTATGCACATGGGGAGCATGACATCCAGCCAAAAAAAAAAAGTCCACAGGAAACATCCTGAAAAAGGAAAAACTTCAATTTTGGTTCAAATTATTTCAAAATAACTAACTTAATATTCTTTTTTGTAGAAAATTATATTTTGAACTGTTTAAAAGAAATGAAGTGGTCGTTGAACTTTTAGAAAATGATAAGTTGGCCCGAAATTTTATTAATAGCAAAAAAATAAAAAAATATATCTAGAATGAAGAAGAGTTTTGCTGAAATTCGACAAATAACAAAAACGTGATGTTATAGACTATCACGGCTAGCTTAGTCAAAAGATTATCTCTTAACTAAATAACAGAAAAATGAAAAAACATTATTCATGAGCGTCTTTGTCCATCACGGCCAGAGAGGCAGAAACAAAATAAAACTTTGGACTTCATAGTCCATCATGGCCAAAGAGCTAAAAAAAAAAAACCGGATGTTTTTGTCTGAAATTTTTATTAATAGGACAAAAACATCGAGGTTTTTTCTTATTTCAACTCTCTGGCCGTGATGGACTATAAAGTCCCGAGTTTTTTTATTTTGTTTTTTTTGCCTCTCTGGCCGTGATAGACTATGAAGTTCAGAGTTTTATTTTGTTTTTTCTGCCTCTCTGGCCGTGATGGACAAAGACGTCCAGGGATTATTATTATTTTTTCATTTTTTCACTGTTTAGTTAAGGGATGATCTTTTGGCTAAGCTGGTCATGATGGTCTATAATGTCTCCTGGACGTTATAGACTATCACGTTGTTATTTGTCGAATTTCAGCAAAACTCTTCTTCATTCTCGATATTTTTTTTATTTTTTTTGCTATTAATAAAAATTTCGGTAAGTTGGCAGGGCGGATCTTAGTGATTAAAAAAATGCTAAATCTTTCTATAAAATGAAATTTGTAATTTTATAATTTTTGAAATTTATTCTATACATTAATATTTTTCAGATTTTTATAAAATGAAATTACACTATACTAAATTTTTTAGCTCCCAATTTTAATTTTATAGTACCGCCTATTACTTGGTTTCCAAATTTTTTTTTGGGATAATTGTTGTGTGCCCAAAAAAACATCCTAAATTTTCTATTTCTCTATCAAAACATCCAAATTACCTATTTTCTTATTTTAAGTTAATTTTTTTTTTATATCCCCTTGTACGTGTTAATTAAATCTAAAAAATCTAATTTGAATTTACTTTCTCTTTTTTCACTCCATCTTTTAGAGGGATATAAATCTGCTGTTATTCCAAAGGGATCACAGGACCCTATTATTCCTATCCCAACCGTTTAAACTTTTTCATGCGCGAATCTAAAAAAAAAAAATTATATCCAAATCTCGACAAAGATCAACAGCTGAGATTGGAATAACAGGATCCTGTTATCCATGTGGAATAACATAAAGAGAGCTGTTTTCTCCCAATCCAATCTCTCTTTCTCCTTTCAAGTCATTTACGCCCGCTTCCTTCTTCTAATCCAATATCTTCTTCTTCATTCTTTGGTATTCCTTCTGGCCTCAGCCCAACTGGGCTGAGGGCTCTTAGACTCTCCCATTCTTCTTGCCTCTAGTGTAAGTTTGTGCATTAACATTTACATTTCTACTTAATTGTATCAATTAATTGCTTTTCCGATTGTGTAATAGTAATTAGCATAACTTTATGTTCCTGAAAACAATTTTATGTTTTCAAGAAATAACTTCATCCATAATTCTTTAATTAGCTTAATTGCGTCATCAGGAAATTAATTGTCTTTTTTAATAAATTTCTGTGACCAGTTTATAAAGTGCTGTTGAGTATTCATTTTCTGCCATAATTTGCATTTCTGTTCAATACTGGGGGTGCATCTGTGTTGTTTGTGAGAATTCCCAAGAGAGATAGAGCTTGATGTTTATTTATGGTTTACACATATTTTTTTTTCATCTTTAATGGTTGTTGTTTTCCCGACACAGGCCTTCGACCGAGAAGTGCTTATGCAAATAAAGACTAACAAAACATCAAGGAAGAAGAGAACCTCCCAAGTTACTTGTTTAAGACCCAAGAAAATAGAGGTAAACATGCATCCACCTTCCAATCAAAGTTCTTCATGGACCTGTTCTGCTTTTCTTGTTTGTATTTAATGGAACTTTGTACCGAACTTATCCATATAATTCAAACTCTCTATATTCATGGAAGCAGAGACAAAAGTTTAGATATGTACCAAGAAGAAGAGGTTGTGTAGAAATTACGTCCAGTTTAAGAAGGGAGACAAAATAGACATTTAAACTCCAAAATAAAATCGAATTATGAATTCAACTTAAATTTTTAGATTTAATCGATAAAAGGAGATCTTAACTTAAAATGAGAAAATGGAAAAAAAAGAAATTTGAATGTTTTTTATGGAGAAATAAAAAATTTAGGATGTTTTCAAATGCATGCCAACAATCATCCCTTTTTATTTTGCACTAAATTGGTCCTACGAGTTCTAACAAAAGTTGGAAGAGTTCATTTGATTAATTTGAAAAAAAGAAGATAAAAGGATCAATTTAGTCTTCTTCAAAGTTTAAAGATTGATTTCCTGCAACTTAAAATTCAGAAACACTTTTATTTTTAAAAAACCAGTATAATATAAATAAAAGTGCAGAACCAATTGATTTCTCCGGCATAATCCAAAAACTAAAGCCTGAACTTTTACCCTCTAGAAAAATAAAAGCTTGTCGCGCTAGTGACAAGTCTAGACCAAATTTGTGGTCCAAAACTCGGCCCATATATATATATATATTTTTTTCCAAAATAAGCCTAATAGCCTTCATCCATCCACATTATTATATTATGAATGAGGATATGATATTTTGCAATGCCACATTGGTCCGTATTATAAATTTTTATTTTTATTTTCAAAGTTAAAAAAGTTGATCTGAATTGCTCGACATGAATACATGATCTTCATATGAAAATCCAATTACAAACCAATTTTTCATTTTTTTTTACAAAAGAAGAAAATCACTATTAATGTCTAGTAAATTTTAGATCAGGTGATTCTTTTGTTATCTAAAAGCCTAGTAATTTTCTTAAAAAAATGTAAAATATAATCTCCAACTACATTTTCATATGAAATTGTGTTGAACGGTTCTAATCAACCGTTGAACTTTAAAAAAATATAAAGAAGATATGGACACATAGCACGAACCTATGTGTGCATTGCAAAATACCATAGCCTCACTCTTGTCTTAAATAAAATGAAAAATAAGAGAGTGAAATTGAACAAAAAGGATTAGTGAGAGTGACCATGTTTGCAACTCTTCTTCTTTGGTTATCATTCCTCATGGGTTATATATACGGAGGAGATTGATATGTCCAGCAACTTTTTAAAAAGTAATGGTTCTTTTAAATAGTTTCGACTTAAAAGTCATGTTCTAGTGAATTTTTTATTTTTTTATCTAGCATAAACCTTCCAGTTCCTGCAGAGTATTGTATGGCAATATCTATACCTTGGCATCTCAGCTGCATGATTCGACGAGTACCATTGTCAACTCATTTAAAAAATTAAAAATTAAAATTCCCAAGCTGGATGAGAAGGACATTAATCTAGAAATACTAGGTCTTAGGAACTGTACTAATATTTTGTACCAATTGTACATCAATAAATTAAATAATATCTTGTTAATAAGTATCTGCAATTAATATCCGGACAGGAATATCTTTTGAGTCAGAACTTATATTGAAGGATGCAACCTAGTAAATTTAAAATGTTTTTATATTATGGTCCCCCACTTCAGCAGGAAACAGCATATTCTTTTTTTTTTTTGAAGGCCAGTTAGCAAAGCGCTTACTGACTATTTCATTAATTATTTAAAAAAGTTATGTACACAAATCTTTACACCCCACATCTCTAAAGAAAGAAATAAAACAAAATTAGAAGGAACAAATTCTACTTCCTAAGATTACAAAGCATATAGAAAGATTACAAAGCATATAGAAACAGCATATTCTAGATCCTTATATATATTTTTTTTATAAATTCCAACTACATATATAGGAATGATCTCCTCTAATATGCTTCAGAAAGAGAATTATCTCCCTTATATATGTGAAAGCAACTTCATTCCAAGCTAATACATATATACACCATCAATTCAATGTCCCGCTAACATTTTCTGCTGGAATTTTCTTTTGGGCTTATCAGTTTTCCAAATCCTCTGGTACAACTGGTACACACACTCCTGAGATGGCTGGTATGAGAAAGCAATCATGGCGCACTTCAATTTAATTTGGTGAATGTAGACGGTGGCTATGAGTAGCTAGAAAATTTTAATTTGAGGTACTCTAGGTCAATTACCAGTACACTGGGTCCACAAAGAGCAAACCATCTTATTATTTTGCACTGTAATTCCATCTTTTTTTCATTAAGCAAGCCATATTTTGTTAATAGACGTGTCAATTAGCTTATAACTGGTAAATAAAGTACAACCTGTACTGAACAACTTAATTTTGGTTAATTGGTAACAAAAGTACACTCTATACTTGCAAAGTTTAAGAGGAAAGATATCATTGATAGCAACAAACCATAAGTTGAAAAATTCTTTGTGGACTCGATGTACTGGTGATTGTCTGGAGTATATCCAAAAGTTTCTCTTCTCATCACCACTTCTATAGATTCATACATAATAATACTTCAGGTTTGTTTTGTTCTCGAAATGGGAAATTTGGCAAAACCGGAGACAATTAACCACCACAGGAGAAGAGTTGCTAGCAGAAGGAAAGGGCATGGGCATTCATTCCTATCTCTTTGTTTTCTAGCAAAGTGGAAAGGCGATCAAGTCGCCATGGCATACGGTGAATTCTATTTATTAATGTCCTGCATATATACATCTTTGTCAATGATGGATTATTGCTTTATTTTTTAAAATATGCAAGATAGACAGATGGACAATCATCACTCCTATAGAGGATAGTAGAGAAATTTATTCTCTCTCATGACATTGCTTCCTTGCAATTTTGCAAAGGCATCCTTTAGATCTAAAAGGTTTGTGCAATTAAGAAAGAGTAATAATTTTATTATTTTTTTGCAATATACTAGCCTTCCATTTAGTTGATTTTGAGGTTGAATTATATTTCCTTACTCTTTCAGTTTATTTTTATTGGAAGGTTTTGTTGAACGCATGCATCATCAGTGATTTTATTTTTATTTTGGAGAAGTTGGTCTCCAATTGGTGGTTATTACTCCATCTAGAAGACTGTTCTGCGGCAGTGACGATCTTAGTTGTTTTTCCCAATGCAAGTGTGACGATCTTTGTTGTTTTAGTGGAGATTTATCGGTTCCGACTGACTTTGTTCCTCCTGAAATTTTTTTTTGCCTCCCTCTGTACATTTGATTTGTAATTCGGGTTAAATTTAGAGTTAAAATTGAAATAAATTTGTTGAATATTGATTGGTAATTAGAATTATAAGTCAAAGCATCAGAAATTACAAGTCAAAGTATTAGAAAGTATAAGTTAAAGCATTGTTTTTATTGAGTACCCAATTGGTTAATGGATTTAAACCCGATTCGATATTTTTTTGCCCCCCTTGACGAAAATTCTAAATCCGCCCCTGTTTTAAGGGTTAGACTGCAAAATGTTATGTTATGACGGAATCTCAACATACCATACAAAATTAAAGTGTTCATGTGCTTGGTGCACAAAAATGGAATACTAATTATTATAGACTATAGAGGTCTTAAGTAGAAGAGGATGGTCTGGAGCAGTGTTGTAAAAAACGGTCTTAACGGCCGATTAATCGGCCGTTTAATCGTTAACGGCGGCTAAACCGTTAAGAATACACTTAACAGATGCATGTTTGCGGATGAAAACGATTAATCGGCCATTTTTTCTGATTAATCGGCCGTTTTACCGATTAATCGGCCGTTTATTCTCGTTTTTTCAGTGAATATTTATTTGTAATTTTTTTTTTCTGTGATAGCGTGTGATAATAAGATTTATTAATTATGTATTGTAATTTTATTTGTGCTTAGATATACATCTAATATTTTTTGTTTATATTTTTTCTTCAAACTTACTTTGAAATTGATTAATTCATCTATTATTTATATACCATATATTTTTCTTACTTACTGATGTAATTTTTTCAATTAAAGTACAATGTGTTCATTTATGAAATTAAGTTGTTATCATAAATTAAATTTAGTGATTTTATTTGAAATGTTTCATATCTTTCAAATAATATATTATTAGTATTTGAAAAAAGCTTAATTCTCAAATTTATTTTTTCATTAAATAAATGTGTTACTTACACATGTAAAATTCTCTTGTGTTAAGAAGAAATAAGCACAGTGTCTTATTGTAATAATAAAACTAAGTTAAATTAAGTTTATTTGATAAATTTAATGAGTTAAATAAATTATTTTTAATAAATTGTGATATATATATACATAAATTTAATAAATACGTTAAATTGTCCGCATAATTTCGATTAATCGGCCACATACCGATTAATCGCTTGGCGGTACCATGTCCGTCCGACGACCGCATACCGTTATTTACAACACTGGTCTGGAGACCCTTGCTGTTCTCTATGTCTAAATACCAATGTCGTTGAATCTAGAGATCATCTATTTATCTTGTGTCACTTTGCTTCCCAAATTTTTTGTCCTGGATAGATACTTGTCAGGTTGTTTACCAACAATGAACTTCTTTCGAAAATATACTTAGTTATGCTTTATCTTTAGAGAAATGTCAACAAAGCATTCCTTACTATGATAAGTGCAATTTGCTAAACAACTCAGCATGTCTAAACAAATTGGACGCAGAGCAATGTAACTAATTAACTTCTCTTAGTTATTTATGTGATTCGGTTTTGTTGATTTAATTTACTGTTTAGGTTGTAATTAGTAAGCTGAAAGTTCTGTTTTAGTCTATGTTTGTTACAGCTGGGTACCGGTGGAGTTTTGTTGGAGTTTTACAGTATCTAGAGTTTCTTAGGAAAAAGGTTAGAGTTTGGTTTCTAAATTGCTGGATTGATTGGCTGTATTTAACAATTTCAGTAACGAAATGGGCTCATGATTTTTCTTAAAAAAAGCGTGGCCTTTTCCCCAACATCCACAAGTTGAGGAAAAATAACCTTTATTTTAAGTTTTGCTGATAATAACAACAAGTGGACATATTGTATAGAAATTTAAACTGGAAGGGCAATGTTTACAAATTATAAAAATGGAATTGAAGTTTAGTGAGGATAACGTGTTGGCAAGATTAATATACAAATGAAATGAAAGAATTCGAAACTAGCAATATTTTTTATTTTTGAGGAAAGAAACTAGCAATGGTTTTAAATTTTTAATATATTGAACGAGTAAACGCACATTGGATTAACAGAAGGAAAGAGAATTTTGAAAATTTGAGCTGTTTTTTTTTTTGTTGAAAAATAAATAAGTTGAGCTGATTGTTGTGACCGTATAAGAAACTGCAGATCATTTTTAAAAATTGGAAAAATGTCGTGTATATACCAAAAAATGCAACAAAGTACATGGTTTAAAGATTTATGACATATCATGAGTAACGGACACCATATCAAGGACAAATATACACAGATTAGAGATAAATTAATACGCTTGTCATGGAAGATAAATCTTAATTAGTCAGATAAAACATCTATGATTAAGGTAAATCTATGGATAAAAAAACATGCGACCTGAGATGAACTTATTCACAATAATGCATGTATCCATAAAGAGAAGAATACGGGCATCGGATGTTATATTTGTAATAAATATCAAATATAAGCAAGTTTGTTACCAATAATGTTATCAACGCAGAATTGAAATACTTACATTTTCTATTCAAAATACTTATATTTTAATTTTTTTTATCTCCATCATGCTTTTATTTACAACAAATTAATAATAAAAATTCTAAAAATGTGTCAAAATAAAAACGTTAAATATGATCTATATTATTTTGGTAAATGCACATAAAAAATATCACTTTTCAAAAAAAAAGGTTTATAGGAAACAATTAGTGGAACAATCAACGTCCAAAAATTATCCCCTTTAGTGCATTTTTTTTTGCAAAATTTTGAAACCAATCAAAATAAAGTCCAAATGTCATAATATTTTACATGTGTATGGAGAAAATGATATAGATTTTATCTAAGTATTTTATTTTGACATTTAATTTTTAAATTTCAATTTATTAAATTTTATAAACTAAAACTTAATAATTTGAACCCTCCTCATAATATTTCATACATGTATATTTATAGGAATATCGATCAATTATCCTTGTTAAATTTGGATATGTATTCATCAATTAGCAGTTACGCATCCGTATCAATTGGTGCATATTTGATTTTTAAATTTTCACATTAATCAAATACACATATATGTATTTATATTCACTAAAGAAAATGTAGTACGAAAATATTTTAGCGATGTCTGTTCTGAATTTAGTTTGCTCCGTTTACACATCCTTAGTCATAAGGTACTTATTATAGGTTTACTATTTCAATTCTGTATATTTTAGAAGTCCTAATCTATATTATAGGTTTACTATTTCAAATCTGTATACATGAAATTCCCCCTAAAATTTTACTTAAGGTTATAATTTTGAAAAGTAAATTAAACTTCCATCAATATAAACAGCTAATAAAAAAAAAAACAACCTCAAAACAAAATTAGAGTCCAATACTAGAGCCATTATAAACTAACTTTAACATGTAAAAGAAGAGCAACGTTAAATAGGGAAATTAATTCAATTTCTAATAAAGGGATAGGTAAACATGTAAAATTATTTTTGAAGGTTATAAATAAAGAAAATAAATGGATCTACAAAAAAAATTAAATACTAAGATATTTGTTCAGAGGAGATTAATTAAACAATACAAAAAGGAAAGATGATTGAACTATATATATAAAGAATATTTCCTATAAATAGGAACGTTAAAAAAAGAATCAGCCCGTTGCTAAGAGCGGATCTATAAGTAGGGGATAGATATCAACAATCAGTTTGAAAATTAAGAAGAGAGACTAGGTTTTGCAATCTCTAAAGAAAGGAGCGCTTCTTTCTCTTCTCTCTTTCACGGCACGAACAGAGCTACGTTCTCTTTGAAGTTGAGTTTAATTTGCTTCCATCTCCTTCTTTTTGCGAAATTTTTACTTTTTTTTTCAAAAATCTACTAATCTGAAATGTGATAGATTATCATTTCTGTTGGCTATGTGGTGGAAATGATTCGTATTTCACATTGCGTGAAATAAAATATTTCTATCTAACCTAGAAAATATTTGTTTTATGAAATTAATTGGATGACAAACCTGCATGGATCTTATTAATAATTTCAGTACGACAGAAAAATAAAGAAATTACTAGCCTGATTTCAATCTATTTTTTATTTATTTTTTATGCAAGTTTTGCATCTGGAAATTCCCTGAAAAAAGAATGGAATAAATTTATTTTTCTGTTGATTCTATGCTGCAAAAGAGTTGTCTTTGTTATTGTTTCAGCTAGAGCCTATAATAATTCTATTTTGCCGAATCAAATTTTCTTTTCTTTTCTTACCAAAATTGGCAAAATTTTGCACAAGATAATCTAAGCCACCGATCTTATTTCGCTATAAAGGAATAAAGACTTACAATATATATCTGGATTGTTAATTCTCGTTTTGACAATTTATGTACTAGCTTCAAGTAAATGGGAGCCTGTTTGGTTTCAATCTTCTCTAAAACTCATTTTTTTTTTTTGCCATTATAATGCATTTTTAGAAACCTGTCATAGAGAACTTAATGGAGGACATATACAAAGACGACCCGAACTCTTGGATAAGGCGCACCCGTTTCTGTAAGACAGTTTATAAGAGACTAGACGCTTCGCAAATTCCCTTTATTACTATAAATGAACTCAAATTTGGGTACTCTAACCCAAAATCAAATCGGGTTGGGGACGTGACCTCCGTGCCAGTCACCTGCGAACGCACCTCAGAGACAAGCCAGTGCACTATCATGTCATCTCTGAAGTCGAACCCTGATAACGGTTTTACTGGGGAGGTGCAAGGGTTTGCTAGTTCCAAAAGACAAACAAAACCGGAACAGCATCCAATCATAGGGATAATTAAGCTGTCATCAGGAGGCTATGAGCAGCAACACCACACAGATAGAGAACAATCACATAATCATGATTTTTGACATATTTTTGTTATTTTTAGTTTTTTTTTTCCTTTGTGCTTTAATTGTTAGCATGAAGAGATAGAGAAACAAATGAAATGAGTTCAAATTTATTTGATTAATGTCCCATGATATCGAACTGGCAGACGAAAAAAAGGATATTTTTGAAGATAGCACATTATATGCTTTAAGTTTTACTATTAATTGCTGGATATATAAAGAATTAATATGTGCTTCAGATTGTATTCCACATGCACTAATACAGAATAGGCGATCATACATGGTTAAAAACGCTAATTGTACACGGTTCTGCAACCATGTACGTACAACCCGAACACTGTATGAAAGTCTCGATAAATTGTACGTGAATGTAGAACTGTGTGCATTTCTCAAAATAAAAATCCAGATTTTTTTTTGCAAAACATTCATAAACTGATTTTAATTTAAATAAAAAACGTGTAAGAAATTACCTTTCAAACATAATTTTAATTTCAAAAACCATATATGATTCTTATTTGTGTTAAAAGAAAATTATGGTTATCCTAGATCTGAATTCATACAAAAAAAATACTACATTTACAATTTCATTACACAAATTAAGTATTAATTCATTCATTATAACCATTCTAACTAGAAAAAAAATGAAAAGACAACCAAAAATCCTAGATCTGACTTTACATATAATTACATGAACAATAGCTAACAAAAATATAGTAAAGGAATACAAAACCTAAAACTAGAAAGAAAAAATTAATACGGAACTTGAACTCAAATTTTAAAGCCCTTCCCTTCGTTTTTTGCTCTCAAAATTGCAATATTCATATGCTCGGGAAAACCTGTAGATATCCTTGCAAGATTTCCAAATTGTGGTCATAAGTTAAAATTGGACACTCGAGAAAAAAAGTTACACCCGCTTAAATTTTCTTTTGTCTTCGATCACCTTCTCGGCGAAGATTATCGTCTCCCTTGTCTTACCCCTGGTCTTAGCCTCGTCCATTTAAAAGATGTTCATTACAAAAATACATGTACATGCAAGAGGTGCTTTAAAAATGATAAATATGCCTTAAAAAATAGATAGGGATTATAACATAGAGGCGCGTATCAATGATGTGAAAAAATTTGTGTTTCTTTCATCATACACGGATCATAAAATAAAACATTCATAAAAGTTAGACATAAAGCCATGTATGATTACAAGTGGCCTTTCTTTATGCAAATTCCTACGGAACATTCATGCACAATTGCTAGAAAGAAAATGTGTAAGAATGTTTACAACATATATACACGGTTAAGTTAACCACAACTAGAGGCAGAGCCATTACTATTGAATGGGGTCATTTGACCCTCATTTTTTTTTTTTCAAAACATATTTATTTATAAAATCTATTTTATGTATAGTTAGAGTAAAATGTTATGGATATTATGAAATTGATCATCATTCGTAGCATGAAAAATTGATATAATTGACCTCTATTTGTGTTTAACTCTCATAATTTGAAAGTTAGACTCTGCCTCTCCACAACTATGTACATTTTTTTCCAATCATACACAGTTGTTAATTAAGCAACAATTTATAAATGTTGGAGTTTATTTATATACATTATATTTTAATTGACCGTGTATATATGTTAGAGCTCATTTTCGTGTGTGCGCTTTCTTACTTTATACACAAGTTTTATGAAACTAACAAACTTAACAAATCGAATAAAATTTTGATTCGGTTCGGTTCGGTTCTATTTTAGAAACCGAATTATTACTTTTATTTTCCTAGTTCGGTTGAAACCGAACCGAACCGACGAACACCCCTAAATTGACAAACTGAAAATGTAACTTTTTTTCAACTCGTCAGCAACAAGTAGGCCGCAAAAGCTTGGACTGTGCGTGGTTAGAATAATAGAATGCACCTGGTCCAGTAGGATACTCAAAGAAAGCCCATGGGCCATGCATTTCAAGTAATTTCATATTCTGCTCCTCTTCTAGGGGAACCAAAAATCACTGGACCAACAATTATCTCTCCAGTTCCACCAAAACCCGTATGACGTATGTGTACTCATGTACAATTATACTAAAGCAGCCTCAATTGCTAATTTACGTTTTTTACTATGAATTATTATGGAGTTCAACTAGTATGATATTAGTGTCAAGTGACAGCAACTTCAATTTGTTTCTATAATATATGAATGCTAAAATTGTATATGTTATGAAGTAATTTTAAAAGGTTCACCTCATCCTCATGAATACATGTACCTCTTAAATGATCAAACTGAATGATTTGGAAAAAGACCATTGCATGAGTGACATTGAACAAAATTGTAAAAAGTGTGATTTATTTATTATATATTTGATTTGAAATTATTTTTCCTCACAGTTATTTATGAAATATGCATCATATTTACAAATTCTGTGAGATATTGGAATTGAACCAAATATCTCATCTCAAATATGACGCTAAAAAGGCTTTGGTGCTATTATCTTTATATATAAAGAGAAAGTTATACAAGCTGTATATTTCGGTTAAATATAATATAATATTAGTTTAAATGTTATATGTATTAAATAAAATATTAGTTAAATATAATATAATATTAGTTTAAATGTTAATGTAATATAATATTTTGGTTTAAATATTATATTAGTATTAAATAAAATATTAGATTAGTATTAAATAAATATAATATTAGAATAGATTCTATTAGTATTAAATAAAATATTAGATTAGTTTAATCAATATTTTATTCATTTCCTCTATCGCTATTCTAAATATACAATCCAAACAACATTTCTAATTACCCAGAACAGTTCAAAATAACACTATTCTCAAACCACTTGAGTTAGCACTATTCTCAACTACTAATCCAAAAATTACTATTTTTACACTAATTCTTGCACGATCCAAACATAACCTCAGAGAATACGCACTGGTATAAATCGAGACGAGCCAAATCAATATCTAAGGCTGTAGGGCTGTACCCACTGGCCCACTAACCCTCGTCTTATTTTGTGATTGGTGTTTATTTCATCAAAGCGCTTCGTTATTATCGAACGGCTGAAAATGGTTAAGAGCGTTTCGGCGGCGTAGGGAATGAGCACCCATTTTCCAATCTCAGTATCTGATCTCACCACTGCACTGCTCAGTTCGTACAACTACCCGCTTAAAAGAGATTTTTGGCCTAATGGCACGAGAAATACGAACTCCTAAATGCGAATCGCAAATTCTCCTCCCAGGTGGCGCCATGAATCACCAATTCCACACCCTATCTTCTGCTGGTTGGTTTCCTTCAAAATATCATTTTTTTTTCCTTTAGTTTTTCTTGAATTTTCTTTAAATTTAAGGAAATGCTGGGAGGGGGTGGCTGCATTTCTGAGTTTATAACTAATTTCCTGTTCTTTGTTTTTTTTTAAACTGTTTATTCTGACATTATAGAATTTTATTCTGAATCATTTGCAATTAGTTCTAGAATTGTTAGATTATAGATAGCTTGCGAGCAGCCTTTTCCTAACCAAGTTGCCTCTGCTCTATGAATTAATTGAAGATCAATTTTCCCTCTTTTATTTCCATGTAATTTATCTCGGTGTTGGTAAGGAGAGGGATGGACATAACGGTAAAGATGCTTCTTTTTTTTGCGAATTGATAAATGTTATCTTGCTTTTTTCTTTTTTCTCAGTTCAATTATATCGTTTTTCGTTCATGCATATTGCAAATGCTGCATATGATTTGTCACCAAGTTATTTTGCAACCATGTTATCGTTTTTCCTTCTTGATACGATTTGTCAGTTTTCTGTTTTATTTCCGATTACTCTTCAGCCGAAATGTTGATGCTTATTTAGTTATCTTTGGTATGGTGCATTGCATACTGGTAACAACCAGGTTAGTATCAGTATGTTTTACTGTTACACATGTAATTTGGAAACATGAGCATGGTTAGCATAAACTAAAGTGCATAGGTCCCCTTGAACACAGTTGCTTTCTGGCATTTATATTCCAGGCCTGAATTCTAAATGAGAAATCTCAGTTATTGATCGTGTTTTTATATTACAAGTGATGATGCAGTGCATATTAAATACAATTAAAGTTTGATTTGCTTGTACATGACCAGTGGCTGTAAAGTCAAACTGTGCCATTGTAAGATATTGGTTTCAATTGATCCTTCTACCTCTTAATTTATTACACAATGAACTCGAAATTTTCCAGTTTTCCACTTAAGTGCATCCTTTAGAACAAGATCAGCAGGTTCTGATTTTTGTCCATTTTACTTATTTCAGACTATAAATGTTGAAACAGAATGACTTCACTGAATGGCTGTGAATCTGACTTTGTCCTAGTCTGGTTCATAAATTATATTCTCATACACTACATCAATGTTCAATTAGTTGATTTAAGGGTAGTTTTCATGTTTACTGCTACTATAAACCTAGAAATACAGTAAATGCCGCCTAAAAGTATGAAAGGAATTTTATTGGTCAGTTTCTTCCCCCCATCATTTAGCTCTTTTTTCCTTAACTGCTAAAAGAGAAATGAGAGTTAGTTTTGGCATCTTAAAAAATTAGGAAGGAATGGAGACGGACCATGAACTTAGTAGAAACTTGAAATGCTTTGACTGAATTTATTACATCATCTTATATTATCTTTTCAAAATTCTCAAAACTTTCCTCCTTCATCACTTATTTAGAAATAATCATTTAACAATGATTTTGTACTTTCCATGTGTAAAGCTTATTAAGTTGGGACAGTGAAATCAAAAGAAAAGAAGTGGCACAGCAACCTGGATATCTGTCCAAATAACTGATATGAATGAAGAAAGATGCACAGGCGCCATTTTGTTAAGGCATACGCAGGTAGCCTGAACCACGTTGTTATCTTAAGAAATCATAATACAATGTCTACTGATCCTGGCCAAAATCCAACTTCTAGCAACTCTTCAAAAGTAATCTACAAAAGGAGGAGATGGGATTCCTCTACCTGTACTACAGACAGGAAGATCCCAGTACTGGTACCTGTTGCATTATTGGATGCTACTGCGGTGATGAGAAGGGACCAACGAAGAGTGAAAGGAAAGGAGGATGGTGACTTATCTGGTAAATTTTGCAGTGGTACATTGGGTCTAGGTTTGGAAACAAAGAACCTGGTACGAAAAGGAACCCCTGAAGTTGAGGACAACAACCACTTGGAAGGTGAAAAGCATGTGAAAGTTTCTGAAAATGCCACTGAGGATTGTTCACAGGAAGGTACTACTGGTATCACAAATGGTTGTGTCGGGAAGGGGATTTCTGATGATTTTGGTGAGGAGGATGGTAAGGTTGAGGTAACACCAGTTTCTCTTAATGCTCCAGTACCAGATCATGGAAGAAAGAAACTCCTGGTACTGGATCTTAACGGGTTGTTAGTTGATATTCGTCAGGCAAATAGGGCTGGAAAGAAATCTGATTTTAGGGTTAATGGAAAGCCAGGTAATTTGTTTATTCAATTGTTTTTATTCTGATTTATGTTTCTCCTTTGTTCTGACATATGCCGACACTAACTTCTCATGGTTAGTTTCTATGGTTGCATAATGAGTTGTGGAAATAAATTTAGGCTGTAAATATGTGCATCTGAAGGAATAAGAAAATTACAACATGGACATGGCTGTTCCTGTACTTGTTTTACATTTATCTGTTGTTTTAGTGCTAATGTGCTAATTACTTCTGTAACAGCTTTTAAAAGGCCATTCTGTGATGACTTTCTGAGATTTTGCTTTCAGAATTTCAAGATCGGTATTTGGTCATCTCGAAAGAGGTTCAAGTTCATGTCCACTCCTTTTTTTTTTTATTTCCTTTTGTCGAAAAATCTTAGGTATTATGGCCAGGTGCTTGTGGATAGTGGCATTATGATATGCTAATTTTTGGTCTCTACTCTGTATTCTTTGAGGAGTCTGCCTTCCATCATTCTATGCGGTTTTCCTAATGCTTCCTCATGTATATATATTTTTCAGACAGTATATCACCAAGGTGGTCGACATAATAATTGGAGACTTGAAATATGATATCTTATTTTGTTGGGTATGAAGTTCTGACTATATCTGATGATATGCCCCTTGACCTTTTTTTATCATGCTATGTCTTGTATCTATTGCATTCACATAAGCGATTGCTAGTTCAGATCTGGAACACTGAATTCAGGTAGGCAATAACAAAAATGTTGTAAAGAACATCATATGTAAGCATTGTGCACCAGTTACATGATGCAAAGGTATTAGTGTTTTTGCCCAAACTCAAACAATCTTAAGTTCTCTGCAATCCAAAGATGAAACTAATATTGTCCTAGTAAATCTTTTTTGTATTGGGTCTCAGTTGATCTGAACTTGTTATGAAGAGATTTGATTGTGTTAAATGTAAAGAAGTTGGGGGCAATTTACTCTCTTTTCTTGCTCAAATAAGTTCTGATTGGGTGTTATTGGCAAATAAAACTTAATGTTTGATTTTTTTTGCAAATATAAGATTATTGATTAAAATGTTCACAGCAAGGACTTGATTAATTCCTTTGAACACATGATGTACTCCCCCTACCTCTAATTATTTCTTTTTTACAAAGCTTAATTGAACTAAAACCCCGCGAAAAGAGAATTTAGATGTCAGGTGACATATTTATATTAAAAGAATTTCAAGGGCACGACAGATTTATTCAAGTTCATATTAGATAATGTCAAGGGCAATTTGGACATTATTTGCTTGTCTTATCCATTGGCCTTAACATCTGGGTTTTATTTGCAATTAACCAAAAGATGCTATGGTGAGAAAAATGGCATGTATCTCCAAAGGCACAAATTATTGTTTGTGGTTTTACAGAAAGAAATAATAAACAAATAAATATAAAATAATATCTGGTAAAGGTGGATATTATGTCCTCGGTTGAATATTTGTTTCTTAATTGGTGTTAGGATCAATCGGAGTGCACAGAAACTGGCTATAGGGCACTGGAAAATATACACAAGCAGCTCCTCTTCAAAGATTTGAGGAAAATCTGGGAGAGAACTGGACCGAACCTACCATTTGAGAAGGGAGAATATTTCCCTACTAATACTCTCCTTATTGATGATTCACCTTACAAAGCACTCTGCAATCCTGTAAGTTCTTTTTGTGCGTCTTTTTCCAACCTTTTTTCCCCCCTTTATGTTTTTGTTCTGAACAAACATCTGAAGCCAAACATCTAGTAGTCTTTGTTTTAAATACCTGCCTTAACCTAGAACATACATTAATCAATCAAACCATGTTAAATCAAATTCTAAATGAGTTGAAATTGTATAGAACCAACCCAATTAGACCCAAACAGAAATGAAGACGAAAAACTTGGGATCTTGCTTGTCAAAGAACTTGCATTAATCATTTTTGTCACTCTAACATTAATTTCTTTTCGTTTCCTTTTCATTTTTTTCTTCTTTCGAACTTGAACGGTAACAGCCACATACAGCTATTTTCCCTGTGCCTTACAGCTCTGATGATGCAGAGGATAATTCCTTGGGTAAGTGACTAAATTGCTTCTATTACCATCTTTATTTATAATGTACAAAATAGCATTTATTATCATCAAAGTATAATGTTTGAGTGATGGTTTTACCTCAAATCAAATCCCTTTCTTTATTTTTCTGGCTTGATCGATCTAATTGATATTTTAAGTTGACATCTTTATGTTTACTTGCGTCAGCATTGTAGTATGCTAATTTAACTTAAAAAAAATAAATTCATTTAAATGTTTTTTGTTTCAAGCAGGTCCAGGTGGTAAACTAAGGTGCTATTTAGAAGGTTTAATTAAAGTGGATGATGTACAGTGCTACGTCAGAGAAAATCCTTTTGGACAACCAGCAATTTCCAATGGCCATCATTTGTGGGATTTCTACAGCAAAATCCTTGAAAATCTTGACAAAAAAAACCAAATTAAGTCCCCTTAGATTTGGAAATTTATGAAGTTTGCTAGTTTGGTCTACAGATGAGATTAGGGACCAACTATCATTTTTTTTGCTAGTTTGATTTATTAAGGCTCTAAGCTGACCAGCAGAATTGGTAAAAAAGTGTTAAAAAGAAAAGAAACCAAATTATATCTGCTTTTGATTTTCAGACTATTTTGCTCTGTAGAAAGGGACGAACATGCTTTTTCTTAATTGTAATTTTGTGAAGTGCTTTGGTCTAATACCTCATATATAAGCTGAAATCACAAAGGGTTGGTTTGTTAAACTAAAGATATTCTGAGGTTATTAATTGCAATACATTTTCTGTCGAGCAAAAATTCTCATCTAATTCTGTATTTCTTTTTCTGGATGCCTTTGTGCCTTTTGCAAACTGTTTGCCTTGGACTTGTGGCTATAACACATGTTTTTAGAATTCCGTCTTCCCTTATGGTGTTCTTACAATTTTGTTTCTTTCAAGAGATTATCCACAATATTTACAAGAGCGAATGCATTCAGATTGCCATCGTCGTGTTTTTTTTTCTTTAGTCGAACACTCTTTGTTCTTTAGCACATCAACCTTATAAAAATTTTCAAAGGCCCAGAATATATACTGGTACTCTTAAGAATGAATTAATAAACATTGAAATGTAGATGATAGTTGCATCCAAGAATCTGTTAATGAAGAAAAAGTTTCAATTTAATTAACCAGTCTAGTAAAATACTCCAATTTTTTGGTACATGAATAACTCCAATGAGTTTCTTCTTTATCCTTTCACTTTATTTCATGTGATTAGAGTGTCCTTATCCTTCCACTTTACCTCTCTACCAAACCTAATAAAAAAAAAAACAAAGAGTCATGTTTGGTAGAGAGATAATTCCAAGAGTCATGTTTAGTAGAACGATAAAAATATATTGTGATGCGAGATATTACTTTCTCTCTCCACTTTATCTAACGTGATCATAAGAGAAAGAGAGAGAGTGAGAGGGAGTAAATATGACTCATTAGAATAAATCTTATCAAATAAAAACTCTTATCAAATAAAATAAAGTGAAGAGGTGAAAAAATAAGAACTCTTATCAGATAAAATAAAGTAAAGAGGTGAAAAAATAAATCTCATTAGAATATTTGTATTTCTCTACCTAACATGACACTTGAATTATCTCTCTACTAAATATGACTTTTTGTTTTTTTATGTGATGTTAGGTATATATAGATAAAGTGAAAGAATAGAACTCTTTATCACATGAAATAAAGTGAAGAGATAAATAAATAACTCATATCACATTATCATTTTATCGAAACATGATTCTCGAAGTTATTTTTATACCTAAAATGACACAAAATTATATTTGCGCTTTAGAACGCTTTTGAAGTTATTCACTTGTCACTTTAACCAAATATTGTCTTAAATAAAAGGTAGAATGTATCCAAAAAAAAAGTTAATGAGTGAGGCTACGGTACTATGCATAGCACGGATTGGTCCGTGTTACGGCTTAATATTTTAGTTTTCAACATTCTAACAGTCGATCCGAACCGTTCAACATGATTATAAAATGAATATGTACTTGCAAACAAAATTTTACATTTTTTCGAACTTTTTTACTATTTTTTTAGATAGGTAGAAAATTACTTGATCTGAAAATTCTGGACCATCCAAAAACAGTGATTTTTTACCTATCTAAAAAAATAGTAAAATAATTCAAAAAAATGTAAATTTTGGTTTGCAAGTACATATTCATTTTATAATCATGTTGAACGGTTCGGATCGACCGTTAGGATTTTCAAAACTCAAATATTAAGCCGTAGCACGAATTTGATCCGAGCTATGCATAGTACCGTAGCCTCACTCAAAGTTAATTGTATTGAACTTTCTATGCGCCAACACTTTTCTAACTTAAGAAGATAGATTAATGATACGCATCATCATATTAGTGCTCGCAAGCTATAGACAACTAAATCATGGGCAATATATATTTCTCTACATAGAGTTGCATGTTCAACTCTAAAAAATAGCATCTAATTAAAAGATGTTATGGTGTACCAAGGTTTTTTAATAAAAGGACAATCAATTTGCACAATATTGGAACTTTTTGTCGAATTTATGAGTAATTTTGCCCTAGACAATTCTTACTTAATTTCATTATTTTTTTCTTTTAATTAGTAGCTAATAATTCACATTCATGCACTTTAGCTGAACAATGCATTCTTATTATTCTCTTATTTGAATTGAAATGATATTCAATGTTTTCATTTATTATTGAATTTATCATGAGGAGAGATCGGATTACACCCTTTTTTTTTACACACTTTGACACCTATTATTTTCAAAGTCCAAATAGTCAATCCAAACCGTTTAATATGATAGATATATTAAAATGTGCTTGGAGATCAAATTTTACATTTTTTTTGAATTTTTTTACTATTTATTAAGATGGTTACAAAATGATTGTTTTCAGACCATTGAAAAACAACGATTTTGTAACCATTTTAATAAATAGTAAAACATTCAAAAAATATAAAATTTGATCTCCAAGCACATTTTATTATGGTGATCATGTTGAACGGTTCGGATCGACTGTTTGGATTTTGAAATCACAAAATTAGCCTATAAAAAAAACAATATCAAGATGTGTCAAAAAAAATAGTGTAATTGGATCCCTCCTCATTTATCATATCGCCGGCCCTAATTTATTAAATTTGTTCATGTACAAGAATTTAAATTAGATATACTACTTATGACAATAAATGACACCATTTTACACAACATACCTACTATAAATTTGAATTTTATTTTACATCTTATAAAATATTGTTTCTTTTCATCATTTTGGATGCCACAATATTAGAATTCAATATGAACTTATCATGCCGTCGGTCTTAATTTATTCAATTTGTAATGATGACATTTTACCAGTGTTTTAAATAGCTCGCTATAGCACCACTATAACGTTTTTGGACCCCAAACGCTAAGCTATGACATCAAAATGCGCTATTTGCGCTACGGCCGCTATACAATATAGTTTTTTTTTAATAAAACCTATTTGAAAGCCACTGCCAAATTGTTCAACAACACAAAAAAAACAATATAGGTTTTTTTAAGCAATTTATATGAGTTTTAAATAAAGATTCAAAAAAGCTCAAACCGAAATTGAATTTGTTGCTACTTGCTACAGATAAATCAATTTGAAATTGGGAATAGAAATTGAATAGATTATGTCATGAATCATGATGCTTAAGATATTTTTAATAGGAATCGATAGTTTATGATATTACTATGGATATTTTGAACCGCAATTTGGACTTTGTACTGGTTCAATATGAATATTATAATTTCTTAATTACTTTGGTGTTATTTATTGTTCTATGAGACTTTAGATAATGTTGATATTTAGTACAAATATTGAATATACGGAATATAAAAAAAAACGCTATGTGGCATAGCTTCCGCTATAGCGACGCTATTCGCTATAGCTTTTTTTGTAGTCTTCCCGCTATGACGCTATAAACGCTATTTAGAACCTTGCATTTTACACAATTCACCTACTATAAATTTCAATTTTATTTTAAGCTTTTAAAATATTGTTTCTTTTCATCAGTTTTGGATGCCACAATATTAGAATTCATGAACTTATCATGCTGCCGGCCCTAATTTATTCAATTTGTTCATGCATTAGAATTTAAATTAGATACACTATTTATGACAATAAATGACTACATTTTACACAATTCACCTACTAGAAATTTCAATTTTATTTTTAATCTTTTAAAATGTTATTTCTTTTCATCACTTTTGGATACCACAATATTATAATTCAATATGAACTTATCATGCCGCCGGCCCAAATTTATTATGTTCATATATTAAAATTTAAATTAGATACACTACTTATGACAATAAATGACGACATTTTACATAATCCACCTACTAGAAATTTCAATTTTTTTTTAATCTTTTAAAATATTGTTTCTTTTCGTCACTTTTGGATGAACAATATTAGAATTTAATATGAACTTATCATGCCGCCGGCCCTAATTTATTCAATTTGTTCATGCATTAGAATTTAAATTAGATACACTATTTCTGAGAATAAATGACGACATTTTACACAATTCACCTACTAGAAATTTCAATTTTATTTTTAATCTTTTAAAATATCATTTCTTTTCATCACTTTTGGATGCCACAATATTACAATTCAATATGAACTTATCATGCCGCCGGCCCTAATTTATTATGTTCATGTATTAGAATTTAAATTAGATACACTACTTATGACAATAAATGACGATATTTTACACAATTCACCTACTATAAATTTCAATTTATTTTTAAGCTTTTAAATTATTGTTTCTTTTCATTCCTTTTGGATGCCACAATATTATAATTCAATATAAATTTATCATGCCGCCGGCTCCTAATTTATTCAATTTGTTCATGCATTAGAATTTAAATTAGATATACTAATTATGAGAATAAATGTCACGATTTTACATAACACAAAATATTGTTTCTTTTCGCCACAATGTTAGAATTCAATATGATTATTTGAAATTAAATACTAACTAGAATGAAATATTTGGAGCCACAAATTTTTTTTAAAATTTAGAGGACTTGAAATGCAAAATTTTCAATCTCTTCTTTAAATATACCCCCCTGTCTTAAGGTAAACAAACCCAAGTTAGCTTCTTCTTTCAATATTATTCATTCAAGCAATACAATGAGAAGAGAACATCACCTGTATCCATATTCATCTTTACGACTGCAATTCGCACATAAAATTGTAAGTTAGTGTATTTTTTGCAATAGAATAATATGTTTGTCAATTTGTGTGCATCTGTGTGCATGTATTTTATTGAATCATTTTCTGGCATTTTTTTCCCTACTCATATGTTACTTTCATGAACTCCCATTTGTTGGAACCAAATTAAGGTTCAAATGGTCACATCATCTCTGCCCGGTATCTCCTATCCCAAAATATTTAAAAACTCATGTGATCAATTGAGTTCCAGCTCAATACTTATGACAAAATAAGAGGTGTGATTTGTCTAATGATGATAGATTAATTGTCGACCAAATTATCACATGGGACATGGCTTTTAACAAAACTCGGAACACATCTATCAAAAATCGTTGTTTTCCAATGGTGCATAATTTTAATAAAAACAGCGATTTTCAAACCATCTTAATAAATAGTAAAAAAATTTCAAAAAATGTAAAATTTGGTCTCCAAGCACATTTTAATATAGATTGAACATCTAACGGTTTGGAAATGTCTTTTGAAGTCAATTCGATAGATTTTAGAGTTGCGCTCACGGAAGGGCTTGGTGAGCTTAGGAGCACCCTAGTTCTACTCTATATATATATATATATATATACAAGAAAATTATTTTCTTTGGCTGTGTATAGTAATGATTTAATATTTATTAATAGAATAAAAATCAACAATGACATAAAACATTTTTAACTTATAATGTGTGGCAATTACGTATCGCAAAGAACCTTTGCGTGTTGGTTAGTTTTTTATTCTTAACAATATAGTACGTAATAGTTTTTTTTTTAAATATTATTGAATAATAGTGACAGCTATTGAATTAAGAAATTAATACTGAACCTATTATAAGATAGAATAAAACATTTTGTTCATTTTGTTTATAATTTGTATATTTTTTACCTGAACTTTATTTTAATTTACTATATATGATTGCAGTTAATTATGCTGGAGATTGATCTCAAGAAGGGGCTCATTGATTCGAACTACACTTCTACTGTCAATTTACCAGTAAGTTGAGTTTCGTAGAACGACACCCCTGCTGTAAATTTACTATATATGTTTCTGGTCAAACTGCATAGTAAACTGAGATGAGCATGTCCAAGTTTTTGACATAGAAATACAAATATTACAAAGTTACTACTTGGTGACTAGATGGTAGTTATTGGCAAATGTGTTGTACTTGTTTGATACAAGTTAACCGAAAAATTAAACTCACATCTTATAAAATGGAATTCAGATCAGCTGAAATCCAAGATTCATGAACAGTAACCTCAAATCTCTGAAATCCGAGATCCAGTCGTCCAACTTTTTATGTGCACGCATCTCAAAACAGTTGATTTTTCTGTGTACGTATCTCGAAACAATTCAATGACTGAATTCGGAATTTCAGAATTACTGTTGATGATCTCGAATTTCAGCAGATTTGAATCCTATAAGATGTGCCTACCTTCTGGTTGAAAGTTATTTTTATCTATTGTTCAGACATCAACAAATTGAGGAGATAATATTGGTAAATCCACAGCAGGGATGCTGTTAAGATCTATGTATTCTCTATTCAAATCTATGTCCAACATCATTTTATTGTATAATGAAATATGGTCAAAATTATGAGATTATAACTTATCAATAATAAATCCATATTTCCATAAGCAATTGAGGCGCAATATATATATTTATAACATATATAACCAAACAAATTCCACACAATCCAAATTCTATTAATATGTGTTTTGTCCTCAATTTCTAATGAAAAAATGACTTTATTCTTGGTTATGACGTGTTATAACCTTATAAATTTGACCATATTTATACATACAATTAAAAGATGTTCGACGTATATCTTAATAGAGACTACATAAGTTCTAAACCGCAGCCTTGCTGTAGGTTTACTAATATTGTTGTTTGAAAATGTTGATGTAGAAAAATAGTCTTTCCGTTGCATGAGGAAACTAATTATTATTTTTTTTTTTTTTGAAAGTTAGCGACAAAGTGTCGCCAACAATATATTAATAAGAAAATCAGTAATATTTACAACAATCTAGATTGTTTGTTCCACAATCTAGCCCTTTACATAGTGAAATTAAAAAGCTAGCTAAAAAAGATTGCCTCTAAGAGTATGCAATACGCCCTTGCAAAACCTCCTCGTATTTGAACCTTATGCGAATTGCATCCAGAGGAAACTAATTATTAACTTAACCTCTTATTCTAAGTTCATCCGATTTTTTAATTAATACTCTCAGAAAAAAAAAAATATCAAATATGTCATCTGTCTATTTTTTTTTAATATGACCTAACCGCCCGCCCCCCATGGGGCGGTCCACCCGACCAAGCAAACCGCCCCACAGGGGGGCTGTCCACTATAAAACACTATAAAATCCGATTTCTCTCTCTTTCTCCCTCACATTTCACTCCAACTTACATTTCTCTTTGTCTCGCTCTTTACTGTGCTCCGAATCATGTTTTTTTTTATTTTGTTATTATTATTTTTTATTATATTATTATTTATTATTATTGTTATTTTAATTTATTTTATTATTATTTTATTAATTTATTTTATTATTATTCATACTTATTATTATTATTATTATTATTTTATTATTGTTTATTTTTTTTTATTTTTTTTATTATATTATTTAATTTTGTATTATTATTGTTCATATTTTTTAGATGAGAATAATAGACAGTAACAATCGAGGTAAAGAGAAAGAGAACAACCGAGGTAAAAAGAAAGAGAGCAACCGAGGTAGGTCATCTTATTGTGAGGGAGAAAGAGAGAGAAACTGGGTTTTATAGTGTTTTATAGTGGACTGCCCTCCTGTGGGGCGGTTTGCTTGGCCAGGTGGACCGCCTCATGGGGGGCGGTTAGGTCATATTTAAAAAAAAAAAAAAACAGAGGGCATATTTAATATTTTTGTTTTTTCTGAGGGGTAAAAAATCGGTAAGTTCATCTCTCCTCAGATTCGAATTTTTTTAATTCTTAATTTTTGAAATAAAGGATTTCTCTTGAACTTTGTTATTTTCGATTTATTGTGTGACAACTATAATGTTATTTATAATAGTGCGGGTAAATTATAGCGTTCAAATGGGTCAAAAGGTCCTTACTCTTGATGTATAGAAAAGAGACATGAGATTTGGAAAATGAAAAAAAGAACACACATAACAGGGCTCCTATCTGTCTGCAACTGGTCAGTGGCCAATCAAATTGCTACACGCAATTGTCAATCCTTCTATGAATCCGTATTGCCGAATTTATTTTTCCGGATTAAATCTAGACCGTTTTTCCTAACGGATCCTGCGACAACCGGTGTCGCACCGTCAGGGACTTTATTAAGTGCAACACAACACAAAGAGCTACACCGACCTCTCTGCAGGAACAATGATAGACGGCCCACGTGATGTTTCTCAAGTAGGTCCCACCACTACATTTTGAAATGAGAAAGCTCTTTTCAAATCTTGGAAAAATATGAACATCTGTTTTGCTTTCTGGGAACTTTACGATTCACATCCGATTTTTTTTTTTTTGGCCAAATTGACTGTGCTATCAGAATTGCCGAAATTTTTATGGCATTTGCTTTGGTGGACATAAGGACCTATTTGTAAAATGAACATATTTTCAATTTCAAAGTTCAAACAGTCGATCCGACCGTTCAACATTATCTCCATATTAAAATGTACTTGGAGGTCAAATTTTACATTTTTTTGAATTTTTTTACTATTTATTAAGATGGTTACAAAATCGCTGGTTTTCAATAGTCTGAAAATAACGATTTTGTAACCATCTTAATAAATAGTAAAAAAATTCAAAAATATGTAAAATGTGACCTCCAAGTACATTTTAATATGGAGATAATGTTGAACGGTAGGATCGACTGTTTGAACTTTGAAAATGAAAATATGTTCATTTTACAAATAGGTCCTTATGTCCCCCGAAGCATCCCTCTTATTAATAGAAAAAAATATATATATATATCGACACTGAAGAAGAGTTTCGTGAAAATTCGAGATATAGCAATTTCGTCATAGTCCATAACGTCCAGGGTACTGTAGCTGGACATTATGGACCATGGCCAGCTAATCTGACCGCTAATTAACCAAAATAAACACTGTAGCTGGCCGTTATGGTCTATAACGTCCAGCTACAGTGTTTTTTTTTTTTTGCTGCTGCGTTTGTGAATTTTTTTGAAAAATAAAAAAACACTGTAGCTGGACGTTATAGACCATAACGGCCAGCTACAGTGTTAATTTTGGTTAATTAGCGGTAACTTGATTTCGCTAACTGGGCCGTGATGGTCCATAACCTGGACGTTATGGACTATAACGGAATTGCTATATCTCGAATTTTCACGAAACTCTTCTTTACTGTTGATATTTATTTATTTCATTTTCTATTAATAAAAATTTCGGATCAGAATTGGGGCGGACCCTTTGGCCTTTGCACGAGAGACGATGCGTTCAAAACTTAAAATATTAAAATCTCCCAAACCGGACTGAAAATTGAAATGGACTCTGCTGCTTTTCCGAGAGAAAAGTAGAAACCTGCTCTTCCGGATCTAACCATTCAAAATTTTCCTTTTGTGTATCTTGATAAAAAAAAAATTTCATACACAAATCTCGACGAATTTAAATGATTGGAACCGAAAAAGCAGGAGAGCAGGCTCCTGCTTTTCTCTCTCAGAAAAGCAGCAGAGTCGGACTCCTGAAAATTCAAGAACACATGAGATGTTAATTACCCATGGATGTTTCTCTGTTTCAACCTTTTTGATTCAACCCCTATTACTAGTTACTGCCGGATGGGCCCCACATAGAAACTGAAATTTTTAAGTTTGTATCCTTGTTACTAGTTACTTTTTGGACAGGACCCATGGATGTAACTCACTATAGGAAGGTTAATTATAAGAGCAAAAAACAGAAGCAAACATATAGTAAATCGGTGTGCATGGTATTCGAGGTCTGTCAACTCTATCTTGATTTGACTGTGAAGAAGTTGAAACGACTGTGAAAATTGAAGAGAATATTTAATGAAACTTCATTGTGTATGTAGAGATTTGGAGATTCAGCCAGTGGAAGAACGAAACACAAAAGAGAGAGAGAGAGAGAGAGAGACATCATGAAAGGAAGTGGCGAATCAGGTCTAAGAATGAATAATTTTCATGTGGAAATGAATTCTTCCTTGATGCATACAATGGCAAGTCATAATGTATCGTTGTTATTTTTATTTTCAGTCCCTCAAAAGTTTTAGTTCTTCTTAGTTTTGCCACTGACAAATGTTGTTCTGCAGAATATTCCAAACAAGTTTGCAAAAATGTTCGTTGGATCCATGAGCCAAAAAGGTCCAAGCGGACAGGGGCGGATCTTAGTTCAACCTGGGGGGTGTTAAGCCACCTCAAGATTTTTAAATTTGTTTACCAGGAATGTGAAATTCAACTGACTTCTGTTTTTTATAAATGTATTAGCCCCCCTTATCAATAATATAATGAATCTCATGGGCATATAAATAAAATTTAGAAATTTGAATAGCATGCTGATTTATTTCCAATTGGGTCCTCTGATTTCCGAACCCAGCACTATTAAAAAAGGAAAGGCATCCCTTTCCAATGTAGGTCAAACATAGAAGAAAAGAAAATGAAAAAAGTGTCCAACAAAATTGAAAAAGATCAATCTCCATAACTCCATTCTCTAGCGGACAAGCAGTGCAAAAAATACAACAACAAAAATAACATCTCCGCTGTTCGTAGCAAATAGGAAAAATTGTGCCCAAAAAAGAAAAAGAAAATCTACATTCAAAATTTACATCTCCAGTGCGGCAGTGCAAAATTTACATCCTCAACTTTTTAAATAAGTTCGTTTTTTAATATTGAGATTTACATTTATTTGTAAATTTCTGAAATATTATTATTTATTATAACTTTTAGATAAAAGTTGATTTTACTTTCATGCTAAATTCAAAAGGGTTAATTTTACTTTCATACTAAATCCTTAATATGTTATTCTTCTCTATTCAGGGTATTTATTAGAGTAGAACTAAGGTGCTCTTAAGCTCACCAAGCCAAACCGTGAGCTTAACTCAAAAACCTATCGGATTGACTTCAAATGACATTTTCAAACTGTTAGATGTTCAATTTATATTAAAATGTGCTTGGAGACCAAATTTTCTATTTTTTGGAATTTTTTTACTATTTATTAAGTTGGTTTGAAAACTGCTGTTTTTCAATGCTCCAGAAATTTAATAAAAATAGTGGTTTTCAAACCAGCTTAATAAATAATAATAAAATTCCAAAAAATGAAAAATTTGGTCTCCAAGCACATTTTAATATAGATTGAACATCTAACGGTTTGGAAGTGTCGTTTGAAGTCAATCCAATAGGTTTTTGAGTTAAGCTCACAAAGGGCTTGGTGAGCTTAAGAGCACCTTAGTTCTACTCTTTATGAGTAGAGCTAAGGTGCTCTTAAGCTCACCAAGCTTTCCGTGAGCTTAACTCAAAAACCTATCAATCCGACTTCAAACGACATTTTCAAACCGTTAGATGTTCAATCTATATTAAAATGTGCTTGGAGAACAAATTTTACATTTTTTGGAATTTTTTTACTATTTATTAAGCCGGTTTGAAAACCGCTGTTTTTATTAAAAATCTGCACCATTAGAAAACAGCGGTTTTCAAACCGGCTTAATAAATAGTAAAAAAATTCCAAAAAATGTAAAATTTGTTCTCCAAGCACATTTTAATATAGATTGAACATCTAACGGTTTGAAAATGTCGTTTGAAGTCGGATTGATAAGTTTTTGAGTTAAGCTCACGGAAAGCTTGGTGAGCTTAAGAGCACCTTAGCTCTACTCATATTATATTACTAGTATCATGCCCGTGCGTTGCAACGGAATATATGATAAGATAACAAAAATAAATTATCATACAAAATGACAAATTTTCATAAAAAAAACAAAATTAAAAATATATTCTTGATTTATCACAGTAATATGTATAGAAATAAGGAGGTAGATAAATAAGGAAGTGAACAAAAAATTAATTTGTATTGTGATCCGCCGTATAAAATATCAATTGGAGAGAGAGAAATAAGAAAATAATAAATAAGGAAACGAAGAATTATATCGCTATATTTTAGAGTCTGTTTAATTTTAATTGTAATGCATCGTGTAACTGTATGTGTGGCGAGTATGTTTGTAACTAAATTTAAACTTCTACACATAAAACATATGCATTTAATCAAAAGAAGATAGATTATGTGATTGGAGAGCTAAGATTGAATCTAAAAAAGAATCTTTCAATCGTAGCCATTGGCGGATCGGACACCCAACGTGCATAATAATGGAATGGAGATATAAATTTTATTTTTTTAAATAATATTTAGCCTCCCCTATACTCAAATCCTAGTTCTGCCACTGCAAGCGGATATCCTTGGTATGTGAAAATTATGAGGTCGGACAAAACATTTGCTCTGCAATTTGGTTGGAAAGAATTTGTAACTGCTAATAAAATAGATGAAAATGATTTTATAGTATTTATATACAAAGATAACTCCTCTTTCAAAGTGCTAATCTTTGATCGGAGTGGATGCGAAAAAGTCGCTCCTTTCTTTGCAAAAAATATGAGCGTGGAGCCGGAGAAAGAGATCATATATCTATCACTTGGTAGTAGTGACATTGATGAATCTTCTCGCGAGATTTCAACTCGTGCCGCTCCAGCACGCACGACTGGAGAAAGGGTTTGTGGTAAGCCCAAACAAAGAGGTAGGTATATATTGTCCATATTCGTTATTTTTAAACTTTTTAATTTTTTATGCATTAATGATTTCATTTTGTGAAGGAATGAGATTGATTCTTCAAAGATCAATGTATAAATTAATAGTATACGGGAAACTTTTATTACTCGATATATGAAAAGAATATATGCATCCTCCTGGAATCAAATAACCTCAGATGTCCTAGTATATGTATCAAGCATTTAAAGGATAAATGATGTATTTTCGCACAAGCATTTCTCCAAATACGATCAAACCTGCTAGGCCAATTTCTTTTAGAAAAATATGAGCAGCAAACACAGACTTCTACAGTTCTACTTGAATAATTTTAATTTCCAAAAATCCCCTGCTAGTATTATGAAGATGGCAAGTAGCTGTGTTCTGGAAATTTCAAAACAGCATCAGCAAGTGACAAATTCTAAATTTTGAAGTAACTAATTTTAATCCTATAATAGTTTCGCCGTTATTCTGAAAGAAAACAAGAGATCAATGAACTTATGCCATTTAATTTCTTGTTGTAGATTTTGTACAAGAATCAACTGAGAGTGAGATTAGCTCAGGAAAGGATAATAGGGCTGTGAAAGCTTTCAGGCTATATGTCGTATCCCATACTCATTTGACACAAGCTCAAGAGGAGATTGCTAACAGGATGACAGGAAAAACTCAAAAGGATAGTGATTTGTTTGTCAGAATATTAACTCCAACCAATGCCCCTACAAATAGATATTGTGTACTGGTACATAAGCATTTCTTCCATTATAAATTGTCACTAAAAATTGCAACGCTGGAAACAACACAAATTACATAATGCATGATATAAATATATCAAGTACATATGCAATCAATCTTACTATGTAACTATGTACCAGAGTTTACCAAGCGGCTTTGCGTGCAAAGTTCTTCTAAGCAAGCATAAGAAGAAGATTACTCTGTTACCTGCCGATTTAGATAAGCGAAGCCAGACATGTACTACAAAATACTACTTGAAGAATAAAAGGATAGTATGTATGAAAGAAGGTTGGCGCCAATTTGCACGCAGAAATGGACTAAAACATGGGGATCTTTGCCTTTTTGAACTAAGGAAGCAAGACAAACGAGGGAATCTGACCATGGTAGTTCATTTCAATCACAAATAGGTAATTAAGATGTTCAACTTGTTTTCACTGAGCTAATTAAGTCCACAAGTTGACATGGTAATTTGACGCAAATGTCATTTCAAACCAACATGGAAAACATTATTGGTTGTCTCAAATTTTGGAAAGGAGATGCAGCAAGATGCTACTTGACCAAACAGCAGGAATTGATACAACGTTGCAATGTAATTGTAATAATATGAGTTGCTCTCTTGATAATTGTAGTTCTTTATCTTTTTATTATATTCCTGAACAAATTATGTACTATTCTTAAATCTTGATGTTTTATTTTTCTGTATATTGTTGGTGTACTTGTTTAATTGATATAATATTTAAATATTGAATTTTAGTAATTTTCAAACACTAATATTCTGCAGGGCACCGTTTTCTAGTTGTTCATCAATTATGAACAACACAAGCAATGTTTCAACATTCCCGTGGTGGATCTATAATAATTCAGGCTTGGATCTCAGCCCCATAAACTCCAATTTAGAGTACTTAAGCATGCATGCACTGTTCAATCAAAATAATACTGATGGCCAGGTCCAGTGCAAAATTCCTGTTTTACACGAGAAAAATTTGGTGAACCACCTAATAGTAAAACCTGAAAACTTGGAAGGGAACCATAATCATGTGACACATTATCTCACCAGATGTATTTATAAGGCACGTAAATTCTTAAATCTTAGTACCTCATATCTTTTAGTACTGTCAATTCAATCATTTGATAATGATTAAAAATTCTTAAATTCAAGCTTCACACCAGTACATTCATAGTCTGATACATTAAACTCTTTCTGTTACTTTTATTTAAATTGAAATATCAATAAGGTGTCTACGGGCTATTGGCCGAAAAAAAAAATTATTAACAAGGAGTTCTCAACCATAAAATATATGCTACAATTCTGTTCCAGTGAGCTATTGATACATCAATTACCTGCCAGTACTTTTGGAATCTCAGTTGGCTCAAATTCTTGACCTTAAGTACCTCATACAAATTAATATCAATAATTGCACAAAAAGAATTACCAGAAAGATGCTCATTGGAAGACTTAAGAAAACATCTTGAAATTGGACATATTGTTTAAATGAAATGAGTCAAATGACGACCCCAAGAGATTCCTTCCAAATAGAGGCACTTCAAATTATAAAATGTTGAGGAACCAGACCGAAAAATTAAACTCAACTATTTCCAAATTGTTTATGCTTGCTTTAATTTTTGGTAAATTTTATGTAATGGTAGCTCAAACTGGTCCATAAGTTATATAAAAAGGCTGGTGTATGACCAAAACTAACAAGAACTAATGATTTCACAATTCCATTCCAACACATTGATTCCATCTGATGCCCTAAATGCTCTTGGAAAAGAGGTTTCTTCTGAGACAACGCACCACAGAAATCAAGTATCCAAATGGAAGGGCAGAAATTGAAATGAACAGGCTGAGAGACAATTAAAAAGGGGGCAATTTCAGATAAATCTTAAAAATTACGTATTCCCCCCTCTAAACTTTGAAATTACGTATTTTCCCCTCTAAACTTCAAAAACTCACAAATTTATCCATTTTATTGTTTTTTATATTAAAACTCATTCTAAATTTATAAAATACCCATTTTACCCTTTATTAAAAGCATAAAAGTTCCAGACTCAAATTTGAATATGAAGAGTTCCTCTACCGTTCGATCCACGCGCATCACATTAAGATCTGTGCGTGTAGCTTCAATATATGTGCGTGTTGGCTTTAAGATTCGTGTTGATCTAGCGCCCACAGATTTTTAAAGCAATTTCGATCCGCGTGCATCGCATTAAGATCTGTGCACGTCGCTTCAATATCCGTGTGTGTTCGCTTCAAGATTCGTGCTGATCTAGCGTGCGCAGATCTTAAAGCAGTTCAGAAAGTAGAGGAACCCTTCAGATTCAAATTTGAGTTTGATGCGCGTTTTATGTTTTTAATAAAGGGTAAAATGAGTATTTTATAAATTAAGAATGAGTTATAATATAAAAGACAGCTAAATGGGTAAATTTGTGAGTTTTTGAAGTTTAAAGGGGGAAAAACGTAATTTCAAACTTTGGAGGGGAAATACGTAATTTTGAAGTTTTTGAGGGGTATAAGAGGGGTATACGTGAAATTCCCCCATTAAAAAGGGTGATTAGATTTTGGATATACCTAAAACCCCAACAATATCGACAAATTTCAATCTCTCGAATAGAGGATCAAACGCCCAGTTCTATAGCTATTAATTTGCCACTTCTCTTTCACAGATTTTTTTTATTTCGACCTAGACTCGGTGCTCTTCACTCCTATTTTCTCACGGCATTGGACACCTTCATTTCTTTTATAAATAACCCCTTTCCTCTCTTTTTTTTCCCTATTTTTTAGGGTCCAACATGAATTCAACAAACAATTCCAATAAACATGCAAATTTAATGTTAATTCAATAAATTAATACAATTAATGAAAACAATAGAAATTTGGGAAATACAAATTTTGGGAATTAAGTTAGAATATCGACTTATATTTCAGAAAAAAATCAGAAATTAGTAATTCAATTAGTGCATAAATGTGAATAGAAAACTTGTTAAATAAGAAATTAAAGTAATGAATCAAATAATTTTTCTAGAGTAACTTGATGAATTTAATGAACAATCCTAACGAAATTTGGAAATGGACTTTGAATTAGTGAATGTTTGAATCGATGAATTCATTTTCATTTAAAGAGAACAATGTAAGGCATTAATGAAAAAAAAATGTTATTTCTTGCCATTTCCCTATCACATATAACTTCTCGAGTTTACTTGAGCGGAGGTGCCGGGTTCGGCCCAACACCACAGAAAGACTGGAGATGAGGACGTAAGAAAGAGTTCAAAACAAGGAGACACGCGTCACCGGTGCTTACAATAGCATGACAACACTGCTTACTGACATCCAAATGGTTGTTCAACACTGAAGTAAGAAGGCTTATGACACATCCCTCCACCTTCATGATAGATTTTAAACATGGTGCAATGTCACCTCCCTGCGGAAATAAGAACAATGGATCTTCTTGCAATGCTACAGAGGGAGCCGGTGCAGGTGTTGAGGTGGATGCCACGGTAGCAGTGGACGTAGTTGCTGTAGCTATGAGAAGAAGAAGAAGAATGGATGCGGTCATTGCTGATCGTGCCATAGCTATTTGGTTATTGCTGAAGTGTTGGATTTGATTTTGCACTAAGGTTCTTGTTTGAAAGGATGTAGTATTTTGCTACATAATAACATAATGGAGGAAGATAGTAGGATATTTATAGGTAAAATAAAGGATGAAGGTTTCATTATTTGCAATTGATGCTTTTGGAAACTATTTATGGATTTTGTAAGTTCACAATCAATATGTTACTAAGTTACGTCAATATAAGTTTTGTGAATTTATGAAGATTGTTGTTATTCTTAGAGCAATTCACTTTGTCAATGACATGTCTGGATGCAAGCAATTAATTATTGATGCTACAGTTATCTATTAATGCGCTGCAAGTTTATGGTAGAGTCATTGAAACTGAAACTTGAAATTAAAAACTCCCTAATAAATGTCAAGCAATGCATAATTCAGTAAATTCGACTATTGTAAGTCCAGTCTAGTCGTCCCGTTGCATATCCCGAACTTATTCCAATGGGACAAATGACCGAATATTTTTAGTTAGCATTTTTAAAAGAAAATAAAAAAATTAAGTCAAATTATTCACAGATATATAATACCTGTGTAGTGTCATCTCGGGCAATGCCTTTCATACTTTTTATATGAGTAATGTGTTTTGTTCAACATACTATTTTCCAACTCGAAAACTACTATTTGTGAAAAAATATAATATATTTAATTTTCATTTATTCATCCTCAAATCTATACAAAAAAAAGACATAACTAGAAATCTGTAAAAAAACAAAAAAATGGTTGCGGACAAGATTGGAAATTTTACAAAAGGTACTAAATGCTAACTAAAAGTTTAGTGAAAAAATGACCTCTGAGGTTTAAATTTTGGAAAAAAAAAAATATCCAAATTTTCAATAACGGGCCCTTAATTATTTGCAAAATAGAATGTGACAATCTTTCATACTGCAAAGAAATTAATTTTACTTCAAAATTATCTTTCAACTTTAAATTAAACATTAAATGGAAATTAATATGATATTCTTAATATCTTAAGTACTTTTTTGTTTGTTCATAATTCAGTTCTTAAACTTTTCACAATTAATAAAATAACAAGGACAATAAGCATATTGTTCTTTATTTTAATACACATCACATTTCATATTAAAATAGTACGTGCTTTCATACTAACATTTGCGGATAATTAACGAATTAGTTGTAACGTAATCTTTTTCAGCACCTTATCGATTGAACAGATGAATTAATTGGAATTTCTGAAGAAAAAAAATTCAAATTATTCACAAATTATTCGTAAATTTAAGAATTATTACTGAATTATTCATAAATTATTCAGATAATTTATTTAACTTCATAATTTTGATATAATTATTTGCATTATTCATCTAATTAATACGCTCAATAAAATGCTACAGTGTTGGACGGGATAATCTATCTCGTCCAGGATTTTTTTCCCTACTTAGCGGGGTTAAGGATTTAGATTAGTGGGCCATTAATTTGGAAGAGAAATTTTGTTCCGTCCGGGAAACGGGATAATCAATCATGTTTTTCCTATATTTTGATTTTCTAGTAAAACGATTCCTTTCGCGATATTTTTTTTTATTAATAAAAGAAATCGGGTCAATTTGATCCTATTAAAATAATAAAAAAAAAAACAACAACAACATCAACACAATCAATAATAAAAAAAATTCTCTGTGCTCGAATAGAAGTGTTTCATCCATGAAATATGGCCTCTTCCCTTCAGCGACTCCCTAAAGGAATTAGAAAACAAAGTGATATTTTATTACCAAATTGTCAGATAACTCAGATTAGTATAGGTTAACACTTTTCTATTTTTACTTTCCTTTCTGAATGTATACGTTAATTTTAATAAAGGCACAAGGCAATAAGAATTGTAGAAGTCAGATGTCTCTGAAACTCATACAGGAACAAAGAAATGCCTTTCCAATTTGTAAAATGGTTGCGAATAAATATTATGTTTCAAGTTGATGGATTATACGTGCTGTTGGAACAAAAATAATATACAACTATACAAGCATTGTTAACATACCTCCATGTACTTGAAACTTCATGGGATTATTATTGCAGGGTTTTGGATCAGCCATCCCAAGGTGACGCCTCCCCTCCGGCATTGATCTGAACTTTTTCCTAGTTCCTGGTTCGATGAAAAACTGCAATGAACAAGAATGATAAAATTAACAATCAGAAACATTTCCTCAAGCAATCTGATAGACCAATACCTCAACTCGCTTGCCACAAGATTTGAATGGCCTGAGACCCAAATGACACGAAAATGAAATGACCCTAACTAGAGAGTGTACAAACCCGGATCATGTATGACTGATGCTAACCAAGACAATAAAAAATATGAACAAATGACTCGAGACCAAAACGTCGCAAGCCTAAAATCCTAGATAACTTTGCAGTTTTTTTCAAGTGCAGGTAAAATTACTTTCAACACACACAAAACATTCTTCCAGTTAAGGAATGGCATTAGATTGTACCCCAATTAAATTTGATCTGAAACCATCAGATAACTGAGAAATCATCATAGTAGTCAATAGTACAGCACATCAGGTTTGGTTTCTATTTTGCAATGGAGTCCAAAGGAAATGGATAAGACAAGTTTGAAGTACCTTGTCAGTTTTCCCTGCAGACTTGCCAGAATGCCTGACCCGTTCCTCTATTGTCCAACCAGCAGGCAAATCTGGCGACCTCTTGCTGCTCCTTCTCTTTGGTGGTGGGCCGCTAGTTTCACCAGGCATAGAGGGAAATAAAGGTTCCCTAGAATTCTACATGAAATATACAGCATTATCATGGTTAAACTTGTAGAAGCCCAAAGTCTTCGGGGAAAGCAAATATATCATTCGATGTACATATAAGTTGCATTCGTCCTGTTTTGATTTTCAAGTAGTCTTATGCACATATATTCTCTGCATCTTGGTAATATTCATTCAATATGTATATATATTTTTTTTATTGCGGAAAGTAAAAGGATAGGTTATAACCAATCTAAGCTACAAAGAAAATATCTACAATTTATTTACTGATTTTAGTAAGCATTTTGTTGGTTGTCATGGATGTCAATAATCCCTAGCCAAAGTAAGTCTTCAAGACAGATTACAAATCTTGTGTCCAACTTTCAGACTGCATTACGATTTCAGAATTACTCTAAAACACTAAAAGCTCTACTTCATGGAAAAGTTATAATGGTGACGCCAAATCTAAATAATATTTTCTTAAACTTTGGCAAGGAAGGGGTCAAATTTTAGTTTTTAGTAATCATATCGGGTAATTATTTGATACAAGTACATGAAAAAAATATGCTCACCTCAATTAGGGTGGGTCCACCCAAGGGTTGAACATCGTTGCGATCTTCAGTTATGACGGGGACATTCTCGGATGACGGTACTGGTAAGTATCCAACATCATTATCAGCAGGGGAGCTGTTTAAATCAATGCATTCCTTGTTGAGGTTGAAGTCCGGCATTACAAACTCCTTGTTGAGGGTATTACTTACCAACTACAAATTCATATAATAGAAATTGAGAGTGAGACATATTAAAAAATATTTGAATTGATGGCACATCAAATACAGCACAGTAACATTAAATGTGTTAGGAATCATAATAAAAATTCTCCAATTTGAGATGCTAAGCTAATCATAACCAGTTGTTAGATTATTGGGAGTGTGATAGTACAGGGAAGGGCCTGGTTCTCAGTCTCCAGAGAACAAATGTAGGACAAATCTGACATGATCAATATAATGGATATGGCACTCTTATCTCACAGTAAGCAAATTACCAACACCCATTACATGCAAGTACTGGTAAAACCTGATCTGACACAAGAAATATGCTTTGCTGTTAAAATCTGAATCAACAAAATTATTAAAATCAAATTACCTAGTCCCTGGTTCAATGAAGTACTGCACCAAAGAAGAAGAACAAAATTATGAATTACAAACGTACAATTCCTCAAGCAATTAAATAACTCAAATTTCAGTTTTTTCTCTAAGACTATAATTTTATTTCTGCATCACTACATGGAAAAATCAATGACCCAAATCTTAACACAACCTCAATCCAATCAACCATAATGGAGTCCAGCTTAGACCTGAAACTTCACTTCCCTGAATTTGTGAGACCCAGTTGGTTTTAATTACTTACTCCAAATTTTATACACATAAACTACGAAAAATAAACATCTTCGGTTTTATTTTACTGAGTTTGATAACCATTTTGTTGGTTACCAAAAGTATTGAAGACAGATTACAAATCATTGTGCCCAACTTTCAGATTTTATTAAGAATTCAAGAGTTATTCTAAAACACCAAAAGCTCTACTTAAAGTTTCGCAAGTATAGATATATCCAAATTTTAGAATTTAGTAATCAAATCGAGTAATTATACCAGTGCAGCATAGGAGTCTTACTTCTTTGATACAGGTACATGGAAATTAAAATTACACTCACCTCAATTAGGATGTGTCCACCCATGGGTCGCACGTTCTCAGATGACCATACTGGTAAATCTACAGCAGGGGTGCCGTTCAGATCAATGAACTCCTTATTGGGATTGATCTCCAGCATCACTAACTGCATAAACATATATAGTAAGAAAAATATTTTCCGATAAAATAAATTATACGAATTATAAACTAAACAACAAAAATTAACTAAAAAGTTTTATGCTATCTTGTGATAGGTAACTTTTTCTATATTAATTTTTTTTAAATTCAATAGATGTCACTATTTTTGAACTATTATATTCAAACAAATATTACTATATTATTAAGAATAGGAAACTAACTCACCCGCAAAGAACCCGCAAATGTTCTTTGCGATACATAATTGACACACAATGTAAGTTATGAAATATTCTATTTTATTATTAACCTGTTAATATTCTTTTAAGACGTTTGAAACCATCACAGAGCCAAAGAAAAGAAGTTTTTTTTTTTTAATTTCCAAACAAATCAATTCTTCTTTGGCATAGAAAATTACCTTATGATGTTTATAGTTCTAATAAATATTTTATGCTTAACTCTTTTGTATAAGTTTGCACATTCTTAGTTTCAGATTTATCTTTTTCGTCATTTTGTAGTTTAATTGATAAAGGATCTATAAAAGCATGTAAAAAAATTGAGATTAAATATTGAACGGAAGTATGCATGCCTTTATATTGCCATCAAGGAAATTTTACAATGAAACACCACAAGCTATATTAACAATACTATTTATTGTTCTCTCAAAAAAAACAATACTATTTATTGATTTTAAAAATAATTCATCTCTTTAATAAGTTTGATAAATTCTCTACCAGAACCACGACCAGCACACTACTTGGTGCATGGCTCATTTGACCAGTAAGATGGATAGCGTTTAGTAGTAATTTTCTATAATGAAAGGGGGAACTGTAATTTTTGAATTTTGTGTTCCCAGTTGAGCTAAAAGCCGTGTCCCATGTGATAATTAATTTGGTCGACGATCTATCATCTTTAGCAAATCACACCACTTGTTTGTGTCCAAAGTAGTATTGATATGGAACCCAATTTATCAGATGAATTTTTAATGTGAAGTTTGGTTTAACAGGATAGAGTTCATGAAAATAATATATGAGTAGAAAAGAATAAAAGGAAATGCTCCAATACATTCACTTACAATACTTTGTGCGAATTGTAGTCACAAGGATGGAATATTCCCACAGGTATCTTCTCTCATCATTCTATTGCTTTAATGAAAAATAATTCAAAGAGGAAGCTATATATCTTGGGTGTGTTTACCTTAAAGACAGAGCCTATTTATAGGAGAGATTGGAACTTTTGCATTTCTAGTCCTCTAAAAAATTGAAAACTTTTGTGGCCCCGAATATTTTATTCTGATTAGTATTTAATTAATTGCAAATAATCATATTGAATTTGATATAATGACATCCAAAAGTGGTGAAAAGAAGTAATATTCTACAAGATGCAAAATATAATTCAAATTTATAGTGGGCGTGTTGTGTAAAATACCGTCATTTATTGTCATATCTAGTGTATCTAAATTAAATTCTAGTGCATGAACAAATTGAATAATTTAGGGCCGGCGGAATGACAAATTCTTTTTTTCAATGGAACTGGTAGTGGTTGCCAGCATGGCGGAATGATAAATTCAATAATAAATAGATACAATAATTAATGACAACATTGAACATCATTTCAATTTAAATAAGAGGATATTAAAAATGTGTTGCTCATCTAAAGTTCAGGAATTTGAATATTGTTGAAAGAACGTGACCGAATCAATAAACATTTTACTTGGGAAAAATTATTGATGAATTCAAAAAATAATTCCAATAAAAGTGGAAATTTAATGTTAATTCAATAAATGAATAATCATATTGAGTTGTGAAGTTGTGGCATTCAAAATTGATGAAAAGAATCAATATTTTAAAAGATGCAAAAATATAATTCAAAATTATAGTAGGTGTGTTGTGTAAAATAACGTCATTTATTGTCATATATGGTGCATCTAATTCAAATTCTAGTGCATCAACAAATTGAATAAATTAGGGCCAAATGATAAATTCAATAAAAAAAATAGATACAATCATTAATGACAACATTGAACATCATTTCAATTCAAATAAGAAGATATTAAGAATATGATGCTCCTCTAAAGTGCAGGAATGTGATTTATTACCTACTAATTAAATATTGAATGAAACATGACAGAATCAATTAAAATTTGACTAGAGAAAATAATTTGATGAGTTCAACAAATAATTCCAATAAACGTGCAAATTTAATATTAATTCAATAAATTATTACAATTAATGAATAATCATATTCAATTGTGAAGTTGTGGCATCCAAAAGTGATGAAAAGAAACAATACTTTAAAAGATGTAAAATATAATTTAAATTTATAGTAGGTGTGTTGTGTAAAATGACATCATCTATTGTTCGTATCTATTGTATCTATTTCAAATTCTAATTCATAAACAAATTGAATAAATTAGGGCCGGCGCCACGATAAATTTAATAATAAATAAATACAATAATTAATGACAGCATTAAACATCATTTCAATTCAAATAAGAGAATATTAAGAATGTTTGCTCATCTAAAGTGCAGGAATGTGAATAATTACCTCCTAATTAAATGTTGAAAGAAACATGAAAATTAGACTAGGGAAAAACTGTTGATGAATTCAACAAACAATTCCAATAAACATGCAAATTTAATGTTAATTCAATATATTAATACAATTAATGAATACAATTCAAATTTGGGATATACAAATTTTGAGAATTTAATTAGAATATCGATTCATAATTTAGAAAAATACGGAAATTAGTAATTCAAATTAATGCATAAATGTGAATAGAAAACCTATTAAATAAGAAAAGTAATGAATCAAATAATTTTCTACAGTAACTTGATGAATGTAATGAACAATTATATCGAAATTCAGAAATGGACTTTGATTTAGTGAATGTTCGAATCAATGAATTCATTTTCAATTAAAGAGAACAATGTAAGGCATTCAAGAGAAAAAAAAAAAAAAAAAACTATTTTCGCTATTTCCCTATCACATGTTGACCACTAATATGCTGATGTCAATAACCTTTCTTCTAATATTGGCAAAGTTCTCATCCGGAGAGTGTTCAAAGCTATTAACCCTTTTATGCGAAAATAAAGTGAATGTACAACAGTACAAAGGGACAATTCCATGGCATTGTTAGGTACAATTATGTTTGGTAGAGAAATAAGGTGGATAAGGTGATAGCTCTTATCCCTACATAATATGAGTTATCATTTTATTTAATGTGACAAGAGTTTTCTTCTTATTTTTTTTTCTCAAGTGATAAGAATTATCTCATTTATATCTCTATCAGAGAGTACAACTAGGGTGTTCTTAAGTTCACCAAGCTTCTTTTGAGCTTAACTCAAAAATTCATCGAATTGGTTTCAAGCGACGCATCCAAATCGTTGAAACCGATCTATTTCACGAGTGATGAGTTTACATGTCGAGTTTTTAAATTTTCGAACTAATTTAATATAAAGTCAAGCGGTCAAAAAATGATAAAAAAATGAACACATTAAAATTAACTTATAAACCATCTTTTTTTTACCGCTTGACTTTATACTAAATTAGTTCAAAATTTTATAAATTTGACATGTAAATGCATCACTCGTGAAGTAGATCGGTTTCAACGGTTTGGATACATCGTTTGAAACCAATTCGATGGATTTTTTAGTTAAGCTGGACTTGGTGAGCTTAAGAACACCCTAGTTCTACTCCTCTATCAGATATAGTCCAAAGAAAAGGTAAGAGAGTGAGTTGAAAGACAGTTATTTTATAAAAACTATTTCTGAATATTCAGCAAACTTCTTCAATGAGACATCTTATATTGCTTTTTTCTATTTATGTTTTCATTTTTCTATTATAATATTTTCATAAAAAAAATGTCTAAAGGTTATTTTTCTCAAGTTTAAATTATGTAAAAAAATTGATCTGTGTATGTATGGTTGAATTTGTAAAAATTTTGCTAGATTGTACAAATTTACATAGAATTCACTCTTTACAAGCATGAACTATATACAAATTAAATTTGTGAAATGTGAATCATATAATTATCTAGGGCTGAACATATATATAGGAGTCACTCTTAATTAACAAGCAAATCTCGTACAAATTTGTTTAATCAAATATGAACAGTACAACTTGATTTTGTGTAGGATTAACGTTTATTACACGAATTAGCTCCATAGTCCATCAGTACAATAAAAATATAACGTGGCAGCTATCATCAGTAAGTCTTAACTGAAAGAGAGAAGTGTGCATTAATCCTACATACAAATATACATCAACACAATATGTAGACATGCATTTCAAGATGCGTGAAAAGTACATAAAAATGTTGTTAATTATCAAACCTTTTTAAAGAACTTAATTTTTAAGCCAATCACAGATGTGAAAGAGCAATATTTCTTCTCACTGGAGAGAAAAAATGTTGCGTCAAAGAACGAGGGGGCAATAGTTGTAGAGAGCCAATGGTTTCCATGATTTTCCTTATCATCCTTGTGTAGTAAAACGTGTGTTGTTCATTCTAATGATGGAATAGGCTACGGTCGATAATTAGCATTCTCTTAAATATAATTAGAGTGATCCAATACCAAGAGGATCTGATGTCAACGAAATTAAATCTGAAAAAACAACATTCCAATGATAATTAACCAATTTATTTATTACATATTTTATAAATATCATACGACACATGCATACAAAAAGTTAGATCATTTTGAATATATATTGGTGTGCGTCAAGAGTTGACAAAATCAACAAACAAAATTTTGGCACTTTAATGCCTACCCTGATGGCTATTAAAATGAACGGCCTCAGATGCCGAAATATATCCAACATTAAAGTCAGCTATATATCGTCCTGGTGATATCCTATCCAGCAGAAATCCTTTTTGGCCTTTCCCCTTCAACAGACTCCCACTCCCTAAAGGAATTAGAAAACAAATGATATTTTATTACAGAATTGCCAGATAACTCAGATAGTATAGGATGACTTTTCTATCTGTATATACGTTAATTTTGCTAAGGGCACTATTACAAGGCAATAAGAATTGTAGAAGTCAGATGTCTCTGAAACTCATACAGGAACAAAGAAAATGCCTTTCCAATTTGCAAAACAGTTGCGAACAAATGATATTTTTGAAGTTGATGGATTATATGTGCTGTTGGAACAGAAATAATATACAATAGCATTGTTAATATACCTCCATGTACTTGAAACTTCATGGGATTATTATTGCAGGGTTTTGGATCTGCCATCCCAAGGTGACGCCTAACCTCCACCATTGATCTGAACTTTTTCCTAGTCCCTGGTTCGATGAAAAACTGCAATGAACAAGAACGATAAAATTAACAATGAGAAACATTTCTTTAAGCAAGTTTCAGTTTTCTTTTCCTCCAGGAATCTATATTTCAAAATCACTCTTTTGAAAAATCAATGACATGAAACTTAACATGACCCGAGCTCAAGGGATCCAGACTAGCCCTGATCCTGAGTTTACTGAGCCAGTGTAGACCTGATACATAATACGACCCACCAGATGCAGACACCTGACATGCTCAACTCAACTAACTGCCCAATTTGACCAGAAAGAACTCAACACACTCCAAAAACAATTTTATAAATATAACCAGAAGCAATCTCATAGACCAATACCTCAACTCGCTTGCCACAAGATCTGAATGACCCAGGACCGAAAATGACATGAACATGAAATGACCCTAACTAGAGAGTATACAAACCTGGATCATGCAAGGCTGATGCTAACCAAGACAATAAAAAACTGAAGAAATGACTCAAGACCAAATCGTCCCAAGCCTACAAAAACCTAAATAGCTTTGCAATTCTTTTCAAGTGCAGGCAAAATTGCTTTCAACACACACACAAAACATTCTTCCAAGGAATGGCACTAGATTGTAGTTCAATTAAATTTAGTCTGAAACCATCAGATAACATAGAAATCATCCTAGTAGTCAATAGTACAGCACATCAGGTTTGGTTTCTATTTTGCAATAGTCCAAAGGAAATGGATAAGACAAGTTTGAAGTACCTTGTCTGTTTTCCCTGCAGACTTGCCAGAATGCCTGACCCGTTCCTCTATTGTCCAACCAGCAGGCAAATCTGGCGACCTCTTGCTGCTCCTTCTCTTTGGTGGTGGGCTGCTAGTTTCACCAGGCATAGAGGGAAATAAAGGTTCCCTAGAATTCTACATGAAATATACAACATTATCATGATTACACTTGTGAAAGCCCAAAGTCTCCGGAAAGTAAAAGGATAGGTTATAACCAATCTAAACTACAAAGAACATATCTACAATTTATTTTACTGATTTTAGTAAGCATTTTGTTGGTTGTCATGGTTGTCAATAATCCCTAGCCAAAGTAAGTCTTCAAGACAGATTACAAATCTTGTGCCCTAACTTTCAGACTGTATTAAGATTTCAGAATTACTCTAAAACACTAAAAGCTCTACTACATGGAGAAGTTACAATGGTGACGCCAAATCTAAATAATATTTTCTTAAACTTTGGCAAGGATAGATATGGTCAAATTTTAGTTTTTACTTTTTAGTAATCATATCGAGTAATTATTTGATACAGGTACATGAAAAAAATATGCTCACTTCAATTAGGGTGGGTCCACCCAAGGGTTGAACATCGTTGTGTTCTTCAGTTATGACGGGGACATTCTCGGATGATGGTACTGGTAAGTATCCAGCATCATTATCAGCAGGGGAGCTGTTTAAATCAATGTACTCCTTGTTGAGATTGAAGTCCGGCATCACAAACATCCTTGTTGAGGGTATAACTTACCACTACAAATTCATATAATAGAAATTGAGAGTGAGAAATATTAAAAGTACTTTGAATTGATGGCACATCAAATACAACGCAGTAACATTAAACGTGTTAGAAAACATAATAAAAATTCTCCAATTTGAGTACCATAACCAGAATTTGTTAGATTATTGGGAGTGTGATAGTAGAGGGAAGGGCCTGGTTCTCAGTTTCCAGAGAACAAATGTAGGACAAATTTGACATGATCAATATAATGGACATGGCACTCTTATCTCACAGAATAAGCAAATTACCAACACCAACTACATGCAAGTACTGGCAAAACCTGATCTGACACAAGAAATCTGCCTTGCTCTTAAAATCTGAATCCACAAATTTTGTAAAATTAAATTACCCAGACCCAACCTAAATGATCAAAAAATATATATGCTAAAGGAAAATGCATCCAAATCCAAAATATTTAACAGTAACCCCAATCAACAGGAAGCTGCATGATATCTATAGCACAATATTCTGACATAACCAGAATAGTATGTGATCCCTATAAATACCACACATGAACCTGTAAAAATGCTCAATACAGTTAATATGTGATCTGTTGGGCAAACCTATCAAATAACCTGAGAATTGCCCAAAAGTCACGCTTGAATAATTTAATGGGCAACAACCCAAACATGAACGAATTTCTACTTAATGGACCGGAATCTGAATTGATTTGAAATCTGCAAAATATGAACCCAAAAAACCCAAAACCTGATAGAAATAAACCCGTAAATAAACCACTCCCAATTTAACTAGACACAAACATAACTCACATTGCAGAAAGTCTAGATTCAATTGAAATTAATATTTCCATTTACACAGTGAAGTATGAAAAATATGCTATTTAATTTGTATAATTTCTTTCAGAAGAGAAATCAAGAAATATGTAACTCACATTCGCAAGTCTAGATTTTAAATGTTTAACAAGAAATCAAGAAGGTTTTCAAAAAGAAAAAAAGAAATCAAGAAATATTATTGGAAGATACCTTACAAATGACGAGGACTTGTGTGGAGGTAGAAACTGAGGGGCCACGAGGTCGAGCGAGCAAGCGAGCTAGGGAGCGAGCAAGGCAGACAGAGAGAGAGAGAGAGAGAACGAGAGCGTTTGAAAAAGCGAGAGGGGAGAGAGAGGGGTGGGGAATAAGTAGATGAGTAGATAGATAGGCGGTTACTAAACCATAAATTCTAATACATTGAAATCAACCAAATCAACTTTAGATTAAGTTGCCATTTTTACCATTATTGCCGATGCACTGCAATCCAATTCGCAACTACGACTTGCAATGATACAGTGCCTGAAATCTCTGCCCTCTCCTCCAAGATCTGCACAAGTGCAGGAAGTTACTAAACTGGAAAAAGTAGAGGCAAAAGGTCCGCCGGAGCACCAATATGACAATCCTTTCCTATTCGCAAACAGAGTGGTAAAATTTTAGTCTTGACAAAAAGGTACCACAGGGGGACATAAAGCCACTGGAGAGGGCAGTGCTGTCAAAAGCTATATAAGTCCAAAATTTAATTAAAAAACCCTTGAAACATTTTATTACACATTGGAAGAAAAAAATAAACAAAATATATTTTTGTACTCATACCAAGAAATAGGCATAGGTACAATACATGTTTGCTAGATACATTGTTACTAAAATGTACTTTATAGGCTTGTCTTTACTGTTTTACCCCTAACTACCTAACTTGATTCAATTAGGATCTTAAATTTTTTCATGTAACATCAACTCCCTCAACTATTGCAATTGGTTTTGATCAAACACCCAATTCATTAAAAAGAACATGATGTGGCACAACATGATCAATTATTTGAATGCAACACTGTTATCATGTCGTCAAAATGGTGCCACGTCATGACTTGCACATGCCACATCATCATTTTTAATTTCTAACAAAATGAACGGCTTGAGTAAACCAAGTGGAATATTTTAGTAGGCCAACTGAACCAAAAATGAGAGTTCCCGAGGCTCAATTGAACCAAGTTCAATAGTTCAAAGGTTATAAACAAAATGTCCTCGAGTTGTGGACCATTAGAAAAAGAAAAAAAAAATCAGAGAGATATCACAAGCCAACACTAGAAAAGTGAGTGGTCAAGACTATATCACTATGTTTTAGCCCTTCTACAAATGGGAACAAGTTATCAATTAACAAAGAATTTGGTAAAAGAGGAAAATAACAGCAACCACATGAGGTATACCTAGTTAAAGCAGCAAATGGGTAAATGTGGAAGAATCGTAACTTTCCGACAGAGAAATCTAATATTGCAATACAAAATAGTCTTAATTTCAAGGTATCTATTTATAGAAAAAAAAAATGATATATACATCATTACATAGGCCAGAGTGTACAACTACAGCAGACGTCCTCAGTTATGACAACACTAAAAAGAGGCGATTAATATTCTTTTGGGCATAAAGGATTAAGGCAATATCCATTTCTTAGGCTTCCCATTATACATTAATCTAAAAACGATGACCGACCCTCGACCATGCAAAAATCTTAACCACAATCATCAGTACCATCAATTAAAGTTCACTTTGTCCCCCCCCCCCCCCCCCCCCCCCCCCCCCTCCCCATTGGTCTAGACAGTAGCATACCTGCTGATACAAGCAATTTCATACCAACAACTTGTTTCCAACTTCATTCATGTCAATTTCCAAAGATTTAGCAGCCTCAACCATACCGCAAGAGTCATACACTCGTATCATAGTCTCAAAAGTAATTCTATCAGGCTTACAACTCTTCTTCTTCATTAGAGAAAATATTTCCTCCATTATCTTAACCTGCCCAACTTTACCAAATGCATTAATCACGCAATTAAAAAAGGGTGCATCAAGGGTCACATCAGAATTCTCTGTTTGTCTGATAACACCTGAAATCTTGGATAGCATCCCAGCTTTCCTATATGCATTAACCAATGAACAATAAGTTATGGAATTAGGCTTTATACCTTTAATTTTCATCAAGCGAAAATAATACTCCATTTTCTTAATCTCCCCATTTCTACCAAAGCACTCAATTAGTAAATTAAATGTCACCACCGTAGGAGTAAAAAACCGTTTATTCATATACTTCAATACCGAAATCATTTTCCCATATTCACAGACCTTTCCATATGATTTGATCAATACATTGAAAGTTTGCACATCAGGCTCAATACCCATAAGTTGAAACTCACCATACCACCTTTCCATTTCATCTATTTTTCCTTTATTTCCGAAAGCCCATAGAACAGAATTCATGGTATACAGATCTAGTATGCATTTCGCTTCTTCTAGCATATTACAAAGGAAACATTCCAGCTCCTCTAGCAAGCCTGCCTTGCCATACCCATCAATAATCGAATTGTATGTAACAATATTACTTCCAATTCCCACATACAACATTTCATCAAGAAGGTGCTGTAGTTGATCAAACCGTCTCAGCCTCACACAGGCATTAATTAAAACAGTGTATGTGTACTCGTCAGGTGGGGATTGCAATATTTTCATCTCATCTAGTATTTTAAATGCCTCTTCTACAAGCCCGCCATGGCCATATGCACCAGCAAGAGATGTATATACATCTATGGTCGGTTTGAACCCTTCTGAGCGCATTAAATGGAAGATTTCTTTGGCTTCTTTGGCTCTGCCACATTTGCCAAGCAATGTTATCAGTCTTGCATATGTCTGGGATTTTGGCTTATACCACAGTTGGTTTCGAAGCAATGTGAAGATCTATAATTAAAGGTCAAAAAGAGAACTCAATTAGAGAAAGTGTTAGATAGAAATGGAGCATGTACTTTGACTTCTAAAGGGTCGATATGATAGACTTTGAAAAAAAGAGGGACAACAGTTCAAGTAAAGCAATCCTTTTGCAGATATGTGAAAAAACAATGACACTTGTCAATATAAATACCAATAGTAGTCAGTACCAACACTCAAAACACTAATTATATAATACAAATTGAGTATCCATAAAAATATTGTTAGATCTCAGGTTGAATTGGCTGGGAAGAACTTGCAAGTAGACAAAGGTGAGTGCTAGAGGAAGTCTGAGACATGGGTTAAGGAGTTCAGAGGGGCAGAATAAAAGAGAACTGTTCCCATGGGCTTCTAGGTCTGCTGATACCACCTCTTATATTTTCATTTTGTTTGGTTCTAATAGCTGGGCTTGGGTGATTTGTTTTTGTTACGATTGAGCTTAGAGTTTATTGAGTAATGTGAGAGCTGTATGATGCCAGTGGTCCAAGCTAACCTCAGCTATAAGGGCAATTGTTAAGAGAAGTAGTATCAGTAAAGAATGTAATCAAAAGATGATATCTTCTCAGTTTTAGTTTACTGTTCCACACTTTTTTTTCTCTTGCTTTAGCTTATTCCTCTTTAGCTGCATTCAATTTGGTCCTCGGAGTTTTCAAGTCCGTTTGCAATTCAATTTGGTCCTTGGAGCTTATGTTATGTGACTATACTGAAATTGACTTAAGGGTAAATAAGAAATAAGAGGAAATTGAGTCTTCATCTATGCAAGAAATAGCTTGACCAAAGCCTCCATTAAGTTAATATCAAAAAAATGTATTATTGATATCCAATGCTATAGACAGAAAACCCCATAGAGGTGAAAAATTCACACCTCGAAATGACCTAAACCGGTGATTGCGTGCTTGAGTGCTTCTCGGACTACCCGAATTAAACACAAACATAAAAGAAAAAGTAAGAGATTGGCACCTCAAGAGCAGAATCCCATCTACTATTCGCAATCGCCTCATCAAGCGCTTCCAGAACAGCTCGCGGCGACAACCTCCGTTTTGACTTGGCATTGGCCATGGCTGCAGCCGCTTTACGGCCTATCCCTAGCAAGGCCGCTTCAGTCCTCAGAATTCGCGATAACCCTTCATTCGTGCTGTCTTCTGACAGTTGATCTTTGTGTTTGCGCTTTCGATCTTTGGTAGCCATTGCTCGTACAAAAGGTGCGTGCTTTTTAATTTTGGAAGAAAGCTTTCTTCCAGTGATGTGGTGGATAGTTGGTAAGAAGGGGGTGCAAAAAGGGAGGTAGGATGGGGTTGTGGCTGTAGGATGCATCGCTTCGGGCGGAGGCAGGAGTAGAGCGACTTGCGCTACTATAGCGCATTAGCGCTTGCCGCTTGCGCTTGGATAGAGCCGAGCGATTTCATCCCTCAGCCCCAGCCCCAAGACCTCCACGAGTGCGTATCCTCTGAGATATCTCAACTTTTGCGTGACCGACGTGTCCAGTTCCTATTCGGGGATAGCGCGGGGACCAGTATTATTTATGAATTGAGATTCGTGCAGAATGTATATGAACGGTTGAGACTTTCCAAAATAACACGCAAAAGTTGAGATATCTCAGAGGATGCGAATTCGACCTCCACCCCACCTATTAACACTGCAGTCTGCAGGTGGGGTCGACTTCTTCTAATGTGATATCAACTGTTGGATCAACATCCAACGTATCGATCGTGTTAGCTATTCTGATATGCGACACAGATCCAACAAAGTAAATATGGATCAATCTGCACGAATATTAAAGAGACCCGTGCATTGTAAATCGGATCGGATTACTCTGGATTCTGATTGGACGGTCCGGATCTAAACTCAATGAGAATGAACAACAAAGCCTTCTTTCGTGAACACTGGCAGGTGCCCAACATGAAAATAGAAATCGATGTGTATGGAACTATGGATTATGTATTGATTGTTGATCCGGACTTCCAAAGACAAGGAAGGAATTCTCATCCTCTGAGAATCGGATCCGTATCCTCTGCATTAACTCAAAAGGGAATCTTTTGAGTTAATGAATTTTAACTGTCTGATTTTAAACGGAGACAATCCGACTTGTGTTTATAACATAAAGGTCTTTTTAATATTTGTGCAGATTTAGTTCGCACGAATTTTAAAGTATATTGGATAGTCGAGATTCATTAACTCAAAAGATTCTCTTTTGAGTTAATGCAGAGGATATGAATTCCTGAGAATCTCATATTTTGCGTAACTTTTTGGAAAATCACAACTGTTCAAATACTCTCTGCTCGAATCTGAAAGCTCAAATAATACTGACCCAGCGCTATTCCCGAATAGGCACCGGACAGGTCGGTCACGCAAAATATGAGAGATCTTAGAGGATACGCACTGCCAAGGAAGGGGGATCCAGACCACTGATATGCTCCCCAGTCGGATCTACCGTTCTTTTTATTGGATACATGTCATCTTACCATTTATGCTGACTATTGCGCTTGCGCTACTCTAAACATGTCATCTTGCCAAAAAGTTGTATTTTATCCTTAATACAAAAAATGATGTTACATTAATTGTGTCACTAATATGTTGTGGCATCAGAGTTATTCACATATCATGCACAGGGCCGGGCCGGAACTTGGAAAAGTTATTTAACCTTCTGAATTTGAATTCAAATTTTTACGATTATAATATAGAATTCTAACCACTTTATAAAAATTGATTAAATTTCGATATATATAATTTAAATTTTAAAATAATTAAGGTGACTAAGCACTTTCAAATCAAATAGTAGATCTGTCCTGATTATGAACGCTAAAAACTTGTATTCCTTCCCAACTTCATGTGATAGGTCCGCTACCTGGGTCCGTATACCGTTGCAGTGCCGTGCCATCAGTATCCCAGAATATAATGTCGAAAATGTAATACGAGAGTATCTTCATTTCTATAATTACAAAAAGATAATCTCTCTATCATATCAATGTTTTTGGAATCAACGGTTGGTACAATATCAAATCATCCTCATCATCACTTTTTCATTCTCATTTTAATTTTGAGGCTATATAATATATTTAGTTTTACATCTATAGATTAAAATGTTTTATTGTTTTTGTAGTCTAATCATACCTCACATCTTTATTTCTATTTTTAAAATCTAAACAGTTTGAATCTACTTTTCAAATTCATATTAAAATGTGCTTGGAAATCAAATTTTATATTTTTCAAAAAAAGATTACTATTAATTTAAATGGTAGAAAATCATTGTTTTTCAGAAATTATGGACCATTCAAAAATAATATTTTGTATCAACCTAGAAAATTATTAAAAAAATTTCAAACAATATAAAATTTAGTCTCCAAACACATTTTAATATGTATATTATATTGAATGGTTCAAATTACCGGGTTGGATTTTGAAAACGAAGATAAAAATGTGAGACATAATTGGAGCAAGAAAATAATGAGACATCTATCTCCATTTTCTTATAGGGAGCTGATAACAGTACCCGTGCTACAATACCCGTACTGTACCCGCACCATAACTACCTGCTGGAACCGCAAAAACTCCAACACTGATTTTTTTTCTAAAGTATTAATACCTATGCAAGGAAGTATTTATACTTATGCGCGGATTGTATTTATACCTATGAGATGAACAATTTTTACGTAAATAATTGTCTCCGTTCAATCTCGTCCATATTTCTGACAATCTGTGAGAAATTTTGCGAATCTAAAACCACAAACATCTTCTACGTAATTTTCTCTCAAATGAGATCCATGACGATGTACTTTTGGACTCATCGTCATAAAAATATTTATACCTCGTCGTACAAATATTTATATATATACTTGCAAGTATTTTTTACATATGACACTGGATGACGTCTAAAAGTATTGATATCAAGTACTGCAAGTGTTTATACCTAAGTGGTCAACTATTTTTGTTAGAGGAATGTTGACGCGAGGACAATTGGGGACGATTGATGCGGTGATACGGGGTCCCCACTACTTCATTAGAGGAAGGTTAATGCGGGAACGATTGGGAGACTGAAAAATGAATGATCATAACAAGTTACGCATCAGAGTATTAATATATTAATTTTCAAGTGTTAATATTTTATCTTCTAAGTATTTATATCAATGAAGATTGACGCGAGGACTGGGAAAGGAGGGACCATATAATATATTTTTAGAATAATAATTAGTGGGGCCATATAATTAGTGGAACCATATAATTAGTGAGACCATAGTACATAATTTCTCTAAATAGGGTGCGGGAATTTTGAGGTACTGGAGTGAGGGTACTCAAATAATTATTCTTTCTTATATTAAGCACGTAGATGTTCTGATCCGCCAACAATTTTGATTAAAAGATGAAATTTTGGATTGAATATCAGTTATCTGATCAAATATTCTGATTATATGCATCTTCTTTATGTTTTTTTACGTGTAGAAGTCTAAATTTATTTAGACACATACTCACCATACTACTCGCCACATGCAAATTGTATTATTTTTAAGATTGATCATAATTTCTTTTTATTTTTTAAATGTCATTTAAGGAATTTTTGAATTGAGTGATAATTGATTGATCATGTCTTTATTTTTTTTCTTTCTATTTTTTATATCATTTAAGAAATGCTATTTGTCATTTAATATGTCACTTAAGAAATATTATTTGTTATTTAATTTAAATTTTTTTATGAAAATATGTCATTTTGTATGAATTTATAATATGTTTCTTTTGCAAGCACATTCTAGTAATTTATAAAAACTGCGAACATGTTGATGTGATAATTTCCGTCAATTGCTAAACTAGTAATGAACTATATAAGCATTTGCAGTTGAAGCGAAGATGCTTTTATTAGAAATATATAAATATAATTAGCAACCAGTACTCAATTTATGTCATCCTACTATTCTAGTCTCAAATAAGAAAAACTACATTTCTTACATGTTCTCTGTATCCCAAATTGGTACAAGTTTAAAATTTGGTCCAGGCTGTCTCATCGTTTATCTCGAAATTGTATATTTTTTAAGGAAAAAAAGTTTGCGCCATGATACTTGTCATGATGACATCTAGCCACCTAGGTATTTGGTGCTGAGCTGAATAGTGACGAGTCTGTGTATCTTCTCAGGTACTGAATTGAGGAGTAAAGCTAATATACACTTAAGTGTACCGTACTCCTAAATTTAGGCCGTTAGATTTCTTTAAAAGTCGTGTAGATTCTTTAAAAGTCGTGGTAGCACGACTTTTAAAGAAATCTAACGGCCTAAATTTAGGAGTACGGTACACTTAAGTGTATATTAGCTTTACTCCTGAATTGAGTATAACATTCTGAGTCGGACCAGAAGTAATAGTGTCTATTTAGATGTAAGAAGATCTTTGAGATTCGTGTCAGATTAAAATTGACGGACTCAGATCTCATTCTACTGTGTTGATTTTTAGAGTTTGAGACAGAGAGAGTGAATGAGAAATTTGTATATTTCATCTATTATGGAAACTATTACAGTGTAGCCTATTTATATCCAAAAAAGTAACATCTACCTATTTCTAATCCTAACGGTAATATCCTATATAACGGTAATATCCTAAATAAATCCTTAACGGGTCTGAGGTTAATTGGATCCTAATTTTCATTATTTTCAACACTCCCCCTCAAGTTAGGCGTGTAGATGTTAATCAACCCTAACTTGATTACATTTTCTTCAAATAGTTTTGGCTCTAAGCCTTTTGTAAAAATATCCGCCAATTGATCTTCACTTTTTACGTATGGTGTCTCGATTTCTTTGGATTGGATTTTTTCTCGGATAAAATGACAATCCACTTCAATATGCTTAGTTCGCTCATGAAACACCGGATTAGATGCGATATGTCGAGCCGCTTGATTATCGCAAAACATTTTAATTGGATCTCGGATTTTGATTTCCATATCCGCGAGGAGTTGCTTAATCCATGTTAATTCACTCGCGGTTGATGCCATGGCGCGATACTCCGCCTCAGCGCTTGATCGTGCTACGACACTTTGTTTCTTGCTTTTCCATGTGACTAAATTCCCGCCTACAAATGTACAAAAACCGGTTGTCGATTTTCTATCGAAGCTTCCGGCCCAATCTGCATCGGAATAGCCACATAAATCGTTAGAATTGTTATTTTTCATCCAAATACCTTTACCGGGTGTTCTTTTTAAGTACCTCAAAATTCTATTAATTGCTTCCAAATGTGGTGTTCTTGGAGCATGCATGAACTTGCTAATTTGACTAACCGAGAATGAGATGTCCGGTCGGGTTACCGTGAGGTAGATTAATTTTCCAACAAGTCTTTGAAATTGATTTATATTTTCTAAGATATCCCCATCTTCGTTATTTAATTTACATTTGCTATCAATAGGTGTAGAGGCCGGCTTACATCCTAATTTTCCGGTTTCTTGTAGTAAATCTAAAGCGTACTTTCTTTCAGAAATAAATAATTCATTTTTTGAGTAAGCTACTTCTATTCCTAAGAAATATTTTAAATAACCAAGATCTTTGATGTCAAATTTTTCTCTTAATTGAAATTTTATCTTTTTAATTTCTTCTTGATTATTTCCGGTGATTATAATGTCATCTACATATACTAAGATAATGGTAGTGTTATTTCCTTCAATTTTAGTAAATAAAGAATGATCGGCACTACTAATTTTAAAATTACAAGTAATTAAATGAGTGCTTAATTTGCCATACCATGCTCTTGGAGATTGCTTCAATCCATAAATTGATTTCTTCAATTTGCAAACTAAATCACAATTTTTTTCTTTTTCATGACCGGGAGGTAAGGACATATATACCTCTTCTTCAAGTGTTCCTTGAAGAAAAGCATTTTTAACATCCATTTGATACAATTTCCAACCTTGGTTTACCGCAATAGAAAATAAAATTCTTACGGTATTCATTTTAGCTACGGGTGCAAATGTTTCATAATAGTCTATACCGTAAGTTTGAGTGTACCCTTTGGCAACCAAGCGAGCTTTGTACCGTTCTACGGTACCATCGCTATTGTATTTAATTTTGTATACCCATTTACAACCTACGGATTTTTTATCTTTTGGTAATTGAACAATTACCCAAGTTTCATTTTTTTCAAGAGCTTTCAACTCTTCTTTCATGGCTTTGTTCCACACGAGATTTTTCATGGCTTCCTCATATTGATTTGGTTCTTGTCTTTTCTCAATTGAGGTTAAGAAGGTTCTATGGTTAGAGGATACATTACCATATGTAATAAAATTTTGTATAGGATATTGTACCTTGTAGGTTATAAAATCCCTTAGCCTCGTTGAGGGTTGTGTTGTTCGAATTGACCTTCTCAAATGTGCTTCTTCAACATTTCCATTTTCCTCACTTGAAGAAATTTCCTCTATTTCTTCATCATTTACACTTTCATTTTCATTTTCGGTTTCGGATGCCACCTCATTTTCTATTGGTCTTACCTCTTCTCTTGGTGAGTTAAAATAAGGTAATGTAATTTCCTTAAGAGGCTCTATAATATTTTCCTCATGAATTTTTTCTTTGTAATAGGGCTCATTTTCAAAAAAAGTTACATCTCTAGATATGTATAATTTTTTATTTATTGGGTCATAACATTTGTATCCTTTTTTTTGTGATGAGTAACCCAAAAAAATTGCTTTAATTGAGGTATAATCCAACTTGTCTTGTTTATTTTTGTGTACATAGCATGTGCAACCAAAAATTCGTAAATGCTCAATGTTGAGTTTTCTTTTGTAAAGAATTTCTAATGGACTCTTATAATCTAAATTAGCACTTGGCAATCTATTAATCAAATAAGTTGCGGTAAGAACGGCATCCGACCAATAAGATTTTGGTACATTATTTTGAAATAAAAGTACCCGAGTCATTTCAAGCAAATGTCTATTTTTTCTTTCGGAAATACCATTTTGTTCGGGTGTATAGACACATGTTGTTTGATGCAAAATTCCTTTTTCTTTGAAAAAATTTGAGAAATTTTGGTTTATAAATTCCGTTCCATTATCGGATCTAAAAGTTTTAATTTTTGCTTCATATTGATTTCCTATGAAGTTATAAAAATCTAAAAATTGTGAAAACACTTCACTTTTATTTTTTAATAAATATAACCAAGTTGTTTTAGAGAAGTCATCTATAAAGATAACAAAATATTTGTATCCATTAAAAGAGTTAATTGGAGCCGGGCCCCATACATCTGAATGTACTAACTCAAAAGGTTTTTCACTTTTACTACTTGATAACTTAAAAGGTAATCTAGTATGCTTTCCTAATTTACATATTTCACAATCATTATTATTTAAATTAGAAAAATTAAAAAGAGTTTTTAAGATTTTATCGGAAGGATGTCCAATTCTTCTATGCCAAAGAATGCTCATTTCTTCCTTTTTAGCATTGAAATTAAATTTTTCTTCATTCAAAAAATAGAGTCCATTTTCAAAATATCCTTCACCAATCATATTTTTTGTTATCCATTCTTGAAATAACACCTTTTTGATGAAAAAATAAGTTCACAATTTAATTCTTTTGTGATTTTACTTATGGATAATAAATTTGATGCACAATCCTTTATATACAAGACATTTGAAATTATTTTTGAGAAAATATTTATTGAACCCTCTCCAATGATTTCCATTTTTTCACCATTTGCAACCGTAACAAATTGTTTAGTTTTGTATTTTCTAAAATCACTTAATAAGTTCTTATTTCCAGTCATATGGTCAGTTGCTCAAGAGTCTAGAATCCATTTGTTTTTTTTAAATGAAAGAGATAAGTTTGCAACAATACCAGATGACTTGTGTTGATTTTTATCAAGCAACGTAGATAGTTGTTGAACGAAGTGCCTCAGTTGATCCAGAGAGCCCAATCTCATCAAATCGTTTTTTGGTTTTTGCCTCATCAGATCCGAACCATCTCTTTCTCTTTTATTTCTTTCACTCTCTGACTTCAACTCTGCCGAAAAAACCCTTCTTCTTATTTCCGTAGCCGCCTCGCTCCCCCTGTCTCCGATCTCCACCTCGCCTTGGCGCCTTCGGTCGAAGATGTGAGTGGAGAAACCAACATCCATCATTTCTATGACCCTCCTTCTCGCAATTTTCACATTGGATGGTTGTTTGATCTCCCCGTATCTCGACCGTAAGGTTAGGGCTTGGTTTTGCAACACCGACTGCTTCGGCCCTGGAATTATCGGAGGGATGCGAGCTTTTGGGTTTGTTTATTATCTCTTGGAGGTAACTCATGATTTCCATGAGGGCTTTTTTTTTTTTGTTTTTCCTGAGATTTGGGTTTTGTTTACCGATTTTTCTGGTATTGGTGCTGATAAGAACAATATTCACTGATTTCCTTTTTCTGGTTTTGCTGATTTTGCCCCTCCCCCTTTTTTGTTGTTGTACCGATTTACTGGTACGAGGGGTTTTGTCGGTTTGGGTGGCTGGTACAGTTCTTTGTTAGCTGTACTGCTCTTTGGTTGTCTGTTTTTTCTTTGAATCGGGTTACCAAAGTCGGTTTTTGTACTGGTGATTTTTTTCCAGTTTTCAGCTGCTGGTGCTGTTGCAGATTTGCTGAACAGACGCTCAGTTTTTTTTAAATCACAGTCCTTGTCTGTGATTCTGATTTTCTGTCTTGAGTCAGGATTTTAATCCCGCTCTGATACCATGTTGATTTTTAGAGTTTGAGACAGAGAGAGTGAATGAGAAATTTGTATATTTCATCTGTTATGAAAACTATTACAGTGTAGCCTATTTATATCCAAAATAACATCTACCTATTTCTAATCCTAACGGTAATATCCTATATAACGGTAATATCCTAAATAAATCCTTAACGGGTCTGAGGTTAATTGGATCCTAATTTTCATTATTTTCAACATACTGACTATTGCACTGGATCTGAATTCTGAGTCGAACCATGATTCCACGAATTCCTATCTCAGAGAGGTAAAACCACCCTCCAGGCTCCAGTTACGATAGGGTCCGGATCCCTAAAGTAACCCAATCTTTGGGTTTTGAATTGAGTCCGTCCGATTCGAATTCGTCGCTCGAGATTGTCTCGGGATTCGAGTTTGTTATCGGGATGTGTGTGCTCACTTCGCGGATAGATTTTCACAGATTCGACTCAGACGGTCCCGATCCAAAACCCAAAGATTGAGTTACACTCAGTTACGATAGAGATAGAATGCCCAAATTGGGCGATTGATGTATTAAATTTGGACGTTTTTTAATAGAATGTCCAAATTGGGCTCCGAGTCCATTTTATCTGTAGCCCAGTAGCCCAACTTGTTTGGTTCGTCGCTAATCGCTTCGCATTCTACAGAGATACCGCCTCCAGGTTCTCTCCCCAAGACCCCAACTCCTTGCCGCGCTCCCTCTCTCTCCGACTCTCCTTCTCTCTCCGACCTGGTTTAAATTAGCAGCTACTCCAATACCAGCTATTTAAACGAAGATATTTAATTCAAGTAGTTCGAGAGTTCTGATAGAAGGCGAGAGAGATGGTATTGAGCAAGGAGAAGGAATCAGAAGAAATCCAAGAGATTTTACAGTAAGGACATCTCCTTATTTGTCTCTCCTAATTAAATTTTTTCTTAATTTTGAAGTTGAAAATTATTTGGAGTGCCCAGCAGTAATGGGTTATGTGTTTGTTTCTTTTATTAAATTTACAGCTCGAGCAGGGATGGAAGCAATGCTCTTATTTTGCCCGGTAGTAGGAAAAATAAATCAAAGGAGAAAGAGAAGGTACTTTATCATTGGACCTTTAATTAAAATTTCTTATTCTACTTTATATATTGGATTGAATCACGGTCCGTGTATCTATTCAGGGTTTAAAGAGAAAGAATGAAGCTCCTGCTTTGAGCAAAAGCAAGCAAAGGAAACTAAGAAAATTGGAGGTTTGCTTAATTTTGTATTAGTAAAACTTTTGGTTTCATGTCTTTGCTCAAGTATTTCGTGATGGGTCCTTTTTTTTAATCTTTCTCTCTACTTTTTTTGTTGATTATTCCTTTTTACCTATAGGAGGAGAAGAAGCAGAAGCTTTTACAAGCTAAAAGCATTGAGCTACTTGGGTTTGAACTCTCTGTCTACCTCATTATGGTCACATACTTTGTCTTTATATTAGTTGAATTTATCAAATTAAAAGTTTGTCTTAACTAACATAGGAAATACAAGATATCTGATGGGGCATATTCACTTCTCCATTCTTCTGGAACTATAGGCCAAGTATGCTACTATCCATTATTACCTATATGTTTATTTTATTTTAGTTTAAGAAATTAATAATTAGAGATTTATCTTATTTATCCATTAGATTATATTCTAGCCAAAACATAAAATAAAGCTATGACCAATTGGACACTCCAGCATCGTAGTGGGGGGACTGAATAGTAAAAAAAAAATCAAGTTGCTTTTGTTCATTACTGGTCAATCCTGCTGGGTGTATTTACTCCTAGCAGCTAACTGAGCCTTATGGGCGTAGTGTCAAAATGCAAGCTGTTAATTGTTTTGCATAAATTTTATGATACCTCACTTTGTTAGGCACAATTCTTTATGGAATTGAGAATCAATGTCTCATCTACAATATGTAAATTACAACACTGTAGGTTGAGACCATGAAGGAAAAGCGTAGACGAGCCGTGCAATATTCAAAAGCTGGTTTGGAGGTTCCAGAAGAAATTTCAATTTTCAAGAAGGAAATTAATATGGATTATTATAGTGAAAACTTAGCGGATCGACAATATGATATGCCGATTGAGAACATGATAGAAGGTCCGGTCAGAGTTAGTAGCATGATAGAAGATGGGAGTTCAGTACCTGGTTTAAAGACTTGCAATACTGCAGGTGTTCATGATTCCAAGGTGCTGACTGATTTGTCAATTTTTGTTTTTACATAGGGATCAATTAAATTTAGTTTCCACTGTTTCATCTGTTGTCCTAAATTGATTAGCATTTTTGTATTTTCTGGAGCCATCTGGTAGAATAAAACCATATTAATATGTGCAGTGTTGGTTTTGGTTATGATGGTAAAGGGTGGTTTAGTGATTGAACTAAGTTCTGAATATTTTTTGTTTATACTTTCTTTTTCCAGGCCACAATATTTGTTGGAGAAGAACAAAGTATTGAAATCAAGAAATCTGATGTAAAGAATCAGTTAGAGAGAGAGCAACAAGATATGGAAAGTAAAAAATCGTATGAAACTTCTACTGTTGTGCTGTCACCTTCAAAGGTAGAGGGAGAAGACAGGAAAAGTGAAAACCAGAAATCAGAAGTCTGTCCTCCTGTCATGGTACCAGATAGAATTTTAGAGAAAGAAAATCAGAAATTGGAACACAGGAAATCAGTTGTAATTGCTCCTGTTGTGGTGCAAGTGTCAAGGCCCCCTGAGATAGAAGAGAAAAGGAGAGATCTCCCTATTATAATGATGGAGCAAGAAATAATGGAGGCAATTAACGAGAACTCAGTTGTGATTCTGTGTGGTGAAACTGGTTGTGGTAAAACTACCCAAGTCCCACAGGTAAATTTTTCTTCCTACCATCTTTATAATAAAAAGTTGTACTATGCCTCCAGAATATCTAAAAAGTTATCATATGCACCCAGGAAAAAAAAAATCATTCCATATTTCGCTCCAGACATGGAATATATCTCCATGTTCCTCTCTTGTGTCTCTTCTTTTTTTCTCTTTTGCCGGAAAAACACTGGATATGTTGCTTTCTTTATCAGCACTACCCAGCTTTAATTTTTTTTAGGGTTAATATGAACAGTCTCTCCTTTCTCAAGGAGTGCACAGGATAATTTGTAAGCATAAAAGCTGTGTTCAAGGTTGCTTCTACACCTTAAATTGACCCCTGAAGTTACTCTTGCAAAACTTGTTTATTTTTATTTTTCTGTATATAAAGTGTTTGCACAATGACATCAGACTTGATACCATATAGCGAGTAATTGTTCTTACACTTCGTGTCACAGTTTCTTTATGAGGCCGGGTTTGGCTCCAGTGATCGGCTTGACAGGAGAGGCATGATAGGGGTGACTCAGCCACGGCGAGTGGCTGTCCTTTCTACAGCCAGGCGCGTGTCCGTTGAGTTGGGGCTTCATTTGGGAAGGGAGGTTGGATTTCAAGTCAGGCACGATAGGATGATCGGAAAAGATTCTTCTATCAAGTTCATGACGGATGGTATCTTGCTTCGTGAACTGCAGGTCCTCTCTCTCTTTGAAAAAGGTGGTATCAATGTACTGCCATTCCAATCAATCAAAACTATTTTTACACCCTCCCCACGTTGTATATTACATCAAGCAAATCGTTCCACTTGCCCTATATTAAAAAAAATGAGTTTCATGCCCCACATTGTACTGTTAATTCGGCATTATTCTCTTCCTTACTCTGACATTTCAGGCACACCTCTTTTGTTCTTTCTGTCATGCTCTATTGTCCTTTTTGTCCTGCTCTATTGCCCTTTTCACATTTATGCCCTTCCACAGCAAAACCTTCCTTCAACTGTACTTGTACCTGAAGCATACCATCAAGAGAACCTAACTGAGCACTCAAAATTTGACATAAAGTACCATAACAGACAAACTCATGCTCATCTTACTGTACTCTGTATATTAGATGCAACACCTCTATGGTGTTGTTCTGGCGATTTCTTCCAGCAACACCTCTATGGCGCTGGTTTACATCAATCAAGTATTTTTACTGTAAAATTAGGTATTGTTACAGTACCAGCCAGAACTGAAACAGTACCAGAAACTTTAGTTTATGCCTGTCAACTTGGGTTACTTTTCCTTTTCATTTTTCAAAAAAGGTGAAGTGAGATGTGAGGATATGAATAAAAGAAAGGATGCTTCTTTAGCTTGGGATGGAAGTAGACTACGCAATTGAAATTTCATAATTTTCACCCGATAATGTAGATAACATAATGCGGATAATGAATATATTGACCTGACCTTTTGTTTTATTGTGCCTTCAAACCATGCTAATATGAAGAATAATAATTGCCAATTGACTTGGTGCAAAGACTAATGCGTGACATAAACTTGGTTGATACTCATACATATGTGCCTGATACTCATACATATGATGTGCCTTTATCATTTCTCTTCCTCCTGATACTGAATTCCTTTTGTCTTTTCTCAGGGTGACATTTTGCTGAAACGGTACTCTGTGATTATCTTGGATGAGGCTCATGAGAGGAGTTTAAACACGGACATACTAATTGGCATGCTATCACGTATTATAAAGGCCCGCCAGGTTACAATTTGTTTCAAAAAATGTTCCTAGTTTTGAATTGATAGATCCCATGACTAATTAGTTTTGTAAAAAGCCAGAATTGTAGTGAATGTCTTTCAATATAAAAAAGGCCGGAATTGGGAGCAATCTAGGTTTTTTGATATCAACTAAAACCTGATAGAGCTTTATGGTGACCGCAAACGTGCATTTTAGGCCTAGTAAGCAATAGTAGAACCAGCAGTATTGGTATTTACTCGGTATCCCCATGTAATAGTCAGGTGGTATAGTCAATGCCAATGCTGACTAAGCAATGTAAAAAAGATTTCAAGATGCTCTGCAAAATTTTCGTTATACCAATACTTTATTTGTGTTCTTCCCGAGAAAATAAAATATCTTTTATTGCTTATTTTCATAATTTATTCCAACTCAATCACTCTTCAGGAATTATTTGAAGAACAACAACAGAAGATAAGCTCAGGTGTCAGCATTCCTTTAGATAAACAGATAACAAAATTGAAGCTCATACTGATGAGTGCCACACTTCGAGTCGAGGATTTCATTTTAAACAAAAAGCTCTTTGACACAGCTCCGCCTGTCATAGAGGTTCCTGTGAGGCAGTTCCCTGTAACAATCCACTTCTCCAAAAGCACTCGTGAAGATTACCTTGGACAGGCCTATAAAAAGGTTCTTTCAATTCATAAGAGGCTTCCAGAAGGTGGAATTTTGGTGTTTGTCACAGGACAAAGAGAGGTCGATTATTTGTGTAAGAAGCTAAGGAAGGTGTCAAAACGGTTTGACGATAAAAGGGCTAAGGGAGTAGAGGGAATTGTGCAGCCCATGGATGCTGATGTGGATGGCATCAAAGAAATAAGTGAAGCATTTGATGGGGAGAACTGTACACCTGAGCACCAAGATGACAGGTATAATCAAATCTTATCATATATGACCCAATGGTCCCAACTATCATGAAAAACCAACACTGTTCTCGTATTTTGGTTTATATTATGCCTCAATATTTACATGCAACCTCAATTAAAAGAATGTGGATATGCTGGTATTGACAAGCATAGTCCTGTACCTCTTGGTGCAATACTGGTAAAGTTCCTGACAGGCTTGATATTGAACACCAGATTAATTTTACTTGGTTGGGTTTTATTAATGTTCAGTTTCTCTCACATCTGCAGCTCTTATGGTGACGGAAACCACTTCCCGGATACAGATTCTGATTCTTCTGGGTCAGAACTTGACAGTGAGATAGATTCTGATAGTGAAGAAGAGGATCCGATAACTTTTCATGCCCCTGAAACAGATTCCAACAAGGTTTTGAATTTCCTCGGAGATGAAGAGAGTCTCTCTCTCTTGAAGGCCTCTTTTGATGTCTTAGCAAGTAAGGGAACCAAACCAATAGCCGAAGAAACATCCACTAGAGAAGAACTAAAACAAAAGGACAATTCTGTCCCTGCTTACCATGCTGGACTTCACGTTTTGCCTCTCTATGCAATGCTACCTGCATCTGCGCAGCTCCGTGTATTCCAAGATGTACCTCAGTCAAAAAGACTTGTTGTGGTAGCAACAAATGTTGCCGAAACCTCTCTGACGATACCAGGTAAAAATTGGATTTCTACCATTACTCCAGTTAGGGTAATAGGGCTGGAATTGTATTTGGGTGTGGTGTACCTGCACAGTTTACTAGAATATAGGGCTGTAACTTGTTTACCCATCCATGCCATTTTAGGGTCGATCATTGGGTCAGTTGGTTGGGGTCTAGGTCAGCATTTCTTGACCTAATGGACGGTCTGTTTCAACCAACCCTGTTTAGCATGCAATTTATGGGTTTTGACAAGGCTATCAATTATTCAAAGTACTATATTACTTGAGAACAACAAAACCAAATGTGTATCTTAAGGCAATCAATTTCAATGCTTTGGTTATACCAGTATATCGGGTTGAGTTGTTCAATATTACTCAACTTTATGCCAGAGGTCGGTTGGGTTCTTGTCAGTTGCTTGACCCGTTGGCTTACCCAACCTGACACATTACCAGCTCTACTAGTATACTTATAAATGGAAGCTTGCCTAACAGGCTACTTTGTTTGGTGTTTGTTTCTTAGGCATAAAATATGTGGTAGATACAGGCAAGGTGAAGGTAAAGAACTATAACCATGCCATTGGGGTGGCAAGTTATGATGTGAACTGGATAAGCAAGGCCTCGGCAGCACAGCGGGCTGGTCGGGCTGGGCGTGTGGGGCCTGGCCACTGCTATAGGCTCTACTCTAGTGGTGCCTATGGGAAAGAGGAAGTTTTTCCAGAATTTTCTGTTCCTGAGATTGTGAAAACACCAGTCGATGGTGTCGTGCTTCTCTTGAAGAACATGGGTATCGAAAAGGTAGTACACATCATGGAATTAATGTAGTTGCTTATATTGAACCTAAATTAAGTTGCTGTTGTGATTCGTTTATTAATTGCAACAAATAAGCCAAAAATAGAAAAAAATTGAAAAAAAGAAAGATATCTGGGCCGCATTCCAATTGTTTTGTAGAACTTGGGAGTAAGAAATTATTTCAATATCATTTTTGGTGTTTGTGGTGAATATGCCTTTGTGGTATGTTTTATTGGACTATACTAATATAATTTCTCTTTTTTCATAAGTATCTCTATATTCTTAATTTTCTACACTATTTGTTTTCTAGGTTGATAACTTTCCATTTCCAACTTCTCCTGAAAAGGAAGCACTTATTGAGGCTCAGAAGTGCCTCAAGGCTCTCCAAGCAATTGACACGAACAACAGATTAACACCAATTGGTCGTGCAATGGCACAGTACCCGATGAGCCCACGTCATTCTCGCATGCTTCTCACATCCATCAACCTTATCACAACTCATAGTGACAGACCTGAGCTAACTCTTGCATACACAATTGCTGCCACATCAGCCCTGAGCTTTCCCAATCCTTTCCTCTTTCATTTTGGTGAGAAACAGGAGGATAATGCCGAGCCCATATTGGATAGAAAAAGGGCAAAAGAGTCATTTTCAAAGTTCTCTAACCCTTCGAGCGATGCTTTAACAGTTGCTTTTGCCTTGCACCAATTTGAGCTATCAGGAAACCGGGTTGGGTTTTGTAAAGATAATTCGCTCCATCTAAAGACCTTGGATGACATGTCAAAGCTTAGAAAGCAACTCTTGCAACTGGTGTTTCACAATAGTAAATCATGCGAAGAGTTCACATGGAGAGGCGGGTCCATAGAGGAGGTAGAGGGGGCTTGGTGGGAGACCCGACCTGATAAGAACCCATTAAAGATAGAAGAAGAGGAGGCCATAGCCCAGGCAGTGTGTGCCGGGTGGGCTGACCGTGTTGCAAAACGGGCCAAGTTTAATGAGATACGTGATCTGCCTGAGGAAGATAGAAAGACTCGGGCTGTGTGCTACCTATCATGTGCATTGAAAGAGCCAGTATATCTTCACCGTTCATCTTCAGTTTCTCGCTCTGCTACTGAATTTTTGGTATACACTGAGCTGGTACACAAGAAAAGGCTGTACATGCATGGGGTCACAACTATCAAGCCAGAATGGCTTGTAAAATATGCTAGTGCACTCTGCACTTTCTCTGCACCATTAACGGACCCAAAACCTTTCTATGATCCGTTAAATGATCAAGTCTTCAGTTGGGTCAGCCCGAGTTTTGGGCCCCACAACTGGCCGATTCCCTTGCACAGCTCACAGATAGAGAAAAGGAGTCTTAGGGTTTTAGTCTTTGCATGTGCATTACTCGAAGGAGATGTTCTACCATGTCTTAAATCTGCTCAGAAGTACCTTGTGGGACCTCCATCGGTTATTTTGAGGCCAGAGTCACAGGGTCAGATAAGGATTGGGGACCTACTGAGTAGAATGAAGACGGGTGCTGGTACGAGGGCAGTGGATAGTAGATCAGCTTTGAGAGAAATTTGGTGCAGTAATCCAAACTTTTTATATAATGAAATTAAGAATTGGTTTCAACAGAAGTATACACATATGTATGCTGACTATTGGGCCCAGATGCAGAGAGAAATTCTTCTAGAAGGCCGAGAACTCTTCCCCAAGAGAGCTAAGAAACGTAGTAGGAAGTAGCTTTGAATGTGGACTATGATGGGGGTGATTGTCAGTTTTTGAGGAATAGAAATAATCCTAGTAGGTGAAATAGATTTAAGGAATTTCAGATTCTTTTCATTTATCTCCTCTCTTTCTATACCAGAAAATAAATTGTTCCGGTACCATATCTAGTATTCTTGCATCTCATTGACTTGTACTTCCCCGTACTGAAGTAAAAGCAAATAAACCAACTTGAATTAAAACTTGAAAAGCTAAACACAAAGAAGGGGACTTTGATATGGTGCCTTTGCACTCTGGGCATGTACCATTACCTCTTGCGAGTAGTGTAATGTATGTTTACATCCATGGTTTGCTTTGACATATTAAATGTAGGTATGATGTAAGGCCTTCACGAAGCAGCTTATGATCTTTTTTTTTTTGAAAGCTCGGTAGAGGCTACCAAGTTGCACGAAGCAGCTTATGATCAATGACAAAAATTGAAGGTTCAATTCTGTGCTTAGTAGAGATGGGGCGGTAGCACAGTTGGCTAGAGAAAAAGTCCTAGGACTCCGGTTACCCAAAGGTCGAGAGTTCGAGCCCCGCTTACGACTTCGCAGCCTCTGTGAAGATTTTCAAAAAAAAAAATATGTGCTGAGTAGTTTACAAATTATAAGGTAGCTGTCAAAGTGGAATCATTTTGCTCGATTTGCAATTGCAATTTTGTTATTCTAATTATTTATTAAATTTTTGTGAGTCTGCTTTTTTCTTGTTAATTTTTTTTTTTCTGTTATGAATTAGTAGCATTACATTTCCTAGACTAGATCTGTATTATAGTGCAGTTGTTTTTCAGTTAATTGATAATGGGTTATCAACTCTTTGCCTTCAGTAAAAAAAAACGATGTGCGGATCCATTGAGTAAGATTAGGTAAGGTGAGCGGATCATGGCAGTGCGTCATGAGCATATCCATACCTTAGTTTCTCAGAAATTAAAGTCACATTCTCATCAGACGCTTGACATTTTGTTAAATACTGAGGCATTAAATTTCTTTCAACTTATCTAATTACAGCAAATAATGATATTTTGTTGGATACGGAGAATTTGATATCATCTTCTTCAAGCAGGCTATCTTCTTTGAGTATACTCAGTTGTCTCTATCTAAAACAATAAAGCAGTGGATATGGCAGTGTATCATTTGCAAAACTTCCAGTTGTTGTTTGTTTCTGAATTTCCTTTGGTTCAGTGGACTTGGCAATTACTTTCATTCGATGAACCAAAGCAAATGCACAAACAAACAATAAATGGTAGTTTCCTCACGTAACAAATTCAGATACAAACAATAAAATGGTGTGCTATGGGAATTCCATGGAAGGGTCCATCACTTCACCTACAAAAACAGAAGAATTTACGTACATATCACACTAGCTATATCCTTTCTCCAACTTACCTCTCTCTCTCTCTCTCTCTCATGGAATCATACCGCTGTGCTTGGTCCCTATGGGCCTCAGATGATGTTTTAACCTGGTTCCAGTTTGTCTCTGATTTGTTGATCGCTCTGGCATACTTCGCCATCCCACTTCAATTAGTGTACCTTTCCAGAAAGTCGTCTTTCTCCCCGTACCGCATGATATTTTTGCTGTTTGAAGCTTTCATCGTCCTTTGTGGCGCTACCCATTTAATCCATTTATGGGTTTTATCCTGCCGAACAAAAACCGTTGATGTTGTTCAGACCGTTGCCAAGGTGCTGTGTGCCATTGTGTCATGTGCCACTGCAATAGAACTTATGAGCATAATCCGTGCTTTCTCTAACCTATAAGCTGGAATTTTCTCTCAAAAGTAATGATTCTGAATTGGATGCTGAGAAAAGCCTGGTTAAAATCTAGGAGGGTATTTGCTAAGACTAAGTACTAGAATGCCCATAAATGGTAAATTTGCTTTCTTTCTCTTTTTTTTTTTATTAAAAAGAAATGTTAATATGCTTTGACTGGGCTAAAACATGTGTTGTTATATACTACGTACCATGCTTTTGTTTGTTGCAGGATGAAAGAAGTGAAATTAGAATTTGTCAATCTTAATTTTTCTTTTGTCATCGTGAGTTTGTGAGCTTTTATAGTTGTATGGCAGGCATGAATGTTAAAATTTGCGTCTCCTAGGTAGTGATTTATTTATTTTTTGTTTTGCGGTAGATTGTTGGATACAAGAGGAGCATTCAAATGTCTTCATTTTTTGTGTCTCCATCGTGTCTTTATTTTAAAAACTTTAATAACTCAAAATTTTAAACTTAAAAGTTAAAATAAAACCATTGGATATGATCTATATTATTTTATCTATGCACGTGTAAAAAATTGTGACATTTCAACTTTGTTTTGGTTGTTATCATGAGTTTGTAAAAATGTACTAATGTGGATAATTTGTAGACGTTGATTTTCACACTTATTGATTTACATAAAAACAAAATTGAAATGTGATACTTTTTTATGAGCACATAGAGAAAATAACATAAATCACATCTAACGATTTTATTTTGGCTTTTAAGTTTTAAATTTTTAATTATTAAAGTTTCTTAAAAATAAAAGCATGATGGATACACAAAACATGAAGACATTTGAACCCTCCTCATTAATTATATATTTGTGTCAAAAGCCCAACCACTCAAGTACTGATATAAAACAGTGAGTTCTAATACCACAATAATTCATGCGTATTGAATCCAATGAAACAGAGCGATGTTATAAGTATGGGTCAAATGTCTTATGGGAAAAAAAAAAGATGTAAAAGAAGACATTGTAAGAGGATGGTTATGAAGGAAAGATCGTGACAAAATTGAGATAACACTTTTAATTGGAGAGAAATCTTCGTTCTACCATTTTTCTTTATATATATGTTGGCAATGATAGACATGATCCTCGTCATTGGAGCACTATTAAATTATAAACATGTATAGCAATAATTTTGTATTTTTTTTTTCAGTAAATGGAAATGGCATCTTGCCTTTTTTTTTTAAAAAAAAATCTAGTTCTGAAAAATCATAAACCTTGTTAATTTATCTTTTATTTTCCGTATTTATAACAATAGTCTGATATTAGGGAGTAGATCAATGGAAAGATTCGGATGTAAAATATTAAAGTTATATATGATATCTCTCTAAAGAAGGCCTTATATGTAAAAATAATAGTCTGATATTTTGATACGCTGCTTCTTGTATTGTTTTTTTTTTTCTTCTTAGCTATATGGAATTTAACTAATGGGCTTTTCAACAATCTATCTTCAAAATTATACACAGTAAAATTTAACCAGTATAAAGATTTTAAAAAATGACATGCGGATCCATAAATTTAGATTTTGATAAAACTAGCTAGCATATCAATTCAATGACAATCCGTGTTAAAGTGATTTCTGGAGTACTAAACGACAAAGAAGTAAATATACATCTCATGCTATGAATGAATACAGATAACCATTTTGATGATATTTGTACATTTTCATAATGGACAATTGGATATGACACCTTGATGAGCATATCCATTGAATAATTATTATTTTCTCTGTATTTTATAATTATTATTTTCTCTGTATTTTAGTTTCTCAGAGATGTCAAATCCTGATCCGACGCTTCACATTTTTTTTAAATAATAGAGAACATCTACATCTATGGTACTATTAGAGTTTCTAATTTGATGTGGCAGTTTCTAATTCAGTTTCAAAAATGTGGAAGAATTTCTTATTTAGAAACTATGCAATAAAATTTCTTATTAAAAATTGTTTATAAACTTCATGCTGACTAAATTATTGGTTCAAATTATTTTTGTTTTTTAATTTGTTGCTGACGTGGCTTAATAGAAAATCTAAAATTAATTTCAGAGATGTGAGAGTCTCAGGCATTAAGTTTGTTCAAAAGTTTAGTTACATCTTTTAGCAGCGTATGGTTCACAAAAGATCCATCTATTTTTTTTTTTCTCTCATTTCCTTTGATTCAATGAATGAACTAATTAAAATCTCCATTCAATGAATGTGGGAATCAATTATTACCTATAAAAACAGAAGTATTCACATAGCACATTATCTCCTCTCTATCTCTCCACCTTCTTCCTTCCTACTGTCTTTCTCCTGCTGAAAGTTTGTTTTCCAATGGATGCATGCCGCTGTGCCGGTTCCCTTTGGTCCTCTAACAACACCTTAGCCAAGTACCAGTTGGTCTCTGATTTGTTCATCTCTGTGGCGTACTTCTCGATCCCACTGGAGCTATTGTACCTGGCCAGGAATTCGTCTCTCGCCCCATACCGCAGGATCCTGCTGCAATTTGGATCTTTCATCATCCTTTGTGGTGCTACCCATTTCATCAACTTATGGAGCATCTCGGGGTATAAAGAGACTGCCGAAACAGTTCAAACCGTTACCAAGGGGCTTTGTGCTGTTATCTCTTGTGCCACTGCTATATCGCTCATCGGCATGATGCGTGAATTCCTAGACTACAAGCTTGAGTTGTATCTCAAAAATAAGGCTTCTGAATTGGATACTGAGAAAGGCCTGGTTAAAAACCAGGCGAGTACTGGTAAAACTGAGTACTAGTTTGCCCTTGAGATAGCCAGTTGCATGTCTGCCAAGTAGTTGTGTCAATGTGTGTTGTTAAGTATGTGTTATTGTTTGTTTAAGGGAAGAAATCCGAATTAGGATTTGATAATCCTAATTTGTGTTTTTATTGTGTTTTCTGTTGTTTTTATGTGTTTGCGTTGTGTGTGCAAGTATGTTTTTTTTGCAATGGCAGACATCAATGTTGGGTATTAATAAAGTTGGTCTGTTCTAGACTTCTATCTATATATGCCTTCTCATTTTATTTGAATTCTAGTGCCATGAAATTTGGATAAACATCATTTTCTAGTCATGAAAGCCTTTTAAACTCACTTGATCGATGGTTAGCCCTTTATATGTTCCATAAACCATTTTTCTACTGATCATGACCATTTTTTCATGTAATATCAATGACAATTTCAACATACAATACTAACTATTTATAACATACTTATTTGATATTTTAAATAAATAATAATAAAAACCAAAAGAGGGTTAAAATTATCAATCTTTTAGATAGAGTGCATATTAAATTTTGTGTCAATTTGAAACTTATAATTGGTTATCCATCATAAAACAGTTAAAACTCAACCATTAAGAAGTTCAATCGAGGTTAATCCAGGTACCCCTGGGCGTTATAATACAATCGTTAGTTGGTCTTTTCCGCTAACCTTCAAAAACAAAATTAATAATTTAATAAATGGTAAACCACTTTTAAATTATTAAAAATTTGTTATATACAAAATCTGTTAATATTTAGAGTAATAAATAGTGGTCACTCGGTTCCAAAAACCAGGAGAGTACTGGTAAAACTGAGCACAGAGCACTATTCTGCCCTTGAGGTAGCCAGTTGTAGTGTCTGCCGCGTAGTTGTGTCAACGTGTGTTGTTAAGTATTGTTCTTTTGTTTGTTTAAGGAAAGAAAGCCGAATTAGGATTTTGTCAATCCTAATTTGCGCTTTTATTGTGTTTTCTGTTGTTGTTATGTGTTTGTCTTATGTGCATGCTGGCAATGGTAGGCATCAACGTTTGGTATTAATAAAGTTTGTGTGATCTAGATTTCTAGCTATATACGCTTTCTCATTTTATTTAAATTCTAGTACCATGAAATTTGGATAAACATCGTTTTAAGCATCTACAGCGCTGATTGTTTTTCAATTTTTAATTTGACATGGATAACTTTATTTTAGTTGCATGAATATAGGTTGATTTCTAAAAAAATAAATGATTACTTTTGGACATGCTGGCACTCTCTCTCTTTCCAATTGACTCCGATCTTTTCGTTTTCTTTCCTATTGGCTCTGACTTTTTCATTGTATAGACTAGCGTTCAAACGAAATTAAAAGAATTTTTTTGGAATTACGGGATTGGAGATTAAAAGAAATTAAACAGTGCTTTACAGCTTTTTTTTTTTTTAATTTTTTACGGATTGCTCCGTTAGAGATGCTCTTAGTCCTTTTATGCTTTATAAACCATTGTGCTTTTTTTAGTCTCACATCGGTGTATTTCTACTAGTTCATATATGACCATTATTTTGCCTCATGTAATGACAATTTTAACATACATCTAAATTTTATCGCATATTTATTTAATTTTTTTAGATTAAAACAAAAAAAGTTAAAACTATAATCTCCATCTTTTAGATAGAGTGCGTTTTAAGATTTGAGTCAATTTGAAACTTAATTTATTATCACTCATAAAACTGTTAAAACTTTACCATTAAAATTTTAAATTATTTGTCCCTTGGTAGCTTCTTCTACCAAGATTTAAAAAAATAATTGATAAAATGCTAAACGACTTTTAAATTGATCTAAATTTAATATATACACAATTTGTTAAAATAATAAATAACCAGTGGATCATCCTCTAGTACACTAAAATGAAAATTATGGAATAATTATTTTTATCTCCATCAAATCCTGATCGACGCTTTACATTTTATTAAAATAACTGAGCCATTTTAATTTACAGAAGATAGTGATTATCTATTGTATGTGGAGACATTGTTGAAACGAAAGTAGGGGAAATAAATATTTTCACAAAAAACATAATTTTTTTTATGATGCAATGTCTGTTGTGACTAGGGCTGCGCAAAAAATTCATAGTTCGTAATTCGATTCGAGTTTGATTCGAAAAAGTTTGTAAAAAGTTTGATTCCAAATTGAGTTCGTTCGAAATTATTTCAAACCAAACTTAGTTTGAAATTAATTCAAACCAAACTCAAACTGGACCTAATTCGTTCGAAATAGGTTTGCAAACCAAATTTAGTTCGAAATTAACTCACACGTGAACCGTTCAGCCCATAATTGCTTTGAATTCTGACTTCTGAAACAGAAAGCCCGGTCCAATTACAAACTCAAAAAAAAATTTAACAACAAAGCCCAAAATAGAAAATCAGCAAAACCAGCAACAGAAATCTGTCATTTACCAGCATCAAAAAATTAAGAAAATAAAAAAACAGCAAAGCTGATTTGGTACTATGAACCAGTCATAAGTCATAACTCGTAAGTCGTAAGTGCTGTAATTTCGCACTATGGACCAATCATAAGTCATAACTCGTAAGTCGTAACAAAGTTCGTAAAGGTTCGAAATTGAGTTCGTAAAAAATTCATTTCAAAATTGAGTTCGTTCGAAATTAATTTAAACCAAACTAGTTTGAAACTAATTCAAACCAAACTCAAACTGGAGGTAAGTTTGATTCGATTCGGTTCGTTTGCGGTCCTAGTTGTGACGTCCATAATTACAGTAATGTTCCTCTCATCTGGGATTGGATTCCAACTACCAGCGCACTCCGAGTCAAATTAATCAATTAATGAAGCCCACTATATATATATATGAGTAGAACTAGGGTGTTCCTAAGCTCACCAAGCCTCTCGTGAGCTCAACTCTAAAACCTATCGAATTGACTTCAAACGACATTTTCAAACCGTTAGATGTTCAATCTATATTAAAATGTGCTTGGAGACCAAATTTTACATTTTTTGGAATTTTTTTACTATTTATTAAGCCGGTTTGAAAACCGCTGTTTTCCAATGGTGCATAATTTTAATAAAAACAGCAGTTTTCAAACCGGCTTAATAAATAGTAAAAAAATTCCAAAAAATGTAAAATTTGGTCTCCAAGCACATTTTAATATAGATTGAACATCTAACGGTTTAGAAATGTCGTTTGAAGTCAATTCGATAGGTTTTAGAGTTGAGCTCACGGTGAGCTTAGGAACACCCTAGTTCTACTCTATATATATATATAGTAGATTCTGACGTCATTAATATTAGTGGGCTTCATTATATAGATAGATAGATAGATATAGTAACTCCCAATATTCATCTAAAAGTTCTGAACTTCAGTTACTTCATTAATTATGTTTACTGTTTAAGTTGAGAAAAATATTATTAATTTCATTTGAATCTATATTAAATACATTTTTCTTTTAGAACTGTATTGAGTTAATGTTATTTTGCGAGTCTATAATATTTTGTACCAATAGCGGGTAAATATAATTAAGTACTTTTTAAATAAGCAATTAATTTGAAAAATACAACTCAAATAACATCTACACCACTTCGAATAACGTAAAGTCAAATTTTACAATCCCCTTCAGTGATATATATTAAATTTTAAACTTATGATATTCACACAACGAAAAGAAATTAATATCTTAACCAATTGCACTCAGAGGCAGAACTAGAAATTTTATAAATTTTAGATAGGGGAGGCTAAAACTTAAGATGCATAATTTGTGGTTAGTGAAATCTGAATCCAAGACTTCATAAATCACAAAATAGAGTTTTAACCACTTGATTACAAGCACACATCTAACATTTTATAAAAGAATTAAAGTATATAAAAAAAATTAAAAATTAAAAACTAATTAAATTTCAATATACATTATTAAAAAAATTAAAATTATGGGGTGGCTTAATTAGCCACCCGGGCAAAGTGTAGTTCCGCTATGCATGATTTTTTTTTTTATCCATGCATCATGCATGCATGTATTGAATTAAAACCTGGCATGATGAGCATTATGTAAAGATGAGAATGCAAATTCTAAATGCAGTCTAAAATCTCGTGAGTTTTGCCTACATATAACAGTATAGAAAAACACAAATCTTAATTAACTATTTTAAGTAATCAGATTAAGAGGCAAAAAATGCGCATTGTGGTGATGGATTAATTGCGCATTCATATCTTGTTGTGTGTAGAGAAGGAAATACGTGACACGCCGTGACGTGACGTGACAAACACGCCGTGATTTGGTCATGTGACGTGACGTGACGTGATCAATGTTTTTTTTTCACGTGACGTGACGTGACGTGACGTGATCAAAATAGTGACAGACGATCACGTCACGCGTAGTCACGCCGTGACTACACGTGACGTGATATGACGTGACGTAAATTAGTCACATTGAACTTTTTTTATATTTTAATTTAAATTGTTGAAAATGCAGAAAAAATATATCAAAAAATATGAAAATTATAAAATTTGTAAAATAAGTAAATAATGTTGCAAAAATTAACTAGTAAATAATATTCTAAAAATTGTCAAATTTTTTGGATAAAAGATATTTAAGCCCGTTTCATTAAGAAATATAGTTTTTACAAACAGCCACAAAAGAAAAGTTTGAATATACTATGAATATACTACAGAAACATAGCCTAATAGTGCTAATAGGAATATGGACTACTAGAGTTTGTCCTCAAAACATGCTGGAACTGACAAAATATAACAGTACGTGATGTGTTTTATAACGTGACGTGACGTGACGTGACGTGATTAGTTTACGTGACGTGACGTGACGTATAATTTTTGTTAAATACAGTCACGTCACGCAACACGTGAGTCACGTCACGTAATCGACACACGTGACGTGACGTAACGTGATGTGAACGTGACGTTACGTGACGTGACTGATCACGCCGTGACAAATTTCCTTCTCTAGTTGTGTGAGTAGATAGATATTTTTCTTTCTATTTTTTGTGGAAGCAAATGTTATTGAGAAATATATTTCTAGGGATTCAATACCGAAGCAAACTCAACGCTACTCGCCACATTATATAAATCTCATTATAATTATGTTTCTTTTTTTCCTTTTGATGTCTTGGTGCAAAAAATTAATGTTTTAATCCATTAATTGCCCGTCAATGCAATTGAATAATTGATACATGACATCCATTTCATTTTATATATTCAGAGCATTCATAATGTAACTAACAATTAGGAAAGTGATTCATAGTCGAATCATAGAGGAAAGAATGCATGCCTTGCTTCTTAAAATAGGAATAAATTACACCATAGTTTGCTTTGCTCAATTTGATTCGCCTCATGAATTTAATTTAACTTTTTCTATTTTTCAGAAAACTTTGTTTCAATTTAAGCTAAGCACAAAAATATTTTACCAAATATTTTGGTAGCAATTCAAACACATGGTAATTATGTTATATAGAGTCTACAATCAATTAATTTATTTGATAATTTCTTAAAGTGCGTGCGCATAAGATAGGCAAAGTGTAATTAAAGATCTTTTTAAAAAAATCATTTTTTTAAAATGCAAAATTCTTGTTGTATGCAATCACCCCTAACTTAGGTCACTGAAATGTATGACCTAATAGAGATAGTTAGAAAGTTAGTTAGTGCTAATTATATTGTTAGTGAAGTTGTTAAGATGATGTTAGAAATATTGTTAGAGTTGTTAAGAGGTTGTTAGTGGCAGAATTGTAATTAGGTAAGACTCTATATATAGAGCATAGTTGTAATCAAAGATCAATCAAGGAAATACAATTTCATTTTATCTCTCTCTTTTCTATTATCTTATATGACCATTAAATGACATTAAAGGAGCATGACGATTCTTTTTTATTTTGGTCTATATATGGAACTAATTGGATTTGGATCCATATCCATTTATCTAAAAATGGTCGTCGAATGTATCTCAAATAGGTTTCGTTCATGACATCACAGAAGCATACAAATTCATCGTGTACATATGATACAACTAATTATGTTCGGATCCACTCATCAAGTGCAACACCGCGTGTTTCTCTCAAATAAAACTTTTTTATGACAAACAATAAGCATTTTTTTTTTTCTAAATCTCTGCATAGGCTTAAACTCTTCTTCTTTGCATATTGTTTTCATCTTTGAGTTCTTTTTTTCTTCTTCTTATATTAAGCATCATATTCTGACCACAACGCCTTTTTGAGATACCATAGCATTTATGATTTAAATTAGTTACGCATTTTGAAATCAGAGTAAATGACGTGGTGGAATCGCATATATAGAATCAGAGAGTGGGACTTATTGTCTTGACTTGAAAAAAATCAATAATATGTTTCTACTTCTGTTTTTCCAAAACATACTTTTATTTCTACATATGCTTTTATAAACATATACTTACACCAGATACCAATTTTAACAGCCTACGACCAACTTCTCCAAATAACCAAAATACAAAAAATATTAATACTGACAACTAGCTTCTTCTTTTTTCTAGTGACAATAACAATCAGATTATAAATTTGAAATTCGAATAAAAAATTCATTATGAATATTAAAGAGTCAGAAAAATTGACTTCCAACTTTTACTTAAAAAATATTGATAATGAACATAAGTACCAAATTACCAATACATATTAAACGGTCAACACCATGACCCCACCTAAACATCTGACAAACAAAAATATCTAAAATATGCTTTAAGCATCCAAGTTCGTAGTAAAAGTAAGGTCAGTATCATTATTCATGGCACCTGCATATTCAAGCAAAGACATTGTGCCGCTGTCTCTCTCCTCTTCCTCTTCGTAAAAAACTAGAAATACGTATTGATTCTTGGTATCAGAAAGATACAAAAGCAACAGCAAAATGAAAAAAAAAAAAAAAAAAAAAGCATAAGTAATTAATGTAGATAAAATCACATAACTACAGAATCGGAGCTGACAGCGACAAGAAAGTTGATTGTGATTCTCATCTCTTGCAAGAAAGGAAAAAAGTAATTTTATACAGTTACACCAACTGTAGCCACAAACGATCAGAGATTCAGGCCAGTTATTTATAATTCAGAATATTTTTGTTTTAGAAATTATTTAAAAATAATATAGCACATTAGATATATTAACAGTGAAATTTGATACAATAGAAGAAACCGAACCATTAGTTAGGTTCCTTCAGATTTTTATGTTAGTGCAGCCTTATGTTACCAACTTACCATCATCGCTGTAGAAAATCTCATATTTAAAGAAACCGACGTGTAAACGGAGCGGATTCAGAGCGGATAATGCTCATACCAAATTCGTACCCGTTTTTCAATGAGCGGATACGGATACAGATACGGATAGTAAATGGATATTAAAATTCAAAACCAAATCCGTCTTAAACGGATACGAATACGGAGCGGATAATCCATGAATACGGATTCGAATACGGTTACGAAACGAATAATTGTCGGATAATTGAGTCATATGAACTTTAAGTACAAATACTAAATTAAAAAAATTAAAAAAATTAAGAAAAACAAAAGTAAATAAAAAAAAGTAAAGAAATGGAGAAGATATAGGAATGGAGAGGAGTTAGGAAATATTAACCGCTGAAAGTCAAGTTACAGCGAAGTGGAGAAGTTGAAATTTCGGATCCGAATAGTGTGGATATCCTCTCCGTTTATACTTTCAAAAAATTATCCGTATCCGTATCCGGATTAAATTTTCCTATGCAAAAAACATCTGTATCCGTATCCGTGATATCCGTATCTGTTTAAATCCGGATTCGGATAATAAGCGGATTCGGAGCGAATATCCGGACGGATATCCATATCCGTTTACAGCCCTAAACCCTGTGCTTCTTTTAGTCCATTAAATTTTGCCGTGCACCTTTTCTTCTCCCTTTAAATTTTGCGGTGTCCTTAAAAATACCGAATTCTGATGTGGGCTACAATGTGGTGCAGTGTTTTGATGTGGCATCTAAAGAAATCAAAGAAGTGGTTCGGTTCCTTCTATTGTATTAAAATTTCACCACTATCAATCTAATATTCTATATTATTTTATATAATTTCTAAATATTATAAAAATTATGTCCTCACCTAATTCCCTTATCACTTTCCGATCGATTTTGTACGGGAACTTATACTTTTCTGATTCTTTTGACGAATGAGTAGGTCCGATGCCCTTCGGACCTACCTTGGTTCGATGGGTGTGATGACCATTCGATATGCATCAAGATTCGTGTGATCTGCATAAAAATCCGTACAAGTCTGTATCAATTTCTGTGCACATAAATCTTGATGCTAATCGTACGGTCCTAGAGCTAATTGAATCTAAATATAGGTCCGATGCCCATCGGACCTACTCCTATCTCTTCTTTTGAAGCCACTAAGCCAGGCGTGGACACGCAAAGAATTCTCTAAATAAAATTTGACTACGAAGTACGAAAGTCACTTCGTTTGAAGGCGTATTTTTTGTTACCTAATTTCATTTGGTGCGTTTAAAAATACAATAGTGGTGGTCGATGGAACGAATTTTACAATGCTGACAACAGCATTTCTAGCAAAACTTCCTTTTTTTTTAATTTGGATGAATAATTGATGAGGGGATTTTAGACTTGCTGGATAATTTCATATGGACAAAACATTTTTTTCTCACGTAATCCCTTTTGTACTTGTTAAATTTTTCTTCTTCTTTGTTTTTAATTCAACAAGTCGAGACGGGTAAATGGGCCATGACTTGGGCCAACTCTTTTATAATAAATAAAATATTTTAGACCCGTACTCAACACATTTATCAGAGTAATGTAATTCAGAGCATGTTGTCCAATACACGTATGACGTAATGTAATTCAGAGTATGTTGTGCAGAATTGGTATAAATTTACTTTCAATCTGAATTTAGTACTGAATACTTTTTGAATATGAACTACACAATACATACTTTTTGTTGACCTGTGCAGGAAGTTGTTCCCTCATAGATTCACATTAGGTTGGAACAAACCAAGTCTTTCTGTGGGCAAATTCATTTATAACTGCGTTTCGTTATTTTTAATCCAACACCTAAATATCACAGTAATAAGATTCGTGTTTAATTCGCGAATTAAACGTTTTTGAGCCATCAGCGGATCAATCCGCGTTTAATACGGTAATTCGCGAATTAAACGGTCAATTCGCGAATTTTACGAATTTTCCGTTTTATTCGTGTTTTCTTCTCAAAAATTCGGTCAGGTTTAACTGAAGAACTGCTGAATCATTTCGAGAAAAATCTGGTTCAAAACATATTTAAGATTCAGCAGAAAATCAGCTGAAGAACATATCTAGAATAGATCGAAACGGGACAAAGAAAAGGGGAAAAAGAGAAGAAGGTAAATCTGACAAAAGAACCCACTCATAAAAAATAACTCAAATTTTTTATCTAAACTCAATTGGACGTAGGCCATTTCTACCGGCCCAATTAGATCAAAACTCAAATGGCCCTGAAAAGTCAATTAATTGATGTAGGTCATTTCTACCAACCCAAATGGACTTCATCAAAAATTGAGTTTTGATCTGAAAAGTTAAATTGAGTTTTGATATGAAAAGTCGGCCTTCGTCAAGTTTTGATCTAAGCTCAAATGGCCCTAGAGCATCTTCATGTGGCAGCCCATGCTTAAAGTAACTAAAATTTTGAGTTTGGACCTGGATTGTTCGATTAGAATTACGGCCAGACTAAAATTTCTAATTTGAATTCAATGTACAATTTCGAATTATTTTCGAATTATATCTGAATTATTTCTAAATAATAAATTTTTGACTCCGCCGAACCGAATCCGAATTATTCATTTGTTACTATGGTAAATACTTTACATATTACGAGAAAGACGATAAAATGTTGGAAATGTAGGCCGGATCGGAATTAAAGTGCTCATCATTAAAGAACCTATATATTGCTTACAAAGATATCCAAATTAAAGGGCGAAGTGAGCGAGTTGCGGGCGAGCGGAAGATTTTTTTTATGGCTATTGCATATTGGCATCCGTCCGATTTGTATTGAAATTCGTGCAAACGAATTTAAATTTGTATGAATCTAAATTTACATGAATTTAAATTGTTCGTACAAAATGATGAAATATGGTTGATAATTCACGATTAACCATATTTTTACGGACAGATGCATTTATCTTTAATGAATATAATGCGGTGCAGAGTTGAATGAAAAAAAAAAAAAAAAAAAAGCTTCTGGAGAGAACTGGTACAGTTACACAATCCACTCAAAATCAATCACTTTCCTTTTTTGAATAAAAAATACAGACCTAATACTCAATTAACAAACATACAACAAAAATTTCTACCACTCTCTTCACCCAGTCGGCCAGTCCCAAACTAATACAATAACAATATTACAATGGTACTCGGTACCTGTGGTGGGAAAAGAGGGATTTTGATGGCCATTGGACCGAATTCGATTCGATGTTCGATTTTAATCGTTCAATCCGTACTGTCAATTTGGATTTACGAAATGTGTGAAATTTATGCATATCTAAATCTGTTTGCATAAATCTAAATACAAATCGAACGACTAAACCCCCCTGCTCCCATATACTAGTTGCTATGTTATGAATTTGAATTAACCTCATACAGCCCGACAGCGAACACGAGCATAATCTGGGACGCACGAAGTGCAGTCCTGGTTGCAACATTGTAATCTCCATTGCCATCAGCTGCCAACCAGCCGAGCACTATGAGCCCGATTCCAAAGAGAAGGAGAACGGTCAGAGAGATGTACAACACATAGAGAGCGTACTCATTTCCAAATAACCCGACATCCGGTGGAGAACTGAGGACAGCCAGCATGGCAGCCGAGGCGATGAAGATTCCCAGCTGCACCAGAAGCACCGGTCGATTTGTGTACTCTGGGTTAGGATTGAATGCTTCATCTGGCAATCCTTCAAGAATTCCATTATTTGCCATTTCTTTTGGCTTTGGGTGTATTTAACAAAGGAACGAGATATTTATAGAAGAGAAACAAGGGGGAAGCTTAGTCAGGGTCTATTTCAATTTTCAAAGAAAGAAGGAAAGGGTTAAAAAGCTTTTATAATAAATTAGTCGGGCTCGGGCTCGGGCTCAATCGGGCCTCTTCAGTTGATCAAAGTTTAGCTTTTATCTATCTATTTATTTTTCTCGTACTCGTTTCAAAAGTTAGAATGATAGTCAATAGTGAGAAGACATCGTGTTTTTCTTATTTCTTTCAATTTTTTGGTTCCTTTACCTTCTTCTGTGCCCTTTCGATCTTCAAATTTTATGTATGATATTAAATATAAAAATAATTTGTGCAGTGCATATTTACATATCTGACAATATAACTTCAAATATTTTATATGATATTATATATAATCAAGGTTCTAAATAGCGTTTATAGCGTCGTAGCGGGAAGGCTAAATTAAAAGCTATAGCGAATAGCGTCGCTATAGCGGAAGCTATTCCAAATAGCGTTTTTTTTTTTACATTTCGTATATTCAATATTTGTACTAAATATCAACATTATTTAAAGTCTCATAGAACAATAAATAACACCAAAGTAATTAAGAAATTATAATATTCATATTGAACCCGTACAAAGTCCAAATTGCGGTTCAAAATATCTATAGTAATATCATAAACTATCGATTTTTCCTATTAAAAATATCTTAAGCATCATGATTCATGACATAATCTATTTTTTTTTCTATTCAAATTTTAATTTCGGTTTGGACTTTTTTTCTATTCAAATTTCAATTTCTATTCCCAATTTCAAATTGATTTATCTGTAGCAAGTAGCAACAAATTCAATTTCGGTTTGAGATTTTTTTTATCTTTATTTAAAACCCATATAAATTGCTTAAAAAAAAAAAAAAACCATATCGTATAGCGCAAATAGCGGACCGCTATAGCGCTGTAGCGGCCGTAGCGCAAATAGCGCATTTTGATGTCATAGCGTAGCGTTTGGGGTCCAAAAACGCTATAGCGGTGCTATAGCGCGCTATTTAGAACATTGTATATAATCATCATGCATACTAAATATTAGATATTGTGCGGTGCATATTAAAACATCTGATATTGAAATTTTCGAACAATTTTGTACATAATATCAGATATAAATGCTGTAATACTAAATATAAAGTACCTTACTATGTAATATTAATTAGATAAACATAATTAAGTTTGAACATTTACATATCACATTAAATCTGAACACTAAGGTGTCAACTATATATCTGGCAATATAAATTTGAATACTTAACAATATGACCTTAAATATTTGAAAGTATGTATTGGGTGTTGGTGAGTGAACATGGCGCAGATGTGAGGCGTGAGCATTGGTCATTGGATGAGTGACATGAGTCTATTAAATTTATTAAATTAAGTTTTAAATATGCTTGTACGAATCTCAATACAAATTGGACGTTTAAGCTTGATTTTGGATGAGACTTTGTCCAAAGCCCTTTGGACAAAACCCAATCCCTTATGTTTTAGGGAGTGGGGGACTTAGGGTGCAAACGGGTCAGATATTACCCGTCCGAATCCGGATCTGTATTCGAATTTTTGCGAATTCGGATATTCGGATACGGATAATTGCAGATTCGGATACGGATTTGGATACGAATATAGTTTGAGTTTTAAAATCGGATACGGATACAGATATGGATAATTATCCGAATCCGTATGTTTTAGTTTTCCGGATATCCGATAAAAATCTCTATCTCTCTATCCGACATTTTTCTTTCTTTCCCAATTTCTCTGGTACTGTGGCAAAAGTGAAGAGAACATTGATCCACTGTTGGGACCGCCTACTGTTTAACCTCTGACACTTTCCTCCCAGATTTGATGTTGCCATTCCTGTGGCCATTAAGCATCTCTCTCCATTTGCTCCCGCCACGTGTGCATATGTGTCCAGCTTAACTCCTACTCCGGGGCCACCTGTGCACCGTACCTTTTGTTATAAACTGATAGCACAGTTATATTAAGATTTAAGAGAATATCTTTTGTGTTCATTTATTTTTTGTGTTACAATTATATATATTTAGAGAAAATATCTTGTGTTAGTATATTTAATTTAAAGTTATAGTTATGTTGGTGAGTTTTAATTAATTAGATATATATTTTGTAATGACGTAACAAGTTAATTAGATATATATTTTGAATTAGAAATCCAAATTATATCGTATCCATATTTATATTCGAAAATATCCAATCCGTATTCGTATCCGTTTAATATTCGATCGGTATCCAATCCGTTTGCACCCTAGAGGGACTATTGTTTATTATTTATTGCGTAATAAAAGTAGCTGTACTGTTGGAGGGATGAATGCCTACCATTTTTAATTTACGTGCAATTGATTGTGGTCGGATATTATTAGGTTTTGGAAAAGCCCGTGTTAATTATAAAATTCTAGAAGCAAAAAAACATTATTTTAAAATTTCAGATAAAAATCATTGCATTGTGCTTTGGGAATTAAAGACAATGTTTTAATTCGTGTTCAAACAGTCAATTTGAACTGTTCAACATGATCTTCATATTAAAATGTATTTGGCCACCAAAATTTACATTTTTTAAAAAATTACCATTTTTAGATAGGTAAAAAATCACTATTTTTCAGATCCTGTATCATAAAAAAGTGTTTTTCTACCTATTTAGAAAATTAGTAAAAAGTTTCAAAAAAAAATATAAATTTACTCTCCAAACACATTTTAATATGGAGATCATGTTGAACGATTCGGATCAATTGTTTGAACTTTACAATTGCAATATGGGCGCGAACTAAAATAGTCTCTTTAATTATTCCCAAAGAACAATAGCTCAACTCATATTTTGGAGTGCATATTTGTTGGGAGTTAATAACCTAGGTTGTTCATCAGGATAATCGCATTGAGTCTTCTAACAACACCTTCATTTAATTATCAATATTTACTTCTTTTTAAATGATATGCATACAATTCAAAATTATGATGCTTATTGTTAAATAAATACAAAAATGTAAAATATAATTCAAGTGTACGCTTATTCATTTATAATTCAAGTGTATGCTTCTTTTTAAATGATATAGCATTAAAAAAAATAAAAATTCAAAAAGTAGCACGGTTTGGTTTTATTCTGAAAATTGCTAGCTGATTAGGAATATTTTTGAATTCTTGGGGACATTGAATAATAGTTTTAAAACAACATGTATCAAAGTTCATTCATTTACACACAGAAAATGTGAGCATTGCAATAAAGCAACTGGCTTCAAAGCCCGATCACCTCTGCTTCTCACATCGGGCTTCAAAGCCCGGTCTCCTCTTCTTCTTCGGGCCTCGGGCCGTCGGGTACCCGAAGTCTGACGATCATGCCAGGTGGCACTTATCACTTTCTCGTTTCTAATAGCAATTGCGTTTTATTGTATTGACTATTGACTAGGCTTAAGGGTCTTTGGTCCTGTGGTACTCAGATACTCTAATATAGGCTCTGTATCCGTATCGGATACCGATACGTGTCCGATACGGCACCGATACATATCCGATACGTCAGCTGGCATATCCGTTATGTGGCGTATCCTAACTCGACCGATACGGTCACCAATACTCTATTGAAACGGCTGGATACGGCTGATATGCTGAAACGGCCGATACGCTCGCCCGTGAACCGGTGAGCCGCGCCCGTGAACTACGCCCGCATCCGTAAGCGCCTGTGAGCCGCGCATGCACCAGCGTAAATGAATTTTTTTTCTGCCTCGCACGTGAATCGAGCTTGGGAAGCCCACATGAGCGTCAAAACCTTTATCCATTACACCAAAGTTTCGTTTGTGATACATTTTAGTAACTATAGTATTTAATATATTCTTATGTTAAGCCTTTAATTTTTTATACAAATTTGATTTAAGTTACGATTATCTAAATACAATATATAAAATAATAAAAAATAATTTATATAATAGACGTATCGTATCTTATATTTTTTTAAATTACCATATTCATATATAATAGACGTATCGTACCCGTATCCATCCAACATAGGTGCTAATGCATCCACATTTTGTAGTCAAAGCAATATATGAGACTGTTCCTTCAATTTTATTTTACCTTTTAAAGAGAAGTAAATGCAAGAATAAAAGGGAATGCAGCACAATTGAGTAATGCTCCAAATTACTCTCTATTAAAAATTGTATTGAAGTTATGCTTTGTGTAATGCGCACAATTGAGTAATGCTCCAAATTACTCTCTATTAACAATTGAGTAATGCTTTGTGTTCAATTAATACTATTGATTAATAGGGTAATAATTGTAAAATGACAGGAATTTCATTTATTGTCACGGTGTAATTACATCAAACTTGCATTAATTTTTCTCTAAATGAAATTCAATCATTGATAATCAATATATCAATAAATCGCTGAATGTTGTTATATGTAAAAAATAATAATGCCTATCAACATATATACAACATTTAAGTGTTATAATTTTGAAATTTAATAATATAAATAATTGTAATAAAATATTACAAAAAACCTTCTGGTATATATTAAGATAAAGAAAGGCATTCGAATTTCTTGTCAAGTAGTAAATTGTTAATTATGCCGACATAAACAATGAGATAAAAGGACATACATTAGTATTTATCCATAGAGAAATATTTCTACATTCGGTATACGAACAAATATAGAACTAATTTGTCGAAGTAAATATTCTGACACTATACCTCTCTGGCTCTCTGGTTAAATTGAACAGTCCACAAACTTTTTGTAAGCAATTGAATACATCTAATCCATATTAATCTAAGAATTTCATCTATGATAATTCATATTGGGAGCTGCTGCCAATATTCTCAAAAAAAAGATAATCCTAATAAAAAAATTAAAGAAGAAATATACCATTAAACCAGGCTTCAAAAAAGGAAAACAAAGGAGAGAAAATTATCAAAATATATTATGTACTCTGTACTCATCCGTCTAAATCAGCCGTGAAAATCACCCCAGTATTTGGCAACCACGAGAGCCCATCAATAAACCGGCGCACGGTAAACATAGCCGCCATCGCCGGATCTTTTATAATGTGATATCCAGGCCATTTAACCCTCCCACCGAGCCCTGAACCGGGGCCATGATTCATATACTCTCCGTAGAAAAGAGTATCAAGTCCGAAATTCCCGTACCACTCGAGCCACCCGGCAGGTTTGACCTGGGGGCCCAGATACGACTGCATGAAAACCGTTCTCGAGTAGGGTTTCCACGGGCGGCCAAGGTACGTAGGATACGTGCCATCTACAAAACAGTCCTGCATTGAGAAACCGGTGTCTTGGTTCGGGTCTTTACGACTCTGTGCAGTGATTGTTACCTGTTGACCCGGCAGCGGAATCCTATTGTAGATGTTGGAGTGCTGAACTACAATGAGGCCATTCCCGAATATTATGTCGACCGTGCCGTAAATGGTGCAGTCACGGTAAAATTGGCGAAGGGAGTGTGCATATAGAGTGTCTTGATATCCCTCGATGCTGCATCGGTAAAAGACAGAGCGATCAGAGTCGACACGCAATGCCACCGCCTGGCGACCCTGTGGGCCGGCAGTGTTCCGGAAGGTTATATCCCTCGCTATGAATCCCGGCCCTGAGACGGCTGCAAAAGAAAATGAACTTTTAGAAATTTGAAGTGTCTTTATTGGTGGTTAAGTATGTACCATGGATCATATATTGTTAATTACTTCGGTAATTAAAAGGTTTATGAAATATTTATTGAAGGAAGCCATCTACATTTTCGATTTGCACAAAATGGATTGTCATTGTGGCCAGAACCACCAAATATAACCAAAATGATGTTTTGCTTAGACATCAATAAAAAGTAATTACTAAAATTTGGTTAATCTTTGGTCGAGAACCACCGGCTTTAGTTCCAGTGGTAAAAGCACATGTTCTATGATACGAGAGATTATAGATTCAAAATCTGAATGAGAAATATTATTTGGTGTAATAATAGAGTATTAGATTTGATTTGAAAGATAAAGATTTTCATTTTTATTTTCTAAAAAGATTTGGTTAATGTTGGTTTTACTAAAAACATTTTTATTCCAACAAAATTGGGGTGTCTAACATTTCTAGAGGTTGCCTGGATGCCTATACTTTGACCGGCGTTGACTAGACTTGGGTTCTACACATACCCCTTCTTCAATTTTAATTCCTCTACAAGTATACTTTGACCGGCGTTGACTAGATCCTCAGCCAGCCCAATACATTTTCTCTTTGACCGGCGTTGACTAGATCTAAATCATCCCATTTGTATGACCAAAATTTATGGAAAATTTAGATTTATGGAGGCATTTAAATTTATTAAGTTCTAATTCGTTTGCACAAATTTCCAGATCCGACGGTTTAGGTGATTAGGTCCGACTGAATAAAAGTTGTCTTTCCTTTCCTTTTTATCTTTTTTTTTTTTTTTTTTGGGTATGATGGTAGTATGGTACCGGTTATTAGCTAGAATTCTCACCAAAAGTAGCACTCCTGAAGGTTGTCCATCCGCTGGCAAAGCTCCGACTCCCCGATATCACCGTCTTGCCCATGCCGTCCCCGATCAATGCGATATTCCTCCTCTTCCTCTTCACATCCACATTCTCCTTATACTCCCCTTGTTTAACATATATCACATACCTCCTTGAGCTATGGCTCGGCACGTTGTTAATCGCCTCGCCGATCGACCTGAAATGTCCAGTACCATCTAACGCCACGACTGCATCGGCATGGACCGATCTCCTTCTTTTGCGCATCAGCTCCTCATCATCTCTTGTCAGCCAGGTTGGCAGTGGCGGCAAATCGAAGGTTGCACTACCGGTGTTGTTTTCGTGCACCATGTGTGGAATGATGCTTCGCAGGCGCTTATGCAGAGCTAGGATGTTGCTCACTAGCTGTGTCAATTGCCTCACCTGTTAAGATAAGAATTTAGATTTATAATTTTGTTAGCAAGGTATATGCAAACTTTGTTCCAGTATAGGAGCAAGAATCGTATTCTTTGAAGGCACCATCTCAAAGCTTCGTTTATTTATTTATTTGGGAGAAAGATTGGAAAGTTTGGGATGAAGAATGGAAGCTAGCTCAACTTTTCTAAAAGATACCATCTCAAAATAAATTAATTTAAATTAAAAATTAATAAACTGCTATGAATATAAAGAGTCAAAAGCAGTTTGGCAGTCAAATTAACCAGTAAAGTCAAATATTATCGTGCAATTTCATGTCAAACACATTTACGTTTTACTTGCTTCTCAAAACCAATTTGTTTCAACTTAAGCTTTTAAATTACGTAATTATTTGGTCAGTGTAACTAACTAAATAACAATTTTTAAATGTTTATTGTCCTGTTTGTTTCAGGAACTGCTTTTCTTCTCTCTTCATTATTTTCTGTCCTTGAATTCAGCAAGGTGTTTATTTCCTTTAAATTAATGAGATAGTTTAACAAGTTAGATAACAAAACCGTCTTTCTTAATTTAGTTATCAGACAAAAACATGAACCAACCTTGCTCTCCACATGGACATGAAGGCGGCCGTCGGTCCCGTCAAACCCCTCCATGCACGTCTCTTGGTTCGACAGTGCCGCGCTAAGCCACGAACGCAGGCTCTCCTCACGGTGTGAATTCCCGACTTCCGGGTCGATTTCTTCCATCATCTCAAGGGACCACTTCAGCTCATCTAATGAGTAACCGAGAAGCTCAACACAGTCACGCACCGCCATCTCTTCCCTAACGTCATTTGACACAGCTGACATGTCCGACACATGCTCAATGGTTTCGGTCGCTTCTTCAAGGGCACCATTTATTGCTGCATGTAGGATCGGTATGGGGCCACCGGCACCTTGCCGGTGTGCAGTACTGATGCGGGATAGGCATGCGGTGCGGTTCTCCGTGTTGAAGCATGCTTGGTGCAACAAGGAGGCCTCAAAGGAACTTGGTTGCCATTGTGCTTTGATGAGTGGTATTACCAAGAGGGCAATGAGAATTTGTATGGTTGTGATGATTTTTGAAGCCATTTAATTTGGAGATGGTATAGGGTTTGAGTGAATGGAGGTTTAATATAATACCCTTTGGAATAATATAGAGAGAAAGAGTTCTTCTAAGGTTGCATGGAGGGTTAAGGTATTGATTGTGTTGGAAGAAAGCTTGTTCCTTTCTCTCCTATTTTTGTTTATTTTTTTTATGGTTTTGTTAGCAATGAAATTTGTAAGATGCTCTTGCTCTATAATGTAATTAAGCTCTGTTCAGTTTTAACCTTTCTAATATGATTATTACAACAACTTCTACGTGAAATTAAGTATACTTATATTTTCTAAACCTTCCCTCGATCTACTACAACAACAATTATATTCTCACTTCCACTCATGCTTGTTACGTTTCTTCCTTCCGAAATTTTTATTAATATCCAAAAAATATATTAAATTTCAAAATCTACATGTTTGACAAGATTTCGAAAACTGTCCAAATCGCAATTTATTTCCCGATTTTAAGCTGATATACTACAGATTTATTTTCCGGTTTTGAAATTCCAAAACAGTAAAAATAAATTGCGGTATTGGTTTTGGAATTCCAAAACTGGAAAATAAATTTCCAGTTTTAAGGTTTTTTTTAACAGATTATAATTTATTTATTTTTTGTAATAAAATATTAGAAATATTTTTTTTTTAAAAATAGATGGAATACTATATAATTTGATTTATTGGAAAGACTGCAACAAATAATCCGAAGCAACATCTTTCAGGCCTGATTTTTTGCAGCCGTAAGAAAAATTAAAATATTTATTTGTATGTTATTAGAAAAAAAAAATTAACAATGTTTTGAATCTGAGTTATTAATCCCGGTTCAAAAGTCAATTCTAGGTAAATACAAAAAGTATTATAATCCTTCTATTTTCCAAAAAATTAAAAAATTCTCTGACAAAACTCTGATAAAAATTTTGTTTGAAAATTTTTTCTGACAAACTTTTTTTTTCAAAAATAGAAGAATCCAAATATTTTATTTACTTAAAAGTGATTTTTGAACCGGAATTAATAACTTAGATTCAAAACATTTTTATTTTTTTCTCAATAACACACAAAGTAATATTTTAATTGTTCTTACAACTGCGAAAATCCGATCTGAAAAATATTGATCCGGGTTATTTGTCTCAGTCTTTCTAATAAATTAAATTATATAGTAGTCCATCTATTTTTAAAGAAATATATAAAATATTTCTAATATTTTAATACAAAAAAATAAATTATAACATTTTATGTTTTTAAAAAAAAACTTAAAACCGAGATTTTTTCCGGTTTTGAAATTTGAAAACCAAAACTGGAAATTTATTTTCCGATTCTGAAATTCCAAAATCGGAAAATAAATCTGCAGTTTGGACAGTTTTTGAAATCTTGTCAAACAGGATGTAGATTTTGAAATTTAATATTTTTTTGGATATTAATAAAAATTTCGGTTCTTCCTTGCTTTTCTCCTTTTGTTTCATGTTTAATTTAGGTTTCTAAAATTTCCCTAATTGAGCTCAATCTTTCATTCAAGAGCCTAATTACTATACATTTCTTTGTGAAGTTACTATTATTGATATTTAATGAAATTGACTAAGTGAAAATGACAATAAGAAAAGTGGGTAGTTGGAATAATAATTACGTCGCCAAATACTGAGAAAAAAATATGGTCGGATAGAGTTTATATAGGACTGTCTTTGTTTTCTTATAGTAGGCGAATGGTTTGAATTATTGTTATTTAAATCATAATTTAATGCGAAATTAAATCTTAAAAATATAACGATGAAATTTGAGTTATATGCCAATAGTGTGCTCAGAGATTAAAAACTTAAAATAAGACTAGCAACTCCGAGTCCAGGAAGGAAATAAATAATAAGTGTACTTGGCGTGCAAAATACAGTTTTCCTGGACACGTGTCCACTCCGCACGTGCAAAATACAGTTTTCCTTTTCTCCATTAGTCCATTAAATTTCGTCATAATAGTTTATAACAAATTAATAGTGAATTAAACTTTGATCAAAATAAAAGATTTGACCAAGAGTTACTAAGATTCAAGAATTGTCTTGTTTACTTTTTCAGAAGAAGACATGAATATCCAAATGGTATTCTTCCATTATAATTTTTTTGAATTGGTTAAATTTCTGACTTAAATATCGGTCTTAATGTTAAATTTTAATGAGTTGAGTTAAAATGTTTTGTGCTCCAATCATGTTCCACATTTTTTTTTCAAAGTTCGAACAATCGATCCGAACTGCTCAATACGATCTTTATATTAAAATGTGCTTGGAGACAAAATTTTATATTTTTTTAAAAAAAATTATTATTTTTTTAGATAGATACAAAATCACTATTTTTGATGGTCCAGAATCTTATGAAAACAGTGATTTTGTACCTATCTAAAAAATAGTAAATTTTTTTTAAAAAATATAAAATTTGTTCTCCAAGCATATTTTTTTAATACAAAGATCATCGTGAATAGTTCAGATCGACTGTTCGGACTTTGAAAATAAAAATAAGGATGTGGAGCATGATTGGAGCACAAAACTAATGGTACATTTTAACCCTACTCAATTTTAATATGTTTTAATGTTTTAATACAAGCTTATTTAATAATATTGGATGTTTAATTTTAATCCTTAGAAGACGCAAAGAACTAAAACTAGCTCTTATACATTGGTTAACCATGTTAACACGGTATTAGTTGAATTCCAAAAACAAACTCCTTCAAACCGTCCAAAACAGGCAACTTAAGCACACAAAGAGTATGTTTCTCGAAAATTGTGCTGCTAATCAGCTAATGTATTATTTTATTGATGAATAAAATAGTAGTTATATAAACTATGACTGATTAACTACAATTATAAATTTTCAGAAGAATATAATTACACCAATAATCAAAGTGTACAATATATGGTCCGGTTTGACCATTTATAAAAATATTTTGATGCCCTCTTTATTCAATTTAATTGAAAAATGTCCAACACTTTTCATTAGGATGTAATCAGTACATTTGGTAAAACTTTCGAAATATAAATTTCAAATAGTATCTACATTATTCCGAATAGCATAAAATTAATTTTCTTAACATACCATTCAAATATTAGGATTCTTCTAGAACTATTCTCCCACACAGTAGTCGGCAATATTCTTTCCATACTATTTAAATATTGAATTGTGCTATTGTAATTCGCGAAGTAAAGCCAATGTTTTACTTCATGCTCATATTTTCATTTTGAAAATCCAAAACGTCGATCCGAACCGTTCAAGTTGATCTTCATATTGAAATGTGCTTGGAGACCAAATTTTACATTTTTTGGAATTTTTTTACTATTTATTAAGCCACTTTGAAAATCGATGATCCATTGGTCCAGAATTTTTTACTGTTTTGCTACTATTTACAATGGATCAGCGATTTTCAAAGTGGCTTAATAAATAATAAAAAAAATTCCAAAAAATATAAAATTTGGTCTCCAAACACATTTCAATATGGAGATCAACTTGAACGGTTCGGATCAACGTTTTGAATTTTCAAATTGAAAATATAAGCATGAAGTAAAACTTCACTTTACTTCGCGATGTACTATAGCCCTACTCTTAAATATTAGTATGCTTGCCTTGTGAGAACAACAGATTTTGTGCAGTGGCACAAATTTTTGTAGCAGGCTAAATTCGTAGCATTTAAAAGATGCTGCGGGCCTTTAATCACAAATAAAAAATAGAAAAAAAAAGTATGTTTGCATTATTCTTTTGATCCAAACACACTCAAAGAATACTGTTTCAGAACATATTTGCCCATGCCCATCACAAACAAGCTAGTGTAATGTAAGCAAAGCAACTGTGCTCTTTAACAGTTAACGCTGTATGTATCCAACCCCGTTTCAATTTTTTTTCATTTGATTTTGACTTTTGACTAGAGAGATGTTCTCGAGTTTCCAGACTCACATGGAGCGCGTGTAATGCACTGGCATAAAGGCCCAAAAGTCTATTTAAAGGCCCAAAAGCCCCTCACTTAAACTATTATTTAATATTTATTTACTAGCATAAAAGCCCATTCATACTTGGATTTCCAGGTGAGGCCTTTTTGTAAGGACTCAGCTCCTCTCCAGCTGTGAGAAATCATGATTTGGGTTTTTCCACACTGATCTAAACCGTATATTTCAGATCAGAGGACTCAAATCTGATTTGGACCTTCCAATAAAATTTCAGGAGCAGAGTAACATGGAATTGGAGAGGCACTTCTGTTCAAAAAAGTTTTCAAAATATATTTTCTATTACTGTTTTTTTTCTCACAAAAAATATATAAAAATATACTTCAAATTCATAAATTGAAAAATTATACCAAATCTTCTTAGTTTTTTCCTATGTTTTTTTCATAAAAAAATTATAAAAACATACTTAATAATTAATGTTCTAATAATGATAAACTTGTAAAAATTTAAAAATTCAACAATCCCATGATTTGTCTGGGACTACAGGAGAGGAATTGAAAATTTGAAATCCATAGTTGACAGTGACGGCGACGATTCAGAAGAAAGGTGGTAATGTTTATCTTGCGATATTATAGAAAATAAAAAATAAAATTTTGCTAACACACTGCCATTTTTTTTTTCCAATTTACAACCTACTTACAAGGGTCAAATATGCTGATGAAATATTTGGTGTATGAAATACAGCCTCCTTGATTGCTGTAGAATTTTTGCTTGTATAAAAACAAGTATAAATACTTGTAAAATAGTGGATACAGAAAAATTGAATAATAAAGCTAAGTCAATTCTTACTTTATTTAGAAATTGAATACTGAGTCAATTCTTCAAAATCATAAATAATTACTTTGTGTAGAAATTGAATATGTTTCTTCGCTTATTCATACAGGTGTTGCATATTGTGGAAGTATCATCAGCCTTTGGATTGTCAATTTGTCATAGTCTGAAGCTCTTCCACAAAAGCCCCCATAGAACAACGTTTTATGTCATAGGGAGAAGTAATGTGAAGCGGCACGAAGAAACAGATCAGAGACCAGTAATCAGCGAAGGAAAGAGAAGGAAAGTAAGGACAAAAATGTCATTCTATTTTTTTATTAATATTAATCATTATTTTTAATTAATTAAATTAAGAAATGGGGATATTAATAAATTAAATGAGTTTGGATGGGGAAATAACTAATTTTAAAATTTTGATGAGTAAATATCTAATTGATGAAGTTTGATGAGCACATATCTAAATTTCTCAACAACAAAAAAATGTATGGACAAGTGTAACTCTCTTTGAATATGTACAGGCTGCCATTCATTTTAAACTGTATTAAACTCGTAGAAATATGATATTGAGCAAATTTTGGAATATTTTATTCATGATAATTTGTATATAGTATGTTTTATTATTAGTTCATGTTTAATTTATATAAGTAATCATGTCATTTTCTTCAATAATTTTTGTAAAATAAAGATAAAATGTTAATTGTCAAAATAATGAATGTCAATAAAACTTGTGGAGTTGGGTAAAATAAATTGATATATACGATGTTGATGAATATTCATAATATAATATAATATTTTATTGTTTTATTATCTCTAAAGATCTTAAAAATGTGACGAAATACAAAGAACCACATAATATTAATTTATTTTATAAATCTAACTTTTAAGGAAAAAAATTATGTAATAACATAGGATAGAAATAAATTTTAAACATAATAAAACAATTTATAAATATTTTTTTTAAGGAAATATATTATGAGATAATATCTGAGAGAGAAATAACCGAAATTTTTATTAATAACCCCAAACAAAAGAAAAATATCAAATCTAACCCCACCTTGAAAAAATTTTCAAAAATGACCTAACCGCCCCATGATTGGGCGGTTCACCCTACCCACAAAACCGCCCAATCATTGGGCGGTTCACACGGCCAAGAAAACCGCCCTATTGGGGGGCGGTTAGGCATTTTATTTTTTATTTTTATTTTTATTTTTTACAGATATGTTAGGATATTTATTTTAGTAAAATATATTTATAAGATATATATATTTTTTTAAGATATATTAAGACATGTTTGTTTTTGTAAATATATTTTCATTAAGATATATTTATAAGATATATATATTTTTTATAGATATATTAAATATATATTTGTTTTGTAGATATATTTTTATTAAGATATATTTTTTCTATTGTAATTTTTATATGAAAATGCTTTATTTTTATTATTGTAATTTTAAATAAGAATTGGTTGAAAGTGGATGAGTCGTTTGACGTTAGAACTGTCGATTCTTTTATAATAATTGTCGATTTGGATAACGTGATAAACAGTGAAAAATATGTAATATAAATGGTAAGTCCACCAAAAAAAAAATCCAAACTACGTAATCTAAATGTCCGCAACATAAGATAAAACACTCCAAACTGAATATACAATAGTAGAAAAGCTATCAGACTACAAGAACAAAAAACCTAACGACGAGGACGAGGGCGACGACCGGAGAGATCCAACCTACGGGGTGGATGGCGGTCCCCATAGAGCGCTCACATCTGCTAAGGTCACGGTCATCTCCCAAAAGGGTAAGTGGAACGAATGAGTCTCCGGTCGCCATCTCTCCGCGAGCCCGCTCATCAGAGCCTGGTCGATCTGACCCTGTGGCATGGTAGCAAGCTGGTACAATCCGAGATGCATAATGCACTGCTCCATCAGAGGATGACCGACGTACGGTATCCCGGAGGTGCGATGTCTCACGGTCAACATCGTCTCGTCCTGTATTTAACAATAATTTCAGTCTGAGTGACTTACTATATGCCATATTAAAAATCTGTAATTTGAACTGAATTGCTTAAAAAACAACTTACCTCCGTAGATGCGAGCGCCACCCTGTGCTGAACGTGTGGAATCCACAGAAGAGGGCTGAATGTATCAGCTGCATGTGTAGCGTGGTCTGCACCGAGAGGCTCTGCACCGGATGCACTGGGAGCCTCTGTACTGGACGAACTACCGCCCCTCTCCATAGTATCTGCAGTGCATAATTTGCAAATAACTTAAATTTCACAATTTTAGATATAAAAATGTATAATGTAGGGATTTTAAATCGAAACACTAATTTTGTACCATAAATTCTAATTTAATTCGCTAAAACCTAAACCCTAATTTAATTTTGTACCCTAATTTATAAACCCTAACACTAATTTATAAACCCCAATTTAATTTATAAATCCCAATTTAATTTATAAATCCCAATTTAATTTATAAAACCTAAACCCTAATTTAATTTATAAACCCTACTTTATAAACTCTAATTTAATTTATAAAACATAAACTCTAATTTAATTTATAAACCCTAATTTAATTTATAAAACATAAACCCTAATTTAATTTTGTACCCTAAATCCTAATTTAATTCGCTAAAACATAAACCCTAATTTAATTTGGTACCCAAAATCCTAATTTATTTCGCTAAACCCTAATTTAATTTTGTACCCTAATTTATAAACCCTAACTCCTAATTTTGTTCAATTCTATCTCGTCGGGAAAATCAACAACCCGCACAATTTAACAATTAAAATTTTAAACTAAAGTCTAAACCCTAATTTAATTTCTAACATAAACCGCACAATTTAATCGTGTCGGGAAAATCAACAACCCGCACACGATTAACACCTCAATTCCTACCAAAAATAAAATTATGAGTTACGATAACTTACCCGAAGACGATCGATCGAGAGGAAGAGATGGCCGAGAGAGAGAGAGAGGGAGAGAGAGAGGGTGGCCGAGAGAGAAAGGAGGGGAGGGGAGGGGAGGGCCGGGGGAGGGGCGGGGAGGGTCGGGGAGGGCGGGGCTGGGCGCTGGCCGGGCGTGTGGGGGAGGCAGGGGGGCTGGCTGGGCTGGCTGGGCGGTTAGGGTAGGGTGGGGGGGGGGGGGGGGGGGCTGGCGGGTTTTATTAAAAAAAAAAAAAAAATTTCAACTAAACCGCCCCATGGTGGGGCGGTTAGGTGGGGGGGGTAAACCGCCCAATCATGGGGCGGTTGGGTTATTTTTGAAAATTTTTTGGAGCTGGGGTTAGATTTGATATTTTTCTTTTGTTTGGGGTTATTAATAAAAATCTCGGGAGAAATAATTAATATCTAGATATTGTTGGGTTAATAAAATATAAATAGAACTAAAAAAGTAATTAAGGCCCAAACCCAACCCAACCCAACTGTGTCTCTCTCTTCCAAGCAACGAACAAGCAACTCCCACTCGTCGATTTCTTCTCATTCCTTCCCAACTGACTAAAATCTTTTCTTTTCTTTTTCTTCACCACTTTCCCCTTTTCCGATCTGTGCTTGGATTGCATCAGATCTTTATTTCTTTATCCAATGCGGCAATCAAACATTATTGACTACCCATTTTACTTTGTTTGTGTCACTATTAGTCACTCCCACTCACTGTAAGTCTGTAAGTGTAAGCGCTCAGAGAAGAAGAGAAAATGAGAGATTTCCCTTCTTGTTTCGGTGAGAGCGGCGTACAGATCGCGGATTCATCGTCTCCTGGGCAGAGCACGAACGGGAGTGCGGTGACGTGCGTGTACCGAACATGGCTAGATCATGGTGACAGGCGGGGCGGAGAATGCAGGATGACAGTGGTCTGGTCGAAGACAGTGTTAGGTCAGGTTGGGATCAGCATTTCCATCGCAGATTATGCCGCTCACAAAAAGCAGCAGCTGTCCTTGCTTGACATCAAGCTCAAGTGGAAGCCCAAGGGTTCCAAGAGCACTCACTGTGGGCCCACTCTCCAGCTTCATGTCTTTTGGGACTTCTCCGCCGCCCAGTTTGGCCTCGGCCCTGGGCCAGAGCCATCAGGGGGCTTCTACGTAGCTATTATGTCCGACCTCAAGATGGTGCTCCTTCTCGGCGATCTTGCTGAGGAGGCCTACCACATAACCGGTGCTTCTAACCCCAGCCCTACCCCTGGCCCCAGTTCTGTCTGTGTGGCCAAGAAGCAGCATATCTCCGGCAATAAGGTCTACACTGCCCGGGCCTGCTTCTGTGATGGCGGCAGGTGGCATGACATTGCCATCGAATGCGAATGCGACGCCTCCCCCAGCAGCAGCAGCTCCAAGGCAAAGGAGCCCTGTCTTGAGATCCGCATTGATAGGAAGCGCGTGATGCAGGTGAAGAGGCTACCCTGGAAATTCAGGGGCAACCAGACCATCATGGTCGACGATGCCCCTGTTGAGGTGCTCTGGGACGTACACAGCTGGCTCTTCGGGGCTGGAGCCGGGGCCCGGACCAATGCTGCCGTCTTCATGTTTTACACTGCCCCCGGCACAGCCACAATGCCTGAAGCTCATCTTGGCTTTTCGCTTCTTCTATACGCTTGCAAGGTGCAGTAGCCCCCATCGTCAGCTTCTTAATCGGTCTTCTTCTTTCATTATTCCTTCTTTTTCTCTTCAATGATGTATGTGCATGTTTAATTTAAATGGCATGGACATCAAAACACCAAATCCACAAAATTTTGAAGTATCTTTAATATACATACTTTGGTTTCTGTTTCCTTTTTTTCTCATAAACATGATATGATCAAGTACAATTAATGGAAGCACTTTGCTCATTTTGACTGTGCGAAGATTTTTATCTTGTTCCTTGAGCATTCTTTATTTTTACTTGTTTCTATCTGTATTAATGTATAATGGGATTATGGGACCAGACAGATTACAGACCAACAAAAATTAAATCCTGATCCCTCAACTACTTTAGTTGTAGGCCTAATAATTATTACTATACACTACTGGCCTACTGCTACTGGTTCATGCGATTTGATTGGTCACATTACTCCAACTTCTTTTATTCAGATTTTGACCACCTAACACATTTTGTCTCGTCTCTAATGTTCTGTTCAAGTACTGGTATATAGACATGTGGTGCGTGAGTGATCATTTTCAGATAAATAAGTGTGTAATTCTTACATACTTGTTATTTCTCGTCTCATACACCAGTGAATCCGGTACCAATCTTGTTTCATGCGCCTATATGTTATCGAAACTATTGGTATTTTACTATTTGTACAGAAATTTCTCATGGCAAAGATCGAATTTGTCTAAAAATCTTTTGCATTTTTACAAATTTCAGAACTGATATAGTTTGCTGGTCTCATGTGACAATATTTGGTCACGATATTTTGGTGGCAAACCTTATCTGTTATCTAGCTAATTTTGTGGAGAATTCTAGTTTGTTAAAGTAAAAAGAGTAATAACAGTGATGTTTGGTCTCTATAGATTAGTGTAGATAGGTGGATATGCAAAAGAATCGAATTATTAATGTGGTCACATTGTTGACTCGTGCATTTTAGGTGCATAAAAGATATTTTGAAGGCCTATACACAAATGTTCACTATTGTCTATTGAAATATCTATTTCTTGTAATTAGCATTTTTTTTAATTAAGTATGCCATTAAAGTTGTATCTCCCTAATAAAGGCATCATCATCAATCGATGAATAGTAAAATACACATTAAATTGAATGTAAATTTAAATTAACTTTATGCGATTGTTAACATAAATAATCATGAAGTTATTCCTTCTTTTCTCTTCTTGAGTCGAATTTTTATTTTGCTTTGGCCTTTGGAAGATGGAAGATCGAGTGCAATACCTCGCCTTGTAGAATGAGATCTGGGCGGTTGGTTTTAGTGTGACACGAATCTTAAAGCAGTTAAGATAGATTGCGAATTAATTTTGACCGACTGGGTGGTAGATGCCTCTCTTTTTAGGCAATCCCGGACGGACACACCATGTGATATGATGTGCCCCTTGTGAGTTGTGAGTAGGGCTGATTAATGAGCGAGCATGAGCAAGTTAGGGTATGCTCATGCTCGACTCATTAGCTTAATGAGCGAGTTGTTAATGAGCGAGTTGTTAATAAGCGAGTTGTTAATGAGCGAGTTGTTAATGAGCATGTTGTTAATGAGCGAGTTATGAGCGAGTTGCCGAGTTGCTTTAGGTGATGAGATTTTGCAGCCGCGCCGAAAACTTTTCAAAAAATTTAGCTAAAAGTTCAAAACCAAATAATATTCATTATTATTCACTCCCGTTCAAGGCTTCAAGCTATAGTAGCTGGGCCTGGGCCTGTAGTTAATCTGTTAATGGATATTACGGATTGTTCTGGGACCTGTTTTCTTTAGCCCAGCAATCTTATGGCATGCATACTTCAAACTTGCTTCTTGGGCCATTCCAAAAAAAAGAATCAAGAGATTAGATGTGGCAAGATTTATGTAACTCAATTCTTAATGAGCTAATGAGCGAGTTGGGGTATGCTCATGCTCGGCTCATTAAGTAAATGAGCGAGTCGTTAATGAGCGAGTTATAGCGAGTTGTTAATGAGCATTTAGCGAGCGGGTTATGAGCGATTTACTCACCCCTAGTTGTGACCTTGTCCTCTGTATCCTCTCCATTTCCATTGTTAGTGACGCGTCCTCCTTTAATTTTAGTAATAATTAATACACACTTACAAAATTAGTTACAAGATTTATAATATATTATAAGCTAAAGAGATTAACTTTCTAAAATTTCACTAATTCTCTCTATTGCATGCAAATACGTAATTTGTTCAGTTCAGAACGAAATGGAGAGTCAACGTACTGGATAAGATTCAATCACATTATTTTAATAATAAAGACCGGTACCGGATGGAGCACAGATTTTGGAGCAGAGCAGAAAAGAAAATATGTGAATCAATCATTTTTTTTTTTTTGAACCGGTGAATCAATCATATAGTCAGTCATACGACTCATATCTGGTTCGACGCGTGGAGCACAGATTTTAGTGAGTTTCGGGATTCCATGTGCTCTTCTTGGCGAGGCCTTTTGTATTGAAGTACAAATTAACTAATAAAAATAAGGAAAAATTTCGAGGTTGGCTAAGATCAAAGTGGTATTATCAAAATTTTGGTGTTATCATTTAGTTTTTACAAATTTAAAGTTTAAATAGTTGATCTGAAGTGCTCAATGTGTTCTCCATATTAAAATGTGTTTGGAGACCAAATTTTACATTTTTTTTGAATTTTTTTACTATTTTTATGGATTTTTGAAAATCATTGTTTTTCATAATAAAAAATAAATAAATAAAATTTGAAAAACAGTGATTTTCAAATCCATAAAAAAATTTCAAAAAATGTAAATTTTGGTCTCCAGGTACATTTTAATATGGAGAATACATTGAGCACTTCAGATCGACTATTTGAACTTTGAAAATTGTAAAAATGAATTAGTAGTACCAAGACCTTGGTCATACCACTTTGATCTTAGCCAACTTCGGAAAATTTCTACTATATTCATACAAATTTTGGTTATCCAATATCCCACTAAAATTTAACATCATTTCTTCTATCCCATTTATTTAGTTAGCATTTTACTTAATTATTTTAAAATTTAAATTGACCAACATACCCTTCTAATTGTCTTCTTCATCTCCCCTAACCCTCCCGGCCAATAAAGACCGATTTTTTTATTAATCGAAAATAAAAATAAAAAATATCGCGATAGGATGGCATTTTTGTTGGAAATTGAAATATAGGTAAAACATGATCATTTATTCTTTTCCGTGGGACGGAATAATTTATTCCGTCCCCACTAATCTAAATTGTAACTCCGCTGACCTAATTAACTAAGAAGAGAAAAAAAATATTGTGAAACGGGTTAATCTATTCCGTCCCACATTTTTTTCCTCTTCTTAACTTATTAACTCAGAAGAGAGGAAATAAAAAAAAATTGTAAGACGGGATAGATTATCTCCTTCCACAAATTTTTATTTTTTTTTCCTTTGCTTAACCTATTAACTAAGAAGAAAGAAGAAGGCAAAAAATAAAAATTGTGAGACGAGATAGATTATCCCGTCCCACAAATTTTTTTTCCCGCTTAGTTAATTAAGTTAGCGGGGTTACGGGATTAGTGAGATGGGATAATCAATCCCGGTTTACCTAGATATCAAAATTTTACCAAATCGATTAGGTGAATAGGAATTTTTTTTCTGAATTTTAGACTGATTAATAATAATATAACATTAGCTTCTCTAGTATGCAGCACACTTTAGACAATATTACAAAAGACATCTACATTGACCCTCGAACACTGACGGTTCTAATGTGTCATAGTCAGTGTAGGGATTATGTGGCAAAATGATAAATAAAAAGAACTCAACACTGACGGTTCACTTTTAACCAACCGATGGTGCACCAACATCGACAAATTAGTTCAATTGAACCGTTAGTATTGCTTACAACCTATACTAACGGTTCTCTTAATGAATAGTCAGTGTTGATAGTTTAGTCTAAATTGTCGGTTTATATGAAAAAAAAAATGTGCGGTAGACTGTTTTTCTCGAATACGAAGTTGTGATAGAAATATAAATTAAACGATAAATTGTGTCTTTTTGATTGCAAAGTTATTTTCATTCTTCCTAATTTTCCGGATAAGATTATTTCATATCCTTATGTGTAAAATTTTATTCATGAAATTAACAGAACATAATTGGCATGTACATGAGTAGCGAATGGCAAAAAATTAATCTGATGGAAAGGGGCATTATAAGTATATAAATCGGTGCTATAAATTCTCCAAATTATCACTTACAGTGACAGTGTGCTATATATATTTGTGAAATATTTGTCCTATATATATTTATCGGTTGAAGTACAGAAATTAATTGCTTCATCTTGTAATGACAAACCATAAGATATACACTTTCTCATGCCAAACGTATCTTATCATAAAACGGAAGGGAAAACATATAAAATAAAATAAAATAAATAATGATGTCAATATAGCATTATTGCAAGACAAATAAAAAAACACCCAAATAATGATGTCAATGACAATAAAGCATTATTGCAAGACAAATAATGATGTCAATAAAGCATTATTGCATGGAATATTTCTAATGCATTTTTTTGTTTTCTTGTTTATTTTTTTTTTGAGGAAAAATGAGAGTCGAGACCTCATTTCATTCATTAATAAATTGTTACAAAGGTTTTGTAACATTAAATTCTACAAAACAATTGTGGCTTATGAGTAATAAGCCTCAGTAAAAATAAAAATAAACAAAAGGAAATAAAATTAAAAAACAGAGAATAAGTTTTCTTGTTTATTTAGATTTTTACATCAGCCTAATGACTGAAAAGTTACAAAAGCTCTATACAAGTAGATTAAGTTCGATTTATTGCCTTCAAAAATAATATTATCATGAGCGTTTTGAATTAGTATCATCTGCCAAGTGTCGATTTACGTGGAATTCCGGTAGCATGACGCGTCTTCTTGGTATGCCATTTCTCCTCATCACAGTCATATTTTGCACGCTGAAATAATAAGAATAAGTTTGTTTGTTTAGTATGAATGCTGTACCAACAGAGCATTTTACAAGTATTTGAATTTTCGGTGCATCACATCAGCATATGAAATATCAATCACATATGCTCATCCGAACACAGGCCATTATATTTCTTGTATCCTCCCTTCTTTTTTCTTTTTCACAGTGATAACCCACCCAGTAACACACCTTTTTGCCAACCGACAAATTTAGAAAACAGCAATAATGGAAGCTTGAAAATGTTATGCATAAAACAGGGTGAGTTTTATTTTCCTTTACCATTTTTTTAAATTTCAACAGGATATATGTTAGAATTCCTATGAATCTGCATTTTTATGCAATGTAAATCTTTTCACAAGGATATATGATCCGCATGAAATTGCTAAGATATCAAAGCCACTAGTAATGCTTAACAGCACTAGGTTGAACAGTAGACTTGGGCAATTTTAAGTTCTTATATAGGTGTAGTCTTAGGTCCATATAAAATAACTAAACAATCAAAAGCAAGGCTTCAAGGATGATTTCCTCAGAGACTCTAAGTATTGAAGAAAAGAATAAAATATATAGCATCATAGTTCGTATAGTAAAACCTTGGAGGTGTCAGAAAGCACGGCATAAGCGTCACCAATAATTTTGAACAAATGATCGGCATCCTTTTGAACTCTTCCAGTTGCCTCTATACACATCGCATCGCCGTCTGTCTTTTCATTCTTTGGTAAAGACTGAATAGCCTGAAATGAAAAAAAATTATGAATATATGTATTATGGATAAGAGATTGACTATGGTGAGTTGTGAAGTAAAACGTCGTTTTACTTCACGCTCATACTCCATTTTGAAAATCTAAACAACCGATCCGAACCGCTCAACATGTTCTCCATATTGAAATGTGCTTGGAGACCAAATTTTATAATTTTTTGAATTTTTTTACTATTTATTAAGCCACTTTGAAAATCGCTGATCAAATGGTCCAGAATTTTTTACTGTTTTTTACTGTTCACCCGGATCTGAGATTTTCAAAGTGGCTTAATAAATAGTAAAAAGATTCCAAAAAAATATAAAATTTGGTCTCCAAGCACATTTCAATATGGAGAACATGTTGAGCGGTTCGGATCGGTCGTTTAGATTTTCAAAATAAAAATATGAGCGTGAAGTAAAAATGACATCTTACTTCGCAACTCACCATAGCCCAGCTCTTATGGATAATTAGATACAACAATGATTCTATTTAGAATTAACAGCGCATATAATTTTGCAATGCATTAATAAAGGTAATTTGCTTAGGAAAAAAGATGTTCCCCAAGAAAAGAACAGAAAAATTGAAAGGCATATGTTTTTGTTAATTCTTAGTACGTTATCAGGATGATGCCTAAGTGCAGCTTTCTCATATGCATTCTCCACATCATCTACTGAAGCAGATTCTTCAACTCCTCTACGAAAATAAGGTGAAACAGTTAATTTAGCCGAATTTTGAAATTCTATTCATGGAATACAATACCCCCAAAATTCAGCTGCACCAGTAGTGTACCGAGCTTGTTCAGTACTGAGACTACTATAAATAGAAATATTGCAATGGTATTATAGTGCTCAAAAGATGAGATAATAATATGAAACTAGATATCTGTGATCTCAAGGGCATACAATATCAAGTACAGATTTAACGGAATTCTCTTTTGGGCTGATTCTTCAGCAGACAAAAGCCGACGGCGGGCCCGGTTTAAGTCGTCAGTGATATTGGTCTTGCTAGGTTTCCCTGCCTGATTTTCTTGTTGTTGCTTCTCAAGTAGAGAAATTAGCACGCGTAGGTCATTAGCTGCTTGATTGTAGTCTCTGATCATATAATACAGTCCAGCCCTTTTGGAAAACACCTAAAACACAGCAATCATGACTAAGATGGGAAGAACTTTATAATGTAAAACGAAATTTTCTTTCAAGAGAAATTTGCACGATTGAAAACTCTAGTACCTTTCGCTTTAAATTTTGTCTAATACTACTAAAAATAAAAAAAAATAAAAGAAACAAAAGCCTATTTAAACAATCTAATCATATCAAGATATTCAAAAATCACAGCTTAAGGTTAAAGACCTTTGTGTATGTAGGATCAAGTGCAATGGCGAGAGAACAATCAGCAATGGCATCAACAATCTGACCTAGAGCTTGATAGGTAGCTGCACGGTTGCACAAGCATACTGCAGTGAAAAAAGGGGATTCTTTACTGCAAGCAATAGCAGCACTGTAGTGCTCCACTGCCTCAGTGTATTGGCCAGCATGAAAGGCTTCATTTCCGGCAGCCTGGCCAAGAAAAGAAAGTAAAGTCATAGAAGGATAACAGTGAAGAAAAAAAAAAATCTTGACATTTGAACTTCTTTTATTTTTGTTATTTGACCACGTCCATGGATGAAAAGCATGTGATCATGCAGAAAATTTGTGTTCATTTGTTACTGAAGTCACATTAGTATGGACATATCAGTACTTTATAAATAAATTAATATGTGCCAACCTTGAGGGTTGTATTAACGAGTAATGACGACCATTATGATAAAAACAAGAAGAACAGTTGCAATGATACTAATGGAAATAATGAAACCAATAAATAATAAAATCAAAGTAAAATCGAGTAAGATAACAGACCTTGAGGCGTGCAAGTTCACGCAGAGTGACTATGAACGATGTATCGGGTTCTGGAAATTTGTTTTCATATGGCTCAACGTCGTTCTCTGTTTCGGAGGATGACGAATCAGATTCATACCTGATCAATATTGACACCATAGAAAAATGTAATAGACATTCACTAAAATGTTATTGCCATTAATAGGTCAACACAATTTGTAACAGCAATATCTCTTATGATCATCCCTTTTAAATATGTAATAAAAATTAGTTGCTGCTTCATAGAACTTAGAGTGAATTAGTACCATTCAGAATCGACTGCTGCTTGTTCATTTCTTTTTATCACTTCAAGCGCCTCGTCAAGTTTTCCCAAATAGAAATAAGATTTGGCAATAATATTTAATCTCCATTGCTTGCTAATATAATCTTTTCCATCTGAATCAGGAATCTTATCGCAATACTGAATGGCATCTTCGTATCTCCGCAGCTTTTTATAGAAACAGTTTACAGAGAATGAGACACTGATGATTTGTACGAACATTTTTATATTTTCCATCAAACACTACCGTAAGGCCATTATATAACTTGTATAGATCAGTAGAGAAGGAAAAATTATGTACATAGAAACTCCACAAGAGACCAAGACAAGAAAAGACAAAAAATAAAAAAGAACCAAAGAAATATTCAAAACTGACCTTCGAAATATACATGACCTAAAATATATTCAATAATAACCTAATGATGTACTGTACCTAGCATTATACTAAAATCAGAGCCAATGATCTTTCATCTGTACTTGGTAAAGTACATACCTTTAGCAGTGCATTTGCTTTCATCTCCATCAATCTATCAGAATGACAACTTATTGACAGTGCATCAGAAATCAGGTCCAATGCTTTTGGTACTTGATCTGAATCCCGTTTCATTAGATCTTCGGCCAGAGATATGTACTCCACAACCTTCTGTGATTAGCAAATATAGAAAACAATATTACTATATAAAAACGTTGGTTTAAGTAAGTTATACCATAAAACTAAGAACCACTAAATACTGTTTTGGATATCAAGGCTGTCAGGTTAATTCTTCCAATCTGGCCTAAAGGATTTAATCAAGGGACCAAATTGACATAACCAAGTGAGGCCAAAGTATTGGAGCAGATACTCAGTTGGAGAAAAACCCATAGCACTGGCGCACCAGTGCTATGATAGCATCAGATCACATAGTGCATCAGTTAGCTAGTTAGTGATAGTGTTGTAATTAGCAAGTGGTAATGATGTAATTAGTTAGTGAAGGAGCAACAGAGTTAATTAGTGGCAATACTGTAATTAGAGATTAAGCTGTTGCCTTTATATAGATGTATTACTCATTTGTAACAATCAATCAAGAATGAAATAAAGATTACACTCTTCAATTCTCTCTCTCTATCTCTGTTTACACAAAGAAATAAGCATATGAACAAAAAGTCAATTTAGAACATCAAATTGAACTGCTTGCAGCTTCTATCTGATTTCAAGAAATAAGATTTGATGGAAGCACCGTAACACAATTCACCTTCAGTATTTTCAGGTTAATCCACTTGGGTACCACATACTGAAAGTGAATAGAGCTGGTGTTAACCAATAAAGCATCAAGACACCATTATAGTGTTTGTTTGTTTGACACAAGGCATATATTTTAGAAAAAAAAAAAAACAATAGACTCTGCAAGGAGGGAGTACATGAGCTTTGTTGAGACCACTAGAAGCCTCTTGCAAGATTGCAGGGTCTAAATTATCATAGTTATTCGACTCCAAGCACTTGTTGAACTGCTTGATTGCTTCTTCAAGATCGCCCAAACCAACAAGGCAGCTGGATCAATTATGTAATAGGTTATACAATGACAAAGAATATGCAAAAAAGATGCAATAAGAAAAGTAAAAGAATACATTTTAAATCCCTCTCTGGGCAATAACATTTGCATGGTGAAAGCCTTCTGTTAGAAATGAATTTTTTTTATTGAGATTGAAGACCACTAAAAATTATTTTTCACAGATCAATGATGATATTTTCTTTTCTTTTCATTTGATACAGATCAACAGTGTTCTTTTCCTTCCATTGGGCTTCGTAAGGACCAAAATTAAACGAAAGTTGTTTTTTATTAAGTTTTTGAACCACATAGTAAGTCTGTGATGTAATATTATATTATACTGTAACTAACAAACCCAGTAGGTTCATTGAGGGAGAGAGAATAAAAGATTTGTTTGCAGCCGCTGCCAAATTTTCGAAGGAGAGATAATAAAAGAATACGAAAACAACCCAAGTGGCAGCCACTACTCTAGACCAACCAACAGCTCAATTTCAAAAATAATTTAACAAAGGTACAGGTAGACCACTCAACCCATTTCAATTAACAAATAACCATACGAACATCTACTCCGGCAATGTTAGACTAAACACCAACAGGTGAGTATTTGCTTTATAGATAAGCTACAGCAAAGCTACAGTGATAGACTTAAAACTCCAAAAAGAACATACTTTGCAATTTGAAGTTGCACCTCGGGAAAGGCAGGGTCAATCTTGGAGGCAGCCAAACAGTCTCTCAAGGCTTCTTTTATCTGTCCGAGGGACATTCTAACAGCTGCTCGGTTGCTGTAGCAGAGCACAAGCGGCCGATTCCTACTTTGATAGCTTTCACCAGAGGCCAGAGATTTTATGCCACGAGTGTAGAATTCCTCGGCTGATTTCATGTCACCCTTTTCATACACTTCATTACCCCTGATAAAAAACAAAAACATAAAAAAGATAATATTTGGTCAAGCGAGGGAAGGCTTGGACTCAACTACTATGATTCCATAAATGCTTGAGTAAAATTATGATTCTTTAATTACTTTTTTTTTGCTTCTTCGTTTGGCCAAAGCCTCAGTTAAGCTTAAACCTGACTAAATCCCCGATTAAACACAACAAAAACCGTGAATAAGAAAGGATCACCAAGGAAAGATGAAATGACACCAGAACAACATGGAATTTTGTAACCCTGGACCTGAGCTATCAAATCAATGCTGGACCAACCAGTAAAATATATCGAGATCAAGCATTGTCAAGCTTTAAGCATAAAAATATATAAAAAGTAAAAATAAATCCTTAAATTATATATAATCAGATAAATGACAACCTGGCATGCCATTTCTCGCCATCATTCTCCATTCCAGAACTTCTAGAGGTGCCATGTTTACCGATGTTTGGAAATTCATGAACTTCCTTTCTACTCAATCTAGGCAAAGAAAAACTTTTCACAAGTTCAGGACCTTTCAATTGCATAGGTGCACTTCTTGCTATAAAAGATGAATGGCCAATCTTTGAGAAGTTATTTTTCCCATAGTGCGATTCTGATACTGAAAGTGGCATCTGATCATAAATTTTAGACCCAGAGAAGGAACTGGGCGCATCAATCCTGGCCCCTGTGAAAGAACTGTCTAGTGGTGTAGTTTCACTAGTTCTTTTGATAAGATCTGGATCCAAATAAGTAGCTTCAGAAAATGAAAAGTTGGTTCCATTGATTTTTGCATCCCCCATGGAAGTACTAAACAAGGGAGTATTGTCACTGCTTCGATTTGAATAGCTTGCATCACCTCTAGTATTCTCGGGTTTAGAACCAAAGCTCTCTTTAAAATTAAACTGCCTTTCCTCACTAATTTCACCAATTTTCTTTGTTCGTGCTTTTTGCTCACCCTTTTCCTGAATTTTGATATATCTGCGCCGAGGGCCTTTACTTTCTTTTGTTTTATTTTCAGATCGACCATATTTGCTGGTGAAAGCAAAACTACCAACAGGAGATGAAAAACTAGACTCGATAGATGTAGAATTGAAGTTTTGCCCCTTCTCATATGGAGTAAACCTCGTTCCTTCATCTTGACTAGCACTACTAAAAATGAAACGGTCATCTTTACCCTGACTGTGTACATCTATATTCCCAAACTGTTCCCCCATTTTAAAATCTCTCAACTCCTGTGTTGTCTCGGGAAGATAATCATCAAATTTAAAACCGGACAGAAGAGATTCCATACATAAAGTTTCAGTTAAGTTCGTAGGTGGCATTTCATTCAATTCTTTAAACCTATCTCCAAAATTTGTATTATCGTGAAGGGCCTTAAATTTTTCACCTTCACCAGCATTACCAAAAAGAAACAAGTCTCCTATATTCTTTTCTTCTTCACTGGGTATATCAAGATGTTCCCCCAGATGAATTGTATTCGAATTTTGAGTTATTTCAGGAAGATATTTCTCAAAATTAGAACCTAACCCAAGAGACTGGGTGCCTATTTTTTCTGTAGAATTTGTTCGGGACATTTCAAAAACTTTATCAGATATCTCTTCGAGATTAATGTAATCCTTAAAAAACAGGCTTTCAGTCTTTTCACCTCTGGTACCAGTACCGAAAAATAAACCATCATTACTCAGATTATGTACACTTAATTTCTCAACTCGTTCTCTCAACTTATTAGCATTGAACCCAAGGGATTGTGTTCCGACAGATTGTAAAGAACTTACTACCGGCATTTCATGAGACTCACCAAATTGATTTTTGCATTTATCGTAATTCCCGAAAGACAGGCTATCAGTGTTTTTACCTCCTGTACCAGTAGTAGAACTAAAGAGACCATGTATACTCTGATTTTGTACATCATCCTTCCCAGCCAGTTTCCCCAGCTTAACCCTGCTTGCATCTTGGGTTACTTCACTAATAAATTCCTGAAAGTTAAAACCAGACCCAATAGATTGTGCACCAAAAGACTGTGTAGACTTTTCTCGCGGACTTGCATGAAAATCACCAAATTGATCATCATGATTAATATAATCACTAAAAGAGAACCCGTCTGTATTTTCACCTTCGTTACCTGTACCTTGTTTGCTCTCCTCCTGGGTCTTTTCAGGAATACATTCGTTCAAATTGAAAACCGATCCGAAAGATTGTGCCGAATCTGTGCGAGGCATTCTATAAGAACCTTTAAATTGATGTTTAATATCTGGGTCTAGGTCTTTACTCACATTTTCTACATTACTTTTCACAGATTGTTCCCCCAAATTAACCCTGCTCACCTCCCGGTTTATTTCAGGAATGTAATCTTTCCAGGAAATATGAGCCATGTCAGATGATGAACCAACCATAAGAGAATCGGCATTTTCCTTCTTGGCCTGCGATGGGCTTTCACTGTGTAATGCAAATGGGTCTGGTATGTTAGAACGGGCCGACCGAGGCGAGAATCGGAGTTCTGAGCTCTTACCGCGATTAATGGAGGATTGCACACCAAAGCTTGACCGTGTTGAGGCCGGAGATGTTGGCTGGAACAAATTGGGGGAACGTGTGGTGGCAAGCCCAGTAAATGAGGTGGTTTCCAGGGGCATCTTGGTCTTTGTGCGCACCTGGTGAAGGTGAAACTCGGAGGAAGAGGTGGGGGTCTCCATCGGTGAAGAAAGGGAAGAAATAGAAGGGAAAATAGTTTGCTTTGATGCTCTTTTGCTTTACCGTGTGGTGTGCCTTCTGATTTTGTGATCGTGAGGGTTTGAAATTTGAAGAGGATTTCGTCTGGGAAAATTAGTTTTTTTATTTTAAAAAATGTTATCTTATTTCCATGGAAATTTTAAAAAATTACTAGAACTTTCTTCTGGCTGAAAGCTGGACTCGATCGTGATTTCAACCCAGTCGTTTTGGCGCGCGTGAGGGGATATAAATCTGCTGTTATTCCAAAGGGATCACAGGACCCTGTTATTCCTATCCCAACCGTTCAAACTTCTTCATGCACAAATCTCAAGAAAAAAATTCATACCCGAATCTCGACAAAAGTCAACAAGCTGGAATCGGAATAACAGCAGATTTATTTCCCGCGTGAGGCGCGCTTCCAGAGTTCCAGAACTTGGGAGTTATTTTGTAGGGAGATCACTTTAAAGTTTAAAAATGTTACATAGAAGAAATTTGGCGAAATTGGGTGTATACCCCTCGAAATTTTTCTAATTAAATTTCATCATCAAATCTCAGGTATTGAATATATTGCCTTTCAAATTTTAAAAAACTTCTATAAGATTATATCTTCATTAGATGATTATGCTAATTAATGAAATTTAATTTATGACTGACATTAAATTATATTTATAAATGACTATTTTGACCCTGGTATCTCTTCTATTTATAAACTCATTCATTTCAAAAAAAAGATCTAGCACTATATATCTCTTGGATGAAACATCTCTTTGTCGGATTTTCATTTTTATTACTATGTAACTTCCATGTTTTTGTTTTAAAAAGTGGGAAAGTTTAGAGCAGTTAGAAAAAGTGGGAAAGAGAGGAGCAAGAGCGAGATATGATTAGAGGCAAAATTGTCATTTTTTTACTTTTTCAAATGAAATTGTAAACTACACTTAATATGGGAGGTTTTTCAATTTGGATGGAGATATAGAATTGATGGGGAAATTTCTAATTAGAGAAGTTTTGATGGGTATACATCCAATTTCGTCCACAAATTTAAATTAACAATTTTTTTACATGTTTTCCCTTCAAGATATTTATATTTGTGCATATCTCTGTTTTAAAATATACGTCATGTTATACTATTTTTTTAAGAGAAAAGAATGACACGTCTTTGACTTCGTTACATATATATATATTAAATAAACAATTTTCTAAACATGAAAATTAAAAAAGAAAGAAAAGAACGGAATGGCCTTTAAGAAAACCAAAAGGGAACTGAGGTTCATTATTCATAAACAAGTAACAGAATGCATCGTCTTTTCTAGATAGTATTAAATTTTTTTAAAATGAAAGATGGTATTTTTGAAAGAAATTTAACGGAAACGGGCTATTATTTAAATGTTGACCAGATATGTGCAAATACAATGTTTTATGAGATGACATAATCTCCAAAATGTGTACTTGCACCAAAAAGAGGTACTAAATCTAGAATTTTCGTCAGAGGGGCAAAAAAAATATCAAATCGGATTTAAATTCATTAACTAATTGGATACTCGATAAAAAATAATGTTTTAACTTATATTTTTTAATGCTTTGACTTATAATTTCTGATGCTCTGACTTATAATTCTAATTATCAATCAAAATTCAACAAATTTATTTTAACTTTAATTCTAAATTTAACCCGAATTACAAATCAAACGTCCTGATAGGGCAAAAAAAAATTTCAAAGGAGACAAAGTCGGTCAGGACCGATAAATCTCCACTAAAACTCAAAATCCAAAAAGACAGCTGCCCTGGAACCATATGGGCCCGCCCCTTAACTAAAAGTTCGATTTTGGGAGTCGGTCTCTAATTGTGCAGCTTTTATTAGAATAATTTTATTGGGAAGTTTTGGATAGTTAATTGTTTTAGATTAAGCCGTCTAAATTAATTTTAAACTCTAACTATATATCTACCTCCACGTGTCTGTTTCGTACGACATATTTTAATCCTCATAAAAATGGGGGAAGCGTATACGACGTATAGAGTCGGAGGGAGGCGATTGCCCCCCATAAAAAAAAAAGAATAAAAAATTATATTTCTCTTTGTATGCTTTTATGAAAATTATAACATATATTTAATATTAAAAAAATATAAAATTATGCCCAAGGAGGGGCAGGCTCCTTTTAATTATACATGATTTATTGATCGACTCCGGTCCCAAAAAGAGTCAAAGGTAGGCAAGTGCTTATTTATGGATTCAAAATTTTTATAGATTCAATGGTATTTTATACTTGTGCTTATCCTAAATGGATATAATATCTACTCTTGGATTTAATTTACGGTCCAGTAGAAGAAAATTGTGCGAAAAAGAAAATCAACCAAGACTGATTCGCGCAAAAGAAAGAAAAAAAAAAACGCAATCTGATTCACTACTCCACTTAAAAGAATCGTTGATTTGTTAGGAGAAAATAAGGTCCACTATCAAGGATATAAATATGTACCATACCATGACTAGTCACACCATAACTTGGATCACGTGTCATGTCGTGCACTGATCAAATTTGGAAGGATGGTCATGGCACGTGAATGGTCACAACACGTTAATCACGTCATGACCACACGTGACCGATCACGTTTGTCACGTTTAATTATTTTATTTCATAATTTAAGTTAGTTTATTTGAGATTCACCATTCGATCAAGATCTAACAGTCCTAATTACACATGACCATGTGTCGTGCCGTGACCAAATCTTTTGCGTGACATGCCTTGTCGTGCCAAATTTTTGAAAGATGGTCACGTCACGTAACCGACACACGTGTCATGATAGAATCGTGTCGTGCCATAACGTATCCGGTCGTGCAGTAACTTTTTTAGATCCCTATCCACTACTCCACTCTGATTCATCAGGAGAAAAAAAAAATTATACTATTATCAATATTTTGTGCCTACTCCTAACTAAAATTTTGGATCCGCCCCCGTTCCAGGCATATACATGAATCGTGTAATGCAGCCATTGCATGAATCTTTTAAGGAATTGGTATCTAACTGTACATATTTTATTGGAGCGAAAAGTTTAATCTATTGTTTCATATAACTATTTACATTAGATCAGATAGTCTAAACAAATTTTAAATTTTATCAGTATATATACTTCCACTTGTTCATTTTACTCGTATTTGATCTGTCAGCCATTGTCTGATTTGTCTAAATAGTACTGTATATTTTGATGACGGTTCACAATTGACATAAAGCCGACCACCAAATATATTTAATGATTTTGGTAAAATTTGAAATTTAAAAAACTCGTTATGGTTTATAAGTTACAACGTCAAGATAATTCAAATTAATTAACTCCTAATTGACGAAAATATAGAGAAAAAAAAATGGACGTCACGAAGAATAACGTCCTGAGATCATGAAATTGCATTATGTTTGGACTATTGCATATTTGATAAACATCTCTGGACATTATTCTTCATAATGTCCTGTTTTTTTTCTTCATATTTCCTTGATTAGAGGTTAATTGATTTGAATTATCTGAACGTTATAAACCATAACGGTTTTCTTAGATTTCGAATGTTGCCAGAATCATTCACTGTTGTTGATATTTCTTTTTTTTCTATTAATAAAAAAATCGGTCCAAAGACATAATAAGGTGATAGATCCAATTTAAACGTTCAATTCAAAATTTACTGTGTAAATCTAAATCATCCATGTATTATGTACAAAATGAGGGATACGGTATTGTATTTTGGAAGTTGATAACAGTACCCGCGCTACAGTACCTGCACTGTACCCACACCATAACTACCGTAACTATCTGGGGGACCACAAAAACTCCAGTACGTAATTTTTTTAAAGTATTAATATGTATACAATAAAGTATTTATACCTATGCATAGAAGTATTTATACCTATGAGGTGAACAATTTTTACATAAATAATTGTCTCCCCAATCAAATATCCCAAACATACCTACACCATAAATACCTGTGGGGGACCACTCAAATTACATGGGAGGACCATATACATTTTTAGAGGTGGATTTTTTTTTCTCCGTTCAATCTCGTCCATATTTCTGACAATCTGTAAGGAATTTTGCGAATCTCACATCACGAACGTCTTCTACGTAATTTTATATTTCAAATGAGATCCATGATAACGTACTTTCGGGCTCATCGCCACACAAGTATTTATACCTCGGCGTGCAAGTACTTATTCATATATATACTTGCAAGTATTTTTTACATATGACACTAGATGACGTCTGAAAGTATTAATATCAAGTACTGCAAGTATTTATACCTCTGCACTCTGCACTGAAGTATTTATATCAATGTGGTAAATTATTTTTGTCAGAGGAAGGTTGACGCGAGGACGATTGGGTAAGGTTAATGCGGTGATACGGGGTCCCCACTACTTGATTAGAGGAAGGTTGACGCGGGGACGATTGGGGACTGGAAAAGAGATGATCCTAACAAATTACGCATCAAAGTATTAATATCTTATTTTTCAAGTATTTATATCTATGAAAGTTAACGGAAGACAAGTGCGGGGACTAAGAAAAAATACCATATAATTAGTAAAGATCATAGAGGAAGAGTGTTGCATGGATTTTAGAATAATAATTAGTGGATACCAAATAATATCTTTTTAGAATAATAATTAGTGAGGACCATAGTACATAATTTATCTAAATGGGGTGCAGGGGTTTTTGAGGGTACTCAAATAATTATTCTTGTATTTTATAAGAGATTGATTTTATTTGAAATATCATTTAAAACTTCTTTAAAACTGTAGAATTTACTTTGAATTTTGAATTATTTATTTAAACTATTCTCATATAATAATTTGGTCAATAAACTTCAATTTGTCTATCTATAGTCATTAAAACTTTCTGATCTCCGACAGTTCTATTTTTTTAATCCAAAACTAGAATATAGAAGTATTTATGTAAATAAAAGAACACGTTTACATCATCATAGAAAAAATTGTCTATATTAGCAATTAGAAACAAGAAATCGTTAGTTTATTGATGGATAGTTTTATTGTCAAAAATAAAACTATAATTGTTGTGAAAGACAAATCAGACCAATTCGTGATATGAAGTAAAAGTTAAGTACCCGAAACGGATAAACTATTTTAAAGAAGCTCAGTGCGGTTTTTCATTTTTCTTTTTTTTTATAACTGAATCTAAATATATTTTTCTCAAGCCCAGACGGAGGACTCCTAAATTTGACCAAATTTTTTTTAGTTATCACCCCGTTAATTTCTAATTAAACAATTACCACTCTAATCAATTTATTTCAAAAAATATCACTCACACTTCTTCTGTCCGCGCACCAAACTAGGTTGGTGCGCACTCTGGGGAAGGATACCATTTGGTGCTCTAATTGGGGGGCGCGCACCAAATGGTATCCTAACCCAAGGTGGGCATCAACTCTTTTTTTTTTTTTTGTTCATTCAGTTTGATCTGCTGAGCGGTGTAGAAAAGTGAGTAATCTGGTGCGCACCCTGAATTAGAGTACTATTTGGTGCGCGCCTCCAGTTTGAGCACCAAATAGTATCATTCTTCAGAGTACGCACCAAATGGATTTGGTGCGCTCTCCCAATTTGCGTGGGTGGTATCAATGGAGAAAAATTGATTTGGGTGGTATTGATTTAATTTGAATTTAATTGGGTGGTAATTAAGAAAAATTCGGTAAATTTGACGTCAGAACTAAAACCATGTGGGGTCGGGCCGACTTCTGATCCTGATCTGAACCGTTTGATGTTAATCAAACGGTAGAGATCTGCCGTATTATCATCTGATGAAACTTAGAATTTGCTTCTGATTTATACGAATTTAAAAAGAAAGAGAACTTTACACCTCAAACTCTCATAATTTGCGTGACTTTTTAGAATATTTCAACCGTTCAAAGACGTTCTGCATGAATCTTAAAGCTCAACTAATACTGGCCCCGCGCTATCCCCGAATAGGCACCGGACACGTCGGTCACGCAAAATATGAGATATCTCAGAGGATACGCACTCTCAAGCTGAGCGGGTTTGGCATCGAGAATTTGGTTCACTGTCTGATGATATCCGTCCGATCATATTCGTGCGGACCATATAGATCGAGTCGAAAACCGTCAAACTAAACTGTCCGCACGAATTGTACCACGATCGACGGTTTATAACGGGCATCAGAACCCAAACATAAACCGTACCTTCGCTTCTCCCTCTCCGTCTCGGAAAAGCATCAGATACCGTAAAAGATTCCCCTCACTGTACGGTTTGACATTAATTTCCATCCACTTTGAGATTCGGCCTAGCACAGAGGGCAGTATTATCGGGCTCTGTGATTCGTGCCAAGTTAAAATGAACGGTCCAGATCTACTAATTCTAAAAGATTCCCTATTACGGTACCGGGGAGGATCTGAATTCCTCCGTCTCTCCCTCGTCCCCTTAGGCCCTTACCCTTAAAACCCTAAATTTGGGTTTTAACTTTTGCATTGATTTATCCAGCAAAACCTTGTGGGAATTCACTGATGTCTGGCGAGGAGAAAGGCCGTGGCGGCGCCAATGGCAAAGGGAAGAAGAGGAAGTTTCTCCCTCATGGTAAACCTGTGAGAAAGGGGCTGTATCCGCTCCGACCTGGCGTGCAAGGTTTCTTTCTCACCTGCGATGGCGGTCGCGAGAGGCAAGCCACTAACGAAGCTCTTAATCTCCTCGACACGGTATTATTTGTTAATTATATTACGCTATATCAGCGTTTACAGCAGATAATTAATTAACTTAAAAAGCAAGCCGAGAAAAGAGACATTGAATCTCATCGGTACACAATCAAATGCAAGGTTTACGATTTTGATCTGTCTATTAACTAAATAATATAATTTCTCGGGGAATTATATTGTTAGTTAGTTAACTGAACTTGAGCAGTCTAGTTCCAAATAAGAGTTTAAAAAAAAATTCAGAACTGACACCATTAATATTGGTTTCTTATGTACCGATCAGGTTAGTGTGGGCATTATTACCAGACATTAAGAAAATGTGGCATTTTGGTGGATGGTTCTTATTGGAGTTTGGGTTTTTTGTCATTTAATTTCAGTTTTATGAAGAGCTAGTGTACAAAAAAGATTCAAAAGCAGGACTTGGGATTAACCTTCCCAAGCCCTCAAATAAGAAGATCACATTTGCCGATTCTGATTCAGAATCTGATTCTGATTCTGGCTCCTCTGCTGAGAAAGGTGAAAAGGAGGAACAAAAAGAGGCTCCTAAATCAGAGACTGATGTCCATAATTCTGAAGAAAAGAGCGAAACAGTAGCAACTCAGCAAGACGAACATCTCAATACACCCGAAAATGGAGAAAAGGAAAGTGACCAAAATAAAGAGGAAAATGAGGAATCTCAACCCAAGAAGGCACGGGTTGAAAATGAAAAACCAATTGACGAGTTAATCAATGAGGAGCTTATAGAAATGGGAGACCGAAAAAAGGCGAGTGTGTTCCAAAAGAGTTTGTCAATTCTAGCTTTTCTCTTTTTTATTTATTTAGGGTCATAGTACTGGTTGCTGACAGTTCACCCTGGATTGATACCTATACAAATATGCTATCGATTTTCTATAGTAATTTATGTGATTGGCTTTTTGTTGTTGCATTTCTTAGTTGAACCTCGACATGAATTGCAGCTTTAATACACAGCTTCAGGATTTGAGTGTTGATAATGTTGTAGTCCTAGTACCAGAAATTATGATAATCCTTGTTTCTACCTAGCTGAAATATGTACTTACAATGGTTCAAATTGAAACACAACAGAGGAAATTTGTGGCTCTCGATTCAGGATGTAATGGTGTCATATTCATCCAAATGCAAAAGCACGAAGGGGAGCCAAGCCCTGTGGAAATAGTTCAACATATGATGAATTCGGCCTATACAACCAAAAAGCATATGTCAAGGTTATTTATCCATAGCCTGTCAATAAAGTTTTCGTATTTGGGTTTTTGGTGCTTTACTGAAAGTCCTCTTAAAATTTCAGCAAGACCCTAAATAACATTTGTAGATTAGAAAGTTTGATAAATGGAGGTACTTCTTATCTTTATTTTTAGCAATTTAAAGTTTTAAGAGGATATGGGAGTTGCACTCAGATTATTTTGTATAATTCCATACCATATCATCATATCATATGTTGGTACTCTACTGGTTCAATTTTAATGCCAACTCTGTCTAGGAAGAACATTTTTAGTACTATTTTTTCATTTTTTTTTTGGTTGGTGTTTAGTTGAGGTGTTAATTAAATAGGCATACTTCGTTGTTGTAAATTAGATTCATCCTGAGAGTGCTGCCAGTTGAGATTGTTTGTTATGCGTCTGAAGAGGAAATTACTAAAGCCATCAAGCCCCTGTTTGAAAAGCATTTCCCAGAGGATTCATCCTCTCCCAAGAAGGTAATTCAATTTTTTCTGTTAAAACTTGTATGCTTCTTCTTCAATGTTTAGTCACAAATTAAGATGATCTATCACTACAATTGGTTAAAAATGAGGCTTTTCTGTTTGCATGCATTTACCCGAGCATTGGTCTTGAGTGTTTGCACAATTTGTTTTACATATAATTCTGGTGGAGATTCCTGTAGAGTGTAGACAGTGCGAAGTCAGATAATATATGTACCTGTGTAAACAAGAAGCAATCTCACCAACTGGGAGTATTTACCCCCCTTTTCCTTCCATTTCCTCAATAATTTCAAAAAATGTGCACAAAACACCCCGCCTTTTTCAGTGATCGGTGGCAATTTAATAGGATGAAAATAATTTGGTCTTGCAGTTTGCAGTGCTGTATGATGCAAGGGCAAATACAGGAATTGACAGGATGAAAATAATAAATGCTGTTGCAAAGTCTGTGCCAAAAGAACACAAGGTTGACCTAAGTAATCCCGACAAGACCATTGTAGTTCAGATAGCTAAGGTATGTTACTCCAATCTCTGGCATTGTAGTTCAGATAGCTAAGTGATCTCACATTATCCATGAACTCCTAATGAAATGAGAAATATCTTGTCCCACTGGAAAAGGTGGGAAAACCTTGATAGGTTAGTTTTCCAGCTATAATGGAAATGTGGAAATATTTCAACTTAACTGGGAAATTTTTTAAGATTCAGATTGCAATCTCAATATTTTAGTATCATACTTGAGTTTATCTTTGTTTGTTTTAATGCCAGACTAACTGCTTGGTGGGGGTTGTAGAAAGGTACAAGGAGCTCTCCAAATTCAACTTGAGACAGTTGACATCTCAGGAATAAACTTTAGGCTGTAGTGCTGTACTATTCTGTTTGGTTATTTATTTCGGAGATGGGTTGTTAGTTCTCTTTAATCAAATTTAATCAAATTTTAGTATTTAATAATTTTGTCCTCTTTTAGTACTTTTGTGATTTTCTTGCATATGTAAGTTCTGTGTATTATTATTTTTTTTTTTTGTGACGGGGTTTGTTACTGGCGACATGTTTAGGATCACCAATGCATCAAGGTGAAAGAGAAGGGAGGTGAAGAGCAGGAGGGGAGGGAAAAGAACGGAAAGGAAGATTATTATATTTTACTATATAAGAAAATATTAACTAGGAACAAAATATTTCTGTTTAAATTTAAATACTCAATCTGGTTCGAGGTGAACGCATGGAGTTTTTTTTAAATTCGTGCAAATTCTGTTTGGACGGTCTGGATCCAAGCAGAAATATTTTGTTACCTTAGGTGATACGAATTCCCCAATTATATCCTTCAAAAATTGAGATGACCGGTTCAGCTTTTCCATTGTCGGCTCCCTTCAATCAATTTCGGAATTAATCGAAAAAAAATAAAAAAAATATTGCGAAACGGTAGAACTTTTGTAGGAATTCTAAATCTAGATAGGTTGGGAATATTCTTACTGTCCCATGGGACGGGATCGTCCCGTCCAAGGCAAAAAAAAATTTTTTTTAAAGGATATAGCAATTCTTCAATTTTGTTGTGTAGCAAGTTGCGTCCTTGGAAGGATATAACAATTTCTCTAAACGACAAGTTGCGTTCTTCAATTTTGTTGTTCATCCCATTCAATCCAGGAAATGGCAGATATGGCAATTCCTTTCAATTTTTTATTTTTTTTTGCCTCGGACGGGACGATCCAACTCGTCCCAAGCTGGACGAGGAGATCCATCCCGTCTCATGAGACGGTAAAAATATTCCCAGTCTATCTAGATTTAGAATTCCTACAAAATTCTGCCGTTTTGCAATATTTTTTTTATTTTTTTTCGATTAATAAAAATTTCGGTCAATTTCTACTGGTTAGGAACTTGATGATTTCAAGGGCGCCAAGCCCAAAAAAGCAGAGAAAAGTTTGGGGTCCGATGCCCATCATTTCAATTTAATCTTGATGTCAATCTCTTCGTTCAAAAAATATCAAATTATTAGTCGGACGAGCCACGGAAATTTTTATCTGAGGATTGTTATCAGAAGTCCGCTTCCTCTGAGGTAACAGAATTATTTAGTTTCAATCCGGACCGTCCCATCAGAATCCGAACAAAACAAAAAAAAAACCTGCAACGCACGGAGTCCCTTTATGATTTGTGCTAGTATATAACGAACGGACCGGTTTCAAATTCAAAAATCCTTTTACCTTAGGTGATATGAGTTATGTGCTTTTAAAAGAACACCAAGTTTGCAATTGCAATAATTCTAACTAACAAGTAGGACCATTGGAACACTCCGAAATAATTCGGAACAAAATTAGAACACAAGATCGGCTGGCAATTCAAGAAGCACAATAAAAATTAAGGTACTATATATTAACAAAATATGCCTAAAGAGAGAATGTGGACACATCTTTTTCCTTTTCCTTTTGTTTTGCAATCCCCCAGATTACAAAAATGGAAGATTGGCACGCAACTCTATTAATACGCCCAATGATAACTCCTCTTAGGCAAGGAACAGTAAGATGTCAACTGTCTTGCTCCATTAACCACTAAAAATGAAAATGTGAAACTGAAAGGATTCTAAAAAGGTTCACAGATCGCTAACAACTACCAACTATATATATTACAAGTCAGCATCCTTTTCTATGGAAAAGGAAATAAATAAATAAAACGCTATATGGGATATGCTGGTAGATGCAAATCAAACACATATGAGATAGGTGAAGACACTTGCATAGGTCTTGCCGGCCCATAGACAGAAGAGAAAGTGCACAAATTTTCTTCATCAAAAGGAAATGACTCGCTAAGAAAGAAGAAAACTTCTCTTGCCAATCTCTCCACCTGCAATGAAAAGGCATCATCAGATAACTAGTACAAGTGACTTGGTTGTATAAATACATAATTCTCAAGCCAAAGATTAGGTAAAACATACCTGAAGTTGTGCAAAATTGATGTTGTTCATAGTCAATACAACCCTAAGATTGTATAATTTGTCAACCAAAGATCTGACAGCAAGCCGCTCAAAGAATTCCTGCACTTCCTTAAGTTTCCAGCTTATGTCATTCGCCTCAAAATCTACACACCACACGACACAGCCTACCTCACTCCAAGGCACAGGTAATTTTTGCCCGTTAGTCTCAGTTATAACACTGGAAATATCTATGACATTCCAAATTACACTTGTGCCCGGGATCAGAGAAGCCAGTTCAGGCGAGAAGGCACACGGTGTTGCAGTGATTAGCTTTCTTGAGTTGTGATAACGAGAAAGCTTAGAAGAAAATGTCAGATCCTTGTCAGACAATATGAGTATGTAGGCATCCTTGCTTCTTAACAAGGAATTGACGAAGGTGTTAGGTGAGGCTGGTTTATCTTCTTGCAAAGATGCTTTGGGTGAAGAGTGGACACTAGGCGAGGGAGAACTGCCACGTGCATGAGCACCAAGGTCATGGCTATAAAAGCAGAACTCACCATTCCTACAACCCTAATTTAACAAAAAAAAAACAGAGAAAAAGATGAGTGTTATGGACGGAAGGGGACAAAAAAAAATAACTTGTGTTCCTTTATGGTGTTATTGGAAGATTATCCACAGGGACTGGTAACTAGGGCCAATCTCAAGCTGATGAAACATCATTTGACAAGGTAATTAGGTTCCTTTGTCTTCTTTGCTCTTTTTTCCAAATCTATGCGTAGGCAACAGGAGTTCATCCCTGAATAAGACCTCATTTAATCTGATGAAGTAGAGAACAAACTAAAATTAAATGAAAAGGAAATGATAACACTTTATATTGGTGACCTCCCCAACTAGCCCAAATTTTAACCCGTAAAATAATATACCTGAATTGTAAGGAAAAATTTGCATAGAGGTTTTTCCGCTTGAAGCGAGTGAGAAAACTGGCACCACATGCCTTGGTTGCACATCCCATTGGCAAAGAACCTACACATTGTAGTACTTGTATCACTTTCTCTGACACTTTCTCTGAGTTGTGTGATTCCATCAGTATGTCCATCATCAAAAATTAAAGGAGCTTGTGATTCTCCAGCTTGTTCAACCTTCATCTGATATAACATGAAAATGATATATGTAATGTAAAGAAGAACTAGTCATTAAAAAGAATAACAGATCTCTGCATTGTAAGATGTCATCTCCTTAGCCCTCATTTCCTGATTCTTGTCCTTTCGTGATTCTTTAATTATTTATCTATAAATTCTTTTTCCTCCAAAATTGCTGTCTTGGGCCTCTAGACTTAAGGGTGAATGCATTAATTTTATATTATCTTCCAAAATTTCTATCATAGATCCTTGCATAAATGAAAGAGGTACACTTCCAAGAGATGCATAGCTAACATATTTATTACAAACTAGGAGATATGTTGTGAAATTGGCACATTAAAAGTAAGTCTGGCAGAAAATGCTTAAGAGGGTAATATGGTATTTTTCAAAATGTAATAAATAAGGTAATTCCAAAACAATAACATGCCTTTTCTATATTTTGATACCAAATAAAACAATGTCTAGGATTTTACAACATCACCTCTTTCAGAAGCTTCCGGAATGTTTCTGCAATCATCAGGGTCTTAAAATCACTGGGGCCTACATAAGGTACAGCCTGGCAAACATTCATGACAGGATCTAATTCTTGGGTTTCTATCTCTTCATCCTTCAAGTTAACAGAATTGAATGCTTCCACAAGTTCCCATTGTTTCAAATGAACTGGATGTTGGCAAGTGTGGTAGAAATTGGGAGGCTCAAAATATGCAGGTAGGTCAATTTTTGTTATGATTGTCGGCCGGTACCGGTGCAGTGTGCTCACAACATCATCATCTGTGACATGAAAATACAATTAAGGACTGCTGAATAAACACCAAAGATTCTACGTTACTGTCTGGAAATTTTCTGGGAACTGGAAATTTCTTTTTTGGGTCCAGAGATGGATGCCTTCTACTTCCACTAATTTGCAAAATTGCCATGTGAACAGAGGTTGTAGCTATTTTTTTTCAAAAAAAAAAAAAAAACTTGTGAAAAGATGCCTTAAATTTAAAAAGTTGCAAGGAAGCCCTTCTTCTTCCACTAATTTGAAAGGAGAAGGAAACACACCATGATTCAATTAAAGGACTCAATTCTGAAACCTTTAATTTCTTCCTCAAAATTTAAAGGTTTCAAAATTGAGTCCCCTATTAACAAAGAAAAAAGAACTATGCTAAGGCAAGATGAGAGCTTAAGAAGGGAAGATTTGACATACAAATTTCAGAGATATTGTTGAGTGCAGATTGCACAAGATTGTGAAGCACACACCACTCTTCTTCAAGCTGACTATTAAGAATGAGAGAATCTGACAAAAATGTCATATTTTTGTTCGCCATTTGCTTCATCCGCTCGAGACGGTGCTTGTCCTATTACAGAAAAAAATAATATTACATAATAGAATAATATGAACTATTTTTGAACTATTTTAATGGAAATAACTACACAAGCCTGCTAAATATTACTCATTAAAATGCTTGACATTACAATAGCAAATATTGATAAAATGGAATTCTTGTGTGCTGCTTTTCTATGAAATTGATCATTCTCACTGGATCATATTATCCTAAACCCTAATCCCTAAACTGTAATTTATTTTATTTTATTTAGGATCTTGGCAGTTTCATTATGTTCTTCTGAAGGAAGACAAAAGGAAGTAGAAAGATTTTGGGATAGAAGCCGCGGCTGTCTGGGTTGGAAGGAAGGGAATATCATTTGATGGTTTAAATACACTTGGTTCAGGGTTTAGTGTTCATGCTGAATCGTAATCAGCTCAACACGGGCCATGTTGAAGAGACTTTTAAGGCCCAATCAACTTTATAATTATGTTGTCTAAAGATTCATTGTTAGATTGCTATGCAACCAAGCATGTGGTAGAAAAAATCAAAACACACTATGACGATAATAATCTATGACAACAACATTACTTGACACGGTTTGGGGCATTGTATCACTCCTATCTATGACAACAACAAAAATAGGGGACGCACTGCTTGGAGCATTGTATCACTCCTATATTTTAAACTACATATTTTTACTATATACAATGCACCCTTAATAACACCGCCTGTGTAGTTTCTACACAGCCTGTCCCAAGCCAGGAAAAAGGAGGAGGGTTCGTGATAGGCTTGGTGAGCCAGCGGTAAAAAAAACAACCTCTTTATGGAAATGAAACCCTCACGAATTGGGCAGGAGTAGTACTAGTATGCGTGATCTCCTCGGAAGCCCTGTGTTGCTGATTCCGGTTGGGTTTCATTTCTAGCCTACCCCAACTTGTTAGGGAATAAAGGCTTTGAAGAAGAAGAATAAATAGATACCAAAAGAAAGGTTGTACCTTAAATATCCGTTGCCAAAATTGAAAAGCACATAAATTTCCCATATAGATATCTTCTTTCTTGAGTGGCAACAAGCCACGACTCTCATCTTCAAAGAAGTTGTCAATATAACTAGAAAACTGCAAAAATAGAAAAAAATATACTGTGAGTTGATAACTGTTGTAAGATTATGTTTAACCAGTATTGCATCAGAATGTCTCATTTTAAGCCTATATATTTTATTCCACATCGAAGGAGAATATATTTTAAAATATCTTATTCAGTTTGGGCATGTTTGTAAAGCAGGATAGATATATTCTCCTATTTTTGAAAGGCATACATGCAATAAATTTTTTTTGAGTTTTTTTTATGTGTACACGGTTTTATTTCTTTAGAAAATACTCAAGAGAGTAACTTTCTTTCAGTGATGGTATGATTTTTCTCAAAAAAAAAAATTCCTAACTAATCTTGCCTTATTCTGTCCCATGAATGAGGAAAAGGAACCCATTCATTTGACATCCCTTGAGAATCTCACTTCCCATGTCACCTTGAGAAACGAGTGTAACCTCTTCTGTTTGAAATGGTTAAGGCAAGTTGTACAAGAAAGAAAGAAAGTACTCACCAAACCTTGATTCCCAAAAGGATGAAGAATGGGAAGCGGCTGAATATCTTGCATAATGCCAATCAGGCTTCCCTCTCGAATCAAGCCAACCTCGCCGAACTTAAGAGTCAGCACCGAGGCTTCAAATGACAATGGGAGGCCATCAATTAACCGGCCATAGAATGTGGGCTCATATCGAAGCCTTGTAGATTGCAATTTCTCGAGTGCATTGATGTCAACTAGGTGTTTGAGGGCTTCTTCAACTAATTCTGGGTCAGGAGGATCAAGAGCCTTCCTCAAGAGAACTAGTATGCATTACACAAATTTAAAACATAAGATGAAGTTCAGTTAACAACCACTAGTATACTTTCAAAATACAATAGCAAACAAGCTTGGTTTGAGACCGATAGGATTTAGTTCTGACTTCTGACCAATAGACATAACATTCCTGAAAGTTGAATACAAGGTTTACCTTTTGGATCGTTGATAGCTTTGGAATCTGCACAGCATACCATAAGCACTTGCTCCCTTAAAGATAGTCTCAATATTGCAGGAGATTCATGGTCTTCTAGGCTATTGTAAAATGAGCTGGTGACCAATCGGTACACCTCACCGTCACAAGTTCTACCAGTTCTGCCTCTTCTCTGTTCAGCCTATATTCATTTTGTTTTATATTAATCAACTTAAATCATGAAGATATGTCAATAAAAATTAACCCCAATTAAGCCTTCTAGCTAAAAAATTTCCAATTTCACACAAAATAAACAAACAAGTGAAGCAAGGGAGATCTGACTCATTAGGAGGGTAATGATGGTAGTTGTACTAAAAACATTGTTTTCAACGTACGAGCAAAGATTGGTTCAAGGATTACTTAGTCCTGTGCAATTAAGCACCAACAGACCCCAAAAAGATAGGCAGATACAATAAAACCTACCTAAAGACTAAGGTGTTTGTATCTGATGCTAAAAACCTTTCAACAAAAACAAAAAAATGGGTTTACAAGAAAGTAACAGGCAAGGCATTAGTATCTGTATCTAATGTTATAAACCTCTCCAGGAGCATGAATGAATCTGCTTGTTACTAACCTGAGACTTGGAGACCCACACAAGCTGTGACATGTTTGTTTTTCTGTTGTGATCCCAGTACACTTGCAGAGACCTACATGAATCGATCACATATGCTACGTCCGGAATTGTTACTGACGATTCAGCAATATTTGTTGCTAGTATGACCTGTAATGGAAAAGACGAAATGGGCATTGTAAAGATCTCATTTATTAGGATGCAGCATAAAAGGAAACAAAAAGTACTACAAATGCAGATATGGCTTTAACAAGGACTGCCGTTTCTGACATTTATGTCATACAAATGTTACTTTTGACAATGCCAAATCATCATCAAAATAAAGGTGAAAATACCGATTTTATTTTTGTACCATTAAAAAATAATAAATTAAATTGGTAGCATCATTTTTCCAAAATTTCCAAAATCACAAAGGGTGAGCAGCAATGAATCAGGTTTGTTTATATGTTCAGCTGCGCCGAGAGATGGAGAGAAACAGAAAATTATAAACAAACCTGAGCCGCAATGATTCATTGCGGCACACCCCTTGTGGGCCCATGGGCATTGCAGTCCTGCTACTTGTAGAAATTTTGTAAAAATGATGTTACCAATTTAATTTATTATTTTTTTAATACTATAAATGAAAGTAAAAATATACTGGCACTAGTGGTAGTACTTTCAGAAGAAAAAATAACAAATTGTACATGCAAAGACACCTGGTCAGCAAGGTTACAAGGGAGTAATTTACTAAATATTGTAAAAAGGTTAAGATGGGTTTTCCTGCCACTCACTATACTTTTGAGACTGACGAACCTTCAATAAGCCTATCAAATGTAATGAAAACTGTACAAAAGGTTAAGATGGTGTCCAACAGCTATAGTTCTACAAAGTGGTATGGCAATCGATGGTACTTCCCAAACAGGGAAAAGTTAATATGAATGAACTGCAAAGAGAATAGTTTTACCTTTCTGCGAGTCTTGGAAGCTTTCATAGCTTGTAGAGCTCGATTTATGTCAATGCTTCGGTGAAGAATGTGCACCTCAAAAATGGATGCAAAATTTTTTAAATGATTCCATTGTTCCTCCAGTGCAAAGTACGTCGGGAGAAAGACCAATATGCCCTTTTCTTTGTCCATCTCCTTAATGTGCAGATGCATTATGAGCTTGTGTATGAGCCAGTGCTCCTCAACACTTATCTTTGCATCAGCAAGGTAATCGCCAATCATCCAATTAGAGAATTTACCTGAGATGGAATCGATGTTCATCTCTAGAATATCACCGACCTGGTACAATTTAGTATGATATTACAAAAGAAAACAATATTTGTTTATGGATTGTGATGCAGAGAGATAGATTACTGCAGAGCAAATGGAACTATAGTATATTAGTAAATAAATGGAAATGAATTAAATATTAATTTTTTGCTCATTAAATTAATTTTTAAGTTGAAGTTCCAAATATAAAAGTCAAAGAGGTTCAAATGATATCTACACTATTAGAGAAGTTAATTATTTCCCCCTCTTTTTTCACACCAACCAATCAAATTAAGCACATGTCAAATCTAAAAATAGTTTCTTGTGTAAACAGGTAAACTATTCTTTAGTTGGATTGAGCAAGTGTTAGTGCAATTCTCTTCACATATGCGCTTACTGGTTGGATGGTTTCGTTCTTTACTGCTTGTAATAGATGGCTAGAAGCCGAGTCCCTTATTGCACCTATAGTAAACTTTGATTGTAGGGTATGCTCCAAAAATATATTTTTTCGGTAATTTTTTCAACTTTTAACATCAATTAAAGACAATATAGAAAAGCAAGGTAAACAGAAGGAGATATATATAGGCTTTTATCTCATTCCTTTCTTTTTTTTCTTTTTATGAAGTGTATAAAGACAGACATTTTCATTAAATCACAGAATACATTAGTTCAATTATCGTGACAAAAAGAAATATACAATAATGAGATTAGGTAAGAAGAATTTACGTATGAGTTTACCTGCTCAAGGTAGGATACATTCCTTTGGTAAATTGCATGTTGTGGAGAGCTCGGGATTGCAATTACTTCAACTCTTTCACCCCTTCCCAAACCTCTGAAATAATCCCTGTATCTTCCAATTTCAGCTGTAGCAGACATCAGCACTAACCTACATCGAGATATGAAATCAGGTTTTTAGGGAAATCAGTGAACTATAATGATTTCATTCGAGTAACCATCACGAATTACCATATTGACATGGAAATCTTACTACTGGACAAGAGCTAAACAGACGCCATGTTGAGATCAGACATGCATGTAATAGATAGGGTCACAAGCTTTGTTTATTGATATTTGAAAAAAAAAAAAATAGATGGCAAGCTGGCCAAGGAAACTATTTTAACAGAAATGGTAAAAAACATTGGCAAAACAAGATTCTATCAAGAATAATGTGAAAAGCCACTGGCGGTGTCATGTTGTGTTCTTCTTTCGATGGTGTCTGTGGTTTCCTTATATATCAAGCAAAGGATGGTTACTGATCTTTTCTTAAAAGTTCGACCAGTATAGACAGTGATTTGACAAAAAACCCATGTGAAGTCAGGTCTGGCTCCTCTGGATTAATTTTGAATAAAATTACTGAAGTCATTAGAATTTCATAATGCTACAGAAGAAGAGTATTCTAAAAGATGAACACAGATATGGCAAACATAGAATAGTAACAAAATGAGAAATGACCTAAAATCTTGTTTCTTCATCAGAAATTGCTTGACACATGCAAGGACGAGATCAGATTCAACAGATCGCTCATGAACCTCGTCGAGTATTATGACCTTGTATTGGAGAGCCGCCATCCCCTTATCTCGCATTTGCTCTAATAAAACACCAGCTGTCTTGAAGACAATTCTCGACCTGGTTTCATTAATGTTCAGTAAAACAGTGTCAAAGATTTTCCTTAAATAAGCCCAGATTTTTTACTCCAACTACTTTAAATATTATGTCAATCCACTTCCTCTAATTTTCACAAATTACGTGACATTAAATGGCAATTACAACATTAACTAGATAAACACAGCTAATTTCAAACACTGCATATCTAATTTAACTAACATCAAGTTACTATATCTAAAATCTATAGCTTTCAAGCAATCACTCAAATAGTAATTTATCATGTGGACTCAAAAAAGAAAAATGAAAAGTATCACAATATTATTGAAAACAAAAAGAGAATTATAACTTATAAGTACCTTTTGGAGTTATGATCCGAGACATTAGAATGGCCAATGTGGTACCCCACATCCCCTCCAACCTCACAATCAAGGGCTTTTGCAACAGTTCTAGCTATCGCAACAACGGCAAGCCTTCTAGGTTGTGTGCATAAAATCGGTTCCATGTTTTCTTCCAGAAGAAATCTCGGTATCTGAGAGCTCTTCCCTGCATCCCAGAAAAATAATCATTGAATAAATAAAATATTTATCAGGAAACAAACAATAAAATAACAGCTTATTCGCATTAGAAGATATTTAGAAATCTACGATACCAATACTTAAAACCTGATGCCTAGAGTAAAATACAATATAAAATAAGACAGCATTAAGCACCTTTTGTAACCCCGGATTGAACCCAAAATGTAAACATCGAGGATAGCCTATTAGCCTCTCTTACTCAACAAATAAAAATAGTTTAAATTCCATGTACAAATAGTAGAGAAATAAAGTTTTTTTTTGTTAATGCTGCCAAGGGAGTAGAGAAATAAAGTTCTTATATACCGATCAAATTCTTAAACCCACAGAAAGAGAAAAAAGTCCAATCGGCTTATTCAAAACGCACAATAATTTTCTTCGTAACAGTGTCAACTTTCAATCAATATTTGTAGCTTTAGACATAAAATTCCAAAAACAAAAGAAGAGGAAAGAAAAACATGTCTTACGCTTGGTATTTTCAACAAAAGTTAAAAACAAAAAAAAAATTAGAAATTTTTTTCTGCACGCACACAGAAATATTAAAAAGGGGGAAAAGGAACGAAGTGGTGACAAGGGCTTTACCGCATCCTGTTTCGCCTACGATTAGTGTAACGCGATTCTCCTTTATCTTCTCGACGATTCTCTCGCGAAATGCCACGACAGGAAGCAGCGCCATAGTCGATTGCCTGTGCGACTCTCTCTCTCTTCGAGATTTCTCTCTTGAGAAAATCAGAGCAAATGGGAAAGAAAGAGCAAGCTTTTGCTCCACTAAACAATTAACGTTTCTTTCTGTCGTTTTCCTTAATCTTTCCGTCGTTTTGCTTTCTATAGTTGGTCATGGCGAGTGCGTATCCTCTGAGATATCTCATATTTTGCGTGACCGACGTGTCCGGTGCCTATTCGGGGATAGCGCAGGGGCCACTATTATTTGAGTTTTGAGATTCGTGTAGAACGTATTTAAACAGTTGAGATTTTCCAATAAGTCACGCAAACTATGAGATATCTCAGGGGATGCGAATATGGTCATGGCTCCCTCGCTCCTTTCCAAAATAGTACCTTGCTCAAAACTGGTGCCAAAGATATTCCAAGTGAGCTCAGGCGGGGTCACTAGGTCAGTGACCGAGTCGGGATCCTCTGAGATCACTCAAATTTAGAGTTTGGATCCGGACTGTCCGATCAGAAAGACAAATGCACTGAGCCTTTTCAATATTCGTGCAAAAAGAACGAACGGTCTAGATCTAACCTCAAATTTGAGTTCCTTCAGGTGATATGAATTCGTTAGTTCCCGAATGTCACGGGTTCCTCTAGGTACGTTTGGGTGAAGTGAGAATGGCGCTGTTCTCGGAATAATATGCTATTCTCAATACACGTTAATCTAAATAACTTTTGAGCTATTCAGAACAGTCTTGAATAGTCTTGAATAGTACTGTTCCGCTAACTCAGCTGAAAATTAGGAAAATAAATCTGCAGTTATTCCTATTCTAATTATTCAAAGTTTTTCACGCGCAAATTTAAGGAAAATAATTTTTCATGTGCGACTCGACAATGGCTAGTATCAGAATAACAAGGTCTTGTTATCCCTTTGGAATATCAATAGATTTATTTCCGAAAGTTAGAATAGCAAATTTGTAAAATATAAATTAGCGAAAATTGATTAAAATTGGCTTTCTCGTCCCTTTTTTTATTCATTCTTCAACTCCTAGCTCTTTCTCTCTCCCTAAAAAGTTACTTCTCCATGGAAATAACACACCGGCTCCTCTTCTTCCCAAAAGTTACTTCTCCATAGATCTACGACTCTGTACAGCGATTGCCGAAATGAAGTATAAGACTATCTTCTAGGGACTAGGCGTAACAAGGAGTAGACAGAGATTTGACTTGTCGAGGTGCGATGACGGTGGTCAGAGAAATGCACTTCGCCACTTGAGGTGCGAAGACAGTGGCGCTCTTTGCGATTTTCTTTTGCTTTATTTTGCTCAGTGTTGAGCTTGCTTTCTTATGCTTAAGCATGTTTAGAGCAGAGCCGGCATCGGCGTTGTAGCTTTCTAGGTATAGGTGAAAGGTCCAAGTCCAACTCACTGAAACCCTATGAAAAGTCGATTTTTGCAATATTGCTTGTTCTTGCTTTGTGATCGATTTTTTTCTCTTCTTATCGATTTTTGCTAAAACCTTAGTTTTCATCTTCTTATTCTCTCTATGAATAAGTGAAAATTAAAACTAGCCTTTTGAATTAATGAAATATAAAGTAAATCAACCTCCTTCCTAACCAAATTCTTATTCATTTTATCTTGTTGAATTGTGATATTGATTTTTTTTAAGTGATATTGATTATTGATGTTACATCTTCTTAAATTGTTGGATTTTGAGTTGATTAAGGTTTCGGTTGTGTAATGGAGTTGATGTAATTGGCCTCAACTTTGTGGGTTTGTGAATGTTGTACTCTCACCCTTTGCATTTGTACCACTCGATACCAGTGGTGATTTTGAAATAGAGTTGTTTGTGAAAAATATGATTAGATTACATACCAATTCAAGCAAAATTTTGACAAATTAAATTGTCAAAATTTTAGGAAACAATGTGCTAGTGCTTAATTACATTTCAATTATAGATGCTACAATTATTTCCAACAAGCAATAGTTCCTCGCACACTGGTAAAAATAATTGTACTAATTGCTTAATTTCTAGTAGTATAATTTTCACAAAAAATACATGGTGCATTATCAACCATTACGAGTCATTTAATTCATTCAACTGAGATACATAACGAAATATCAGTCTACCACCCTGAATACTGAATATTGTTCCATGAAATAGTTAATTGAAAAAAAAAACAAAAAAAATTACAATTTATTCATTCCCTTCAAACTATACTTCTAAATATGCATTACAAATAACTTTTTTACTGCTCAAAATAACTTTGATTTAGCACTATTTTCTTACCATAAAAAATGATATTCTCATCTACTAAATCTAAATAGTAGCTATTATAGGGGTCCGAATCTGCTGCGATTCTAAGGAATCGCAGGACCCTGTGATTCTAAATCCAACCATTTAAATGATAAAATCCAAAATCTTTTTGATAAATCAGTTTTGTGCACGAATCTCAAAACATATGAACGGTTGAAATTGAAATCGCAGGAACCCTGCGATCTCAGAAGATCGCAGCAGATTTATTTCCCTATTCTAGCTACCATCCAAATGTACCTCCAGTAGCAAGGCACCGTTTTCCGGTGGTCTGCGAGGCTGCCAGATGTCAGAATACCAAATGCTTCTCTTTCCCAGAGTTCGGACCCCAGAGAAAGGACGCGGAGCTGGAGCATACGCACCGAGCGTATCGATTCTTAAAGGTGGATTAGGTCATCACAAATGTGTTCTGTCATTTCGACTGTGCAAGTCATGATTAATACGCGCCATTTTTTTTTTCGTAAATGTATTCTGTCTATTCGAAATTTCGAAGTTACCGTTTTTGCCGAGATTTTTATTAATACCCTAAAAAAAATAAAAAAAATAAAAATACCCTCACTTTGAAAAAAATTTTAAAAATGCCCTAACCGCCCGTTCATTGGGCGGTTCACCCTACCCACCAAACCGCCCCTTCACTGGGCGGTTCTCTTGCTATACCCAACCGCCCAGTGGCTGGGCGGTCCAGATTTTTTTTTTTTTTTTTTTTTTTTTTTTTTTTTTTAGAGATTTGAGAGACAATATGAATGAAATTTAACAATAAAATTTTTAATATTTGCTAGATTACTTCTTTTGATGTATATCCGACATTTTTAAAAATACCCAAAGTTAATAAAAGATTAATAAAAATGCTCAGACCCATTCAACTTTTATTAAAAATGTCCAACCCGGCCGGTTCCTTGAAATTTTTTTTTTTTTTGAGACAAATAACTAAAATGCTGAAATATAACACTAAAAAATCGAATTGTTTTTTTAAATATTTGCTAGATTACATTTTTGATATATAATTAGCATATTTATACTAAAATACGCTAAATTACTTCAAATTATGTTAATTTATGCTGAATTATACTAAATTACTTGAAATTACAATAATCATGTAGAATTATGCTAAAGTACGGTAAATTACGCTAAATTACGTATGAATAGGGCCTATTTTGTACCATCTCTCATAAATCATAAAAAATAGTAAAAAAATTCCAAAAATAATAAAAATTGGTATTCTACAAGTTCATTATATAACTAATTTACTGAGCTACGTAGATTGGAGAATAGAAATGAAAATCTTAATCAGAAACTTCAACTGAAGTTTTGAGGCCCTTCTCTTTGTTTTTTGGCGATTCTGAATTTGGAAAACTAGCAAAGCGAGTCAGGACGCATGCGCATTTTCACAAGCTTTCCGAAAAGTGGTCATTTGCTGAAATCGGACACTCGAGCGCCGTTTTATGGCCGTTTAAAGTTTCGTCGTCGTTTTTCGTCTTTTCAGTGAAAATATCATCCCAATTCATACGTAATTTAGCGTAATTTACCGTATTATAGCATAATTCTACATAATTATTGTAATTTCAATTAATTTAGTGTAATTTAGCATAAATTAATATAATTTCAAGTAATTTAGCGTATTTTAGTATAAATATGCTAATTATATATCAAAAATGTAATCTAGCAAATATTTAAAAAAACAATTCGATTTTTTAGTGTTATATTTCAGCATTTTAGTTTTTTGTCTCAAAAAAAAAAAAATTCAAGGAACCGGCCGGTTTGGACATTTTTAATAAAAGTTGAATGAGTCTGAGCATTTTTATTAATCTTTTATTAACTTTGGGTATTTTTAAAAATGTCGGATATACATCAAAAGAAGTAATCTAGCAAATATTAAAAAATTTATTGTTAAATTTCATTCATATTGTCTCTCAAATCTAAAAAAAAAAAAAAAAAAAAAAAAAAAAAAAAAAAAAAAAAAAAAAAATCTGGACCGCCCAGCCACTGGGCGGTTGGGTATAGCAAGAGAACCGCCCAGTGAAGGGGCGGTTTGGTGGGTAGGGTGAACCGCCCAATGAACGGGCGGTTAGGGCATTTTTAAATTTTTTTTCAAAGTGAGGGTATTTTTATTTTTTTTATTTTTTTTTAGGGTATTAATAAAAATCTCGGCCGTTTTTGAAGCCATTGATGTAACCCACTACATGGATGTTACAAATATAATTTATTACATAATGTTACTAAAAATTTATATTTGGATAATTAATTAAAGAGGAACATTATTAACTCATCATTTAGTATGCATTACTGAAATGAGGGAATCCATAAATTGAATTTTGTTTGATAATTGTTTTATTAGCATTGATTAGTTGTCAAAATCTTTTACATTGGTTCTCCCCTCTTTGAAATTGTATCATCATGACACTGTTCGAGCAAAAAAATGGTAAAAGAAAAAAAGTTGCACAGAGAAAAAAAAATTATGTATCATGACACTGTTCGGGTAAAAAATGCACAAAGACACAAGCAAGCCTAATTAATAATTGTGGATAGAGGAGATAACTCAACTAAACAAAGAACAGTGAGAAGATATCACGAGATAAAATTCATAATGATTTAAAAGACGGTTTTACAAATTTGAGCTTGACTCCTCATATAACCTTACTCTTAAATATGAACTCTCACCTCCGTCTTTTTAAATTGTAATTTAATTGCAAGATTAATTAAATATGAACTCTCACATTTTTACAATTTGTTTAGCAAGATTATTAATTTAAAAATTAATATAGTTTCACATTTCTGCAATTAAAATTACAATTGTCACGTTGGTATTTACTTTTTTCTTTAGCGTGATGACTTTGAAAAAAATATCGTCCTCTTAACAAGATTTTTTTAATCCCAAGCTATTTTCATTCTCTGAATCTGGACAAAAAAAATGTATTTAATAGTATAAATTGTCTAATAAGTCAATTACTATGTACGACGCATCATGGAAAGCATAGAAAGCAGTAATTTATTTTGGTACCGCGAGGATCTACTTTTGAATTTGACCAATCATATAAAATATGTTAAGTATCGTTAAGTTATTTATGAGATTTATCAACTTATTTATTTAATTTATAGAAAAAGTGATATATTGATATATAATTTACATTGGGTCTGGCAGCCAGTGTTCAAAATTTAGAAATTTTAAATTCATTTGGTATAAAGTCAGACGATGAAAATAGAATGTATTAAAATTTTTATTTTTTATTATTTTTTACCGCTTAACTTGATACCGAGTGAATTAAAAAATTATAATTTTATATGCAAATATGTAGATGAAGCTCTTATAAAGGAGATCAATTTGAATAATTTAGATTTTTCATTTTTAAAGTTGATCCGATAGATTTTGGACTGTCAGGACTTCAGATGAAATTCTAATATTAGAACACTAACCATGCTCATTTAGATTATAAAAACAAATTATTTTTGTCATTCCAACTTTCTCACTATGCTGCGGACGAACAATGTAGTGTTCGGTTTCCTATGTGCCATGTTTCGGCATGCATAAAACCCGAGCCTTATCGTGTCTATACATTGAAAATTTGAAACGTATCATGCCTTGCTCTGTCACAGGGCACCTGCGATAGGTACAACAAGAACATCGACATTGCACGCAATGGCATAAATAGGTAGAGAGAAAGGGGTGCAAAACGATTTTATCTTTAAAAAAAAATTATACTATTTATAAAATAATATTACAAAAAAATTATTTACACAACTTTCTATCTCAATTTTCTGATTTTGTCAATTTCAGAGTGTCGTGTCAAGATTTGGACCAACCATGCCGGGTTTTAAAATTTCGCAGTGTGCCAATATTCTGTGTCCGTGCCAGAGGCACTTTTTGTCGATTTTCGTGACCTCCAAAAGCTGCGATGTGAGAAACTGTCAATAGTCTTAGGAGTAGGACAATGGCCTATCTGCATATGGCCTGGGAAAATGTCAATACTTTTTTTTGGCGCAGTTGAAATCAAAAGAAGAGAGACAGCTTGGACGCGTACCATGGTTTTTAATATGTGAATCACACTTTTTTTTACTGGAATATGTGAATGACTTATCATTGTGTATCGTGTCTTATTTAATATTTATATTTAGTGCAAGTGAATAAACAACACAATTTTATTATTATTATTTTTTTTGAAAATTTGGTAGTGACAATTTTATTATTTTGTTTGGCAGCCTCTGCTAAGTTTTAAAAAAAAAAAAGACAATTTTATTATTTTAATTGCAGAAGCACTGGTGTGTCTAAAGCCATGTTTACATGGACGAACTCACATAAGTCCGGACCGAGTTTGTTCCTCTTTAAATTTTTTTTGTCTTTTTTGGAATTCTGATTTGTAATGTGGATTAAATTTTGAATTAAAATTAGAATTAAAAGTTAGAGAATTGAAAATTATAAGTTAGAGTATTGTTTTTTATTTAATATCCGATTAGCTAATGAATTTGAACACCAATTAGTTATTTAAATCTGATTTGATATTTTTTTTTGCCCACCTCTGATGAAAATTCTAAATCCGTCCCGGTGTGTCTATTTGTGTTTTCATGTATCGTATCTAGAAGTGAATTGCACGAACTGCGTTTAACCGTGTCAATTTTTCTAAAATCGAACATAGCAACACAACATGGACACGATCAGACACTGCAAGTGTAACAAACCGTGCTGACGTGCCGTATACTTGGGCGTGCCGACACCACGGATGAGATTTGTATCATGGTCACAAACAGGCAGTTTCGTCTCGTCGTTTTGCCCTTGTATACATCCGAATAATTCGATATAAGCGTTGTCTTACAAAGGAAGCTTTCCTTGAGCCGTTGGCTAGTTAATTTCCGTATCACCTGTTTTTTTGTTAAAAAAAAAAAAAATTTAATACTTTCAATCGGAAGTAACTAAGTAAGTATTGAAAGGTTGAAACAACGAAATAGATTTATATAAAAAATAGTTCTGAATTTTAAATCGGATCAATCTGATCCGTTCATTCTAAATTAATAACTCACATTAAAATTAAAAAAAATTATTTTATAAAAAAATAGCAGAAACGAATTCTAACCCGTTAGCACGGATTGCAGGGTTTGCGGAGCCCATTAATTAAGGGGAATATTCTTGCGGTACAAAAAGGTAGGTCAAACGCATTTCTTTGATGGTGGACCCCACGGTCATTAAATGGTTTTGCAGTTTTGCTGCTTGAAATAATCAGTTTGGCAAATATCGATCGAAGATTTCTGAAGGGAAGATAGTTTTTACTTAAAAGTTCTTAACAATTAATATTCTCGGGTCTTTTGAGGCAGTATAGGGAATGTGAAATCAGCAATGAAGAGTAAATGTGTTGTCGTCCGCCTATAGGGAATGTGAAATCAGCAATGAAGAGTAAATGTGTTGTCGTCCGCCTACGGACTTCAACTAAAAAAAAAAAAATGTGTTGTCGTCAGAAAAAAAAAAAAGCACTCTTGGTTAATAATTAGCAGTATTTCAAATGTCAATCTGACATCCGCTCTAATTTGATACAAGTCCATCAATTTTGATTTGCGCGTGATTTTTAATATGTTAGAAATTTTTGTACAAATTTAAGTTTATATTAATGTTAATTAGTTAAAGGAGGAGGAGGGTTTAAATACTTTTATTTTTTTGTGCTTTAATCGTGATTTTACTTTTAATTTTATAATAACAATTTATGTAAAATTATATATCAAAATAAAACTGTTAAATGTGATATATATTATTTTCTTTATATGTACACAAAAATATAACTTTTCAATTTTGATTTTATATGAATCAATAAGTTGAAATTAAAGTCCATAATTTATCCTAATAAGTGTATTTTTGCAAGCTCTTGTGCGGCCTGGGTAAATGTAAAATTTTTCCAAATCTGAGGTTTTTTTTTATGGTATAAATAAAAATTTCGGTATTTTCTATTTACCAGAAAAAAAAATTCGCGCTCATGCATGGTGCGTTACTATTGGGTATGCTAATGTTGTCAATTGTACGCATTGGCGGACCCAAGGTGGATCAGGGGTTGGCACTTGCCAAATTCTGGATTCGAATTTTTTTTAGACCTAGTGATATTTTATATTTGTGCCTATTTCTGGACAGAAACAATGTCTACTTCTGGATTTAATTCACGGTCAAGTAGAAGAAAATTATGCGGAAAAGAAAGTCAGTCCAGACTGATTCGCGTAAAAAAATTAAAGAAAAAAGAAGCGGTTCGATTCGCTACTACACTCAGACTATATATATAACATGTCGTAGCTAGTCATGCCATGACTTGAATCACGTGACGCGCTGTGACTAAATTTGGAAGAATGGTCATGGCACGTGAATGGTCACAACACGTTAGTCACGCCATGACCAAGGCATGCCGCAACCACACGTGACGTATCCAATGTGACCGGTCACATTTGGTCATGTTTAATTTTTTTTTTTCATAATTTAGGTTAGTTTATTCAAGATTCACCATTCAATCAAGATATAACGGTCATAATTACACGTGACTCACGTGAACATGTGTTGTGCTGCAACCAAATCTTTTATGTGCCGTGCCGTGTCTTGTCAAATTTTTGAAAGATGATCACGTCGCGTGAATGGTCACTGCACGGAACACGCGAGTCACAACACGTGTTATACTGTGATAGAACCGTGTTGTGTTGTGACTGAATCGTGTCGTGTCGTGACTTATCTGGTTACGTCATGAGTTTTTTAAATTCTTATTTATTTTTCTACTATAATTCGTCAGGAGAAAAAACAAATTATACACTTATTAATATTTTTGTATCTACCTGACCGGAATTCTCAGTCCGCACCTGATACGTACATATATTGTTGGGTGTTTAGACCTGCTATCAAGGGATTATGTTTATTATCTACGCAAATACTTGGCAGTGTAAGGACAAGAAAGAAGGGTGGAAGCTTGGAAGGACGGGAAGAGGCCGCCTGATAGGAAAAGACGCTGGCTAAAACTGTGTGAGAGAATCGAAAATGTCGGGACTCGTGTGACAATCTACCATAGTTCATAACAAATTAGCAAAATACGCATCCGGTTCGGACTGGCAATTTTTGTGTTGACTGTTTGGGTTATATTTTTTTAGAGTAATTATATGTTACCCCTTAATTCTTTCTTCTATTTTTCCTCCAACTAACTAACTTCTTTGTTTAACTATAATAATCAATTCTAACTAACTAGTGGTCCCTACAAATTAATTAGTAGATTTTCTTCTTCTATTTCTTTCCTCTCTCCCTCCGCCTCCTCCGCCTCCGCCCGCCTCTCCCACCTTCGTCTCTCTCTCTCCACCTCCGCCTCCCACCTCCGCCTCTGCCTCCGCCTCCGCCTCACATGACGAGGATGAATACTTGCATAACGAGAGTGAATACTTGTGCAACGGATAACTCGAAAGTATGTCATCAGGGATCTCATTTTAAAGAGAAAATTATGTAGAAGACGTTTGTGGTTTTAGATTTGCAAAATTCCTCACAGATCGTCAGAAATATTAGTTAGATTGAACGGAGAAAAAAAAAACCACCTCTAAAAACGTGTAAAAAATGGGTGTGATATGTCCAGTTTTTTTTAAAAATACTTGATATATCAGGGTGAATACTTGATGTATTACATGTGAATACTTCATGTATTATAGATGAATACTTGATGTTATTTCCACTTGCGGTGACGGTTACGTGGTCCCCACGGTAGTTAGTGATGGCGGTTGTGCGGTCCCCCACTTAATTACGCGTTTTCTTTTGTTTTTAGCGGACGGCAGTTGTGGTACCCTACTATCTCCGCGTAATTAATGCTCTTAATGTCGTAATATTTTCATATATAATTCTTTCTCAAATATGAGTACTTTTATTTATATGGATGAATATTTTTCCGCAAATCGTCCCCTACTAATTCAACCACTTATCTCCGCATATTACTGTGGTCCCCTACTTATCTGAAGTCGCGGTTGTGCGGTCCCACCATACCTTCATGTACTATTTACACTTACACGACGAGGATGAATACTTGTTTAATGAGAGATGAATACTTGCGTACGAGGTGTGAATACTTGCGTAACGGACACCTCGAAAGTATGTCATCATGGATCTCATTTGAAAGAGAAAATTGTGTAGAAGACTTTCGTGGTTTTAGATTTGAAAAATTCCGCACAGATCGACAGAAATATTAGTTAGAGTGAATATAGGAAAAAAAACCACTTCTAAAAATATGTGAAAGATGGGTGATAATGTTTCCTTATATAATTATTTCTCAAAGATGAATACTTTTATTTACATGGATGAATACTAATATGTCCGCCAGTAATGTTGTGAAGGCAGTTGTGGTCCCCTACTAATTCTAACAGTTATTAACTGTAATATTGTGGTCCCCTACTTATTTTCAGTTGGGGGAAAAATGGAGAATGAATGATTGGGGAAAGCTAGGCCCTCCCATTTTTTTATTATAAGTTCACCCGATGTGATTCTAAACGCCTCATATAAGTAAAATAAAAAATGAACTATTTTCCACACAAACTAAGTAATCAGAATTTCTCTTACACTGATTATATGTTTTTTCATATTTTAATAGTTAGTAAAATGAAGACTTAATATATATAAAGTTAATATTATTAGAAACTATACTAAATTGGGTAAATACGAAGGGTTTAAAATTTAAAAATATAAATACGATATTACGTGATTTAGAAAAATACTTAATTTTAATATTTTTAAAATATATAGGTGAAATTCATTTTTTTTAAATCTCCAAAATATAAAATAAAAATAAAAATCAGTCCGACCCAAAAAAAAAGTTCTACAGTGCGGAGGCTTGGGGTCAATGTTAAAGTCAAGCCATGCACACCTTAATTTTGGTATGGAATAACATCGGTTGTGACAGCACTAGTTCTACAATACTTAATTCAAAAGGTTTTTACAAATTGCTGGTCTGATTTGTTATCACAAACAATGTTTTATCGCACACGGAGGCCTAATCCAACGGTCTAACCAAGCAAAAGCGTTCGAGCAAAAAATGCAATCAAATTTATTTGGCGTGTTCTCTGTACACACTACACAGTAAAAACTACGCTTCTTTTCATTAAAAAAATAATACGCTTCTAATACATGTGGACGTCAACACGACAATACAATCACTTGATGTTGAGATGCTCATCTTTAACAATGAAATAATGAATACAACATATTTCCCACAGCTTCGAGTTGAAGCGTTCATTTTCATATTTCCATAATCCTCAACATAGAATTCATAACCAATTCTTTGTGACCTTGGTTGATGTTTTAATCGATGGAGGAGTCTTGCTGACGTCACTCAAATCTGTAATAGGAAATTGAAGCAAATCAAGTAAACAGCATATATTTATGACGAATAAAGAACATAAAACTGATCAAGTCAAAGACAGCTTACTGGCCAAATTATGCAATTTTGAGTTAAAAGTTCTGGAAGGACCAGGTGATTTTGTATTTTAATGCACAATCAGTAAACAACATAGTAAATTCTTTCATGAAACAGCCAGTAGAAATTGCCTTGTGGTTGTACCGAACATATTTTTCTTTACCAAGAAAGAACATTCTTTAATAGATTTTCCTGTCTGACCCTATGAGAAAGAAAATATATTTATGACCCTGCAATAATAAGAAAAATCATACACAGCCCTTCTTCATAATGGCCATTTTTCTTCAAAAACCCCTTCATATTTTCCATTTCTGAGAGTGAGGTTAAAAATGAATTGTTTGAGACTCCAGAGACTTGAATATCTCCAAATTCGAGGATATGCATGAACATTTCCATTGTCATAGGCATAAAATACACTTTCAAAAATTTCCAAACATGAAACTAGGGTACTTACTTGTGTCTGATTTTCCACCCAGTGAGGACCTACGCGAAAAATTCGAACTTGCTAGCAGAGGATTTGTCAGTGACTGTCTCCGCATCGTCCTGGAGTCAGTTTTAGAATTGACAGGAGATTTGGCATCTAAGTTCGATCTAATCTTGGAGACCGGCTTTTCTATCGGGCACTGATTACTCCTGTAAAAGAAGAGCCAAATACAGTGAGCCTATGCCAGTTGTAACTTCCAGTACTCAAGCAGCAAAAAGCTGATCCAACATCTCATTTTTAAGCCCTCTGAATCATGCAATTAAACACATTAATTTATATAATTTTACTTTTGCTTAAGCAGCACTTTTTTTGGTTTGAGAGTACTATGAGAGAACTATTATTGAAGAACTGAAGTACCTTTTCTCCGATGCATTAATCAACTTCCCTAAGCTCTGAATGGATTTTCTTATATTAGATCCTTTAGAAACCACACTAGCTCGCACACTTTTCTGTACACTTCTACTGGTGGACGAATAGCTGAAATCATCCTGACCATTGATCGCCACACTAGCTCGCACACTTTTCTGTTCACTACTACTGGTGGAAGAAAAGGTGAAATCATCCTGTCCATTGATCGCCGCATCGCATTTCATCTTATTGGGTGACTTCTCTTGAGCATGAAATCCAAATTGTGATTGGGATGTTTTTGTTGGGGTACCAGGGATTTTTGTGTAAGTTGGAGTCTCAAGACTGAATCTTCTAGACCGTGGTGGGGTCCGCTCTGCAGCTTGTTTAGAAGAACTTTCCATTGTAGGCACATTTTCCTTCATTTTGGATGAGAATGGCACACGT